>BSBM01000984.1:1276316-1914474 GCA_027924585.1 Larix kaempferi | reverse complement strand
TACTTGACACAAATTATTATTTAGCTATAATTTTGCCTAACCGGATTCATGCTAAAGATGAGTAATCTTGTAGCCATTACTTGATAGAAGGGTACCCCTGTATCCATTTGATAATTTCAGAGTTGTACTCTTCCCATTGCATAAAGAGGGGCGGCCTCGGTATTTCCTATACAGATCAGGTTATCCTCTTCTCATCACTTCACAGAGATGAAATATCTGTGTTCCTAGTTCGAGTGTATAGACATCTTTATATATATACTTTTTAGGATGCGATATGCACTCAGTCGAGGGTCAGACTTATAATCTAATCCTATAGAACATAACTGTGCACAGACTCGGGGATGGAGTTTTGTAAGTTATTCTTACACCCAGTAAATATTATGAGATACGCCTATCACTTGGTAGTTCTTGGTATAAGTTTTAGTTGACACACTTTTTCGTCAGATTTAAATGTGTGATCTAGGCATACACAGGTTTGTTTCAGAAATCGATTTCACAAAGTGAATGCAGTGTAACGAGAGCATCATTTTTTGCAGGGTTTGTTAGGTGTTAGTCCCTCTTTCACTGTCAATTTCCATTTTATTGACTCAGTCAGAAGCTACCTTTCATATGCATTGCTCAGGGCATGTTTTTCCCCATCTTCATCTATTTTTCAGGTCAATAATCTCGAGCTTCACAAGGCCCTTATTATCTTGTGATGTGTTAGGGATAGCACTGATCATTTTTTATGGCATTCAATACATAGTTAGTTGCGTTACTGAGATATATCCATTTTCATTTGTCGATGTTCGAGACTTGAGTACATGATACATATTTTTATGTTTGGTTCAGTATGCATCCAGTATCTTCAGTGTCTTATTATTGAGGTTCAAAGAAGGCTTGAAGGTAAGAAGCTTATGTTCAACATCTGTTTGAAATAACCTGATTTAACACTGTTTTCTTTAGAACCTACAAGCCATGTAGTGTTTCTCTGTACATCGAGAAACACAGGCTATTTTCTAATCGAAAATGGGTTTGCAGGCAGAAATAGGTATATTTTTCCCATTGATTATTCTGCGATCCCTTGATAGTTCAAAAAGTCCTCTTCATCAAAGGACATGTATTCTCAGGTATGATTCTTGAGTTGGTAATTTCATATTGGATAGATTGTCTTAGGTCAGAAATCTTTACAATTTTTAAAATTGCACATTCAAATATTTTCCTTTTATCATTTTGGATCAGTTTTAGAAATGTTGTCAACCTATGGATATGTTCCTGATGCCATGGAGTTATTTCCACAAATTATCATGTTTGTTGGCATTATTCAGAAACAAATACTAATTGGTAATAACGTTGTGTTTAACTTACAGTTATGATTGAGAACAATAAAGAACTAGGTTAAGTCACTTGGTTTGTCTCCAAATTTAGGGACAATGAATTTTGAAAAAAGTTCGCTATTGCAAAAAACATGATAAAATTCACCATTAAGTTCAATAAAGGCATTTGAGTGAATTGCATTATAACTTAGTATATTCAAACAAAAACCAAATACAGATATTTTTTAACTTCAAATTTGACACAAAAATACATCAGATTAAATCATAAATGTCATGACTGTGTGTGTTTGTGCATAAATGTCATGACTGTGTGTGTTTGTGCATAAATGTCAAGACTGATACACCTTCAATTACGAGGTTCACAAAGAAACATATCCATTCTGTATACCTATCCCAGATCCATTTTAAGAACAAATTTATTTAGGGTGTATGTTTCCCAGTTGATTGTTGTCTATACCCAGAGCTGTTACAGCTCCATGCCATTCCAAGAAGAAAATTTAGTGATCCCTGTAAAAATTCCTTAACAAAAATTAATTGTAAAATGAAATCAAGTAAGCTTGACAATATAATGCTCGGCACATTTTAAAATCCTAATGTGTAGTCGTCCAGTATTACTATTACTTGTATGTTCAATCTTTAAAGTTAGTATTTGATCATGTATGTGATTTATCTATTGGTTTCAGATGATAGGTGCTTGAATGGTATATATTCATTTCCTTGTGTTTACCTATATATGTTTCCTACTGACTTGGGCAGATAATTTTCACTGCAGTAGTTTTTGTCTTCTCGAAAAGTTGGGCCTTCCATTCCGCATTCTTTTTCCCATTCCTTGTACTTGTTTTCACTACAAGTAAATGATGCAGAGAATTATCCATATTATTAGTCTTAAAATGTAGTGGTGCACTTAACATAGAACTTTTATTTTGCAAGTCTGGCCTATATGTACCATAAATGTTTGTGGTAGGACTCTTAAGCATATTATTGCTCAAGATTTTAAAGAGCTTGATAGACTCCTTTTCCAGATTGTTAAATCACTACATGGATTTTTGACATTTCAAAGAGCTGAAAGATGACAACCTTGTAACCTTCACATTAGTGAATTTCTCTATAAATGTGTTGAGATAGGATGTTGTGATATATTATCATAGGAAATCTAGAAACTAATCCACTAATCCACCCAAAACTGTGCAAAATATAGAAACTATTTAAAACTAAGTTCCATTTGGATTTATCTTTTCATTGGATCCTCAATAATGAAATTTTCTAAAATATTGAAACTTTGAAACTATGTTTCATTTAGATTTATTTTCTGGACCCTCAAAATTTAAATTTCCAAGCCTAAAGAGGATTAGGATAGGAAATGGAACTAGTTTCCAGACTTATGATAAGATAAATAATATATTAACCTTGCCACTATATAATAACTGTTATATATGTTTGAATATATAGTTGAATATGAAATAACTTCGAAATCAACATTTTATATCTCATACTATATAACATTTATTACTGGTTGAACATTGCCTAACACATCCTACATTAGACCTAAGTAGATACAAGGTAAGTTTTGTAACTATTTCGAATTTACAAGTCGAGTAACATGATCTGCCAATTTTGAATCCCAATTGCATGAGGTGTGATCATAAATTAGGCCAAGTACATACTAAATACATTTTGTAACTATTAAGGGTCGAGTAGCGAATTCTGCAAATTTTGCATCCCAATTGCAAGACGTGTAATCCACTAGAGTAGGTACATATTACATAGGGTTGTTGGCATAATCTGCAAATTTGGCAACCACTGATCACTTTTGTTAAAATGGTCAAGCAAGTTACACATGATCCGAGACACTTTGTAGGAATGATATAACATAAATTTGCTCAAATCCATATTGTCTTCCAGAAGAGGGTTAAGAGCATAATTTTCCAATTTCCTTGTGTCAATTTCATGAGGATTATCATTAGCAACCTCTTCCTATTTTCTTCTTATTCTATCATCCTTATTATGCTCTCTCTCATACTTCTCCCTTTCTATTGGGTAAAAGCACTCATACGGTTGATGACAGATTGCACTCCCATTCCCATGAATGACCACTGTGAATTCATGAAGCTTTTTAACATGCCTCCAAAGAGGATAGAAGTCATAACTCTTGTTGGGATTAGGAGTTGGAGCAAGAGAAAGAGATTGGTTGGCAGCCATTGTTCTTGTAAAAGAAAATAAAAAAATATCTTCAATGAGTAATATAGATAATGAAAGTATACACCCTAAGAAAACACTCAAATAACTACCAAGAAAGATTATTGCTCACCTAAAAACAGAGGAAGTGGTTTTTGAAGCTTCCCAAAACACCATAAAATACTGCTTGTAGCTAGAGTTGTCCTTTCTCAATCTATCCAAAAGACTGAAAATTTTCTTGCTACAATTGCACTTGCTCAAACTGTATGAGGAAAAAATGAGGGGAAATCCTTTTTCTATTTTTTAATGTGTTGAGAGGCATCTAAAAGTGTCATTAACGCTTAATTAAACTCAAATTAGGGTTAGAGTCTCATTGGTGGGTCCTTGCAGTCAAACCAAATAAAACATTGCCAATTCAATTTGGAAATGCATTGTACAGACCATGGCATGGCCTTGAAACACCAGCTGGTTGTACAAAATGCATTTTAGGCCACATCACAAGTGTTTTGAGGTTGTACCACATGCATTTCAGTACATGGTATTGTTTGCAGTCAAACCAAACAAAAAATTTCCCAATTCAATTTGGAAATGCATTGAACGGACCATGGCATGGCCTTGAAACACCAGCTGGTTGTACAAAATGTGTTTTAGGCCACATCACATGTGTTTCAATGTTGTACCACAAGCGCAACTTCTCCAAGATGGTGTGCCATCCAATCAATGACTCCTCAACTCAAGCATTACTTAAACCATGTAAGGTGGTTACAAGCACCCAACCTCCAAGTGCCTAATGCCCTCCTCCAAAGTGGTTTTTCCACATGTGACAAGTGCCCATACTCCTCAACATGTGTGCCCTTGTAGATGATGCCATATATTCCTCATGTGCCAATTACCACATCAAGAAGTGCGCCTCCCTAGCATGATCCCAAGGCATGCATACACCCAATCTAAGCTCTCCAAATGAAAATAAAAAATAAACAAATGGGCTATGAGACCACATCACATCCTATGAAGTACTCCTCCTATCTAGGTGAAAACACTTATGGAGCTACCAAAATACAACAATACTAACCCCTATCTGACATTTAGTTGGACACATGCTGAGCGGTGATTGTGTGAGCACCAATCACATTATGTTATAGGTCTTGCCTCAAGACCTTGGTATCATTTTCCTAGCTAATATCTTGAGTGTCTATTGAAATTCCTAGCAAAGGTTTTGTATGCAAATTTTTTTCCTTTTATTTTTTGTTTTGGGAAAAATGGTTCAGAAATACAAAATATTAGGCAATTTGATCTGTTCTAATGTAAGCATCCGTAATATCCATTCTTCTACTTTCCACGCTAAAAGGACTTGAAATGATTTTATAATTTATTATATTGAACCAAACATGTACAACCAGAACTGACATGACACTAAAAGAACTTGAAATGATTTTATTATATTGAACCAAACTTGTACAACTAGAACTAACATGAGAATGCATGTAAATTATGGCATACTTCTTCAATAATGTCCAAGGTAAAATAAGCGTGCATAACTGTGACTAATCTTGTTACATGTATGTTGTCGTCGATCAATGGAACAATCAAATAGGGATGTTATATATGAGATGCATGCCCCAAAAAATTTTGCTATACATTCAGATGGGGGTGTTATTTTTGTTAGCAATGTCAAACTTATTTGGACAAACAAAATTGGAACGATTTCACTGTATCTCAAGCCATAAAGATGTCAATCCTGATAGCTAAGAATCCTCAGGTAGGTAAAATCTCTTCGTTAGGAAAAAAAGTAAAACCTGTGAGCAAAAGATACAGGTAAGCTTGGATGTATTGATAAATGAATACAAAAGTTTCTTATTAAAATGTCACCCAAGAAACTCTTGCTTTTGAGGACATAGGATCTTTATACTTGCTAATAAAGTTAGAGTGTTTACATTGATGCCATTCTAAGCATCATTTTAGCTGATTCATGGTGATCTTCGAAGACAATGCCTTTCGTTGTATTGTGCCGTGTGAATTCCTTATGCAGTTATGTTGACTTGTAATATTACCTTTTAAATGTATCCTATTTTTCTATTTTTTCTGGTTCAAGGTACTGCTTCCTTGCAGAGAGCTTGAGAATATTGTTGCATCAGAGGCCAATACAGGTACATTGAGTGATTCCCCTTTGACATCAATGTCAAAGTGCCTCATATTTTCAAAAGCCTCCCTGGGCAGTGGTTTTGTGAAGATATCAGCAACTTGTTCCTTGGTGTTCACATATTCCAACTTGATATTTTGATCATGTGCCTGTTCCCTAAAAAAATGATACTTGATAGGGATATGTTTAGTTTTGGAATGCATGACTGGGTTCTTTGAAATGATGATGGCACTGGTGTTATCATAGTAGATTGGAAGTGGTTGATCGCATTCAACTTTAATATCTTCTAAGGTTTGCCTCATCCACAAGAGTTGAGTACAACATTCTGCTGCTGATATATACTCTGCTTCAGTAGTGGATAAAGAAATGGAGGACTGTTTTTTACTAGACCATGCAACCAAAAAATATCCCAAAAAGAAGGCATTGCCACTTGTGCTCTTTCTATCATCTAAGCTTCCAACCCAGTCAGCATCAAAATAAGCTTTTAGATCAAACTTTTTGTTCTGAGGATACCATAAACCAACATCTGATGTTCCTTTAAGATACCTAAAAATCCTTTTTACAGCGATTACATGTGATTCTTTTGGGTTAGCCTGGAATCTTGCTACTAATCCAACTGCTTGCATGATGTCTGGTCGGGAAGCAATGAGGTAGAGAAAACTGCCAATCATAGATTAATACAGTGTCTGATCTACAAAGAGAGACTCATCTTCTTTGCTAAGCTTGCAGCCAGTCACCATTGGAATTCCAACAGGAGAACTTTCTAACATACCAACTCTTTGAAGCATTTCCTTTAAGTACTTGCATTGTGATATGAAGATACCAAATGATTTTGTGAAATTTGGAGTCCAAGGAAAAAGGACAATGCACCAATCATGGACATCTCAAATTATTTTGCCATGTTTTCAGCAAATGCATGACTAAAATCATCTTCATTGCTTTCAAAAATTAAGTCATCTACGTAGACTACAGTAATTAACATCTCATTCTTTCCAATTTTGAAGTAGAGATTGTTATTAGTGCCGCCTCTCTGAAAACCTTGTTGAATCAAGTATTTATCCAATCGGTCGTACCAGGCTTGAGGATCCTGTTTAAGACCATAAAGGGCCTTTTTAATTTTCCAAACATGGTTGTCCTTACCTTCCACTTTGAAACCCTCAGGTTGTTCTGTATACACTTCTTCACTTAATTCCCCATTAAGGAAGGTAGATTTTAACATCCATATGGTAAATCTTAAAATCCTTGAAACAAGAATATGCTAGGAACATTCTGATCATATCCATTTGTTCTACTGGTGCAAATGTTTCATCAAAGTCAATTCCTTCCAACTGATCATACCCTTTGCAAACTAATCTGGCTTTATTTCTCGAGACTTCTCCTTTTTCATTGAATTTGTTTTTGTAAACCCATTTTATGCCAATAACGTTTTTATCTTTTAGACATGGAACTAATTCCCAAGTACCGCTTTCTCAATTTGATGGAGTTCTTCTTGCATGGCCTTGTTCCAATGCTCATCTTCATAAGCTTTTTCGAAGTTCTTGGGCTCAATTTTTGACAAAAGAGTCACATCTCTCTTTGATGTTTGTCTCAATTACATTCCTTCTTCTCAATTTCCAATGATAAGGTTCTCCAGATGATCTCTTTGCACTGTTTTGAGTGAATGCTTGTGAGCTCGTGAGTTCTTACAATTTGAAGTAGATACTTGTTTTTCTTTTCCTTGTTCTTCCAGTTGTTGTTCCTTTTCAGCTATTATGTTTTCATCCTGGTCTTCATTCGATGTTTCACCATCTGTTCTTCATCTTCATGACATGACAATTTGTGCGACAGTTTCTCATCTACTCTAACATCCATGCTTTCAACTATTCTTGTCAGACGTTGGTTGTAACATTCATAGGATCTTATTTCTATTGAATATCCAAAAAAAATCCCTTCATCCATTCTGGTTTGAAATTTTCCTAGGTTTTCATTATTTATTTTGATGTAACACTTACTTCCAAAGATTTTAATATGTCTGACAGAGGCTGATCTACCTATCCACAACTCATAAGGTGTCTTATCACTGTTAATTTTAAATTGATCTCTATTTAGAATGTAAACGGATATGGCCACTACCTCTCTCCAAAAAAATTCCGCTACATTTGCTTCTAAGAGCATTGTTCTTACTACTTCTTGGACTGTCCTATATTTTCTTTTTGTAATGCCATTCTGCTATGGGGTATTGGCTGTACAATATTGTCATTTGATACCATTCTCTTCATAAAAAAAATTGAATTCATTTAGGGTGAATTCCCCACCATTATATGACCTAAGACACTTGGTCTTAAGGCCACTTTCATTCTCAACTTTAGCCGTGAACTTGATTGAGAGATGAAAACCATGGTTAATATGATCTAAAAGATATAGATTGAATAACATGTTATATATAGAGATTTAATGACATAACAACTTTAGGCAAAAAAATGGTCGACGCGAGTAACATATGCGATATCATATTTTTCTTCACTTTATATATAATCACCAGGATGTCTATTTTTCCTTGCCTCTATGTCTTGTTCTATTGTGATATGAAAATTTATGGTGTAAACTTGTGTGTATGTGTGAGTGTGTGCACGGTTGTGGATACACTTTATATGTGTGGTTACTATTTGTTGATGAGGTGATGTTTATATTCATGGTTGCAAAACTCGTGAGAATGCATAAATTATCACACGAATATTTGCAATATAACAAAAAATATGCATATTATGTAATGAAATTAATACAAATGTTTTAAATTGATTATTACTTGTTGTTTGCAGAAAAATGGTGAAGATGACTCCTTAGATGATCTAGATTATGTTGTCACCAATGCACCAGAGAAATATATTGTTGATAATGATGCAATGGATTAGATGAAAATGATGTTGGGATAGATGAGGATGAAAATGAAGATGATGATGATAATGGTGGTGATGATGATGATGATGGTAGCCATTGATGCTACTATTGAGATTGTGGATGTTTATTGCTTTCTCGATGCTACTAGACACGTATTCTTATTTTTGTGATGATCCAAGTTCATATTAAATTCTTCGTCATTTTTATTTGTATGGTGGATTTATGTTGACATATAAAATATGATTATCCTTTATCATTTTGGCATTTCTAGATATGGATATTAAAAAAGATATTTCTTGTGATATTGGTATTTTCACTATATATATCGTTCACTTGTTCTTTTAACCTTAATATGATGATCTGTATGATAGGTTATTGATTTGATGATGTTTTATAATTTCACTTCTTTTGATGAGAGATAATGGTGATGTTATCGTTATTATATTGGAAATTTTCGATGATCTTTTCATGGAAAATTAATATATATATGATGATGTTACTACTTTGGATAAATGTTGTCTGTTTGTGTCAAATTTACTTCACAAATGCTATGCAATTAATTTGAATAATGGTATCTACAATTAATTTGAATGTTTCATTATGTTATTTCAGAACTATGAAGTAAATGATATATGAGAACTATTGAAATTAATGAAATAATTATAATAATTTGATATAATAAATATATTAGCACACACTTGGATATAGTTGTAGGTGTTAAATAGATGCTTAATGGGAAGCTAAATGCAGTGTTTATGAGGAAGCAAAACAAGAAGAAATTCAAGGATCTAAACGGGAAGAAAAATGTGGCGCTAGTGTCGGAGTAAAAATGGATGCTAAATTGGTAGCAAAACATGGTGCTAATGTTGACATAAATATAGATGCAAAACTAGGCGTTAAAAATGATGCAACACTTGACGCTAATGAGGAATCCAAACATGGCGTTGATATCGTAGCAAAATAATATGTTACTTTGGATGCAAAACATGGTGCTACATAGGAAGCAAAATATGGTGCAACAATAGAAGAAAAAATTGGCACCATTTTGGTAGCAAAACACAATGCGAAAAAGGAAGCGAAAATTGGTGCATATTGGAAGTAAAACGTGGTGAAAAATGGGATGCTAAAGTGGTAGCACATATGGATGCAATATTGGATGCTAATTTGGATGCAAATAGGGCACTAATGGGGATGTCATTTAGGAAGTAAAAGAGGACGATCTCTAGGAATCAAAATAGGATGTTATTTAGGAAGCAAACCTCAACGTCATTTAGGAAGCAAAATTGGACACTATTTTGGAAGCTAAAAAATGGGCGCTATTTTAGACATCAGAAAGGATGCTATTTAGGAAGCAAAAAAAGACACTATTTTAGACTCTTTAAGTTTTTTCCATGACGTGTCCCATTTAGCGTCTACTTCGACCACTCAATGATTAAAAAATTTACACTAAAAAGGGACGCTAATTCAAGGATTTGTTGTAGTGTCTTAATCTTGTCTTCCAAAATAAACATATACTAAACCCTAATTACATGAAAAATTAGTTCTTTGGAGTGGAAGTACATCCCCATACAATGATTCCATGCTGCTTCGATGTTGTTTTATTCACATAATAGCCAAAATCCATCATACAAACTGAGTTGCAGCAAATTAGGAACTTTTGTAGCAACTTTCCCTTGTTTTATATTGTTGGTGCTACAAAACTGTGACTTTCAAAACTTCTATAGCATTTTCTCTATTTTTGTATGGCTGGCACTACAAAAGTTCTGGAAACTACATTTTTATGGACAATGCCATTCAATTATCTCCAAAATATTTCCTAAGTGTACAAAATTTATTTTAGGAATCTTTTGGTCTAATATTGTCCATTTCAATGGATGCTTTTGGAAGGATGTTTACATTCCCTCCAATAATCTCTTCTCTGAGTGCTTGTACTTCCTTTTTCAAAGCTCTATTTTCTTCCTGATTAGACCTATTTCGCTTGTACATATTTTGGAGTTGGAAATGTAGAGGAAAAAATCTTCTTAACATGCCTTTAGCTTCCATTAGTGCATTCTAATATATATCCAATCTCTCATTTACATTTATTCTATGTTCTCTGTCACTTTCCTTTAACTGGGAAACTGTTGACTGTGCTTCCTCCAATTGTAATTTCAAACTTTTCATTTCTGGAGCTTCATCTTGTAATTGTACATTTGGTTGAATGACTTGCTAGCAACTGACCTAGTTTTGGGTCTCTTGGCCTCCATTTTTGCTTATGAAAACTCCAATTTTCTTCCTTTGATTTTCTTTTTACTTTGTTGGTTTTCTGGGTTGTCTTCAATTTCTATAATAACCCTATAATTCTTTTCCATAGGCATATTACCTTTGATCTAATCCTCATTCATGTATTTCTCTTCATTAATTTCTTTTCTTGAAACCCTAGGCGTCCTTTTTTTCTTTGATCTTAGAGTACTTCTCCTCCTTGAAGGAGTGCTTACCACTTCAGGATCATAACCATCTTGGAAAAGGAATGTATTCCAATCCCTATTCAATTTCTTAAGCTCTTCTATTACCATCAATTTAATTAAACCAAAATGGAAAATGTAGTGTTATGCATTCGCAGGTTTCAATTGTGCTTTATCTGCCATTTTACCTAGACTTCTATACATGTATAAAGGAATGTCCAAAAACTTCTTTACAGTGAAATGCAGAAGCAATTTGAAGTGGAACTGATATATTGTGTTGAATCTTCCTTCACAGGTGAGGAATTTTCTGATAGAAAAAAATAGTCTTTCACATCGCTCTGAAAACCAATTTTTAGGTATCCCATGTGTTAGATGAGCTCCCTTATGTTCCTCTTTCAAAAATTGTTCACATTTTGTGAATTGGAACTTCATAAGCTTAAACCATTGTTCGCCATGATGGGTATTTTAGTTGCAGCAGAAATAGACTCTATCAAGACTTTGAATTCCAGAGGACCCACCTTAGTTTTGCTTCCATCGAAGTTGAGCACAAAATCCTTTTCTATTTGCTTATGATACCCTTGTTGTTTCTCATGGAATCTGAGGTAGCCGCCACATAGAAAAAAATTCTTAACATCAGGGTTTGAATTTAGTAATTCCGCATTTTGGGGCTCAAAATGGACCACGATGCCTCCCTTCTTTCGCTTTTTCTACATTGGTTCGACCTCCATGATGTATTATACGTTATGAAACTAATACACATGACACCTGTAGCAGCGAGCACAATATCTAGCATATGGATGTCATGAAAGGAAGACTCAACTTACATTCATTAGGAGACAAAAGGGTATGTTAAACCGATTCAAACGACTGAAAGGGATTAATGGTATGGTAATCATGAGACTCTATGACCTGTCATTCAACCTCTGGAACTTTTGAAAACCAAAACTGTGATTTGACACTTCTGCACCGACCATAATACAAATTTGGACTGTAGCACTACAAAAATTTAGGAACTTCGGTATCTCTATAAGTTTGAAAACAACCACCGACGCTACATAAGTTTGACAAGTGTAATAGAATGATAGGAGATATCATATACAGGATATAAAAGGTGGCTATGGTTTAAAACATGATTGCACTGATATTTTAACACCACTACTTCCATCTTAGCCATAATCATGACCTCTAAACTTGACTCAATACTATATGACTCATCATAAACATGATGTTACTTTGAAAATTTTGACCTTTGGGAATCTAAATACGACCAAAATTTAGGAAATCAAGAGTAAATTGATATCCTTTTTGTGAAATGATCTCCAATGAAGTCAAGCACCCAATGAAGTCAAGCCCCCATAGGTGAGGAATTTTTTAATAGAAAAAATCATTCTTTCATATCACTCCGGCAACCAATTTTTAGGTATCCCATGCATTAGATCAGCTCCCTTATGCTCCTCTTTCAAAAACTATTCACATTTTTTCAATTGGAACTTCATAACCTTAAACCATTGGTCGCCATGAATTTCTATTTCAGTTGTAGAAGAAGTAGACTCTGTTGAGACTTTGAATTTCACAGGACCCACCTTAGTTTTGCTTCCATAAAAGTTGAGCACAAAACCCTTTGTTATTTTCTTATGATACCCCTGTAGTTTCTCACAGAATTTGAGACAGCCAGCACGCAGAAAAAAAATGATTAACATCGAGGTTCTAATTCACTAATTCTGCAATCTGGGGCTCAAAACGAACCACGATGCATCCCTTATTTCTCTTTTTATTTGTTGGATTGAACTCCATGATGTATCATATGCCACGTAACTCATCAAATTGACACCTGTAGCAACAAGCACAATATCTAGGGTATGGATGTCATGAAAGGAAGACTCGACTTACATGCAATAGGGGACAAACGGGTATGTTAAACCGAATCAAACGACTGAAATGGATTAATTGTATGGTAATCATGAGACTCTGTGACCTTTCATTCAACCCCTGGAAATTTTGAAAACCAAAACTGTAATTTGACACTTTTATAGCGACCATAATACAAATTTGGACTATAGCGCTACAAAAATTTAGGAACTTCGGTAGCGTTATAAGTTTGAAAACAACCACCGATGCTACAAAAGTTTGAAAAGTGTAATAGAACGATAGGGGATAGCATATAAGGGAAAGAAAAGGTTAGCTATGGTTTAAAACATTATTGCACTGATATTTTAGCACCACTACTTCCATCTTAGCCATAATCATGACCTCTAAACTTGACTCAATACTATATGACTCATCATAGACATGATGTTACTTTGAAAATTTTGACCTTGGGGAATCTAAATATGACCAAAATTTAGCAAATCAAGAGTAAATTGATCTCCTTTTTGTGAACTTTATAAGTTCTAACACCAGCCTCCCATTATGAGTTTGCCCTTGTTTCAGTTAGTACAGCTGCAAGGCCCATAACACATTTAGTTACGACAACCCAACCTATGACATCCGCAACTACACCACAATTGATCGTCACTAATTCCACCAATGGGGGCACCAAACAATTGAATTTGAAAGGTCCCGTATTACTATTGGTTCTCTTTGGGCTGACCTGGGTTCGGCGAAGTGCTATTGTAGACTCAACAAAATCCCCTTCACTGTTTTCGGCATCAACCTGCGAGTAGGATGAAGTCTCACCCGAAGCGAAGATGGGTGGTTACAGAATTGTTGGTCACCCTATATGCTAATCAATTACAACTAACACACAGGATTTTAAATATAAATTGTCAACCCAGGGAAGTCTTTTTATTTCAAAGGTAATTAGAAAATCTATGCATAAACACTCAGGTAGTTGATCAAATGAATGAAGATCAATTATCCTACCTATCTGCTCAGTAAAAATCATCTCATGGCTAAAGCTAATCTAATTTATCCATCTAAGAATTCAAAATAAATTTACCTTCCTACAATCATCACTCCAGCAATCATTGATCTAAAAAGAATTAAGCTAGACTTACTTTTGCAAGAAGTTAAATCCTAAAGATATCAGACTACAATGAATTAACCATGACCTATCTAAATTATCTAATCTGCAAATTATAGATGACAATAAAAAATTGAAACCCATTGCAATCAGGATTTGACTAATTCAATAAATTCCAAGAAAGATGAATAACATAAATAAACTAGAGTTGCGATTGACTATAAAAGCTAACTAGCACACTTGCATAAAAGGAAACTATCCTACATAGTCGATTGTCGCACCACACAGTTGCAACAATTCAGAATGCAATCACTAAATACCAAAGGAAAATGCAATTATCAATTACCATTGTTGCAGCTTCTCTGTAAAATGTATCTATTATAAATACACACCACACAACATAAATAAACTAAGATACCTACTTAACTCGGCGATCTCTATGAGAAGGCGGGCCCTGGCCTTCTAACAGATATTCCATGAACTAACACAAATTAAAACACAGAAATATGAAGAACTTTTCTCCTTGTATTAAAAATGGTAATTCACAGTTACAACACTATGTTACTGCTCGTACAATTGCCAATTAACCAACCCAGGCTCTAAATGCCTTCCCATATTTATACATGCATAATACAATCCTAATCCACTAACTTTGTGTAGCCATGAAGATATCTGATATTCAGGCTGCCGAGTCGCAACAGAAACAGTTGCAGCCATGGATGAAATTAAATGAAGTTGTTGTATATGGAAAGCGTTGTTATTCTGGCTGCCAATGGATCAATAGACTCAACTGACCGGGAAGTGCTCTTCCTGTTACAGCGATGCCCTGTTGCAGCGAAGTCCTATTACATCTACCATGTGGAGAGATGATCACGTTGTTTCTATTCAATGTATGGAATCAGAACTGAGGAGTAACAACTGGCACCAATCATACCTTCCTTCCACAGGCTTAGCGGGCTGCTACACCTATGTCTCTCAATTCTTTGAGCTTATCTTAATAAAATCGACACAAGTTAGCATAAATTAAAGGATAGAATTCATAACCATAACAATCTTAGGCATTAATAAAGTAAGGAAATAATAAATCATACCTGTTAGGATTCATGCTCAACTTGAGGAAAATACATATATCTGGTTTATGAAAATAAGGCAAGACAAGGCAAAAAGAGGTAATAAGTGTGGTAAAAAATGGACTATTCTAGGACCCAACATCTCCCCCCAACTATCTGATTGCATGTCCCCATGCAACAAATTCCACTAGTATGAATCTGAATCCATACTATATCTGTGGATATTGGTGAGCTTTAAGGAAAGTTCAGGCGCTTCCCCCAAGTACACAAATCCATTACAGGCAAACCACTTCTTCCAACACTGCCTCTCCTCCTTCTTAGTCAAAACATAATTGCTTCTATATGGGCTCACAGGCAACCATATGAGAGGAAACTTGAATATCAGTCCCAACCATAATGGTCCACATGCTTCCATGCACTTAACATACCCAGGCACCCTAAGAAGAGCTTGTTTAAAATTCTCAAAACAATATGGATCCCCTTCCCTCAAAGATGGGGAAGAAGCTTTCCATCTATGCTCGCTACCTTCCAGGGAATACTGTTGTTGTTTGGAGATTTTCTGGACACAGGTAGTGATGACTGTCCTTTGCAGATCCTTCAAATACTGAGTCTTCATAGGATATTTGAGATACCTTTCATGCTTTGCGATGAGAATTCTTGGGAGTCAAGGTTCATTTCTGATCCAAAGAGTAGAATTATCCTCATTCCTATTGATAGTCTGAGATTCATCCCACCATTTCACGTGATTGGTGACAAAAGAAGTGAAGGCTCTCAGTTGAACATCCCCCAAATAGGGCACATGATTAGAATGATAATCATTATAGCATGCTTTATCGTGCAAATACAATTCACACAAAAAAAATTTGATCCCCAAAATCACTCTGTATAAAGGTCTCCAAGAGTTGAGGGGAAGTTATCAGCTGATATGGTCTTCCTTCTTTCAATGCCTTCAACAGGGTATTTTTTAAGGATTCTAATATTATACTTAAGTATAGTATCGTAGGCGATTATTTTGGATTGAAAAAAACATGTATATAGATAGGTAAGCGAATATTAAATATGAAACATACAATTTACTACTGAAACATGTAAATTTTGGCGAATATTATGATAAAAAAAATATTTTATGTAAATATAGGAGATATTAGAGACTAAAAATGACCAAATAACAAATTTATTTTTTGAAAAAACCCCCCAAAAATAGCCAATTGGTGAAATTTCACCCCTAAAAATTACCCTGGCCTTCAACTTGAATAAAGTTATCCATTCATACAAAAATATAGGGTAAGAAGGAGATGGTGTTACAACGTATTTTTCCACCTTGTGAGCATCAGCACTCATTGACCTTCCGTATTCATTTTATTGACTCAGATCCACATTTTGTCCTCCAGGAACCCATTGTTCCCTATTTTTGTTCATGTACGCTAGCTGTTCTACTAGACCTATTGTATACACATGTTGTACCAATATAGCCCGTGTACATCGAGTTAAATGGTAAAAAACAATAGAAAATCACTTTTCACTCCAAAAAACGGTCTTAGGGTGACCTTTGGCCCTTCATGTACCCCTGAAACGACTCGATTCGACCTTTCACCTACCTTTGGAGGGTTATATATTGAGCTCTTATGGTGCATGGAAGGAGGAGGAAAGAGAGAGCATCGAAACTCTATTGGATTTTTGCCGCGACTTGAGTCTACATCGATTAATCCTTGTTGTTGTGAACCTCTTATGTTCACCTACCAAACTCCTTCATAGTTTGAGTTTTCCATTGTATGGGGGATTGAAACAATGGAGGCACAAGTGGAGGGACCTAGTTCTTGGTTCAGATGAGTTATCGACAAGAATTTGTATCATGTACTTCTTGTTTTTATTAATAGAAATACTCATTTTCTCATCCAATTGATCTTGTAAATGTTTGTTTAATTACATTGGGTTACATTTGCTTATTATATCATGGACCATGCTATTGTTTATGCTAATATATTTCATGTATTATATGCACTGTCTTGTATTTTTTGTTGAGACTAAGCTGCAAGTTCAAGTGTAGAGATTTGAAAGCTCAACGGGGATTTACTTTGAACATCCGGTTGAAGGTTGGTTATTTACTCCACATATTAGCATTTACATTTATAATAGAATTGCATTGGTATTTGAGTTTATTTATGGTACTCATTTGTCTGTTGTGGTCTTCCCTGAGCCATAGGAAGTTTTTCTTCGTAACAGAAATGGCAACTCCGCTAGGTATGAACCTCCATTTTGGGGATTTTTAGGTATTTTTCCTTATTTTGAGTTTCTATTTGTCGAGCTTTTGTGTCATTGATTGGCCGTTGGATCTGCATTAGAAAACTTGTTTTTTCTAGGCTGTTTGATTCAATTTTGGTCCACTTGTCTTTCCCTGTACGTGGGTCAGCTTTGGTTAGCTCACGTCTACCCGCTACTATTAGTACAGTAGCCTATTTACAGACGCTACTGTTCTATGAACAGTCGCGTACAACTTCGGGATTGTCTTGTTTATGATCTTTGGATGTTGTTGGGTTGATTTTGAGTGTTCCTGAGTCTTAGTAGGTCTATTTACTAACTATTCCATGCTCTTTTATTGACCAGAAACTCCTCTTTCTTTAGTTTTTGAGCTTTTGGTTTCCAACCATTTTTTGTTTTTATAGCTCATTAGCTTGGCTGAGTCTTACTTTTTGGGATATGCTGGTTTGCTTGCTTTGCATTTTTCTGAAGAGTTCTGATTCTGTTTGCATTTTTTTATTCATCTATATTGAAAAAATACAAAAGCATTTACATTTTCATTTCATTTATACTTGAAAATACAAAAATAATTTTTCTTTATGTTATTGCATTTTGCATTAGAGTGCTTGTGCTTTCACTAGGACTTGCTTGAGCATGAAAATATAAAGAGATTGCATTGTTTTTTTTTAATCGTTCATTTGATTGTCATATAGTGGCATACCTTTTTATGGATAGATGAGTCTAGTATTTTTCAGGTGTGCATATCATTGAGTATTTATACATCGTTAGTTTCACGACCATATTCTTTGAGTAATCACAACCATTTAAAATTAACGCTTAATCTAAAAATTGATTAGAAATGATTTTCTCTTTTATAGGGTGCACCAACTAGTATAGGTTTAGAGTCTTGGAATAGATCATTGTGAGTTAACAATCCAAGACTATTGAACCAAACATTATGTGTCTGACTAGGGAGTGGTGAAACCCATGGTATACATCAGTGTTCTCAGGAATCTCTACTCAAACTAGAGCTAAGCACGAGGTCACGAGAGGTTGGTTGCGGAGATAACCCTCCAATACTAGCTGAACGTGGGATATATTTCCAGGATTTGTTTGTGTTTGGGGACTCTTGGGGGATTTGAGCCTCTTGATTTTTGGGCTTCCTTACCCTTCCCATACGATGGATCACACCTGCGACTGTCCTCCTGAGCAATGGTTATATGTGGTGGCCTGTTTGTAGAATTTTCTCCCTACGGATAGGTAGAAATTCTCTTAGATTAAAGTAGACTTTAACTGACTCTAAACTAAGACAAAACTAAACAAATGCTACCTTGAATTCCTAGATCTAAACAGACATCTCAAGATTAAAGTGCTAGAAGAAGTAGAAGAAATCTAACTGACCTTCAATCCAATCGCTTGTCTTTATGGTTGCTCCAATTTCCAAATCCTCGCGAATGAACTTGTCAAAATGAAACCAAGATACAAGCATATACAATTCTCTAGCAACTTGAAATATGAGTTAGGATCTAAATCTACAATAGATACAAATCATATGATTGAAACAAAATCAACACATGTGATTTGGGAAACAAGACAAGTTATGTTCTATTATCAACTTGAAGTCACTTACAATGGTTGCTTGATATCCAAGCCAACTTTCAGCTCCAAGTGCTTCCTCCTCTAGCTATCTCCACAAAGCTTCAAGATCATAAGTTTGATGTCTCCAAGAGTCCTCCCCTTTGCTCATGGAATGCCTCTCTTTTATAGTGTGTGGTAGGGTTAACCAACAAGAGAGAAGGGTGGATCTTGGGAGAGTTTAGTGGATCAGGCCTACTAATCACAGAAAGTGAGTTAGGATCGAATCAGGGACACCAATCCTCAAAAATCTCTCGAAAATCAAGATCCCACAAGCCATGGCAAAAAGTCTAAAAAAGTGTACCGTGCCTCTAAAATAGAGCATAACGCGGTAGTACCGCATGGCAGAGAAAGAGCATAGCACGGTAGTGTGGACTACCGCGCACCTAAGATAGAGCAAGGCGCGGTAGTCAAGGTAAATGAAGTCTCAGCTAGGTTGATTCTTGATAGAATCGGTTTGTCTTCAAGGATCACTCATCATTTTTCTCTTCTGGGTGTTTTAAGCAGTAGGGGAAGTGTCGACAACTGTTTTTGTGGTGAATATGCGACACTGTGAAATATGGAGGTATAACAGCCTTAGTTGCTTTACCTAGGTATCACATAGGCTGCTTGCAGCAGTTATAGTGTGAGTATCTTGAGTCAGATAGGGGTCGAACAACACAGTTGTTATATTTATAGGGATTTGACCCTGTGCACACAGTGAAGTCTAAGGGCCCTTATAACTGATTCTATTACCTCTAGTTATAGTTTGGGAGTCTCAAGCCTCTCCTAGGAGAGACATACCGGCTATAGTGTCGGGAGGTCCCTTGATCCAGTCTTGTTTTTGTGCATTTGGATGTATATTTTTTTTAGGTATATGCTCTGTGACGATATAGTAGGTCTTTAGGAGACAATTATTGGTTGACTTTTTGGATTCATCGTCGATCGAGGCCCACCTCTCCGCTGATATCGTAGGTTAGCTGGTTTATCGGCTAGCGATCCATTGCAGCCTTTTGTTGGGAAGTGTCAGAGGACTACTGCTGGTCCTATACACACATCTCATGAGCTTCAGAGAGATCTTATCATGATTTCCACATCTGGCACAGCCGAAGTCCCTTCGACTCCACCCGCTAGTCCAAAGCGAACTCCCCCCCCTTATCATTTTCTCTCTGAGAAATGATTGGGTGGATATTTCACCACAAACTATTCGTCATGGGTTTGGGATGTCCCCACCCACGAGCACAAACCCATTCGATGATACACAACCATCTGGTTTTTGATATGGGATGCCAGGTTATGGTACTTCATCATTCCCTTCGACCTCAAGTCTTTTTTCATATGGTATGCCCGACTTTACGCCGACTATTACGTCCACCATGTCTAGTAGTCATGCTAGCTCTAATGTTGGATTTGGGGTCACTATGCCTGCTTTCACCACCTATCAGTTTGGGAGTAGTCACATCCCTCCATCTAATCTGACTGTTGGTGGAGTACAACCTCCTTCGTCATCCCCTAGGGTTAGTGTGAACCCATTTTCGAGTGGAGGTTTCATATTAGGTATTGGATCCATGACTTTCATTCCATCCTTTCATCTGCATGCCTCTATGCCTGTCCCTTCGAACGCTTTTGTGATGTCGTAAAACCCTCCTATTGATAGCTCCTCGGCTCCATGGAGTGCTCCCATACTGTTTTCATACGACCCTCACTTGTCCGGTATTCCTTCCTCGAGTAGGTATATGGGACCCCATTCTCATGGAGTGTTATGTGGAATTCTGCCCTACGGATAAGTCAAAATTCCCTTAGGCTAAAGCAGACTCAGACTAACTCTAGGCTAAGAACAAAACGAAACAAATGCAACCTTGAATCCCTAGATCTAACAAACATCTCAGTATTAAAATGCTGAAGAGGATAGAAGGAGTTCAACTGACCTTATGTCCAAATGCTTGTCTTTGGTATTTGCTCCAAGCTCCAAGTCTTCACAAATGAACCTGTTAAAGAGGAACCAAAATACAAGTATGCACTATTCTCTAGCAATCTCAAACATGAGTTAGGATCTAAATCTATGAAAGATACAAATCATCTCATTAAATCAAGATTAACACAAATGATTTGGGAAAACAAGACAAGTTATTCCATTACAACTTGAAGATTACTTACAAAGGGTGCTTGATGTCCAAGCCAATCCTCCAACTCCAAGTGTCTTCTCCTCTAGCTATCTCCACAATGCTGCAAGACCATAAGTTTGGTGCTCTCAAGAGTCCTCCTCTTTTCCAATGGCATGCCTCTCTTTTATAGTGAATGGTGAGGTTAACCAACAAGAGAGATGGGTGGATCTAAGGAGGGATAAGTGGATCAGGGTTTCTAATCGAAGGAGATGAGTTGAGATCGAATCAAGGAACCCAATCTTCCATTATCTTCGAAAATCCAAGATCCCACAAGCCAAGGGAAAAAATCTATAAAAAGAGTACCGCATTTTGCAAATGCTACAGAACGCGGCACTGCCGCGCTTTGGGGAAAAAGCAGCACGCGGAAGTGTCTAGTACCGTGTTTTGGCAAGCTGGCAAGGCGCGGTAGTGTATGTGAATAAATCCTAAGGTGGGTCAAAACTTACCAGGGTGGATTCACCTTCAGGGTTGACTCATCATATGTCTCTTCTGGATGGTTTAAAACAGTAGGGAAAATGTCGTCAACTTGTTTTGTGATGGGGATGCGACACTGTGAAATATAGAGGTATAACAGATGCCCCCTAAAGTGTGAGGTCAGAAGGGACTGATGGCCGAAAGACTTTACGAATATAATGTGCAGAGATAGCATCGAGGAGAGCGACACGGAGCTGAAATAGAAACAAAGTGTTAGATATACCACCGAGGCGGGCATTCCCATGCTCGGAAATAAATGACTCAAAGCATGGCTGCCGACCAATACATTGCAGATCCATGAGTACTGAGATGATGTAAACTGTGGATAGATCATGGCTACTATAAACAATCGTAGATCCATGAGATAATAACGACACAGCCATGACCAATACAATAAGTGGATCTGTGTGACAATACAAGAAACATCTCCATCGCAGCCTGGACGCAGTCAAGATACAGTGATGCGCCCAGGGTCTTCTACCCGATCGCATAAAGATACGAATCTAACCATGTGATTACAATGTGTTGGAGTCGAACATGGAAGAAACCATTTGATTACCGGTCAATGATGTGGACCGTTAACAAATGCGAGGGAGATCACCAATAATGACAATGATTCCCAAGGTATCAATAGTACATCTCAACGAAATGCGAATGAATGAGTTGATGTCGAGCATCCGAGAGATTGCTTGATCAGAGGTCAATGAGGTGAACCTGCTGTCAAACATGAGGAAACCTGCCATTGAGGCATGCAGGTACCAAGGTACTAACGGTTGATTTCTAAGTCTAATTCCCGGATAGTGATTTGGCGTCGACAGGAATAGACTCGTCGAAGGTGGGCCATGATGATTCCCACATCATCGACACGAAATCGGCACATATGATAGGATGAAGAAGTAATGGAATATGTACTGACACAGCGGAGGCCTGACACAATGAATGACTCGATACAATGCAACCCTTTGAACATATAACAGCATGTAACAAGACTTGGCAGCAGGGATTATTGAAAAATAGAGGATAGACACCGGATGAGTGGACTCGTGGCCAGGGAGACGACCCAAGATGATGACTATGAGACGGATACCCAAATATAGACAAGAGATGGACACATGCCATGTTCAAAGGTAACGACTGACAAGCTGCCATAGATAAACGTGACTTGTTCCCCCATATTTCCCCGACATGATGGACGAGTACCTCTTTCTTGTTTTACGAGCTTGAAGAGGATAACAGATGCTCGGTGCAACTCATTTTGTGGATGAGTCCAATCTCACATGTTTTACGAACCTGAGAAAGGAGGGGTTCGTCCCAAAGCGGGTCCTTCGATGTTAATATTTTAACGAGCCCATGGAAGGAAAACTCGGTAGTTTTTCATATTTAGAGAGCCTGAAAAAATTAAAGGAAGCTCCATATGTACTTTTTCGTAAAATTTAGTCCCTCGATCCCGAAAAAGTGTAAAACAATTCCCGAGAGAACTCTCCCAGCCGAGATTGACTGAGGTATACCTTTCTCGTAAATAGTCTAGACGGGCCGAAAAAGGGGTAACCTATCACCGAATAGACGACCTTTCAAATACTTTTACAAGTGTGAAAGCGTCAAGATCACTTGGCAATCTTTTCAATTTTAAGGAGTCTGAAAAGAGCTTAACTATGGACTCCTATGGTCTTTTTCGTAAATTTTAAATTATTCTGGTCCGAAAAAAGAATAAAATACAACCAGGATAATACTTTCCTCATCGTTTAACGAGCATGAGTAAAGTTGACCGTACTCGACACCGTTTACTTGAGTTTGACAAGCACGACACAGGTGTGAAAACGCTTGGAATCTTTTTCAAGTTTTAAATCCAGAGCACGAAAAAGATAAAGTGGGCTCAATATGAAGGTCAAATTATGAATAAACACCAGTATGAATGCATCCCATTTCTACCGTAGATCCTGTCAATAAATGCTCAATAACCGGTCATTAGCAATGTGAACAAGGGTTTCATTATTTGAAATAGTAATTAATTAATTAAAAAATGTGAAAAAATGCTATATAAGGCATGGTAAAAATAGAAATTACTATTCATTTGTGTTTTTTACCCAAAGGAGACATTTTTACCCATTTTGGAGCAAAATTTCAAGGATCGATACCGAGAGTTCTGGGACACCATTTCGACCGCCGTCTGCGCCAGGTAAGAGTGCTTGAGCCCCTCTTTCATTTCATGCAAGAAATTTTTGTTTTCACCGGGAAAAATTTAATTTTTTGGCAAGCCCTTTTAGGCAAGAATCGCCCGCCGTACTACCGCGCGGGGCCCCTATCGAAAAACGCGGCACTGTTGAACAGTGCCGCGCTGTAACCCCAAAACGAGGCGCGGCACTGTGGACTGCCGCGCGATAGGGTGTCCCCCAGGCGCGGCACGTGCGAAATTTAAGTTTAAAAAATCAAATTTTCCTCAAATTTTTGCTGGAAGTAAGTTGTTAAATAGTCACTAATTCCTTTGTTTTCCTTTTTGCAGGGATTTGCAACTTATTTGGAGCAAAATGGTGAGTTGGAAAGAGAGGGAGCACGAAGCGGACGATTTTGCAGCCGAAAATGACTTACCAACCGTGACCGCATTGCGAGAATGTGGTTTGCTAAAGTTTTTCAAGACCAAAGGGATCCGCCAACAACCTAAGCTCCTTACTCACCTTGTTCAATTGTGGGACCCTGACATCGAAGCTTTCCGAGTGGGAGAGCATGTGCTTGAAATCCAACTTGAAGACATCTACTTTCTCACGGGCCTCTCGAAAAGAGGGGCCCGGCCAAATTTTACCGGGTACAGCGCTTCAGAGTCAAGCACGGATGATTTGATTGCTCGATATTGCCAGGCGGGTTCGAGTAAGAAGAGCGGGAAAGTGGCCATAAAAGAGGTCACAAATCTTCCTTTTAAAACCTTGCTATTCACTATTACACGTGCAGCAGGAAGCGTGAGCCCACATCAAGCAACCCGCACACAGGTAAATCTCGCAGCAGAGTGCATGGGAGGGACAGTTTTCAACTGGTGTGAGGCAGTGTTGTCCAACATGAAGGAACAGGTGCACAAATGTAGAACTGGGAAAAATACCCAGTTTGGCTATGGGAGTATCTTGGTCACTTTCTTCCTGGCAAGGGTGCCATTACTGCGTCCACAGATATCTATGCATCCTCGTCCACCTACTGAGCCATGGATGGCTCGATGGAGTGACTACGCTGGACGCCTTGGGGGACCTCAGCAGCTAGCCTTTGGAGAGGACTTTTTCTCTTGGCTAGAGGAGCAGATAGTCATGATCGACGACTATCCCTATTCAGGGGTAGATTTCCGTGAGGATATCGACTTGGCTTTGCCAGAAGATGATGACTGGGACAACTCTGGTATGACCTTCATGGATATGTATTTTTTCTTTTTGAATATTTAATTTTTAATACGTTTTTAGAATGTGTAAAAGACTTCTAATGCATATTCGCATGCATGTTGCAGACCGTGGACCACAGAGGCCAGCCGGATACTCTCCACTACGTCGTGGCGGTGTGGATCGTCCAGCTGATCCTGTCGAAGAAGAAGATGAAGATGAGGCAGGAGGTGTGCGGGACATTGAGAGGAACCTGCAGGGATTGACTCATGGGATCCCTGCTATGCGGATGGACGATGTCCCCTACCACCTCCAGAGGCATACTGTGGGTGTACCTGGACGTATTAGTCGAATTCTTCGCAAGGTGGTTCGAGCTGTGATGTGTTACCACCATCAGTGGGAGGAGTCCGATGAGGGACATGATAGGTCTCCTAGATCTCCATAGATGGTCTTTCGATCTTTTTGCGGCATGTATACGATATGTAGGCTTTGAGGGCCAATTTTTTGTATATGGGATTTAATCCCCAATTTTGTCTTTGACACAAACTTTATGTATTTTGGAAAAAACACTTTTATATACAGTGATATGGACCTATTTATGATCTAAATATTTACAACGACTTGTGCATTTATTTATTTTTTATGATGTGTTTATGTATGGGCAAGATGCCAATCCAAAATGTAATTAGCCAATGAATCGGCAATACAATTGAATTCTCTCGGTATGTGTTGATATGTGATAAAATCAAATGACCGTTCCAAGAGGCGTACTCTTCGAAATAGACGAAGTAATGTAGGATCGCGAACTGTGTAAACACGGTTTAGATGAGAAACCACGAGCTGGGAGTCTAAAAGGACCGATAAGGAGTCAATCCTGAGTGAGGCAACCTCTGTCAAGAGACCAATGACTGCATGGTACTCTGCGATATTGTTGGTTCCGGGACCTAAACAATTGGCTCCTGAAGAAATCAACTCGCCAGTGGGGGAATAGATCACCCATGCTGCGGAAGCGAGATTCCGGGTATGTCGGCTTGCACCGTCAGCGAATCCAAAGTAGGTAGACATCTGCGCATAAAGGCACGAGTCAAAGTAAGAGTAGATACATAAGATCCACGAGCACACTAAAAATAAAGGAAAAAGCAAACTAAGTACATTATGTACAAGAAGTAACCCGCGTGGGGTAACCTCACGCGTAGAAACGCTTGAGGTATAGCCCGTTGCGGGGCCGTGCCAATGGCATACCATCACAATCGACTAGTTCATAGGCTCCTTTTTCTAAGACACGTTTTATGATGAAGGGGCCGTACCACATAGATTCAAGCTTACCTTTTCCAAGTTTATCATGCATCTGATCATATGTAAGTACGAGGTCACCCTCATTGAAGATCCGAGGTTGAACGGATTTGTCGTATTGAGCTTTGACGCGTTTTTTGTGAGCTTCATTAGCCAAAGCGGCGTCGCGGCGGGTTTCATCTAGCTTGGCTAGGTATAGAAACCGTTCTTCTTCGGAAGTAGTGTGTGGAAGTAGCTCTATGGCTATCTTGAGTGATGGAATTTCACATTCAATCGGGAGAATGGCTTCCAGGCCGTACACCAATTGAAATGGTGTAAACCCAGTAGCACTTTTCACTGAGGTTCGGTATGCCCACAGTGCTGAGAACAGATTTGAGTGCCAATTAGATTTTTGGGTACCCACAATGCGCTGAATCATTCGTTTCAGGACCTTATTGATGGCTTCAACTTGGCCATTAGCTTGTGGGTAATACGGGGTTGAGTTTTCATGGCGAAAACCCAGTTTGGCACTTAGTTCTTCGATCATATGATTCCTAAAATGGGAACCATGATCGGTCACAATAGACTGTGGGACACCGAATCTAGCTATGATATGATTGAATATGAACTGCGCTGCTGTTTTGCCGTCTTCAGCATATGTAGGCATCGCTTCAGCCCATTTTGTAAAATAGTCCACAGCTACTATGACATAGCTATGCCCCCCGGCTGAAGTGGGCTTACAGTGCATAAAATCGATGCCCCATTTGGAGAAGGGGCCGACGGCAATGACAGGATGGAGTGGAGCAGGGTGCGAGCGTGCTTTGCTATGAAAGAATTGACATGGCGGACACTTTTTGACTGTTTCAATGCAGTCTTTGAAAATCGAGGGCCAGAAGTATCCTGCTCGCAGTATTTTCTGGGCCGTAGCCATCCCAGAGAGATGACCACCACATGTTCCAGCGTGGCAGTCATTGAGAACGCGTTCCGCCTCATCTAAGGTCAAACAGCGTCGAAGGACAGTGTCGACACCACGTCGATACAAAGTATCGTTCACTATAAGGTAGTATTTTGCGTGATGTCTGATACGTCGTCGTTCATCGCGGTTGAGATCGGGACGAAAGCGTTGGGTTTGGAGATATAAGAGAATATCCCCATACCACGGATCAGACGTGCTAATGAGGAACAATGATTCATCGGGAAGAGAATCAATGGGCTCGGATTGCTCGGTAGCACGGGGCAAGTGACAAATTAACTCAGCGAAGACCAGAGATTTCTTAGACTTGGCTTTGACAAATTCCAAGTCAAACTCTTGAAGGATGACAATCCAACGGGAGTACTTGCCCCCAAGCACTTGTCGTGTGAGGATATAGTACATCGGATTGAAATCGGCGATGACGGTGGTCCGACGGAGTAAGATGTAATGACGAAATCTCTGGACAGCAAACACTGTTGCCAGAGCCAGCTTTTCAACATGTGAGTAGCGAGTTTCAGAGTCGAGAAGACTCTTGCTAAGATAGTACACCACATGTTCTATGCCGTTGTGGTCTTCCTGGACTAACACCATACCAATGGTGGAAATCGAGGCTGCGAGATAAAGGATGTAGTCCTGTGTGTAATTGGGGGGTTGAATCACAGGATCTTTGGTTAAGGATGCTTTTAAATTATCAAAGGAGCGTTGGGCTTCATCATCCCATATGAAGGGGACATTCTTCTTGAGAAGCCGCATGTAGCCTTTTGTTATCTCGGACAGATTACAGATAAAACGGCGTAGAAAGTTTGCATGCCCTTGCAAACATTGAAGTTCTGGAATATTGGTAGGTGAAGGCAGGGCTATGATAGCTGCTACCTTTGCGGGATCTAGACGTATCCCGTCTTTGGAGACTATGAAGCCCAACAGTTTTCCGGCTTCTACACAGAAGACGCACTTATGCGGGTTCAAACGTATATTGTAGCGCCGACACCTTTCGAAAATGGCACTCAAGTGATCTGGATGTTCTTCCCGAGTTCGAGAATGAGCGGGAAGGTCATCGAGATATGGCTCTACGATATGTTTGATGTCATGAAATGCGTAAGACATCGCCCGTTGGAAAGTTGCCCCGGCATTTTTGAGGCCAAAAGGTAACTTCCGATATGCAAAGATCCCCCAAGGGAAGATAAAGGCCGTTTTGTGCTGGTCGGCTGGGAGGATATCGATCTGATTATAGCCAGAAAAGCCATCCATAAATGAAAAAATAACACTTCCGGCACAGTTATCGATGATCTGGTCGATAAACGGAGTTGGGTAGTTGTCCTTGGGACAAGCTTTGTTCAAATCACGGTAATCAACACAGACTCTGATCGTTCCCTGTTTCTTGGCTACAGGGACGATGTTGGATACCCATTCTGTCAATGGGACAGGATAGATAAAACCAGCACGCAAAAGTTTTTCAACTTCTGCTTTAATGGCGGCTGCCTTACGAGGATGAACGGGTCGAAGCTTTTGCCGAACAGGTCGGGCGCCAGGGAAAGTTGGAATTTTGTGAACTACAATCGACGGGTCGATTCCTGGCATCTCTTCATAACTCCAGGCGAAAACATCGCGGAAAGTTTTAAAGTAGGCATTATAGAACTCCGTCTCGAGAGGAGTACATGTTTTGCCAATGTGTACGTTTTCCACGATACCAGGCTTTACTGAAATGTCGATGGGAGTGGTTGCCATAAGATGGCCAAGTTGCCTTCAGAAAATACTTCGTCGAGGGAAGTGGGGAACTTGGTTTGAACCATCCCAAGTGAAGCACTGGATTTGGTGTCAGGCTCAAGTGACTGAATGGTGGGGAATGAAGATCGATGATGAAACTTTCCCCATGGTGGTTCATTACCACACATAACCTCTATGATTGATTCGTCGGTGGGAAAAATCAAGTTGAGAGGATCAAACAATGGTGGGTGTGTATGAGTTTCAGTCGAGAGCTGCGCCACTGTGTGATCAGTAGAACAGTCGACCCAATCTATGGCTGATTGGATCGCGTCATATGCTGCGAGGTTTCTGTTCAAAGGCATGGAATTGCCATAGCCTTGGATCTGAGTAGGACTCGGGATCACCCATGAATCATGCGATGAAATCATGTTGACTGGTTGAAGATGGGTTCCCAGCTCTGGAAAAACTCCAATGAGGGATGAATCCTTCATGAGACCAACACCTATGTCTTGGAACCGGTACCGAGGTTGATCCAATAATGGAACGGTATTGGCGGAGTTCGGATGGGAGTCTGGAATACAGTAATCCAATTGATCAATAGTGACAATTTTCCCTTCATGAGGAAATTGTACAATCCGGAAGACTGTAGATGCTATGGCAGTCATGGCATAAAACCAGTTCCGACCAAGTAGGAGGTTGTAATCCAAAGGTGCATCTACGACTTCGATGTGTACGGATACTGTTTTGCCCCCCAGTTGACCACCGATTGAGGGAATGAGTCCATATGGTTGAAAACCATGTCCATCAAACGCTCTAAGAGTAGTAGGAGAAGTTGTGACCTCAGGCGAGCCCAGGGCTCTCCAGTAGTTCAAAGACATAATCGACGTGGAAGCACCCTCATCTAACACAGTGCGGTGGATAACATTTCCATGGATTTTCGTATGCACCTGGAAGGCTAACTGGTGAGAAAGCCTAGGTTTAGCGTGCTCCAAGTTAAACATGATGGAGTTTGAAGTATCTGGGTCCAGTGCCCCCAGTGCTGAAAGTAGGGTTCTACGCTGCGTGGGGCAGTGTTGGAGAACCTCGAGAGTTGACATAGCGCAAGGTGCTTGAGCCAAATCTTCAACAATGTTGTAGTTTTGGGCATCTCGCGCATTCGGATTGAATGTCGCCTTTCCTATGGTGCCCTTGGGTGGGCGTAGCACTGTATCCATAAGTGGTCTCTCGATATGGAGATGACCATTAGGGGGGGAATAGGAATCGGATCTTCAACAGGAGATTTGCCTTTGGCTGTCTCCGATTGTTTGGTTGAACTTGGAGGATTGTCATACGTCTTTGAACGAGTGGTGATATTAATCTCCTCATTACTTGTCATTAGGATTTCGCGGTTTGTGGACGTCTCTCCACGGGAAGGATTGGTCGGGTTGCCCCCTTGTGGGGATTCTTGGGCAACCATTTGCTGTTGCTGTTGGGGGAAAGGGTCAGTTAGCACTGCCGGTCGGGAGGATCCTTTAACGAACTTATGGACCTCGTCCTTGTAGGGACAGCCACGCGTATAATGATCATCTTGACAAATCAAGCAGGGAAACTTAGCTTTCCGACGTGGTTTTTGGTCATTCTGGGTAGGTTGTGGTTTGGGGTTCTCCTGCTGGTTCTTCTTCGGTTTACCACGATTGTTTTTCTTCTTTCCTCCGGATGGTTGTGATGTAGATTGGACTGCATTCACTTCGGAGGAGACAGCAGGAGAGGTGGAAGTTTTTGAAGCGGCCTGGGTAAAAGCAGGGGAAGCAGAAGCTTGTTGCCCCGTCGAGTTGGTAGCAGGCTGAGCGTTAACTGAACCCACGATACCATCAATGGGTGGTTCAGTAGTAGGCTTTGTAGGATCAGTGTGAACGCGGGAGGCATGTGGAAGAAGTTCATGTAAGGTACCGGATTGAGTATATACTAAATCCATGTATTGTGCTGCTGAGATGGCTTGTTCTTCCGTAACTGGTCCACGCATAGAAATATCTCTGGCTATAGGAGGCAAAAAGGATTTTGTAAACCAATCAGCAAGTAGCTGATCTGGAATGGGTGCCTTTATTAGCCTACGGCGTCTTCGCCACTCATGGATGTGATCCGAGATGTGTGTGGAAGTGGTTTCACGCAGTGAAGTTAGCAGTTCTGTTCCAGTCTCATACCGGATGAGAAGCTGGAAATGTGTCAGAAACTGCATAGACAAAGTGTTGAAATCACGAAAAGAGTGCTGTGGCAGCTCGATGTACCATTTTGCTGCCGTTCCGGTAAGCATACGTTGGAAGAGCCGAAGTCGGATGGAATCATCCATCAAGGAGTTGGATGAACACCAAAGATGGAAGGTCATCACGTGGTTCTTGGGGTCTTCCCCGGGCTTAGCATCGAACTTGGGAATGTCCGATGGTAGTTTGGCTGGGATAGGTGGCCAGTGAGGTTCGTGCCATATAGGATCGTTGATAAGCCTCGACAAATCAGGTAGATCAAGTGTGGCTAAAAAGGGAAGTTGCCGGTTGGTCTGCGGGTACGAATAGTAACCATGTGGTGCCGAGAACCCTGGAGGGCCCTGCATAGCATGCTGCTGTGTGTTATACCCGTATGTGTTTCCCGCAGGATACTGTTGGAAGTTCTGCGGATAGTAAGCCATCTGGTTAACCGGTTGATTGTAAGCGGCCGGTTGGTAAGTGGTCTGCTGAGTGGGTATGGTACCCTAAGGTTGTTGATACCCAGGAATGGTTGTTGTTCCTTGTTGGGGAAAAGTTCCTTGGAATTGTTGTGTTCCAGGGATGTTGCCACCATACTGTGTAAGTGGAGGATTTCCCGTAGCAGGGTTGGGGGGTGGCTGCGACGGTGGTGTCCATGGAAGGCTCGTTCCTGCTTGAGGAACGAGTGGAAATTGAAGTGACGGGTTCCATGGAGTTGTAGCAGCCGAAGGGTATGGGAAGCCAGAATTCAAGTTGGGGGAAATCTGAGATTGCCCCCCAGCTTGGTTCCAGTTTCCAAAAAGTGAGTACCCCCCACTCTGTGGGATTTGATGATCCCAAGAAGGAAGCATACCTGACAGGGGTGGTTGAGAGTAAGGACCGGTTGGAACACCGGAATAAAGTTGCCCACTGCCAGGTGGATTGTACATACCGGACTGAGTAGAAGCTGCTGGTTGGGAATTTTGGTGGATCAAGCCAATAGGTTGTCCGCCAGCAGTTAGGTTGGATGGCCCTATATGAGGAGGCTGTAGACTGGGAATTGGGTTCCCAGCAAAAAGTTGTCCTCCAACTGGTTGGGTTGATGGCCCACCAGTTGGAGGTTGTTGACTAACAATGGGGTTCCCAACAAAAGGTTGCCCCCCAGCTGGTTGGGTTGATGGCCCACGAGGGAGGGTTTGTAAGTTGGAGTTAGGGACCATTGCAGTCGGTTGTCCACCTCCTGAAATAGTATAAATGGTGGCTGAAGGTGATCCTCCGGTCGAAGCGGAAGATCCAGCAGTATGACTAGGTGTTCTTCCGCCGCTAGCCAAATATGATAGCATGGATTGGCCAACGGCGCCAAAAGTACCGATTTGCGGAGGAGGTCGTCCATATTGGACAGGTGAGGACGGAGAAAAAACTGGGTTATCCCTCATAGAATGTGCACCAAACATAGGTGATGACAGCAAATGTGGGGAATTTAGCCCAGGGGTATCGGTGTCGTCCATAACGTGTTCAATGATAGGAGGACCTACGAGAACTGGGTCCGAGTTCATATCCTGAAAAAGATGTTGGGGATCTGGTAGGAACCTAGGTGTAGTAAAGTCCGAAGGTCCTGAGCCGTCTGCAAAGGAGTGATGAAATTCTGTGCTAGACGGGACGTTGGGATCCCTATAGTCAGAAGGACGAGAAACAGGGGGGTATCTAGACGCTGTCGAAAGCATTTTCTCTGTGTTGCGTCTAAATTGTGCCGATGCTAACGGAGAGTTCGCTAGGCTAACCATACTAGACTGGATGGAAGCCATGATTTCGTGTCCCGGTGGGATGTTGGGTAGATGTAAAGTGCGAGGTACGTTGCTAGAAGAACTTGTCTCCTGAGGATGAACACTGGGTGACGTAGTAATAACAGGCGGAAGATCCGTCTGGGAAGTAATGAAGCCATAATCAGGTTCAAAAGGTGTGTCAGGTAGACGAGTATCTTCAACGATCTCAACGTATCCGCTTGGGACTGAAATTAAGCCAGGTATGTCCTGGTCGGATCCTTCTGTGGTGCCAATAGATCCATCTATATCATCGTGGTAAGTGTCTGATGGATGAGAAGTGTTGGCATCCGGTAGAAGGATGACCTCTGGTCTAGTACTCTGGGTCGTGCTAGGTTCAGCTGCTGTAACTGTGCCCACTGTTACAGATAAATATGGAATGACAGTGGGTGAGGTGACAGTGGAAGTTTCAGACATGCTAGTGGTTACAGAAGCTGCAATAGATTCTGAGACTGTGCTGTGTGTGGCAGTTACAGGCGTAACTGAAGATGTTGTACGTATCGGCGGTGGGATGTTGCCTCGACCAGCACCGCGGACAAGAGGAGCAGGAATGCGTGATGCAGGCGGACCAGAAGTCCGCGGCGGTGGTGGTGGTGGAGGGCTTAGGCCCTGTTGTCTTCGTGATCTTCGTGGTTGATCTGACATGATGACAGGACAATGAAAATCGGGGGCAGTACCGTAAACAAAGAACTCAAAAACTCTAATGCAGACAAGTGTGCAAAAGAGGAGCTAGAAAAAGCAAGGCTCACAGGCCAAAAAAGCAAGCTCTAAAATCTATACTGAGACCGGTGTCTCAATAAGCGAGCTAATCAACAAAATGGCCAGAATGCCAACAAGCAGTCCCTACAAAGAAAAAATGACCCTCTACAAAGATGAGACGCCAAGCAAACTCCTAACTAAGAGCTGGAGACCTCAACAGGCTGTATCCTTCGCAAGGTGATGAAATCCAAGTCGAACAATACAACATGAGAGACCGATATAAGAAGGATAACCCTCTACCGAAATGGATCCTGGGTAAAAGAGCCCTAGTAGAATAGATACTAAGCCACCTCGTTCATGACACGTCGGAAAAGGTTTTGGGCACTTCATCCTTCCGAAGAAGACAGCGATCGATGTTGCCTTAGGGCTAAGTGGAGTGCGGTATTCCACAGAGTCCGTCCGGTTCTCAATCTCGCGGCCGTTTAACCCCTGAAAGTTGGAAACAGTCAGGAGGCCCCTCCACAAACTAGCTGTGACTGTGTCAATAAGTACTAGAGGATTTTAGTTCCCTAAAGACAACGACTATGTCTCAGATGAAAGTGACAAGGGGGAATTATTTTGATGCCTATCCCCGGTGTCCTACCTAACTACCAAATTCTTTTGATTTCCTCAAGTGAGGTTAAAGTTGGTTTAATTAGGGTAATTAATTTTAGTGGCTGCCTTACGCAATCGGGTAGTGGACGTGAAACTTGATGGTGTTATGACGACTCAAACCATGCAAATGAGAATGAATCACAAACAAGCCTTTGTCTTCGATGAAATCTAGCTAAGGTAAAGATAGAGGTTCTTCGATCAAATATGCATAACAATTTTCACAAGCAACCAAAGTAAAGATTTGTCTTTTCTTTTCGATTTATAAACAAAGCCAAACTGAAGTAAACACTCTTTTCAATGCACTGATTTTACAATCTACAATGCTTCTATAATGAGAATTTCTATGGCAAAATTAATGGTTCATTTCCCTATGCAAAATACCACTAGACTTTTTCAATTTAAACAACAAAATTTGCTCTCAACCAATGATCTTTTTAATTTACTGAAAATGATAATGACAATATGACTGTAAAACTACAGTGTTCAGTAACAGAAGACAGTGGTGTTGAGTTGGTTGTGGGGAAGCAGTCAAGTCAATGCAATCAAATTGAAAAATGACCAATATGTCAAAAGTGCCACTTAGTTCAATCAATCAATCAAGCTCACAAACTAGGTGATAAGCAGACCAAACAGACTGGAAATTAACCAGGATGCTAACAGGAAACAGTAAAGACTATCTGAGGCAGAGAGAAACTCAGGAAACCAAGCAAAAATAAAAAAAATTTAAACACTTGCAGACACTACCGCGGGCTATAGCCTGCCTGAAGCGCGGCACTGTGTAAGTACCGCTCTGGTACTAACGTATAGGACGCGGTACTACCGCGCTGGAAGTGGTTATGAGGGCGCGGTACTGTGGCAAGAGAGGGAAAAATGCAACTGGGAAAGAAAAGATGAAGTTTTCAGGGTTGTTGCTAACCCAGGGGACTCAGTAATTAAACAGGGAGATAAACACTGCGAGGAGGGGTGAATAAGTCAAAATTCCCTTAGGCTAAAGCAGACTCAGACTAACTCTAGGCTAAGAACAAAACGAAACAAATGCAACCTTGAATCCCTAGATCTAACAAACATCTCAGTATTAAAATGCTGAAGAGGATAGAAGGAGTTCAACTGACCTTATGTCCAAATGCTTGTCTTTGGTATTTGCTCCAAGCTCCAAGTCTTCACAAATGAACCTGTTAAAGAGGAACCAAAATACAAGTATGCACTATTCTCTAGCAATCTGAAACATGAGTTAGGATCTAAATCTATGAAAGATACAAATCATCTCATTAAATCAAGATTAACACAAATGATTTGGGAAAACAAGACAAGTTATTCCATTACAACTTGAAGATTACTTACAAAGGGTGCTTGATGTCCAAGCCAATCCTCCAACTCCAAGTGTCTTCTCCTCTAGCTATCTCCACAATGCTGCAAGACCATAAGTTTGGTGCTCTCAAGAGTCCTCCTCTTTTCCAATGGCATGCCTCTCTTTTATAGTGAATGGTGAGGTTAACCAACAAGAGAGATGGGTGGATCTAAGGAGGGATAAGTGGATCAGGGTTTCTAATCGAAGGAGATGAGTTGAGATCGAATCAAGGAACCCAATCTTCCATTATCTTCGAAAATCCAAGATCCCACAAGCCAAGGGAAAAAATCTATAAAAAGAGTACCGCGTTTTGCAAATGCTACAGAACGCGGCACTGCCGCGCTTTGGGGAAAAAGCAGCACGCGGTAGTGTCTAGTACCGCGTTTTGGCAAGCTGGCAAGGCGCGGTAGTGTATGTGAATAAATCCTAAGGTGGGTCAAAACTTACCAGGGTGGATTCACCTTCAGGGTTGACTCATCATCTGTCTCTTCTGGATGGTTTAAAACAGTAGGGAAAATGTCGTCAACTTGTTTTGTGATGGGGATGCGACACTGTGAAATATAGAGGTATAACAGATGCCCCCTAAAGTGTGAGGTCAGAAGGGACTGATGGCCGAAATACTTTACGAATATAATGTGCAGAGATAGCATCGAGGAGAGCGACACGGAGCTGAAATAGAAACAAAGTGTTAGATATACCACCGAGGCGGGCATTCCCATGCTCGGAAATAAATGACTCAAAGCATGGCTGCCGACCAATACATTGCAGATCCATGAGTACTGAGATGATGTAAACTATGGACAGATCATGGCTACTATGAACAATCGTAGATACATGAGATAATAACGACACAGCCACGACCAATACAATAAGTGGATCTGTGTGACAATACAAGAAACATCTCCATCGCAGCCTGGACGCAGTCAAGATACAGTGATGCGCCCAGGGTCTTCTACCCGATCGCATAAAGATACGAATCTAACCATGTGATTACAATGTGTTGGAGTCGAACATGGAAGAAACCATTTGATTACCGGTCAATGATGTGGACCGTTAAAAAATGCAAGGGAGATCACCAATAATGACAATGATTCCCAAGGTATCAATAGTACATCTCAACGAAATGCGAATGAATGAGTTGATGTCGAGCATCCGAGAGATTGCTTGATCAGAGGTCAATGAGGTGAACCTGTTTTCAAACATGAGGAAACCTGCCATTGAGGCATGCAGGTACCAAGGTACTAACGGTTGATTTCTAAGTCTAATTCCCGGATAGTGATTTGGCGTCGACAGGAATAGACTCGTCGAAGGTGGGCCATGATGATTCCCACATCATCGACACGAAATCGGCACATATGATAGGATGAAGAAGTAATGGAATATGTACTGACACAGCGGAGGCCTGACACAATGAATGACTCGATACAATGCAACCCTTTGAACATATAACAGCATGTAACAAGACTTGGCAGCAGGGATTATTGAAAAATAGAGGATAGACACCGGATGAGTGGACTCGTGGCCAGGGAGACGACCCAAGATGATGACTATGAGACGGATACCCAAATATAGACAAGAGATGGACACATGCCATGTTCAAAGGTAACGACTGACAAGCTGCCATAGATAAACGTGACTTGTTCCCCCATATTTCCCCGACATGATGGACGAGTACCTCTTTCTTGTTTTACGAGCTTGAAGAGGATAACAGATGCTCGGTGCAGCTCATTTTGTGGATGAGTCCAATCTCACATGTTTTACGAACCTGAGAAAGGAGGGGTTCGTCCCAAAGCGGGTCCTTCGATGTTAATATTTTAACGAGCCCATGGAAGGAAAACTCGGTAGTTTTTCATATTTAGAGAGCCTGAAAAACTTAAAGGAAGCTCCATATGTACTTTTTCGTAAAATTTAGTCCCTCGATCCCGAAAAAGTGTAAAACAATTCCCGAGAGAACTCTCCCAGCCGAGATTGACTGAAGTATACCTTTCTCGTAAATAGTCTAGACGGGCCGAAAAAGGGGTAACCTATCACCGAATAGACGACCTTTCAAATACTTTTACAAGTGTGAAAGCGTCAAGATCACTTGGCAATCTTTTCAATTTTAAGGAGTCTGAAAAGAGCTTAACTATGGACTCCTATGGTCTTTTTCGTAAATTTTAAATTATTCTGGTCCCAAAAAAGAATAAAATACAACCAGGATAATACTTTCCTCATCGTTTAACGAGCATGAGTAAAGTTGACCGTACTCGACACCGTTTACTTGAGTTTGACAAGCACGACACAGGTGTGAAAACGCTTGGAATCTTTTTCAAGTTTTAAATCCAGAGCACGAAAAAGATAAAGTGGGCTCAATATGAAGGTCAAATTATGAATAAACACCAGTATGAATGCATCCCATTTCTACCGTAGATCCTGTCAATAAATGCTCAATAACCGGTCATTAGCAATGTGAACAAGGGTTTAATTATTTGAAATAGTAATTAATTAATTAAAAAATGTGAAAAAATGCTATATAAGGCATGGTAAAAATAGAAATTACTATTCATTTGTGTTTTTTACCCAAAGGAGATATTTTTACCCATTTTGGAGCAAAATTTCAAGGATCGATACCGAGAGTTCTGGGACACCATTTCGATCGCCATCTGCGCCAGGTAAGAGTGCTTGAGCCCCTCTTTCATTTCATGCAAGAAATTTTTGTTTTCACTGGGAAAAATTTAATTTTTTGGCAACCCCTTTTAGGCAAGAATCGCCCGCCGTACTACCGCGCGGGGCCCCTATCGAAAAACGCGGCACTGTTGAACAGTGCCGCGCTGTAACCCCAAAACGAGGCGCGGCACTGTGGACTGCCGCGCGATAGGGTGTCCGCCAGGCGTGGCACGTGCGAAATTTAAGTTTAAAAAATCAAATTTTCCTCAAATTTTTGCTGGAAGTAAGTTGTTAAATAGTCACTAATTCCTTTGTTTGCCTTTTTGCAGGGATTTGCAACTTATTTGGAGCAAAATGGTGAGTTGGAAAGAGAGGGAGCACGAAGCGGACGATTTTGCATCCGAAAATGACTTACCAACCGTGACCGCATTGCGAGAATGTGGTTTGCTAAAGTTTTTCAAGACCAAAGGGATCCGCCAACAACCTAAGCTCCTTACTCACCTTGTTCAATTGTGGGACCCTGACATCGAAGCTTTCCGAGTGGGAGAGCATGTGCTTGAAATCCAACTTGAAGACATCTACTTTCTCACGGGCCTCTCGAAAAGAGGGGCCCGGCCAAATTTTACCGGGTACAGCGCTTCAGAGTCAAGCACGGATGATTTGATTGCTCGATATTGCCAGGCGGGTTCGAGTAAGAAGAGCGGGAAAGTGGCCATAAAAGAGGTCACAAATCTTCCTTTTAAAACCTTGCTATTCACTATTACACGTGCAGCAGGAAGCGTGAGCCCACATCAAGCAACCCGCACACAGGTAAATCTCGCAGCAGAGTGCATGGGAGGGACAGTTTTCAACTGGTGTGAGGCAGTGTTGTCCAACATGAAGGAACAGGTGCACAAATGTAGAACTGGGAAAAATACCCAGTTTGGCTATGGGAGTATCTTGGTCACTTTCTTCCTGGCAAGGGTGCCATTACTGCGTCCACAGATATCTATGCATCCTCGTCCACCTACTGAGCCATGGATGGCTCGATGGAGTGACTACGCTGGACGCCTTGGGGGACCTCAGCGGCTAGCCTTTGGAGAGGACTTTTTCTCTTGGCTAGAGGAGCAGATAGTCATGATCGACGACTATCCCTATTCAGGGGTAGATTTTCGTGAGGATATCGACTTGGCTTTGCCAGAAGATGATGACTGGGACAACTCTGGTATGACCTTCATGGATATGTATTTTTTCTTTTTAAATATTTAATTTTTAATACTTTTTTAGAATGTGTAAAAGACTTCTAATGCATATTCGCATGCATGTTGCAGACCGTGGACCACAGAGGCCAGCCGGATACTCTCCACTACGTCGTGGCGGTGTGGATCGTCCAGCTGATCCTGTCGAAGAAGAAGATGAAGATGAGGCAGGAGGTGTGCGGGACATTGAGAGGAACCTGCAGGGATTGACTCATGGGATCCCTGCTATGCGGATGGACGATGTCCCCTACCACCTCCAGAGGCATACTGTGGGTGTACCTGGACGTATTAGTCGACTTCTTCGCAAGGTGGTTCGAGCTGTGATGTGTTACCACCATCAGCGGGAGGAGTCCGATGAGGGACATGATAGGTCTCCTAGATCTCCATAGATGGTCTTTCGATCTTTTTGCGGCATGTATACGATATGTAGGCTTTGAGGGCCAATTTTTTGTATTATGTATGTTATTATGCAAATTCAAATTGTTGTAATTTGACATGATTATTGTTGTTAGCTGAGCCCGTTAACTGAGCCAACCAACTGAGCCAACTGAGCCAACCAACTGAGCCAACTGAGCCAACCAACTGAGCCAACCAACTGAGCCAACCAACTGAGCCAACCAACTGAGCCAACTGAGCCAACCAACTGAGCCAACCAATTCAACCAACTGAGCCAACTGAGCCAACTGAGCCAACCAATTCAACCAATTGAGCCCGGGTGGTTTAGATGAGCCTGGGGTAATAGGGGTAAGAGGGGTAAGAGGGGTAAGAGGGGTAAGAAATATGGGATTTAATCCCCAATTTTGTCTTTGACACAAACTTTATGTATTTTGGAAAAAACACTTTTATATATAGTGATATGGACCTATTTATGATCTAAATATTTACAACGACTTGTGCATTTATTTATTTTTTATGATGTGTTTATGTATGGGCAAGATGCCAATCCAAAATGTAATTAGCCAATGAATCGGCAATACAATTGAATTCTCTCGGTATGTGTTGATATGTGATAAAATCAAATGACCGTTCCAAGAGGCGTACTCTTCGAAATAGACGAAGTAATGTAGGATCGCGAACTGTGTAAACACGGTTTAGATGAGAAACCACGAGCTGGGAGTCTAAAAGGACCGATAAGGAGTCAATCGTGAGTGAGGCAACCTCTGTCAAGAGACCAATGACTGCATGGTACTCTGCGATATTGTTGGTTCCGGGACCTAAACAATTGGCTCCTGAAGAAATCAACTCGCCAGTGGGGGAATAGATCACCCATGCTGCGGAAGCGAGATTCCGGGTATGTCGGCTTGCACCGTCAGCGAATCCAAAGTAGGTAGACATCTGCGCATAAAGGCACGACTCAAAGTAAGAGTAGATACATAAGATCCACGAGCACACTAAAAATAAAGCAAAAAGCAAACTAAGTACATTATGTACAAGAAGTAACCCGCGTGGGGTAACCTCACGCGTAGAAACGCTTGAGGTATAGCCCGTTGCGGGGCCGTGCCAATGGAATACCATCACAATCGACTAGTTCATAGGCTCATTTTTCTAAGACACGTTTTATGATGAAGGGGCCGTACCACATAGATTCAAGCTTACCTTTTCCAAGTTTATCATGCATCTGATCATATGTAAGTACGAGGTCACCCTCATTGAAGATCCGAGGTTGAACGGATTTGTCGTATTGAGATTTGACGCGTTTTTTGTGAGCTTCATTAGCCAAAGCGGCGTCGCGGCGGGTTTCATCTAGCTTGGCTAGGTATAGAAACCGTTCTTCTTCGGAAGTAGTGTGTGGAAGTAGCTCTATGGCTATCTTGAGTGATGGAATTTCACATTCAATCGGGAGAATGGCTTCCAGGCCGTGCACCAATTGAAATGGTGTAAACCCAGTAGCACTTTTCACTGAGGTTCGGTATGCCCACAGTGCTGAGAACAGAGTTGAGTGCCAATTAGATTTTTGGGTACCCACAATGCGCTGAATCATTCGTTTCAGGACCTTATTGATGGCTTCAACTTGGCCATTAGCTTGTGGGTAATACGGGGTTGAGTTTTCGTGGCGAAAACCCAGTTTGGCACTTAGTTCTTCGATCATATGATTCCTAAAATGGGAACCATGATCGGTCACAATAGACTGTGGGACACCGAATCTAGCTATGATATGATTGAATATGAACTGCGCTGCTTTTTTGCCGTCTTCAGCATATGTAGGCATCGCTTCAGCCCATTTTGTAAAATAGTCCACATCTACTATGACATAGCTATGCCCCCCGGCTGAAGTGGGATTACAGTGCATAAAATCGATGCCCCATTTGGAGAAGGGGTCGACGGCAATGACCGGATGGAGTGGAGCAGGGTGCGAGCGTGCTTTGCTATGAAAGAATTGACATGGCGGACACTTTTTGACTGTTTCAATGCAGTCTTTGAAAATCGAGGGCCAAAAGTATCCTGCTCGCAGTATTTTCTGGGCCGTAGCCATCCCAGAGAGATGACCACCACATGCTCCAGCATGGCAGTCATTGAGAACGCGTTCCGCCTCATCTAAGGTCAAACAGCATCGAAGGACAGTGTCGACACCACGTCGATACAAAGTATCGTTCACTATAAGGTAGTATTTTGCGTGATGTCTGATACGTCGTCGTTCATCGCGGTTGAGATCGGGACGAAAGCGTTGGGTTTGGAGATATAAGAGAATATCCCCATACCACGGATCAGACGTGCTAATGAGGAACAATGATTCATCGGGAAGAGAATCAATGGGCTCGGATTGCTCGGTAGCACGGGGCAAGTGACAAATTAACTCAGCGAAGACCAGAGATTTCTTAGACTTGGCTTTGACAAATTCCAAGTCAAACTCTTGAAGGATGACAATCCAACGGGAGTACTTGCCCCCAAGCACTTGTCGTGTGAGGATATAGTACATCGGATTGAAATCGGCGATGACGGTGGTCCGACGGAGTAAGATGTAATGACGAAATCTCTGGACAGCAAACACTGTTGCCAGAGCCAGCTTTTCAACATGTGAGTAGCGAGTTTCAAAGTCGAGAAGACTCTTGCTAAGATAGTACACCACATGTTCTATGCCGTTGTGGTATTCCTGGACTAACACCATACCAATGGTGGAAATCGAGGCTGCGAGATAAAGGATGTAGTCCTGTGTGTAATTGGGGGGTTGAATCACAGGATCTTTGGTTAAGGCTGCTTTTAAATTATCAAAGGAGCGTTGGGCTTCATCATCCCATATGAAGGGGACATTCTTCTTGAGAAGCCGCATGTAGCCTTTTGTTATCTCAGACAGATTACAGATAAAACGGCGTAGAAAGTTTGCATGCCCTTGCAAACATTGAAGTTCTGGAATATTGGTAGGTGAAGGCAGGGCTATGATAGCTGCTACCTTTGCGAGATCTAGACGTATCCCGTCTTTGGAGACTATGAAGCCCAACAGTTTTCCGGCTTCTACACAGAAGACGCACTTATGCGGGTTCAAACGTATATTGTAGCGCCGGCACCTTTCGAAAATGGCACTCAAGTGATCTGGATGTTCTTCCCGAGTTCGAGAATGAGCGGGAAGGTCATCGAGATATGGCTCTACGATATGTTTGATGTCATGAAATGCGTAAGACATCTCCCGTTGGAAAGTTGCCCCGGCATTTTTGAGGCCAAAAGGTAACTTCCGATATGCAAAGATCCCCCAAGGGCAGATAAAGGCCATTTTGTGTTGGTCGGCTGGGAGGATATCGATCTGATTATAGCCAGAAAAGCCATCCATAAATGAAAAAATAACACTTTCGGCACAGTTATCGATGATCTGGTCGATAAACGGAGTTGGGTAGTTGTCCTTGGGACAAGCTTTGTTCAAATCACGGTAATCAACACAGACTCTGATCGTTCCCTGTTTCTTGGCTACAGGGACGATGTTGGATACCCATTCTGTCAATGGGACAGGATAGATAAAACCAGCACGCAAAAGTTTTTCAACTTCTGCTTTAATGGCGGCTGCCTTACGAGGATGAACGGGTCGAAGCTTTTGCCGAACAGGTCGGGCTCCAGGGAAAGTTGGAATTTCGTGAACTACAATCGACGGGTCGATTCCTGGCATCTCTTCATAACTCCAGGTGAAAACATCGCGGAAAGTTTTAAAGTAGGCATTATAGAACTCCGTCTCGAGAGGAGTACATGTTTTTCCAATGTGTACGTTTTCCACGATACCAGGCTTTACTGAAATGTCGATGGGAGTGGTTGCCATAAGATTGGCCAAGTTGCCTTCAGAAAATACTTCGTCGAGGGAAGTGGGGAACTTGGTTTGAACCATCCCAAGTGAAGCACTGGATTTGGTGTCAGGATCAAGTGACTGAATGGTGGGGAATGAAGATCGATGATGAAACTTTCCCCATGGTGGTTCATTACCACACATAACCTCTATGATTGATTCGTCGGTGGGAAAAATCAAGTTGAGAGGATCAAACAATGGTGGGTGTGTATGAGTTTCAGTCGAGAGCTGCGCCACTGTGTGATCAGTAGAACAGTCGACCCAATCTATGGCTGATTGGATCACGTCATATGCTGCGAGGTTTCTGTTCAAAGGCATGGAATTGCCATAGCCTTGGATCTGAGTAGGACTCAGGATCACCCATGAATCATGCGATGAAATCATGTTGACTGGTTGAAGATGTCTTCCCAGCTCTGGAAAAACTCCAATGAGGGATGAATCCTTCATGAGACCAACACCTATGTCTTGGAACCGGTACCGAGGTTGATCCAATAACGGAACGGTATTGGCGGAGTTCGGATGGGAGTCTGGAATACAGTAATCCAATTGATCAATAGTGACAATTTTCCCTTCATGAGGAAATTGTACAATCCGGAAGACTGTAGATGCTATGGCAGTCATGGCATAAAACCAGTTCCGACCAAGTAGGAGGTTGTAATCCAAAGGTGCATCTACGACTTCGATGTGTACGGATACTATTTTGCCCCCCAGTTCAACACCGATTGAGGGAATGAGTCCATATGGTTGAAAACCATGTCCATCAAACGCTCTAAGAGTAGTAGGAGAAGTTGTGACCTCAGGCGAGCCTAGGGCTCTCCAGCAGTTCAAAGACATAATCGACGTGGAAGCACCCTCATCTAACACAGTGCGGTGGATAACATTTCCACGGATTTGCGTATGCACCTGGAAGGCTAACTGGTGAGAAATCCTAGGTTTAGCGTGCTCCAAGTTAAACATGATGGAGTTTGAAGTATCTGGGTCCAGTGCCCCCAGTGCTGAAAGTAGGGTTCTACGCTGCGTGGGGCAGTGTTGGAGAACCTCGAGAGTTGACATAGCGCAAGGTGCTTGAGCCAAATCTTCAACAATGTTGTAGTTTTGGGCAGCTCGCGCATTCGGATTGAATGTCGCCTTTCGTATGGTGCCCTTGGGTGGGCGTAGCACTGTATCCATAAGTGGTCTCTCGATATGGAGATGACCATTAGGGGGGGGAATAGGAATCGGATCTTCAACAGGAGATTTGCCTTTGGCTGTCTCCGATTGTTTGGTTGAACTTGGAGGATTGTCATACGTCTTTGAACGAGTGGTGATATTAATCTCCTCATTACTTGTCATTAGGATTTCACGGTTTGTGGACGTCTCTCCACGGGAAGGATTGGTCGGGTTGCCCCCTTGTGGGGATTCTTGGGCAACCATTTGCTGTTGCTGTTGGGGGAAAGGGTCAGTTAGCACTGCCGGTCGGGAGGATCCTTTAACGAACTTATGGACCTCGTCCTTGTAGGGACAGTCACGCGTATAATGATCATCTTGAAAAATCAAGCAGGGAAACTTAGCTTTCCGACGTGGTTTTTGGTCATTCTGGGTAGGTTGTGGTTTGGGGTTCTCCTGCTGGTTCTTCTTGGGTTTACCATGATTGTTTTTCTTCTTTCCTCCGGATGGTTGTGATGTAGATTGGACTGCATTCACTTCGGAGGAGACAGCAGGAGAGGTGGAAGTTTTTGAAGCGGCCTGGGTAAAAGCAGGGGAAGCAGAAGCTTGTTGCCCCGTCGAGTTGGTAGCAGGCTGAGCCTTAACTGAACCCACGATACCATCAATGGGTGGTTCAGTAGTAGGCTTTGTAGGATCAGTGTGAACGCGGGGGGCATGTGGAAGAAGTTCATGTAAGGTACCGGATTGAGTATATACTAAATCCATGTATTGTGCTGCTGAGATGGCTTGTTCTTCCGTAACTGGTCCACGCATAGCAATATCTCTGGCTATAGGAGGCAAAAAGGATTTTGTAAACCAATCAGCAAGTAGCTGATCTGGAATGGGTGCCTTTATTAGCCTACGGCGTCTTCGCCACTCATGGATGTGATCCGAGATGTGTGTGGAAGTGGTTTGACGCAGTGAAGTTAGCAGTTCTGTTCCAGTCTCATACCGGATGGGAAGCTGGAAATGTGTCAGAAACTGCATAGCCAAAGTGTTGAAATCACGAAAAGAGTGTTGTGGCAGCTCGATGTACCATTTTGCTGCCGTTCCGGTAAGCGTACGTTGGAAGAGCCGAAGTCGTATGGAATCATCCATCAAGGAGTTGGATGAACACCAAAGATGGAAGGTCATCACGTGGTTCTTGGGGTCTTCCCCGGGCTTAGCATCGAACTTGGGAATGTCCGATGGTAGTTTGGCTGGGATAGGTGGCCAGTGAGGTTCGTGCCATATAGGATCGTTGATAAGCCTCGACAAATCAGGTAGATCAAGTGTGGCTAAAAAGGGAAGTTGCCGGTTGGTCTGCAGGTACGAATAGTAACCATGTGGTGCCGAGAACCCTGGAGGGCCCTGCATAGCATGCTGCTGTGTGTTATACCCGTATGTGTTTCCCGCAGGATACTGTTGGAAGTTCTGCATATAGTAAGCCATCTGGTTAACCGGTTGATTGTAAGCGGCCGGTTGGTAAGTGGTCTGCTGAGTGGGTATGGTACCCTGAGGTTGTTGATACCCAGGAATGGTTGCTGTTCCTTGTTGGGGAAAAGTTCCTTGGAATTGTTGTGTTCCAGGGATGTTGCCACCATACTGTGTAAGTGGAGGATTTCCCGTAGCAGGGTTGGGGGGTGGCTTCGACGGTGGTGTCCATGGAAGGCTCGTTCCTGCTTGAGGAACGAGTGGAAATTGAAGTGACGGGTTCCATGGAGTTGTAGCAGCCGAAGGGTACGGGAAGCCAGAATTCAAGTTGGGGGAAATCTGAGATTGCCCCCCAGCTTGGTTCCAGTTTCCAAAAAGTGAGTACCCCCCACTCTGTGGGATTTGATGATCCCAAGAAGGAAGCATACCTGACAGGGGTGGTTGAGAGTAAGGACCGGTTGGAACACCGGAATAAAGTTGCCCACTGCCAGGTGGATTGTACATACCGGACTGAGTAGAAGCTACTGGTTGGGAATTTTGTTGGATCAAGCCGATAGGTTGTCCGCCAGCAGTTAGGTTGGATGGCCCTATATGAGGAGGCTGTAGACTGGGAATTGGGTTCCCAGCAAAAAGTTGTCCTCCAACTGGTTGGGTTGATGGCCCACCAGTTGGAGGTTGTTGACTAACAATGGGGTTCCCAACAAAAGGTTGCCCCCCAGCTGGTTGGGTTGATGGCCCACCAGGGAGGGTTTGTAAGTTGGAGTTAGGGACCATTGCAGTCGGTTGTCCACCTCCTGAAATAGTATAAATGGTGGCTGAAGGTGATCCTCCGGTCGAAGCGGAAGATCCAGCAGTATGACTAGGTGTTCTTCCGCCGCTAGCCAAATATGATAGCATGGATTGGCCAACGGCGCCAAAAGTACCGATTTGCGGAGGAGGTCGTCCATATTGGACAGGTGAGGACGGAGAAAAAACTGGGTTATCCCTCATAGAATGTGCACCAAACATAGGTGATGACAGCAAATGTGGGGAATTTAGCCCTGGGGTATCGGTGTCGTCCATAACGTGTTCAATGATAGGAGGACCTACGAGAACTGGGTCCGATTTCATATCCTGAAAAAGATGTTGGGGATCCGGTAGGAACCTAGGTGTAATAAAGTCCGAAGGTCCTGAGCCGTCTGCAAAGGAGTGATGAAATTCTGTGCTAGACGGGACGTTGGGATCCCTATAGTCAGAAGGACGAGAAACAGGGGGGTATCTAGACGCTGTCGAAAGCATTTGCTCTGTGTTGCGTCTAAATTGTGCCGATGCTAATGGAGAGTTCGCTAGGCTAACCATACTAGACTGGATGGAAGCCATGATTTCGTGTCCCGGTGGGATGTTGGGTAGATGTAAAGTGCGAGGTACGTTGCTAGAAGAACTTGTCTCCTGAGGATGAACACTGGGTGACGTAGTAATAACAGGCGGAAGATCCGTCTGGGAAGTAATGAAGCCATAATCAGGTTCAAAAGGTGTGTCAGGTAGACGAGTATCTTCAACGATCTCAACGTATCCGCTTGGGACTGAAATTAAGCCAGGTATGTCCTGGTCGGATCCTTCTGTGGTGCCAATAGATCCATCTATATCATCGTGGTAAGTGTCTGATGGACGAGAAGTGTTGGCATCCGGTAGAAGGATGACCTCTGGTCTAGTACTTTGGGTCGTGCTAGGTTCAGCTGCTGTAACTATGCCCACTGTTACAGATAAATCTGGAATGACAGTGGGTGAGGTGACAGTGGAAGTTTCAGACATGCTAGTGGTTACAGAAGCTGCAATAGATTCTGAGACTGTGCTGTGTGTGGCAGTTACAGGCGTAACTGAAGATGTTGTACGTATCGGCGGTGGGATGTTGCCTTGACCAGCACCGCGGCCAGGAGGAGCAGGAATGCGTGATGCAGGCGGACCAGAAGTCCGCGGCGGTGGTGGTGGTGGAGGGCTTAGGCCCTGTTGTCTTCGTGATCTTCGTGGTTGATCTGACATGATGACAGGACAATGAAAATCGGGGGCAGTACCGTAAACAAAGAACTCAAAAACTCTAATGCAGCCGAGTGTGCAAAAGAGGAGCTAGAAAAAGCAAGGCTCACAGGCCAAAAAAGCAAGCTCTAAAATCTATACTGAGACCGGTGTCTCAATAAGCGAGCTAATCAACAAAATGGCCAGAATGCCAACAAGCAGTCCCTACAAAGAAAAAATGACCCTCTACAAAGATGAGACGCCAAGCAAGCTCCTAAATAAGAGCTGGAGACCTCAACAGGCTGTATCCTTCGCAAGGTGATGAAATCCAAGTCGAACAATACAACATGAGAGACCGATATAAGAAGGATAACCCTCTACCGAAAGGGATCCTGGGTAAAAGAGCCCTAGTAGAATAGATACTAAGCCACCTCGTTCATGACACGTCGGAAAAGGTTTTGGGCACTTCAGCCTTCCGAAGAAGACAGCTATCGATGTTGCCTTAGGGCTAAGTGGAGTGCGGTATTCCACAGAGTCCGTCCGGTTCTCAATCTCGTGGCCGTTTAACCCCTGAAAGTTGGAAACAGTCAGGAGGCCCCTCCACAAACTAGCTGTGACCGTGTCAATAAGTACTAGAGGATTTTAGTTCCCTAAAGACAACGACTATGTCTCAGATGAAAGTGACAAGGGGGAATTATTTTGATGCCTATCCCCGGTGTCCTACCTAACTACCAAATTCTTTTGATTTCCTCAAGTGAGGTTAAAGTTGGTTTAATTAGGGTAATTAATTTTAGTGGTTGCCTTACGCAATCGGGTAGTGGACGTGAAACTTGATGGTGTTATGACGACTCAAACCATGCAAATGAGAATGAATCACAAACAAGCCTTTGTCTTCGATGAAATCTAGCTAAGGTAAAGATAGAGGTTCTTCGATCAAATATGCATAACAATTTTCACAAGCAACCAAAGTAAAGATTTGTCTTTTCTTTTCAATTTATAAACAAAGCCAAACTGAAGTAAACACTCTTTTCAATGCACTGATTTTACAATCTACAATGCTTCTATAATGAGAATTTCTATGGCAAAATTAATGGTTCATTTCCCTATGCAAAATACCACTAGACTTTTTCAATTTAAACAACAAAATTTGCTCTCAACCAATGATCTTTTTAATTTACTGAAAATGATAATGACAATATGACTGTAAAACTACAGTGTTCAGTAACAGAAGACAGTGGTGTTGAGTTGGTTGTGGGGAAGCAGTCAAGTCAATGCAGTCAAATTGAAAAATGACCAATATGTCAAAAGTGCCACTTAGTTCAATCAATCAATCAAGCTCACAAACTAGGTGATAAGCAGACCAAACAGACTGGAAATTAACTAGGATGCTAACAGGCAACAGTAAAGACTATCTGAGGCAGAGAGAAACTCAGGAAACCAAGCAAAAATAAAAAAAATTTAAACACTTGCAGACACTACCGCGGGCTATAGCCTGCCTGAAGCGCGGCACTGTGTAAGTACCGCTCTGGTACTAACGTATAGGACGCGGTACTACCGCGCTGGAAGTGGTTATGAGGGCGCGGTACTGTGGCAAGAGAGGGAAAAACGCAACTGGGAAATAAAAGATGAAGTTTTCAGGGTTGTTGCTAACCCAGGGGACTCAGTAATTAAACAGGGAGATAAACACTGCGAGGAGGGGTGAATAAGTCAAAATTCCCTTAGGCTAAAGCATACTCAGACTAACTCTAGGCTAAGAACAAAACGAAACAAATGCAACCTTGAATCCCTAGATCTAACAAACATCTCAGTATTAAAATGCTGAAGAGGATAGAAGGAGTTCAACTGACCTTATGTCCAAATGCTTGTCTTTGGTATTTGCTCCAAGCTCCAAGTCTTCACAAATGAACCTGTTAAAGAGGAACCAAAATACAAGTATGCACTATTCTCTAGCAATCTGAAACATGAGTTAGGATCTAAATCTATGAAAGATACAAATCATCTCATTAAAGCAAGATTAACACAAATGATTTGGAAAAACAAGACAAGTTATTCCATTACAACTTGAAGATTACTTACAAAGGGTGCTTGATGTCCAAGCTAATCCTCCAACTCCAAGTGTCTTCTCCTCTAGCTATCTCCACAATGCTGCAAGACCATAAGTTTGGTGCTCTCAAGAGTCCTCCTCTTTTCCAATGGCATGCCTCTCTTTTATAGTGAATGGTGAGGTTAACCAACAAGAGAGATGGGTGGATCTAAGGAGGGATAAGTGGATCAGGGTTTCTAATCGAAGGAGATGAGTTGAGATCGAATCAAGGAACCCAATCTTCCATTATCTTCGAAAATCCAAGATCCCACAAGCCAAGGGAAAAAAGCTATAAAAAGAGTACCGCGTTTTGCAAATGCTACAGAACGCGGCACTGCCGCGCTTTGGGGAAAAAGCAGCACGCGGTAGTGTCTAGTACCGCGTTTTGGCAAGCTGGCAAGGCGCAGTAGTGTATGTGAATAAAGCCTAAGGTGGGTCAAAACTTACCAGGGTGGATTCACCTTCAGGGTTGACTCATCATCTGTCTCTTCTGGATGGTTTAAAACAGTAGGGAAAATGTCGTCAACTTGTTTTGTGATGGGGATGCGACACTGTGAAATATAGAGGTATAACATGGAGGTCATCCTTATGGCTTTCAAGTTGGTCACTTATTATCCCAATCCTTCCCATGGAATCCTTGCTACGCATGTGCCTATGTATTCCAATGCGGGCCAGTTTGGAGCAGGTTACTATCCTTATAGTCACATTCACGGTTATTACCAGAGTTCATCGGCACCACAGGTGTCAACTTTGATGTGTACAGTCCCTACTTATGGTTCACAAAACCAGTCTCTTTTGGGAGCTCATATTCAAGCTTCACAGCCTCAGCTCCCTTTTCTTGCTAGATTAAATCTACCAGATATTTCGAAGATCACGAATGATCTAGTGTGTCATGATCCTACATGGCCTCTAGTCCCCATCAAGCTCCCTTATGACATTCCAAATTTTGAGGGGAAGAAGGGTGAGGATTTGGGTGATCACGTTACTACTTTTCACTTATGGTGCTCATCGAATTCCCTGAACCATGACTCTATCCGTTTGAGGCTATTTCAACGCACCCTCCCGGGGGGCAGCAGCGAAATGGTATGTTGAGTTTCCTAGGGGCACATATAGAGGTTTCAACAATTTAGCATTGGTTTTCCTAGACCACTTTCAGTTGCCGTTGTGTTATGATACTGGAAGTGAACGTTTTTCCACCTTCCGTTAGGACAAAGCCACGCACATCTCTGACCATATTCAGGAGTGGTGCCGGCGGAAGAGGCTAGTGAAAGCCAACATTCCTCCAAAGTTTCTGTTGGAGTGGTTCCTTAGGTATTTACTCCCTTAATTTTTGAAGGATGTTTCATTGTTCGGTATTATGACCGAGGAACAAGTTATCTTCAAAGCCCAGTAGCTAGACCTAGTCTATGCTCAATCCGACATCTTATATGATATTATACCTGATGCACCACGGTCACGACATGAGCTCAAGACTATTCCTAGACCACATGTTGATTGTATTGTTGGATCCAGGAGTACTCGTCCTATAGAGTTGGTTACAAATCAGATGCACAATATGTCCATTAGCCAATCTACCCCCGGACAGGCTCACGCCTTGCCCGTTTCCACCCAATCATCGGATGTTCACTCTATACAATCGGCGAACTCATCAAGTAACCAGCAACCTGGTGGGAAGAAAAAGGGGAAGAACAATCGTAGGGGTGGGAATAATAGGAATAAAAGCAATCCTAAGAATGAGAATTCCAACCCTCCTCGGGACGACGGAAATGCTCGTGGGGATCAAAAACCTAGACGTAAAGTGAAATTCCCTTGTAAGCTTTGCATGGAAGATCACCTTACACATTTTTTTCCTCGTCTTGAAGAAGCTGCGAAGCACATAGAACAGGGCCCATCTATGCTGAAGGATCCCCTTCCTCACCACCAAAATATGGCTGCGGGTGCTTCGATCGCTGGTATTGGGACCTATGAAACTTTGACATCCTCTACCCCTGTCGATGGTTACAGATGCGTTAATATGGTCAAATCGGAAGTTAGTGTTGCTACTCGCTCTCGTGATTATGGAGCTCCACAACCTTCATTAGGGAATGATCCCCCTCCTCTTGATACTCCATTGCATATCGAGAAGTCGAACTCTATGCCACGGATACCGAAAGGTGTTCTTAAGCACTCGATGCACAATCCCAATGCTCGAGCCACCCAGAACTACTCCATTGTAGAAGATTTGGGTCAAAATCCGTGTTCCATGTCAGCTCTCGAGGTTCTTCAGGCTTGTCCTTCTCATAGGACTGCCCTTTTATGTGCTTTGGGTGTCCAATATCAGTGTATCCCGAATATCATCAAGTTCGACACTACTGATGTTTAGCCTCGGTTTCCCTATCAGGTGGCTTTCTAAGTCCATGTTAGGTGCCTACAGAAAATCATTAAACGTACCATGGTTGATGAAAGTGCTTCTATGTCAGTTATGTCTTTAGCTTGTTGGAGGGCTCTAGGATCCCCTCCTTTGTCGAATTCTATGACCATGTTAACTACATTCGATGGTCATTCATTCAGACCGCATGGTATTAGCCCCTTCCTTGAGGTCCACTTGTGTGGGAAGACCGTGCCAATTGAAGTCGAGGTGGTTGATGCACCCATCAACTACAACCTTCTGCTGGGTAAGAATTGGATCTATGCTATGCAAGAGATCGTGTCCTTTGTGTTTAGATTTATCTGCTTTCCACACAAAGGAAAGATTGTGACAGTCGATTAGCTCAATTACAGGAGTTCCTTTACCATTACATCACCAAGAACGAAATTTCCTCCGATAAAAAATTCTCAACCGAAAACTAGGAATATTGGTGTAGGATTGTATTCTTGTTTGATGGGATCTTTCGACTTTGTTGCACCAATATCCTTTATAGGAACCGTTTCCGATAGTGCCTCATCCTCATTACAGAATGTACCATTCTGTACATCATATTTTAATGATTCATGGAATTTACCTTCCACGAGATCTTCATCTGAAAATATTGCGCACATCGGAATGGCCATGCCATTAACTACAATTGAGCTTTCCTACTGTGACATTCAACAAGCCACTTCAGAGCCGGATATCTCCTCTTCACAGACAGAAGAGGAAGATCACGTTATGTTGCTCGCATGGGAATTCAACTCCTATTGCTTGCATGATTTCCTTGATGGTACTTTGCCTTCGGATGAAGCCATCATTGAGGCCATGTATGGTAGCGATAAGCCTTAGGAAGATCTACATCATCGATCGTATTTTCTTCTCGACCTTGACCTTATTGAGAAGGAAGAGTTTCGATCGACTCTAGCAGAGAAGGCTGGGTCACCCTATGGCTTCTTTGGATTCGCATGGGATTTACGCGGAGGGGAATATGGCTAACATTTTCCCAACCATTCCGATCAAAATCTCTCGCACTCCCAGAAAGATTGAGAACATTTATATCGGTGTTGATTGTTCTCCCGAGGAGATATGCATTTACACCGAGCTTTTCAAAGAATTTTGGGATGTTTTCACCTGGTCATATGAGGAGATTCCAGGAATAGACCCTAGCATTATCGAGCATGAGAATAAAAATTATCCTAATGTTAAGTTGGTTCGACAACGGCTTCATGCTGTGAATCCTAGGAAGGCATCTGCGATCAAGGCAGAGGTGGAGAAACTGCTCAAAGCTAGTTTTATCTACCTGGTTCCCCTTACAGAATGAGTATCCAATCCCGTTCCTGTGGACAAGAAGCAGGAAACCATCCGTGTATGTACTGATTTCAGAGATCTGAACCGAGCATGTCCTACGGATAACTTCCCCAGTACTCCATTCATAGATCAGATCTTGGATGCGTGTGCGGGAAGCGAAGTATTTTATTTCATGGATGGTTTTTCAGGTTATAATCAGATCCAGATTAAACCCAAGGATCAACATAAGACAACTTGTATATGTCCTTGGGGTACATTTTCATACCGAAAGATGCCCTTCGACCTTAAAAATGTCGATGCTACTTTTCAGCGGGCTATGACTTACGCTTTTCATGACCTTAAGCGCATAGTGGAGGCTTACTTGGATGATCTTGTTGGCCATTCTCATAAGAGAATGAACCACCCCAAGGACCTCTGCCTCATTTTCGAAAGATGTCGGTGTTACAAGATTCCTTTGAACCCCAATAAGTGCATATTTGTTGTGAAAATGGGTCGCCTTCTAGGGTTCATAGTTTCAAAAGAGGGTATAAGAGTCGATCCTCTAAAGGTTGAGGCAATACTTTGGTTGCCTCCCCCGTGTAACTTGATTCAACTTCAAAGCCTCCAAGGCAGAGCCACTTTCTTATGACGCTTTATCGTGAATTATGCCAATCTTACCAAAGGTTTCGCGCAACTTTTGAAGAAAGACACTCCATTTATCTGGGATGAGCAAGCCCAGCAATCTTTCAATGCCTTAAAGAAAGCTTTGGTATCGACCCCTCTTCTTAGTCCACCCAACTTTGCTAGATATTTTTTTTTGTATGTGGCCGCGTCTCTAGAGGCGATTGGTATGGTCTTAGTTCAAGTGGATGATGTGCTCCAAGAGCATGTTGTTTATTACCTTAGTCGAAATTTACTAGACGTTGACCTGAGATACTCTCATGTTGAGAAATTGCCCCTTGCAACTATTCATGCATTCCAACTGTTACAACACTATATTTTTCTTCGAAAAACCACCATTATAGAACACGTCAATCCATTTCAGTTCGTGCTCTCATGACACCTAATTGGGGGGAACTATAATAAGTGGATTGTAATCCTTTAGGAGTTTGATCTTGATTTTGCTTCGATGAAGTCGATGAAGGCCTTGGTTTTCGCTGAGCTTATGTCGGATTTCCCGAGACTTGATGAGGAAGTAGTCCATGAAGACTCATTTTTGGATGAACATTTGTTTCTTATCTCGTCAACGGACCCTTGTTATGGGGATATCATTACATATCTCCAAACTTTGAAGTTCCCTTCGCACTATTCGCGAGATGAACGATGGCGCATGAGACATCACACTAAAGACTATGTCATCGTCGGTGACACTTTGTATCATTGGGGAAAATACTCCATCCTATGTCATTGTTTAACTCATGAAGAAGCGGAACTAGTAGTTAATGATTTCCATAGTGGAGCGTGTGGTGGTCACTTATTCGGGCTTGCGACAGCCCAACGTATCTTTGGAGTGGGCTATTTTTGGCCTGCGATCTTCAAAGATTGTGTAAATGTTGTGAAGGGATGTCACCCTTGCCAGATGTTTGCTCGGAAAATGCACTCAGGCCTTGCTCCTTTACATCCGGTCATCACTGTCTGTCCCTTCACCAAATGGGGGGTAGATTTCATGGATTGAAACCCAACCTTGGCTGGGAAGCATCAACATATCATTGTGGCTATTGATTATATTACCAAATGGGATGAGGCCATGTCGACTGTTAAAGTCGATGGTGCTACAGCAGCCCACTTCATTTTCAATCAAATTATAACTCAATTCGGTATCACGAAAGAGATTGTCACTGACCATGGAAGACACTTCCAAAACCATATGATGGCGGATTTGTCACTCAAGCTTGGGTTTAAGTAAGATCACTCATCTTCTTACTACCCCCAGGCGAATGGCCAGGTCGAGGCAGTAAATAAGTCCTTAAAGACCATTCTCCAATGAACCATCCGACAAAGCAAGAGATATCCTTCTTTGTGGGCGTATCGAACCGCAGTCAAGACTTCTACCAGGTTCTCACCATTTCAGTTAGTACATGGTGTGGAGTCTATCTTTCCGATTGAATGCGAGATCCCTTCGTTGAAACTAGCTATAGAGATCCTTCCTGACACCTGATATGTTGAGCAACATTTGATCCACCTTGAGAAGCTTGATGAGCAGCGTCGAGATGCCACTGTGGCTATAGATTCCAACAAACGTCGTGTTAAGGTTCCATATGATAGGTCTATCCATCCCCGGAAGTATGTTGAAGGTGGCTTGGTCCTGCTTTACGACCAATCTAAGGAACCTCTGGGAGCAAGAAAGTTTAACCCCATGTGGCACGGTCCCTACGTTGTGAGGCGTGTCCTTGAGAAAGGATCCTACGAGTTGGAAGACTATGAGGGGAATGTTCGAATATCCACATCATCATTTTCAGGACCTTGCATGCAATTAGGGTTTGCATGCACTTTGCATGCATCCTAGTCACTAGGTTGATGCCTCCAGCACCTTAGCCACCTTATTCTAGCACCCGGGAGCTTCTTACATCAGTTCTTTAGCCTTCCTAGTCATGAAGGCGCCCAGTTCTCACCTACTTCCAGAGAAGGGCGCACTTCTTCACCTACCACTGCAGTTCCACTTCAGTTACACTCAGTTAGCTCTGATTCTCCCTGATTTGAGGCTAGTTTCACTCCCTACTGACTGTTTCACTCCATTGGACCTCCATATTGACTAGATGACTTGCTCTGACTTCAGTTAGCCTCCCATGTGCCCTCCACTGAGCCCACTTCCCTATATAAGTGCTACACGCTTCAGTTACACATGTTACACTCAGTTAGACTCAGATGGACACTTGGATGACTGGTTCTTGTGCATTGAGGACCACCACTGATTGATGATGAGGACTCCTAGTTGGATTCAAGCTACTCCATTCAATGATTCGAATGACCTCCTTAGCCAATTTATATTGCTCAGTCATAGTCAGATTGTATTGTAATTATTCACCCTTATTGGGATATTGAGCATGGATGCATGTTTTGCACAGTTTTACACCATATTTTCTATGTTCATCTGTTGTGATTGATTTACTTGTTCATTAGATCTGTTGTGACTAATTTTACATAGTATCAGAGCAATGGCAGGGACAAGATCTCTCTTCTACAGGTGTTCTACATGAATATTGAGAAATTTTTGCTCACTTTGCAACAATTTTCTACAAGTTGCAGCACTTTCTGTAGTTGCAGCTATTGCTCCATAATGGTTCTTGTTTGCTTGTGATTTGCAAGTTTCTTACTTCCTCCATTTGCATTCACTATTGCAGATATGGAATATTATTCTTCACAAAATCTTCTTACTCCATTCAACTATGACGAATGGAAACCAAAGATGATTGCATGCTTGAAGAGACAATGTCTCTTTGATATGTGTATTGGTATTACAAGAGATTTTGTTTCCGATGAAGAGGAGAATGATTGGCTCAATGATTGTGACAGAGCTTTTGGAGAAATATGTCTTGCTATGTCTCCTTGTATGCGTTACCTCAGTAAGACTGCTGAAAATCCAAGTGATCTATGGGTCCAACTTGACAGAGAATTTGGAGAGCAGGAAGAAGAGGATCCTGCTAGCCTTTTGGAGAACAAGCCCAGTGAGATCTCCTTATGTGTTCTTTCCAATCATGTGTTGGCCTCAACAATTGTTCAAGATGAAGAATAACCTGTAGATTCAAAACTCACTCTCTCAATGTCTTCTATTTCAAATTCTGAGCAAGATAAACCAGCTCATACTCTAGATTTCGAAGAGGTTATTGAATCCTCTCCTTCACATGAGTTTGTCGGCATGCAGAATAATGATCTACTTGAAGTTTTGGAGGTAAAATCTGATTTTGGAGGTGAAGCATTCGCCCTCCTTGATTGCATGCCTCCTATAGACTTATGTTCTATCATTTGCAAAGTTTCTCAGATTTTTAATGAAGATGAAGAGCACTACCCTTCACTTGAGTTCAATTCTCATGCACTTTTTGCTGATTTTGGTTTTGATCTCACCCTTGTTGGTTCAAAGGAGATCTCAAGAAACCATTCATCTATTTTTGGATCTGATTTAACTTCTATTGATAAGAAGTTCAAGTTTCAAGATCTATTTTATCCGATTGGAGCTATTCCTACCTCACTTGTTTCGAATCACAGGTTCCAGGATCATCCTTATATTTTCAAATTTGTTCTCACCATTTTCGGTATGAAGAGCAAGTTCTTAAAGTCTCCACATTCGCTTGCATCCACTGATGGAGAATTCAAGCACATGTTTTTGGAGCATGATCCATTTACTCCCAAGAGTAAGATACCTCCAGACATATCTCCTTGATTTTGGAGCAGTTAAATCTTTTGGTGTGCTACAGTCTATTTTGAGGGGGCGTATTTTTCCCATGAGGTTTTCCCCATTTCCTCGGTTTATTGACTGTTATTAGTTTGGATTATTATTGTATTGGGGTGACCTTTGGTCTTAGTTACTAGGGCCCCACTTTATTTTTTTTGCACATCATAGTATAGCTTGAGGGGGGGTGTTCGGATATCCACATCATCATTTTCAGGACCTTGCATGCAATTAGGGTTTGCATGCAAATTCTTGGGTTTGCATGTACTTTGCATGCATCCTAGTCACCAGGTTGATGCCTCCAGCACCTTAGCCACCTTATTCTAGCACCCGGGAGCTTCTTACATCATTTATTTAGCCCTCCTAATCATGAAGGCGCCCACTTCTCACCTACTTCCATAGAAGGGCACACTTCTTCACCTACCACTGCAGTTCCACTTCAATTACACTTAGTTAGCTCTGATTCTCCCTGATTTGAGGCTAGTTTCACTCCCGACCGACTATTTCACTCCATTGGACCTCCAGATTGACTAGATGACTTGCTCTGACTTCAATTAGCCTCCCCTGCGCCCTCCACTGAGCCCACTTCCCTATATCAATGCTACACACTTCAGTTACACATGTTACACTCAGTTAGACTCAGATTGACACATCGATGACTGGTTCTTGTGCATTGATGACCACCATTGATTGATGATGAGGACTCCTAGTTGGAGTCAAGCTACTCCATTCAGTGATTCGAATGACCTCCTTAGTCAATTTGAATTGCTCAGTCATAGTTAGATTGTATTGTAATTATTCACCCTTATTGGGATATTGAGCATTGATGCATGTTTTGCACAGTTTTACACCATATTTTCTATGTTCATCTGTTGTGATTGATTTACTTGTTCATTAGATCTGCTGTGACTAATTTTACAGGGAACGACTTGAAGGAGCATAGAAATGGGCTCTACCTCAAGCGGTATTATGCTTGAGCTTCTATCTCGAGCTGATACTTTTGTATACTATTGTATGGCTTGTTTTTGTCCATATTTTAGATTTCTTTTGATTGTTCGGGTCTGTTGATTCACTTCCGTTTGGTTGACAAATGTCAGCGAAATCTCCAGTGTTATTAGGATTCGCAGATGGAGCTAGCTATCATACATAGAGACTAGCTTCTGGTGCGTGGGTTATTTACTCGCCCGACCATCAAATTGTGTCTTCAGGAGGTGCTTGTCTCGGTCCTACATCCAACAATGTGGCTGAGTATAGTGCCATCGTAGAGCTGCTTCGCGATGCCATTTCACATGGTATCCAGTCTTTAGAGGTCTTCTTGGATTCACAACTGGTTGTGTCTCAATTGAACGACCAGTACCGTGTGAGGGATCCTACATTACTACGAAGGTTCTTAAGGGTAAGACTCTTGGAGCGTCAAATTTGTTTTATTGCATACATTCATGTTCCAAGGCGTTTAAATCATGTACCTGATGCATATGCTAATTATGTCCTAGATTGGCATTTGTCACATCAAAAAAAGAAGCATACAAATAACATTCATTCATACATTTGTACATACACAGTAGTAGAACCGAATAATCATAGTTTTTCATTAATAATATGTCCAAAATGTGGTATCATAGAAAAACACTGGAGCCCGTAGCTCTCAAAAATATATAATCCGATACAAAAATAGTGAGACCCCATGGAATCTAAGCGCTGCAGAGAGGTCTTGCCACCTCGACGGGATGAGTTTGACCATAGTAATGTACGACATTAGCTATATGCCATAGAAACCGCACCCATACACCTGGTACCCCGACTACATGTCGCTGCATCACCTCCAGGAGATGCTCTACCTCTATTAATGGTACCTGAGCAGTCATACGAAAGAGGTTAACCTGTAACATCTCCAGTGTGCGCTCTACCACTGCACCTACGATCTCGCCTCCCCTGCCTCTATGGTGGTACCAGGGGAATCCTTAAGGTCTTCGCGGACCCCGATCTGCGAGCAAATAGTCAAACGTCAATAAATGATACCACACCAAAAATATTTTTGCATTTCACTTATAATAAAAAATACAAAAAATTAAAATACACAAAATTTAAAAAGAGTAGTCATACCTATGTCTCTGGACGCGACCCCTGGTGAGAGCGGCATGTCTCTATCTCCGCTGAAGTCTATACCCTCGTATGGATAGTCATCGATGGCGATGAACTGTCGTGCCCACCAGTGAAAGAACTCCTCTAAATATGGTGGTGCCTGTCGGCCACTACCCTGTCGCGTCAGCACCTCTACCCATCGGGTCTGGGTGGGATCTTGGATACCGTGCGGAGGGACTTCAACCCTCGAATTGAAGCCCCATACTCTCTCAAAGAAGAAACTGCAAAGTATGCTTCCAAAAATTAATATCTTTTCCCTCCCAAGCTTGCACTCCGTTAGCTGGCTCTTCATAGTAGCTAGCAATGTTGTGCACCAGTCGTAGACAGTCGGTCTCCTACATTTTGTCGCATAGAATATCATTGGCCTCGAAGACTGATGTAGAGTATCTAAACCTGATATCCTCCCGAGTGTAAGAACTATAATCTTCATACTCAGGCTCACAATGGAATCAATAGGAATTTGGATGCCCACCTTCTGGGTGCCAGGAATGCAGTACATGTCTATGTAATCACTAATCCTGATTCCACCTCCTACATTGCGGGACCTGAGGCTTGCCACATCTCCTCGGAAAGACAAACCTGTGATGAAATAGATATCCTCCACCTCCAACAGAAGTGGTTGACCATCCAGATCGAAGTTCTATGCATCTGCATCCCATTAATCGACCAACTTGCGGAGCAATTGGTTTTGGGACCTTAAACCCCCAATGCTCCAAAACTTATATAGACTGCATGCTTGTAATGCTTGTTGGGTGGGTAAATCTTGGCGTACATGCTCATCAACAATGTCATGTTCCCTTTCTCTCCACTCTAGGACCATCCAGGAGGAAAAAATAATGCAATTTTTTAGTATCCATGTGTTAAAAACAACCCTGACGGCGCAGTATGTGATCAAACTTGTGGACAGTCGCATTTGTATGCGGTCAACGCTTCGTTGACCGCCTCCAGGAAGCCCTACCCGCGACCCGTGAAGCTATAGCTTGCGTACAATGATGAGTAGGTGTAGATCTTTACGAAGATAAAAATTTAACCATTAAAAAATGAAATACAAACCATGGAAAGGAAGAGGAGGATGAGACTACTAACCTAATCCAAACATCTCATGGATCTGATGCTCGTAACTCCCAGAATCAACAACTGAATATCGAGGTAAAAAATAACCAAAAAACAATATTTTGGGTGAAAAGTGAAAATGGAATGGTAAAAGTAATTTATTTTTACTATTTATAGTTTTTTAAACCCACTTTCCTATATTGTTTTGTCATTTTGAGCTATTTTGGACTAATATGTCGTCTTGGAGTACCATTTTGAACAGATTTTTTCGATGAGAGTGAATTTTTCGACCGTTTCGCACCTTTGGCAGGTATATTTTACACCCATCATATAGGTTAGATGTCATTTTCTCTATCATTTTTCATTTGACCTTATGACCATGATCATTAACCCTAGGTGAGACCCTGCTTTTTAACCGACACTGAACCTTCACGTTGTTATAGAAGTGTGGTTATTTGGAAATAGAGCTTGTCCGACCATGGGTGCCCTAGTTAGGGCCTTTTTATGTCTTTTGGTGCCCATGCCATTGTTCCTCCTTAGGATTGGGAGTCCTTTGTAGTCATGCCATGACTTCACGATGAAGATTCATACTCTACTTCGTCTTATTTTGGGCATCTCCCATGAGGACTCCCCCATTTATGTCAAGTTGTGATTGAATTTCATTATCCTGCTTGTCGCTTAAGCCTTGCGTCGGCTCCTGCTTACTTAGTTATTAGCCATGTTCCCGAGCACTTTCCCTTTCGAGCCAAGCAGAGCTTTCACTTGACTTTCACAATTTGATGACCCTTTACTATGAGGGAACACCCCCCCGAGTGTCTACATCTTGCACATGCTTCCTTTCATTGATCATAGGTATGTTCCACTGCTTGGGACTAGTTTGCTTTCCATTTGACACTCGTTTCCTCACCTGTTGTACTATAAGAAATTTTATTCTTTTTCAAGATTTCATAATATGAAAAAGACCAAAAAAGTCAAATAACTGAAAAAGTCAGACGGGAAAATATTTACTACATCTTGTTGGTAGTTGTTGTGTCGCCTTTGAATAGAGAATTCACTCCACTCCATTCATTATGAATCAAGACTATAGTAGGACCTTAGGAGCTGTACTCGTTTCTCAGGTTTTACTCCACCGGATGGTTAAGCTTCCAACCATTAGGGATCCCTTTGTTGATGCCTCCTGCATCGCACAGTGTTATTATCATCTAGTATTTGAGTCTACGCTACCTGATTCTATCCATCTTCTCATGCTCTTGTTCAAAGGAATTTCTGAAACCAGATTCGACCACTCCTCGTATCTCTTGACTATTGCATGTCAGCCATCCCTTTTGAGTCAGTCCGATCTGTTCGTCCAAGTTCTTCCAAATCTTTCAGCATAGCTGTTACCTTGTTCTTGTTGATGGGGGATGCATTAATGCCCTCCTTCCAGCGAGTTTTGTTCCATCGACTTGAACCCATTTATTCCGGAATTGAGACTTAGAGTATGGTGATTACCTTGAGGCTTGTAGTCATTAGTGGTATGTTCTATCACCATTGACATTTTTGGGAATACATCAATGTCCCCTGATCGATGGATTCATCATAGTGTTCGACCTCATCACCTTTATTCACACTTTGATGAATGTACTATGTGCCTTGATTCCCATTTTCATTATTGGTGGGTTATCTCGCGTCTGTTAACGGTATACATCAATAACTGGTAATCAGACGGTGCCACATCAGGTTCAACATTAGCACCTTTATTCTCTTGATAGGGCATGCACTGTTGGTGATTTGTGTAGAAGACCCCAGACTTCAGTGGCATTCAGTATGCTACTTATGATCATGATTGTACTTATGAGATTTTGTTCTCATAGATCAGTAGTTTCTACCTTCAGTTTGCACCAGTGGTTTCCTTTTCAGCAGGAGACCGTATCTTACTGTATATGGGTCATGGCTATGATCGCCTATGACATGTATTCACTATATACTGCTTATTCATGGCCATTGTATCAGATTGTTGTATTGTACCGACATATATTCATAGATATCATTGTATTATGACGAGTGGGCTACTCCTTCCATTTGTGTCTCTATCACTCAACTTCTGAGATTTATAATGTATTTCGGTCATCGCAATACCTTCTCTGACCTCACACATTAGGGGGCATCTGTTACAACATATTTTTGCACCTTTTGAGCATCAGCACTCATTGACCTTCAGTATTCATTTTATTGACTCAGTCCACATGTTTTCCTCCAGGAACCCATTGTTCCCTATTTTTGTTCCTGTACGCTAGTTGTTCCACTATAAATAGCGTATACGTAGGCTCTACCAACATAGCCCGCGTACATCGACTTAAATGGTAAAAAACAATAGAAAATCACCTTTTCACTCCAAAAAGAGGTCTTAGGGTAACCTTTGGCCCTCCATGTACCCCCAAAATGACTCGATTCGACCTTTTACCTACCTTTGGAGGGTTATATATTGAGCTCTTATGGTGCATGGAAGGAGGAGGAAAGAGAAAACATAGAAACTCTATTGCATTTTTTCCATGACTTGAGTCTACATCCATTAATCCTTGTTGTTGTGAACCTCTTATGTTCACCTATCAAACTCCTTCATAGTTTGAGTTTTCCATTGCATGGGGGATTGAAGTGGTGGAGGCACAAGTGGAGGGACCTAGTTCTTGGTTCCGATGAGTTGCCAACAAGAGGTTTTATCATGTACTTCTTGTTTTCATTAATAGAAATACTCATTTTCTCGTTTAATTGATTTTGTAAATGTTTGTTTAATTACATTGGGTTACATTTTCTTATTATATCATGGACCATGCTATTGTTTATGCTAAAATCTTTCATTTATTATATGCACTTGCTTGTATTTGTTGTTGAGACTAAGTTGCAGGTTCAAGTGTAGAGATTTGAAAGCTCAATGGGGATCTATTTCGAACATCCGGTTGAAGGTTGGTTATTTAGTCCACATCTTAGCATTGCATTGGGATTTGAGTTGATTTTTGGTAGTAATCTGTCTGTTGTGGTCTTCCCTGAGCCATAGGAAGTTTTTCTCCGTAAAAATGGAGCCCTACAACTCAACAATTCCTGAGAGAGACTTTACATATGATCTTTTTCTTGTTGCATGGTCTTGAATTTCCTCAATTCTTCCAATTCTTCTTGAACATTGTCCCACTGGGATTTCTGGAAGATCAATTCTTCATCCCACTTCTCTCTCAATTCCATGATAGTATTTATGTATTCATAGAGAGGGGCCATCCCTTCTTTGCACTGATCAACAAGTTTTTTCCATTTAACTAAGTCAAGTTTCAACAATGAAAGCTCCCTCAGTAATTCCTGTGTTCTTTCATCACTTGCATCCCCTTCTTCATCAGTGTCAATTTCAATGATCTCTTGAGCTTCCACCACTTTTGTTTTATATTTAGGCACCATTGTCAAAGCTTGACCTGGGACCATCTGATCTTGTGTTTCAATAGTCTTGTCTTGAGTCAACAACTTGGAATCTTCTTCTTCATCAGTTACAACAGCTTCCACTTTTGTGGCTGCATCAACAAACCAAATTAGAATTGCGGATTCTTGTGTAGAAGCATCCCTTGTTTCAATTGCCTCAATTTGTGCTGCAGCTTCCATAACCAAGTCGAGGGGTGCTGGTTCTTTTGTGTCAGCACCCTCTTCCTGTGTTCCAATCTCATTATCTTATGTTTGAGTTGCAACCTCGAAAAATAATTTTGAAGATGTTGGTTCTTGTGTAACAACATCCAAATTCTAAGAATTGCTTGGAGTGCCTACTGTTTGAGGTGCTTATTCAGTAACAAGCTCTTGGAGTGTTGGTTCTTGTGTAGCAGCCTCCTGTTCTGAAATGACTTCCGTGCTTTTAGGTTGTTGAGATCCTCCTTGGACTATTTATGTATCTTGAGACTGTTTTGGGGTCATGTTAAGATCCCCTGAGTCTTGAGGTAGGTCTGGGAGGATTTCAGTGTTTCTATATTGTTGGGATTGTATTCCTTCCTCCTCTTGTAGCTTCTGATCAGGTATGATGTCCATTTCTGGCTCATTCTTTTCCTTTAGCTCCGTTGTAGGTAATTCTCCTTCTTCTTGCTTTGCTTTTTCAAATTTCCATGTCGATGCTTTCACCATTGTGACTTTACCCCCTGCAAGTTTAAGTATATCCCCACATGCTAAACATATTGGTTCCAAATGCTATCTAGCTTCCAAAACAAAAGGTGAATTCTCTAACTAGTCTGCAGCCTCAACCAGAGTATCCAAATTCTTCTCTGCCTGCTTTTTGCATGCTTCTTTCCACTTTTGCAATTCATCCTGAAGCATTTGTACTTCATCCTTTAACAAATCATTCTCATAAAATAGATTTTCAATTTGAGGTTCACTTGCAGCAGGTTCTTATGGAATGGCAAGTGATAGGGGTGTAAGAATGGTAATTTCAATACTTGCCCCCGTTCCACATGCCGCTTCTGCTGCTGTAACAGATCTAATTCTCCTTCTTTTCTCCTTCCCAAATGGCTGGCCTTCTCCTTTTGATCTTCTCCTTCTTTTACCCTGCCCAGATGGGTGGCCTTCTCCTTTTGATCTTCTCCTTCTTCAGTGTCACACAGGGGTCTCCAAATATTGTGAGGCTGGCACAAAGGGACCACTCCCCAATTCGTTATCTTTCCCTATTTCAACCATAAATAATTCCTCCTTAATTATGGTTCCCCTCAATTCAGGGGAAGATTTAATGTTAAAAACCTCTGCATATTCTTCCTCTCCTAACCCAAGTTGGTATCTCGGGATCCCACTCTGATACTGAGGGTTTGGTTCCTGAATTTCTTCTTCTAATGCAGCTTCTGCACCCACGGCTTCTACTACTGCAGCCTCTACGGCTGGTCCAACATCAACTGTTGTTGCTACAGCTTTTGTTATTAAAATTATTTCCTCTAAATTTGTTGTTGTAACAGGTCCCTCCTGAACAATTTGATCCTGATATTCCGACATTTCATCCCCCCCCAACTGAATCTGAGGGAATCCGGTCCTCTTCCTCTACTTCAATACCACCCATCTCTAATGCAGGTTCCCGAATTATCCCAGCCCCAGTAAGAAATTGTGCCCAAGTCAGGTTCTACTGCGCTAGTGACCTTAGGATTAATAATTTAATTAATCCATGATTGCTGACAGAAGAAAGTGGATGCCGAGATGTTCTCACATAACCAGCCTTGTGATGTAGGGTTCTCAAACGATAAAATGGCATGTTAAGTAGATTACCATGGCGTAAATGGGACAATAGGGGAAATTCAGAGAGATAGACAATTTTGAACCTGCCTTCACAAGTGTCACGTCCCCTTCCATTCAATTCGATGTCAGGAAGGAAACATGCCCAACTTACTGGGCTTATTGGCAATCTCAGCCCCATTCAAATTCTTAAGAAATGCATGGTTAAATAAACTTGTGCATGCATATTCATACTCAACAAGAACAGTAGAATTAAACACTATAGATGCACATAGTTCATCATGCATTCAACATATAAACAACCGTCATTAATTAAGACATTACAGACCATCGAATTAACACAACTCAATTAATAAACACAGTGGAATAACCATAATCACATACACGCAGAAGGAGATGCATCAGCCTATTTCTTTCAGGCAGAATAGTGAAGTAATCACAAAACAATCAATCTCATTCTCATGCTATGCACAGGCTTCATGCCAACTAACTTAAGATAATCATTTCATCCAAGTAACATGAGTAATTTAACATACAGGTCAAACCACAGAATGAACATCATTCAAACCACAGAGAATACTTATCTTGAAGATGAAACTGTCCAACAACTGGCTATGTGAGAGCAACATTCCACCCAACCATATATCTCTGTCCAGCCTATATTCTTTCAGCTGAGAGATCAACCCCGAGCTGGGCTGTGTATCCACTAAGGAGGAACTAGACAGGCTCACTCACAGCCATGGATTCACTCAAGCGGTCATGCTAAGCCAGCACACAGCTGGGTTTATCAAGCATGCAATAAGGAAAGGATAAGGATGCTAAGCCAGTGAGCTCAACCACGGAGCTACAGATACCTCAAGTTAAATTCAAGTAATCCAATCCTCTATTCAAACATCCACACTTGGATTTCTCACTATTCTGTCAATGAATAACTCAATCCCGTCACTAGTTTTCTGGGCTATCAAAACTGGGTTTTCCAATGGATTTTGGGGTAGCTAAGCCAACACATAACTGGGTTTATCTAGCATGCAATAAGGAAAGGATGAGGATGCTAAGCCAGTGAGCTCAACCATAGAGCTACAAACACCTCAAGCTAAATTCAAGCAATACAATCCTCTGTTCAAACATCCACACTTGGATTTCTCACCATTCTGTCAATGAATAACTCAATCCCGTCACTGGTTTTCTGGGCTATCAAAACTGGGTTTTCCAATGAATTTCGGGGTAGATAATGCTCCCAAATTCACTCCAAGGTCCATACCTATGGATCCCCCATTGGATTTCATTGTCCAATACCAATTCTGGGCATTTATGGCTCTTCAAAACGTGGGCTCTTTCACAGTTGCAATTTCTAGTTTTTCTCACTGCTGGGAATTCATTTTTGGATGGAAAATGATGTTGGGTTCTTCCACAATGGAATGGGAATGAGGAAAAAGCAATACCCGTGAGGTAGAGTGACTTGTGGTACAAGAAAACAGAGCCCATACTCTGCCATACGAATTTCTGGGCTGCCCATGCTCCATTGAATCCATGGACTGATTTCTTCAACAACTTCCTTACAACAGAAATAAATGTCATCAAGGAAGGTCAAATGGGTTCTCAAGGTGACATTTGGCAGCTTATGGCTCAATCCCACAACCCCCTCACCACTCCCTAGTGGATACACATGGCCCCTTCTCATTCGTTGCCTCCATAGACAGTTTTGGTATTTTATTGCATAATGTTTATTTACATCATTTTTACAATGTTCCATGGCCAAATAGCACATGGGAAACATAATATCCAATGCTTTACCTTTAAATAAAATTCGAGCATCCACTAGCGGGGCCTTGGCCTTGCACTCCACGCTAGGAACACATACATCACATGTATATAATATTTGCATTAAAAGATTATATATCCCAAGGGTCAAAATGGGGTATTACAACAAGAAATGTATTTCTTTAGGAAGATTGCAACTTGATCCCAGGGCCGGGGTAATGATTCCAACACTATTCCATGGCCTCTTGGATGACCATTCTCACTATCTGCAATAAAATCCATGTAATACCCCATTTTGACCCTTAGGATATATTAGCTTTTAATGTAAACATTGTGTACATGTGATGTATGTTTTCTTAGCGTGGAGCTCAAGGCCAAGGCCCCGCTAGTGGATGCTCAGAATTTTAATTAAAAGGAAAGTATTAGATATTATGTTACCCATGTGCTATTAAGCCATGGAGCATTGTAAAAATGATGTAAATAAACATCATGCAATAAAATACCAAAACAAGCTATGGAGGCAACTAATGAGAAGGGGCCATGTGTATCCACTAGGGAGTGGTGAGGGGGTTGTGGGATTGAACCATAGGCTTCCAAATGTCATTTTGAGAACCCATTTGACTTTCCTTGCTGACATTTAATTCTATGTAAGAAATTTGTTGAGGAAATCAGTCCATGGCTTCAATGGAGCATGGGTAGCCCATAAATTCATATGGCAAAGTATGGGGCTCTGTTTTCTTGACCCACAATTCACTCTACCTCAGAGGAATTCGTTCTTCCTCATTCCCATTTCATTGTTGAAGATCCAAGCTTTAGTTTCCATCCATTACACATGCCTAGCAGTGAGAAAAAATAGAAATGGCAACTTTGCAAGAACCCGCGTTTTGACAGTGATATCCAATGGGGGATCCATAGATATGAACCTTGGGGCAAAATTGAGAGCATTAGCTACCCCGAAATCCATTGGAAAACCCAGTTTTTATAGCCTAGAAATCCAATGACTGGATTGAGTTATTCGATGACAGAATTGTGAGAAATCCAAGTGTGGATGTTTGAACAGAGGATTGGATTGCTTGAATTTATTTTGAGATGTCTGTAGCTCTATGGTTGAGCTCACTGGCTTAGTATCCTCCTCATTTGTCTCTTGCATGCTTGATAAACCCAACTGTGCGTTGGATTGGCATGACTGTCTGTGTGAGATCATGGTTGTGAGTGAGCCTGTCTAGTTCCTCGTCGGTGGATACACATCACAGCTCGGGGGTGGTCTCTCAGCTGAAAGAATACAGGATGGATAGAGACCTATGGTTGGGTGGAATTTTTCTCTCACATAGCTAGTTGTTTGGACGGCTTCATCATAAAGATAAGTGTTCTATGTGGTTAAATTATGTTCATTATGTGTTATGTTTTGCATGTTTAATTATTCATGTTATTTGAATGAAATGATTATCTTAAGCTAGTTGGCATGAAGCCTGTGCATAGCATGAGAATGGGATTGATTATGGAATGATTGTTTCATTATTCTGCCTGGAAGAAATAGGTTGATGTATTCCCTTCTGCGTGGGTGTTATTATGGTTATTCTGTTGTGTTTATATTGGGTATGATTCTGCACTACATTTCAAGATAAGTATTCTTTGTAGTTTGAGTTATGTTAATTATGTGCTCTGCAATGTTTTAATTAATGATTGTTGTTACATGCTGAATGCATGATGAAATGGTGCGTGGAAAGTGTGTAATTCTGTTGTGTTTATTAAGAATGATCTGCACGCATAAACTTGTATTTATTCATGAATTTTCTTACTAATGAGTGGGGCTGAGATTGTCAAATAAGCCCAGTATTTTTAGTCATGTTTCCTCCCTTGCAACAGATCAACGGGACGAGACGTGATAGAGTGGTATCAGAACCCATGTTGCAGCACTAGGGTTGTTTGGGCCAAACTCTGAGTTTGTATACAAGTAACAAAATGTTTTAACGCAGTATTGATGAAGTTTGGGCGGCATTGTTTATTGGAAAAATGGTAGAATCAAAGTTTTCAAGTGTGGCAGGGGATCACACCATTGCATAGAGCTCTGCAAGAGATTTCCAACGATACCAGACTCGTCTCATTTGGTTAAGGGACGAAGGAGATATGAACCCCACAAGTTGCAGGGACGAAGGTGTTCCACAGTTGCGGATTGCGGGAACGAGGATTTCCAAAAATTGCATTTTGGATTTCCACAATTCCGCACCCGCAATTTTCGGATTTCGGATTTCAGGTTTTGGGTTGTGGGTTGCAGGAACACAAAATTTTTGAAAATTGCGTTTTGGATTTATGCAATTCCGCACCCGCAATTCGGGATTTCGGGTTGTGGGTTCAGGGTGAAAAAAATATATAGAGTCCGAAAATTGATTTTTGGATTACAGGAGCATGTGGGATTAGAACTGGATGAGGTCAGTGGCATTTTGAGGCCATTAACGAAGGCCATGGAAGGTCCAATGAGGATCTTGAGCTCATTATGCTCCAATTTGGCATAAAATTGGAATTAATGGCTTTTATAAATCAGTGTCCCGACGCTTGACAGAATGTCGGATTGAGCTAAAAATGATATGGAGCAGTCATGGAGCAGGCACGGTATTAAGTTTGGAATTTTGGAGCCAAAATCCAAAGGATGTGGAGTCGGGGTGAGTGTGAAGGCCAAAAGGCACTATTCTGGGCCACTTTTTGGAAATTTTGAAAAGCTTGAAGTGAATGAAAGAGACCGTAGATGAAGGATTCAAGAAAATTACTAAACTCTAACATTTCATATTCTCATTAAACCAGACATATTCCGTTACACAAATATTTTCCAGAAATGCACCGTTTGGGAAATAGTCATTTTTGGCCCAAAATTTGAAAATTTGGAAAATGTCAAAAGAGAAAAGTAGTCAAACCCAGAATTTTATAAAAGATGAATGGTGGATCGGAATAGAGATCCGCAAGTTAATGAGTGTTCCTTGTTGTATGGAATAATGTCTCCAGATAGAAATTTTTTAGTGATTCTTCATAGGTTTTCTTCCACAGGTGGTTGAAGTTGGCAGTTTAGGGTATTTTGCAACTGTGTAAAAGTTCAGAATTTTGGTGAAAATTGTCATTTTTTAAGTAGTGTAATTTTCACACCCGAAGTCAGAATGGAGCACGTGGATAGGAATTGGAAAGCTTATCCAGCAGGGAACAATGGTGCATAACCAGAATTTGAAGGAGGTTAACATACCTCATAGTTATGTAGAGCAGAAAAGTGTCAGTCACTGTTTTGACAAAGATTGTTGTCAATATGGGCAATTTCTAGAATTGCATGCCTGGAAAGTAGCAAGTTGGAATATTATGCATGAGCATATGTATTGAATTGATGCTTTGTGATAAAATCATAGCTAATGATTCCTTGTGTGCTTGCTAGAAGCCATGAAATCATACCAACTATTATGTGGAAGAGGAATTTCATGCAAAGATGAGGGATTGGAAAGGGAGAATTCCTTAACCTCTGTCTTGCTAACTGTATTTATATTTTATAAGCTTTGTGTAAATAAAATTATGGCAGGGGAATGCTGAAAATGCAAGAGATTAGATGGGTGGCATGAATAGGAATCGGTTGACATATTAATAAACATTGCACGGTGCATGAGCATATGTTTGTGCACACATATGATATTACATATTAGTAAAACTAGTGAAGTTCTACATATGCAATGAACCACTAATGGTAAATGTTGTGGTTGAAAATCACTATTGATGTTGGTATTGGTTGTAGGACCAAAGAACAACAGAAGCATGGCTAAGTATGTTGATGATGTTGTTACATGTGATCAACAACCTTATGAAGAGAAGGATAAGGCAACAAATCAATGATCAAGAAGTTGGTGGGTGAATTCTGCAATCTTTTGTAAGAGAACAACTAATCAGGTAACATCAAGGGTGTAAATAAGAGCCATGAAGGTAATGGTTTAATTATGATGATTGCATAAGTGTTGAAAAGGGATTGGGTAAGAATCCATTGAAATGTATTTAGTAATCATAAAATAGTATGCATTTAGAGTTGAAATGCATTCATGTGAATGCCACAGTGTGGTGGAGCATGGAGTGGTGAAGGCAAGAGGCCTCATACCATGTGACTGTTTAGAAATTTAGACTACATTTATATAAAAGTATATCATGCCATGTGTATGTTAGTTATGAGTTTAATAACCAAAGCAAGTGAGGACTGGTGGTCTTGATTATGGTAATGCATCCTATATGAGGTAGTCATGGTTAGGCCATAATATGTTTGAATGCATACTATTCATGAATCAATACGAGGTAGCATTGAGTGGATATGCATTAAGAGATTTTATAAATCTTGTAGTTATGCATTGAGTGCATTCATATGAAATGTTTGAGTAAATGTTGTAAATGTGCATGCATAAGTGTGGGTGCACATGTTGTGATGCATTGCATGAATGCATAGGGATGGTGCGGGTGTTATTGCAAACTAAATAATGAATGAGATGATGAATTGATGACAATTCTAGGATCATTTCATGGGTTGTTATGAATGCAGAATAGTAAATGCATGAAGAGGGCAGTCATGATCGATGGGCTGTCGGAATTCTCTATGGAAGGGCGGAGTTGTATAAGTGATATGACTGTGAAATAATGAGTATCTAAAGTTTCATTTAAATTGCATAAATGATGTGACTGTACCTTGCAATTTTAGTATAATAATGATTCACGAGAAGTAAATGAGTTTTGGTGATATTGATATGTTAACAGCTGGAAGTGTTTGAATTTTGGAGCATTACAATTATGAAAAATGCTCCAGTGACTATAGCAACAATGAAATATTATATGCATAGAAACTAACAAAGTGTTTGGCTGATTGAAGTTTCAAATTTCAGGTAGCTTGTTCTGGGCATGGCAAGGTGGATAAGTCCATGATGAAGGCTAGAATCTACCATGTGAAAGAGACAAACCTCATGAGAAGGATTGCATGGCTGTGAAAATAGTTTATATGCAAAATAGGTTGACAATTTGGACTTGTATATTTTAGATTTGAGAATTTGCCGATAATTGCTAATCACCATTGGCTTGCATAGAATTGTGTCAGGAGGACATGTTGTAAGTGGATGTTCATGTTATGATAGCAAGCATAAAATCCTAAAAGGAAGAGTGGTGCCACTTACAAGAGACAAACAGTATGAGGATAGCCTCATGACTAAGGCAATTGATTTCTGCAGTAAACAAAATTGGAAATTCATATTGAATTTAATTATTAGTGCCATTGATTGGTTATGAAACAATCAGATTTGAATTTTATTCTTAAATGTTGCTGACTGTTTGGCTATTTAATAAGTGTGCCAGGAAGACACCTTGCAGTAAGACCATGAGAGAGGGTCTACATAAGCCAAACTTCATGGGAAGGATCCCATATCTTGAAAATGGGTTTTGGGTGAAATGCCATAGGATATTTTGATAATGTCCCATCTGCAATGCATGATTGGTAAACAAAATGAGTGAGATGGTAAAGATTATGTCAGTAAGACATATGAGGGTTATGTAACATCAAAAGGAGTTGGGATGGAAAACCGAGGGACTGTCAACTCAGAGAAGGTTCCCCCATTCCTCATTAATGAAGAAAGACTACATTTGCAAATGGATAAGTGTTATGTGACCCTAGCTAAGAATATGCATGTCTAATTATTAGAGTCAATATGCAGGGCATGATTTGATTTTATTTCCATTATGGCAGACTACTTGAGTATGAGTAGGTCCTACATGGCTCACATTGGAAAGGGGTGCACACTTCCCCGATGTCGGTCATGATAGGGTTTTCAATATTGACTACACCCTAGGGAGTGGACGCATTCCTGGTGTTTCAATACTTGATAGTGAATGCTATGAATTATGGTTACAATTTTAGAGAAACAATGCTGATGAGTTTTCCTATACTACTTGTGCTGTCAACTTAAACATATACAATTTGGTGTTGCACACTAAAGAAGCAAGGTAAAAGGTTGTTGTGAGGGGTTTTGGGGGAAGGGTTGATGTGTATGAAAGGATGTTGTGGAGGTTATGGAGGTTGTGGGGATTTTGATGAAGGGTTGTTATATGCCTAATAAACTGAGTTAGTGTACTGGTTTGGCATTTGTTACTTGGATAATGTGAAGGTGTTGATGAAAGGGTTGTTATATGCCTAAGGCTCCATAGTAGAGCCTTGACCTAGAAATGGTCATGGTGAATTTTCCTTCCAAGTCGGCGTGAAGGTTTACTAGTTGGACATTAATTATTTGATGTTGTGGAGAATCCTGTGTGCTAGCCGAACATCCAAGTCCATAAGCAATCCCAAGGCTTGAAAAGCAAAGCAGAACCCTATGGACCAGAGAGGAAACGCACAATACATATAAGTATTTGGTTATCTTGCAGCTTCTTGCTTATGAATATACATGTGTATTTGATTTGGTTTTGATTTCCTAAACTCTTGTTTAGAGATAAACCCTATGAAAATGAACTAAACATGTGAATTGATTCAATGTTTGAGTGTAGGTATTGTTGGAAGCAAGGACTATGAAGGAATCCTAGGGATACATGTGGACATGTGACCCTCCTAAAGAACTCAGCATGAGAAGTAATGAAAGATGGTGCTAGTGGGACTGTGTGGGTCCTTACAGCCAAGAGTTGTAGACAAACCATGTGGAGGGACTCCATGGTTGAGAGGCCTGGAATAGACCACAAACACTAAGTGGCATAGCCAAGAAGGTCAAGTCAATCATTCACGTTGAAGTGAAAGAGGCTAGGAGCATGAAAACCACAGTGGTGGTATGGGTTCCAGAATGGAACAAGAATAAGAGGAGAAAACTCTTATTGCTCTCTCTTTCCTTTTTTTAATTGATGCATTTATAAAAACAGAAAATGGTTTGATGCATGTCATGACTTGAAATGATTGTGTTAATTGCTTGAAATAACTGTGAATGCTAAGTTAATGAATTTCCTGTGAATGGATGAACATGAAAGAATTCATGTGTATGTTGGGCAAGCATGGAAAGTGTGAAAGTCTCATGGGTAAAGCATGGACTACGCATGTCAATGGGGCAATGAATTGACTGATCTTAATTTTTATATTATGCTTGGTCTAACAGAAATTGCAATGATGTATTTCACAGGCGAGAAATTGAAGCGATTGGTTGCAGTTGATACAAGCAAGTGTTGCTAGTGAGAAAAGAGTGGGATGTTGTGTAGATTGGCCATGACAACATACCAAAAGCTAATGGATTTGGATGAAACTCTTCTTCAAACAATTTCCAAGACCCAAGAAAATCTTGGAGAACTACTCAAGCTAAAAAAGCAGCAGAATGAGATGTGTGAAAATCCTCACAGCAGATCTAAGAGATGATGTATATCTCACAAGAGTAATTATGATTAAGTAGGAAAATAGAAGAAGAGTGAACAATACAGTATAATGAGCAACATAATAATATGGTACAATAGAACTCGGATAGAAGCAATAATACTTCACACACACTAATTAATTAATCACAGTATGGACAAATAAATAGTACAATGGTAGATAGGATTCGAATGCCTAAGGTGGCAATTCAAATTAGCCTCTCAGAGTGATCATAAGATCAATAGAGTGTCATCGGAGCACAACTAGGTGTCCTCATGATCATCGGAGCGCAACTGGAAGTCTTCATCATCATCAGTGGAGTCATCAATGCTCAAGTAATTGTCAACCATCAGTCAAACTAACTTTGGTAGGTGTAACTGAGTGTAACTCAATGTAACTAAGTGTAACTGAGTGTAACTGACTGTAACTGAGTGTAACTGACTGTAACTGAGTGTAACTGAGTGACAACTGGACTGGTAGGTGAAGAAGGGCGAGTTGCTCCCTAAAATCAAGGAAGAAGGGCGCATTAAGCAAATGGAGGGCTAAAACTGAATAGTGAGAAGCTCCTGGGGGCTGGCTAACTAAGGGCTAGGTGTTGGACTGATGACTGGGATGCATGCAAACCCTAGAATGCATGCAAACCCTAAAGGTGCATGCATGACTGAAAATGTAAATGATCAAAATACTGGTGGGACTAGGATGGAGTATACGAATATCCTAACACCCCCCCTTAATCCATCCTGGGCCCTAGTAACTAAGACCAAAGGTCACCCAATACAATGAATAATAACAATCATTAAACCAAGGAAGTGGGAAAATTCCATGGGAAACATACCCCCTCCTCAAAAAATAGACTGTAAGGCACACATAAAAATAAATTCTCCAAACTCAAACATGTGTGATGCTTGGTCATATGTTTGGAGGTATCTTCTTCTTGGAAAGAAGTGGATCATGCTCAAAAAGCATGTGCTTGTACTTTCTCTTCAGATCGAATGTGATGAGAACAAATCCAACAGTATGAGAATGATCCTTAAACCTGTGATTCGAATCAACTGAGGTAGGATCAAATCTGTGAAAGTGCATATAGTCTTTTTGTCTTCTCCTTCGAACCACCATGGGTGAGATTATGCCAAAAATAACTATTACATGTTTGCTTGAAATCAAAATCAGATTTAAGACTTAAAAAACAATTTCTTGAGATCTCCTTTGAACCAGCAGGGGTGAGATCAAAACTATCATATGCATGAGAAATTATCCCAAGCAGTAATTGATTAGAATCCAAATTAGATCCAAGACTTGAATCATGGTTTCTTGAGATCTCCTTTGAACCATGAGAGGTGAGATCAAAACCAGTAGATGCATGAGAAATTATCCCAAGCGAATGGCAATGGCCATATTCTTCAATGACCTTCTAAAAGCATGAATTTATGATCATATAGTAGTATAAAAAAGGACATAGCTGGAGAGGAGCGAACGCATTACCTTCAGTAGCTGTTTTGACCTCTGAAATAATCATGTGATCATGATGCAAACAAACAGACTCTGGTGCAAGAGAGGATTTAGGACCTTCTGCAATATCTAGAGTGTGAGCTGGCACAGAAAGAGAAGAAAGTTTGAGCATGAGTGGAGAATCTGCAAGTTCTTTGTCAACAACTTCAATATGAGATGATATTGGTTCATGATCTGAGAGATCATCAAGGGGAGCGAATGCAACATGATCTGAGAGACCATCAGGAGGAGCGAATGCATCATGATCTGAGAGACCATCAAGTGGAGCGAATGCATCACCTTTCTTGCTTTTGAAGGGATTTGGACCAAATCCATCATTCGTTTTGCCGAATATTTCATCCAGATGAGCACATAACTCTTTTGGAGTTTCAATATCAATGATGGTTGGGTACAATATGTAATCAGTCATAGTAGGCTTCATTCTTCCAATGTGCATGTCACCTTTATTCAACCATTTAATCTTCTTTATAGAGGATTCGAACTCTCTTTCAAAATAGCAATCAATGAGATCATGGCTCTTTAAATATGCTATTATTTTTGGTTTCCATTCATCATAGTTCAATAGAGAAAGAGGAGTGATTTCTTCTAATTCAGGATACATTGAAGCTGTAGAAGACCTGCAAAAACAATATAGAATAATTGCAACTGCTACTGCTGCAAAAATGCAGAACTGATGCAACTGTTGCACTCGAAATCTTGGTAATAACTTGCAAAAAACTCTCAAGAATGGAGATAAACAATACTCTCAACATGCTCTAATACCATGTGAAAATCCTCACAGCAGATCTAAGAGATGATGTATACCTCACAAGAGTAATTATGATTAAGTAGGAAAATAGAAGAAGAGTGAACAATACAGTATAATGAGCAATAGAATAATATGGTACAGTAGAACTCGGATAGAAGCAATAATACTTCACACACACTAATTAATTAATCACAGTATGGACAAATAAATAGTACAATGGTAGAGAGGATTCGAATGCCTAAGGTGGCAATTCGAATTAGCCTCTCAGAGTGATCATAAGATCAATAGAGTGTCATCGGAGCACAACTAGGTGTCCTCATGATCATCAGAGTGCAACTGGAAGTCTTCATCATCATCAGCGGAGTCATCAATGCTCAAGTAACTGTCAACCATCAGTCAAACTAACTCTGGTAGGTGTAACTGAGTGTAACTCAATGTAACTAAGTGTAACTGACTGTAACTGACTGTAACTGAGTGTAACTGAGTGACAACTGGACTGGTAGGTGAAGAAGGGCAAGTTGCTCCCTAAAATCAAGGAAGAAGGGCACATTAAGCAATTGGAGGGCTAAAACTGAATAGTGATAAGCTCCTAGGGGCTGGCTAACTAAGGGATAGGTGTTGGACTGATGACTAGGATGCATGCAAAATGCATGCAAACCCTAGAATTCATGCAAACCCTAAAGGTGCATGCATGACTGAAAATGTAAATGATCAAAATACTTGTGGGACTAGGATGGAATATAGGAATATCCTAACAAGATGAACCATAAGGTTTTGTAGACTCTATTTGTCTGCAAAGACAAGTAAAAATAATGCTAGAAACAATCACTGAGGAAAGGACAATGGATCAACGAGGGAACATTCATCCAATCGGTCCACTAAGAAATGTTCTAGGTGGGAAGACTCAAAGGGAATTGAGCAGGAAAAGATAAAGCAACTAGTGACATGTTGGAAATGTGGAGGGAATCATTGCCTCCGCAACTACCCAACAAAGGAACATCAAGAGGATAGTAGCCATAAATTTTTCAGACTTTTCAATGAGCTGGAAGATCAGAACCAACAGGAGAATCTTGGGGAAGCCAAAGGACTTGGTCTTGAAAGTTCAAGTAAAGGATAGAATGCAGGGCATACCTGCAAATTTTTTGAAAATTTTGGACGTATAAATTGTATATGCATTCCTAAGTATAAGAACATTGAGGACGGTGTTATTCTAAGGGGGAGGAGATTGTAATACCCCATTTTAACTCTTAGTATATATTAGATTTTAATGTAAACATTGTGTACATGTGATGTATGTTTTCCTAGCGTGGAGTTCAAGGCTAAGGCCCCACTAGTGGATGCTCATAATTTTAGTTAAAAGGAAAGTATTAGATATTATGTTACCCATGTGCTATTAAGCCATGGAGTATTGTAAAAATGATATAAATAAACATCATGCAATAAAATACCAAAACTGGCTATGGAAGCAACTAATGAGAGGGGCCATGTATATCCACTAGGGAGTGATGAGGGGTTTGTGGGAATGAACCATAGGATTCCAAATGTCATTTTGAGAAGCCATTTGACTTTCCTTGCTAACATTTAATTATATGCAAGAAAGTTGTTGAGGAAATTAGTAAATGGCTTCAATGGAGCATGGGCATCCCAAAAATTTGTATAGCAGAGTATGGGCTCTGTTTTATTGACCCACAAGTCACTCTACCTCAGGGGAATTCATTTTTCCTCATTCCCATTCCATTGTTGAAGATCCAAGCTTTAGTTTCCATCCATTACACATGCCCAGCAATGAGAAAAATCAGAAATGCAAACTTTGCAAGAACCCACGTTTTGAAGTGCCATAAACGCCCAGAACTTGGTATTGAAAGTGAAATCCAATGGGGGATCCATAGATATCAACCTTGGGGATAAATTGATAGCATTAGCTACCCCGAAATCCATTGGAAAACCCAGTTTTTATAGCCTAGAAATATAGTGATGGGATTGAGTTATTCGATAACAGAATTGTGAGAAATCCAAGTGTGGATGTTTGAACAGAGGATTGGATTGCTTGAATTTATCTTGAGATGTATGTAGCTCTATGGTTGAGCTCACTGGCTTAGTATCCTCCTCATTTGTCTATTGCATGCTTGATAAACCCAACTGTGCGTTGGCTTAGCATGACTGTGTGTGTGAGATCATGGTTGTGAGTGAGCTTGTCTAGTTCCTCCTCAGTGGATACACATCACAGCTCAAGGGTGGTCTCTCAGCTGAAAGAATACATGCTAGAAAGAGACCTATGGTTTGGTGGAACGTTTCTCTGACATAGGCAGTTGTTTGGACAGCTTCATCATAAAGATAGGTGTTCTATGTGGTTAAAGTATGTTCATTCTGTGTTCTGTTCTGCATGTTTAATTATTCATGTTATTTGAATGAAATGATTATCTTAAGCTAGTTGGCATGAAGCCTGTGCATAGCATGAGAATGGGATTGATTATGGAATGATTGTTTCATTATTCTTCCTGGAAGAATTAGGCTGATGTATTCCCTTCTGTGTGGGTGTTATTATGGTTATTTCATTGTGTTTATATTGGGTATGATTCTGCACTACATTTCAAGATAAGTATTCTTTGTGGTTTGATTTATGTTAATTCTGTGCTCTACAATGTTTTAATCAATGACTATTGTTACATGTTGAATGCATGATGAAATCGTGTGGAAAGTGTGTAATTCCGATGTGTTTATTAAGAATGATATGCACGCATAAGCTTTTATTTATTCATGAATTTTCTTACTAATGAGTGGGGATGAGATTGTCAAATAAGCCCAGTATGTTTGGTCATGTTTCCTCCCTTGCAACTGATAGACGGGAGGGGACATGACAATCCACCACTGCAGTCGCAATTTGTGTCTTTTATCCAAACCATTTCCTCCCAACTTGAGGCAAACCAATAAATTCCACCACAATTGCTTCTGTAACATCTATGCGCAATCACCTAACCTCAAAATCAGTATCAGTCAGGTTAAGGGAAAATTGTAATGTTGTCTCTGTGTGAAAACCATTTAATTGTTGAAAATACACATTCCACCCAGCTGCTTCAAAGATGGTGAAAACCTCCACATTTTCACGCAGGGACTTTGTGTTCTCAGGTTCATGTCAGACCGGATTACCCATATCACCTTTCCTTCGTAGTTCTGATGGTGAATACAGAAATTACCAATTCGGATGTGGAAGTTGCAACATACGAACATTCATCGAACAACTGAAGTTGGAATTGGGTATTTTAGGAAAGTTGATACAGTTATGAAAATGGAACAATTGGCAGGTCTTGGTACGGATTGGGTAAGGTGACGGTCTTGTAATGGATGCGAGTGCTAATTCTGACATGTTCCTTGGCAGTTAAATGGGTACGGGTTGTTGACGGGGACTAAAGACAAAACATAACTATCATTGCCATATTAAATTTATGCCTAATAATGTACATGGTCAGAACTCGTTCCTTTGCAATGTGAACTGAGTCGTAACTTTCCACAAGGGTCTGACTTCGTCATCACGTCCATCAATTCGAAACATAATTGCACATGTGTTGTTATAAGTTGGCCGCCACCAATCGAGCGGGAAAATACATCCATGCTAGTAGACATATGTGTCAGTCCAATGGTTTTTTTTTCATTCTTGGCGGAACTGTGGTTGGAGCTGTGAAATGAGTTGGCTAAATTGCAACCCAGTTGAATGGTTGGCGTCGATATTTTCCAAGAAATGGGCAATCTAGTTGAGTTGCAGCTAATGAATAAGAGGAATCTGGCGGGATTATGGCTGTGAAAATAAGAAAAAATAGGCCAAGTCTTAGCAGAGTCACATCTAGTAGAATAAGACAAATATGGCGGAGTTACAGCTGCAAGAATAGGAAAAATGGAAAAAATTGGCAGATTCGCAACTGCACAAATAGGGAAAAAAATGGGCATCATTTGGCGGAGTTGCAGCTGCACAAATAGGGAAAAAAATGAGCATAATTTGGCGGAGTCGCAGCTGTGCAAATAGGTAAAATAGGCAGAATTTGGCAGAGTCGTAGCTGCGCAAATAGGAAAAATAGGCAGAATTTGGTGGAGTCACAGCTGAGCAAATAGGGAGAATGGTTAGAATTTGGCGAAGTCGCAGCTGCGCAAATAGGGAAAATTGGCAGAATTTGGCGAAGTCACAACTACGCAAATAGGAAAAATAGGCAGAATTTGGCGGAGTCGCATATGCGCAAATAGGGAAAATGCGTAGAATTTGGCGGAGTTGCAGCTGCGCAAATAGGGAAAATGGGAAGATCTTCGGCTAATTGGTTAATGCTGCTAAATTGTTCATTTTCTTCAAGGAGTTATTTATAATAGGAAAATGAGATAGGGTGCCTACAATCGTCTAGCCCATTTGCGACCGCTGCTCCTCAAGTAGATTCTTGTACACATTTCTCAAAATCAAACCGATCAAAGCATAAAAGAAAACAAATTAAAAGAAAACATAACAACAACTTTATTTATGTACAGATTCTTGTGTGGAAATTGCAGTTTAAGAATTCGTAGGAGAAAGAAAAGATTCCTACCCTTGCGTTAACTAATAATCTGGAACAGCTGCAACATGCGAAATAAATGCGTTTATTGAAATCGGTTTATGATACAGTCGCAGTCGATGACCATTGGCGAATAATGGTGTCTAGTTTTCATCAATTGTGGTCAAGCGAACTGTTCCGTTGTCAAATATTTTGTCGATTTGGTAGCATCCTAGCCATCTTGTACGTAATTTGCCTTTAAAATCCCTCTTAAACCTTAAATTATACAGTAAATCCCAGTCTCCTTCGTAGAAGAATTTCTTCTTTATGAACCTGCCATGCCATTTGGAGCGTTGTTGTTGAATTAACGTTTTCTGATGCACAACAGTTGTGCGCTTCTCGTCAAGTTCATTTAGTTGATTCACTCGGTTCCTCTAAGCCTCTATCAAGTGCAGGTTTTCTTCTATGGTTGTATTAGAGTTTTAATTTCAAATTCAATGGGAAATACATTGTTCTTACCATACACCAATTCGTATGGGGAGAAACCTATAGTGTTGCACCATGTGTTACAGTATGCCCATAATGCCTCTGGAATTCTTTCAGCCCAATCCTTGCGGTGACTCTTCACCGTTTTTGTCAAAATAGCCTCAATCACCTTATTCGTGATTTCCACTTGACCATTGTCCTGTGAATGATATGGCGAGGCTATCTTATGCTGAATGTGATATTTCTGCAATAGGGCTTCCAATTTATGGGACACAAACTGCGGTACTCCATCTGTAGCTATCTCTTTGGGTAATCCAAAGTGAGCGAAGATCTCTTCATATAAGAAATCCATTACAGTTTGATCATTGGCCTTGACCAAAGCAACAACCTCCACCCATTTGGTCATGTAATCTATGCAAACCAGGATATAAAATTTCTGCTTCAAGGGAGGGTTGATAGGCCCTACAAAATCTAGATCCCATCTATCAAAAGGTTCAACCACCAGCTGTGGCTGAAGAGGCATTTCATCTAGTCTATTTGGTTGGCCCATTCTTTGGCAGTTATCACAAGCCTGAACATATTTTTTCACATCCTTAAACACTGTTGGCCAAAAATATCCCATCCTTAATTCCTTATGACCAGTTCTCTTATCAGTAAAATGTCCCCCACAGGGCTCATCATGGAAAGCTTTCAAGATATTTTAAATTTAATCCTCCCTTACACACCTTCTGATTTCCAAATCTGGACCAATGTAGAAGAGATGCCCGTCTATCCAGCAATATCTTGCACTCTGTTGTATATTTTTTATTTTTTCTCTCTTTGATAAATGTGTTGGAAGCTTTCCTGCACCCAAATAGTTAGCAACATCTGTGTACCATGGGGAATGAGCTAAGACTACGAACAAATTTTCATCAGGAAAAGAATCTTCGACTGGTGCATCATCCACGTCGTTAGTAAGTCGAGAAAGAAAATCAGCAACTGCATTTTCTTTTCCTAGTCTATCTATAATAGTAATTTCAAATTCTTGTAACAGTAACAGACATCTAGTTACTCTAGCATTAGTGATAGCTTTATTCATTAAGTACTTAATGGTTGGGTGATAAGTGTGCACAAAAGTGGAATACCCAGTAATGTAGTGACGAAACTTATTGATGGCATAAACAATGGCAAGGAATTATTTTTCTATGACAGTGTAGTTTAGTTCAGTGGGGGCTAGATTCTATCTAATGTAATAAATTGCATATGGACTGTGACCTTCCTGCTGTCCCAACACTGCTCCAATAGCGGTGTCTGAAGCATCAGAGGAAATATGAAAAGTTAAATCCCAGTTTGGTCCTCGTAGAATAGGCGTTGTGGACAAACTTTTCTTGAGCTCTGCAAACGCTGCTTGACATGCATCTGTCCAAAAAAATTGTACATCCTTCATCAATAAAGTAAATAAAGGAGAATCCAACTTGGAAAAAATTTCTATAAATCTTCTGTAATAACCAGCATGCCCAAGGAAACTACGTACCTCTTTATGTGTTCCAGGAGTGGGAATATTTTCAATTACCTTAATTTTTGCTGGATCTACCTGGATACCCGCATAAGAGATAAAGTGTCCCAGAACTACACCCTCGTCCATCATCATGTGGCACTTTTCAGTGCTCGGAGACAAGTGGGTTTGTTCATGTTAAAATTCAATATGCTAAGACAGAAAATAGCAGCATTACATTCCATTTCACAATAATAGCATATACAGGATCACTGAAGAAACAACAAGCACAGCATAAACACAAGAGACAGAGATTTATCCTGGGAAACCCTCATGGGGTAGAAAACCCAGCAAAGCTTCCTCAATATAGATGACCAGCAATATACAAAGATGAAACCCTGAGACATGATCTCCTTCTCCACAATAGCAGACCTCTCCTCCACAAATGCGCTATCCTCAAGTGAGTGTATATGTATAATGAGGAACACACCTCCTCTATTTATACACTACTCTGATATGTATTTTACACAAGTACATGTAGGCTCGTATTTAACCATTAGGTTAAATACCCCATTATAACTGACTGGGCCGACCCCTCTAGGGTGGTCTAATAACCCTTTGACCCACATAACACATACAGGGCCGACCCCCACTAGGGAAGTCTAATAACCCAAGTTACCACATTCCGACGGAGGAATAAACATCTCCGGATATACAATAAGATCTTCACGGAGGAATGAATCATCTCCGGAATAATAAAGTACAAATATAATATTCTTTGAAGTTACAATATCTCAACACCCCCCCTTAACGAGAAGGATATTATAACAGCATCTGCACGAGCAAGGAGTCATCAACATCATACATGATACATCTATAAATCATTGGAAGCTTTCTCAACATCATCAGTAACTCAACCAGTTACTGGAATATCTTCAATACTAGAACATCAACATCTTCAGTACTGAGTCTTTATCTTCTGCAGCACTCAAACAACTACAGCAACATCAATATCTGAATCCTCACGATTATTAGCATCGCCATCACACGATCATCAGCATCGTCATCACATGATCAACAACATCGTCATCTCACTATCATCAACATCGTCATCACACGATCATCAACATCGTCATCTCACGATCATCAGCATCGTCATCACACGATCATCAGCATCGTCATCTCACGATCATCAGCATCGTCATCATACGATCATCAGCATCGTCATCTCACGATCATCAGCATCGTCATCACACGATCATTAGCATCGTCATCTTACGATCATCCGCATCGTTATCTCACGATCATCAGCATTGTCATATCATCTCGATCTACAGCATCTGGATCATCTCGATCTACAGCATCTAGATCATCACGATCTACAACATCTGGATCATCTCGATCTACAGCATCTGGATCATCTCGATCTATAGCATCTGGATCATCTCGATCTACAGCATCTGGATCATCTCATCTACAGCATCTGGATCATCTCGATCTACAGCATCTGGATCATCTCGATCTACACCATCTGGATCATCTCGATCTACACCATCTGGATCATCTCGATCTACAGCATCTGGATCATCACGATCTACAGCATCTGGATCATCACGATCTACAGCATCTGGATCATCTCGATCTACAGCATCTGGATCATCTCGATCTACAGCATCTGGATCATCACGATCTACAGCATCTGGATCATCACGATCTACAGCATCTGGATCATCACGATCTACAGCATCTGGATCATCTCGATCTACAACATCTGGATCATCTCGATCTACAACATAAGTATCCTCAACCATACAAGTACATTAATCAATACATGTATCATCAAAAGTATGTATTCTCACCAATACATCTATCATCAAAACATGTATTCTTACTAATACATATATCATCAAAAGCATGTATTCTCACTAATACATCTATCATCAAAAGCATGTATTCTAACTAATACATCTATCATCAAAAGCATGTATTCTCACTAATACATCTATCAATACAAGTATCCACACTGATACAAGTATACACAACAGCAACATACCCTGCAACACACATGATCCAATTACGGGATGGTCAATCCCTCTCACTTTAGGACATAGGTCCAAGGATGATACAATCCTGATCCACTTATGGGATTATCAATCCCTCTCAATTTAAGACATCTCTCATGTCTATGGATGATGCAATCCAGATCAACTTACAGGATGATCAATCCTTATCACTTTAAGACACCTTACCATGTCTAGGGATGATGCAATCCCAATCTACTTACAGGATGATTAGTCCTTATCACTTTAAGACACCTCACCATGTCTAGGGATGATGCAATCCCAATCTACTTACAGGATGATTAGTCCTTATCATTTTAAGACACCTCACCATGTCTAGGGACGATGCAATCCCAATCTACTTATAGGATGATTAGTCCTTATCACTTTAAGACACCTCACCATGTCTAGGGACGATGCAATCCCAATCTACTTACAGGAGGATTAGTCCTTATCACTTTAAGACAAGTCTCATGTCTAGGGACGATGCAATCCCATCACGTACATTTTGAACCCAGTTCATGGACGATGCAGTCCTCACATACATTTTGAACCCAGTTCATGGACGATGCAGTCCTCACGTACATTTTGAACCCAGTTCATGGACGATGCAGTCCTCACATACATTTTGAACCCAGTTCATGGACGATGCAGTCCTCACGTACATTTTGAACTAGTGGTTTTGGGATGATGCAATCCCCATCACTTTATTCTCGAAGACCATACGTCTACGGATCAATTCAGGGACCAAGGTCCGGGGATGATACAATCCCCACTTCTCGGAGACCTTACGTCTACGGCTCTCTTTAGGACTGAAAGTCCAGGGATGATCCAATCCCCTCAACTGTCCACTAAGGACTTCATTCTCGGAGACCTCACGTCTACGGCTCTCTTTAGGACTGAAAGTCCAGGGATGATCCAATCCCTTCAACTGTCCACTAAGGACTTCATTCTCGGAGACCTCACGTCTACGGCTCTCTTTAGGACTGAAAGTCTAGGGATGATCCAATCCCCTTAACTGTCCACTAAGGACTTCATTCTCGGAGACCTCACGTCTACGGCTCTCTTTAGGACTGAAAGTCCAGGGATGATCCAATCCCCTTAACTGTCCACTAAGGACTTCATTCTCGGAGACCTTACGTCTACGGCTCTCTTTAGGACTAAAAGTCCAGGGATGATCCAATCCCCTCAACTGTCCACTAAGGACTTCATTCTCGGAGACCTCACGTCTACGGCTCTCTTTAGGACTGAAAGTCCAGGGATGATCCAATCCCTTTTCTTTCTCGGAGACACCTGTCTACGGCTCACTTTAGAACAAGTGTTCAAGGATGATACAATCCCCACATGTATTCTCATCAATATACTATCGATCCTGGGAACCCATACAGAACCTGATTCACACTTCTTCTTTAATTGCACCATTAAGAGAATGGTCTTATCTAGCCACTTGAGCAAACATATCATCATGATTCTCTTCCTCTTTCTAAGAGAATCTTCTAGCCACAAGCCTTCTATATTTTGTTTGATTTGTAAATCTTCTTGTTGAACATCCATCACTTGTTCGGTGTTCATTATTCTTCATGATCTCTCCTACAAAACAAAATTAAGTACATGATTAGTAATCCTTCATAATCATGAAATCATGATAACCTATTATGCATACAGATATCATTTACATAGTTATGAAACTATCTTGACCAATACTTTGGCACAACACTTTCCCATATCTTGTATGCATACAGTGGCTATCTAGATGCCTTCCATCTCTACCAGAACATACTATCGAGAGTGTGCACAGCTCTCAGCATGTCAGCAAAGAGGTTTCATTCTAGACAAGCAACAATGGAATGTTTGTCCAACTTACCAATCATATGCATATTAGTAGTATAATGTTCAATGCTCTATGAATGTTTGCACTCAGCATGATATGTTCTAGGAATACAAATATGCATACAAGAAATATCATTTACTATTTCAAATAACAACTCAAATACTTATCTTTTATGTTTGTGTGGTTGCCTCCCGCTTGATCTTCTATATGTCATTTTAACTTCTATTCATTCTGTACCACTGTGCATGCTCAAGTGTGCACTAGTGTCATCCTCATGATCTCATACACAAACATCCATTCATTAGTATTTTCTCAAAACATTCTAATTCTAAATAATCTTGAATATGTATAGTCATGATCATTAGTATTCAGGGTTTCAAGTAAGTCTTCTTTTACTCATGCATATTCTTGTTTGATCATAGTACTCTTCTGGTTAATTAAATCATGCATAAACCCTTGATTACTAACTTTATGAATAAGCATAACCAATCATATCAAGTATACTTATATAAGGGATCCTAACACAAGGTAAGATTCATGGGAAACATACCTGGATTAGTATACCTACTTGGTTATGTACAACATACCTAAACAATCTCTTCAATGATTTAGAGATCCTGATCTAGAACCTGCATGTCTCATAGGTTAAGCATAATATAACAAAGTCATACATACCTCGTAAGTAGAACAAAGATTATGGATGAGTCTTTGTCTTCATGTTTTCATGGTCATGGAGCCTGATTTGTCTTTTGTGATGTACCTGTATCTTGTTAGCAGACAACATCAACCTCACACAACATTATAATGCATTAGTACAATCATAAGTGTCAACACCCTAACCAATGAATATCTTCTATCATGCATTCATAATTTTGTTAAGGTGATACAACAAATCTAAAATCAAGATTGTACTAACCGTAATAACATGAAGACAAACATACCATAAACTTAATCATGAACAAATCTCAAAACATACCTCGATGAGTCATACCTGTCGAGATCGCTTGTAATCTCCTTATGTAAAGCCTTAGCCTCATCTCCCTCTGAAACAGGAACTCCTTCACTTATGCAGGTGACCAATCCATCTTCTTCTAGGATTAACCCTATCCACTTGATTTGCAAGAACTGGACCTTGAGCTGGATATGGGTTTGTTAGAGAAACCCCAAAAATTCATACTTTGAATTTCAAACTTCCGAAAGGATAGAAATATGCGCCTTGATGAGCTGATCAAACTGATATATTCAGAATTTGAAAACTGCAAAGTTTCACTCCTCAATTTTGCCTTTGAAACTTTTGGATTCACTGGACGTGACCCTGAACTGGGGTTTGATGAAGCCCACTCTTTTGCCCCATCAAAAGGTTTGATACAAAGCTCTAAGCTTCTATTTTTCTGAGGAGCTTCCAGCCGTGGTCACAGATTTCAAAAATTCCCATTTTTACAGAAGCCCTAATTTTCCACTTTTCAGATCAAAGTCCCGAACTAGGGTCTAATCAAACCCGGTCTTCTGCCCAACCAAAAATTCTGATCTTGGTCTCTAAATTTCTATTTTGATGAGTAGCATCCAGCCGTGGTCTCCGATTACAAAAATTCCAACTTTCTTCAAAGCCCTAAATTCCGGAAGCCATGAATGAAGGTACCAAAAAATAATTCTGTTTTGACAGAAATATGTACCTGATTGTTTCTGGTGTAACTCCGAAATTTTTGATCCACAGGGTCTGAAAAACGTTTTCTGAGATATCCTGACCTGTTAGCTTTCCATCCTGACAGGTCTAACCTCAATTGGATGTTCTGAGAGAGAGTTATTCCACATGTCGCAACGTGACCTGTTTTGGGAAAATACAGGAGAGCGAACTTGTACGGCGTGCCACGTGTCACTATTTGACCTTCGGCCTCTGAAAAAGTTTTCTGAGATAGCTCGGCCTGTTTACTACCTGTCACTGTTCACGAAATTTCATTTGGAGCTTCCTAGCCCAAGTTATGACCTTTTTCCCAAGGTCACCTGATTTTGACTCAGATCTGGAAGAGGCAGAAACCCTATATTGTACAGATCATAAATCACAAAGTACAACGAATTAGAGGTTTTCCTTTGGACACAAGGTACCTGGAGATTTTAGCTTCGTCCTGTAACAATTTCAGATCCGAAAACTTTGCCAAAACGGATTTATAGTGAAAGTGCTACGATGACTGGTTTTTGCTATGTAAAACCCTAACCTTCAAATTGTCGTAAGTAAAGCAAGTGTCTTTAGTGCCATACCTTGTCTTCCTTCAGGTTAGCTCTGATACCATGTTAAAATTCAATATGCTAAGACAGAAAATAGCAGCATTACATTCCATTTCACAATAATAGCATATACAGGATCACTGAAGAAACAACAAGCACAGCATAAACACAAGAGACAGAGATTTATCCTGGGAAACCCTCATGGGGTAGAAAACCCAGCAAAGCTTCCTCAATATAGATGACCAGCAATATACAAAGATGAAACCCTGAGACATGATCTCCTTCTCCACAATAGCATACCTCTCCTCCACAAATGCGCTATCCTCAAGTGAGTGTATATGTATAATGAGGAACACACCTCCTCTATTTATACACTACTCTGATATGTATTTTACACAAGTACATGTAGGCTCGTATTTAACCATTAGGTTAAATACCCCATTATAACTGACTGGGCTGACCCCTCTAGGGTGGTCTAATAACCCTTTGACCCACATAACACATACAGGGCCGACCCCCACTAGGGAAGTCTAATAACCCAAGTTACCACATTCCGACGGAGGAATAAACATCTCCGGATATACAATAAGATCTTCACGGAGGAATGAATCATCTCCGGAATAATAAAGTACAAATATAATATTCTTTGAAGTTACAATATCTCAACAGTTCACAGTGTTCTAGAACTCTTTCCAGATTCTTCAATGCTTCATCAAAACTAATGCCATATGGAGTGAAATCGTCCATAAAGATTTCCGTGCAATCATTAACCATCTCAGAAAATATCCCAATCATAGCTCTCTGAAATGTGGTTGGTGCATTACATAACCCAAAAGGAAGCACCCTGTATGCAAAGGTGCCAAAGGACAGGTGAAGGTGGTTTTTTCTTGATCTTCGGGGGCTACCTGGATCTAATTGTAACCACTAAATCCATCCAGAAAGGAAAATAATTTCTTCCCAGAAAAGGTGTCTAAAACCTGATCAATAAAAGGTAAAGGAAAATTGTCTTTCTGCATTGCTTTATTTAATTCTCTGTAATCTACACAGACTCTCCATTTTCCATTCTTTTTAGGTACGATCACGAGTGGGGAAACCCACTTGCTGTCTGAAATTGGGTATATAAATCCTGCCTCCAAGATTTTTTGGATTTCTTCCTTCACGATATCCCTTAAATTGGGTTCATTCGACGTTGAGTTTGGCACATTGGTTTGAAGTCGCTTTTGATATAAATATAGCCGGTACACAGATTAGAGGGGATACCCCTCATATCTATGTATTCCCACGTGAATGCTCCCTTGTGTTTTTTCAGCAAAGTGATCAGGCGTTCCAGATTATCAGGTGCAAGATTCAAATTAATTTTCAATGTTTTTCCTGGCTCGATTTCCACTGGAATGCTTTTCGAGTTGTTAAGTACTGGAATTATGTTGGCATCACTGACTAGAGTCTCTTCCGTTATATTTTCTTGTTCTTTTTCATCTAAGGTACTGTTCAGAATTTGGTAGGCATGTTTATTGACAGATGTGGGCTCACTAATGAAACTGTTAATCGTTTCGTCCTCAGTTTCATCCTTAAAGGTTAAGGCTCTCCCTATCATTAATAACGGCTGAATGCCTTCTTCTTTTTCCAAATCCATCCAAAGTGGAGTTTCATCTTCTAAGCTTGGTCAGGCTAGAGGGTATAAAGTTAGGATTTTAATGTCAGTCCCATCTAAGATAGTCATGGACCCCAACCGGCAGCTGATGCAAGCATCTTTTGTGGCTAACCAAGGTCTTCCCAGGATCAGCGGGTGTCCCCCCAGTTGTGACTTCTGTTGCAAAACCAAGAAGTTTGTAGGGTATTCCCATGAATTGACAAAGACTACGAGGTTGTCCAAAATTCCTTCGGGTTTGATTGTAGATCTATCAGCGAGTTTTAATATGGTATGGGTTGGATGAAGATTAGTGAGTCCGAGTTTATTCACAGTTTTGATGGTCATAACATTGATAGCTATGCCTAAATCTACCAAAACATTAGGTATCTGAGTGTGTCCAATGTGCATTGTAATAGTAGGATTTCCAGGATCATCATACTTAGCCAAGGGATTCTTTCCCTTATTAATTCGGAGAGTTTTCCCATTACATGGACAATGAGAGGATCCTTAGTTTTTCTTCCTAGTTTTTTTACACACAAATCTCTAACGGTCTTGGCATAGATGGGAACGTCATGAAGGGCTTGTAACAGTGGAATTTTGACATATAAATTCTTCAATTCCCCTAAGAGATTGAACTGAGGTTGTTCCACTGTCTCATTGTAAGGCCAATCGTTCAGGATATGGCGGTTCTCTTGTCGGTTGTGTAGGTTGTGTTTCAATGTATGTTTCTTCATGTGTTTCAGCTAGTGTTTCAATAGGAGTTTCAACATCCTCAATGATGTGGATTGTTGTATTAACTGAATTCTTGAATTGATTATTCATTCTTGCTTCAGTCACCGAGGATGGAATATCTTCGATGATGATAGGTTCCACTACCCTCCCTGATCGTAGGTGTATGCATTGTAGGGAATTGGGGAAATGGAATAATTAGGCATGTTGGAAGTCTCAAATTGATGTACTTCTTTATTATTTGGGTTGGGGTTAGGATGAGCAGGAAACTATGGTCATAGGGGTACATTCATTGGTGTGGCATTGTTTTGGAGTTGCAGTTGTGGCTGCTGATACTGTTGGTGAGGATATTGTTGAGGAGGATATTGTTGATGAGGAGTTTTGTTGTGAGAAAACTGATTCCCAGGGTAGGAATTTATCCAACCAGGAGACCAAGGAGCTTGCTAGCTTGATTGTTGTGCCCATAGCGTCCAAGGGTTAGGATTTTGCATTGGATTTTGGGATGGATGCCATTGGTTATTGGAATATGAATAATGTGAAGGGAATTGTGTATTCATATTATTCAAATTATTCAAATTATTCCAAAAAGGTAATGGATCTGGGTTCATACCTTGATTATGAGGCTTCCAAGGCTTTTTTTCTGAGCGATGAAATAAGCTTGTTCCACATCTGAAGTAGATTCCTGCAGGATTGCTTTGACTTTGGGTAGTGAAGGACATTCCTTGATGTCATGATCCAATTCACATATTTGACATACCTCCACCTTATCAAGCGGACATTCCTTCAGTGGATGCTTCTTCCTGCATTTAGCACAGAATACACCAAGTGCCAGATATTCTACTGCTTGCCTTTGTTTTTCTCTCAATACATCCAACTCTGAGGAGACGGAGCTCATCATATATGTTTTAAAATTCTCCAGAAGGTTTCCTATTTCTTCCTGAGTGGACCCTCCACTAGCTGACTTTTGTGTCCTAGTGAAGACATCTCGATTTCGTTCTTTGTCCCGATTGTTGGTTCTAGAGGATCCCCTTGAATATCTTTGACATAAGTCAACAATATTCTCAAAGGGTTCTTTTGAGATAACCCCCTTTCCCAATAAATTCAGCATGTCTAGGAAATCTTCTCTAATCCCACGTAGTACGATAATCTTGAGTACATCTTTCCCAATATCGGCATGACCCGACCTTTGTAAATTATATAACGATCTCTCAACAAAATCTTGCAATCTCTCCTCTTCCTTCTGGACCATTTTAAACAACTCTTCCTTCCTATCTCTGGTTCTACAATACTCTTGATATTTGGAAAGGAAGGTCTATTTCATTTGATCTCAAGTAGTAATGGTATCACGACCGAAACTCATGAACCAACGCAGGGCATTTCCCTTGAGAGTGGTAGGAAACAACTTCAATTTATGCACATTGGAGGTATAGTCGTAGCTGCGATAGAGGATATCAAATTCGAAGATAAATTCATCTGGATCTTCAGAGGACTTACCATGGAATTTCGGGAGAACTGAGGGTGAAATATTCTTCATGGGGGCCTCCCCTAGTGTTTGGAGGATAGGGAATTCAAGTGTGAAAACAATGTCACCATGATGATTATCTTCCACCTCCTCTTCATGGTTATTGTGGCGTTCTTTGCGGTCTCCATGTTCTTCATTATCCATGTCTCTCTGGTCCTCTTGTTCATTCTTCCTTCTTTCCTCATCTTCTCTTTCTTCTTATTCTCTTCTCCTTTCTTCCTCTCGCCTTCTTTCCTCCGCTACTTCTTGACGATGTTCTATCCACTCTTCATCGGTCACTAAGCACCAGTTGCTTCGATAGATATCCTCTTGGCCCACTGCACCTGCAACACTTCCTTTGTCTCCAGGAGGTTTCTTCTTAGGAATGGGAGTTGAAGGTCCCATTGCATTCTCCATGTTTGATGCAGATGTCTCAAGATTAGGGAGAACAAAGTTTCCTCTTCCTGAAGATGCTCACGGTAGTCTGGTAGAGGAATCAGCTCTAGAAATTATTTCATCAATGCATGTCTGTCTTCTCAAACCTTGGTTACCACCACGACCTCTTCCACCTGCAATGTTAGTATTTTGGGGGGGTTCCCGAGTTTTTCTTCGCATATTCATGCATGCTTCAAATAATCATAGCTTAACAAAATCAATAAATCAACTACCATCTATGTCTATCAATTACCATCCCCGAGTCACCCACGTGACGGGAGGGAATACTCCCCGCAACGGTACCAAAATGTTGGTCACCCTATATGCTAATCAATTACAACTAACACGCAGGATGTTCAATATAAATTGTCAACCCAGGGAAGTCTTTTTATTTCAAAGGTAATTATCAAAATATATGCATAAACACTCAAGTAACTAATCGAATGAATGAAGATCAATTATCCTACCTATCTGCTCAGTCAAACTCATCTCATGGCTAAAGCTAATCTAATTTATCCATCTAAGAATTCAAAATACATTTACCTTCCTACAATCATCACTCTAGCAATCACTGATCTAAAAAGAATTAAGCTACACTTACTTTTGCAAGAAGTTAAATCCTAAAAATATAGGACTACAATGAATTAACCATGACCTGTCTAAATTATCTAATCTACAAATTATAGATGACAGTAAGAAATCGAAACCAATTGCAATCATAATATGACTAATTCAATAAATTCCAAGAAAGATGAATAACATAAATAAACTAGAGTTGAGCTTGACTGTAACAGCTAACTAGCACACTTGCATAAAAGGAAACTATCCTACAAAGTTGACTGTCACACCACACAGTTGCATCAATTCGGAATGCAATCATTAACTACCGAAGGAAAATGCAATTATCAATTACCACTGTTGCAGATTCTATGTAAAACATATCTACTGTAAATACACACCACACAATAGAAGTAAACTAAGATACCTACTTAACTTGGCGATCTTTGTGAGAAGGCGGGCCATGGCCTTCTAACAGAGATGTCATGAACTAACACAAATTAAAACACAGAAATATGAATAACTCCGCTCCTTGGATTAAAAATGGTAATTCACAGTATCAAACACTCTGTTACAGCTCGTACAAATGCCAATTAACCAACCCCAGGCTCTGAATGCTTTCCCACATTTATACATGCATAATACAATCCTGATACACTAAATTCATGTAGCCATGAAGATCTCTGATCTTCAAGTTGTCGAGTCGCAACAGAAACAGTTACAGTCGTGGATGAAATTAAATGAAGTTGTTGTATATGAAAAGTGTAGCTTGGGTTTTCACCCAAGCTTGTGCAAATGAGCACCTACTAACTTTGTAGTAGCAGTTTCAATAAAACAGTAAAAAACTGATGTAAAAAGTAAATAGTAATCTAACATGTGCATAATAAACTTACAATAAATGGTAAAAAATGTCAGATCTTCCATGTAAAACAAATTTTATTTATAAAAAATAGATTTACAAAAGACAGATTACCTCAATGGTGAGGTTGGTTGAGCTTGAGCAGCTGCAAGGATGAGTTGCTCCAATGGTTCCTTCTCTTTTCCAAATGCAAATGGGGGATTTGGCCAAAAAAGGGTTCACTCCAAAGGTGGATCAAAGCACAAATGAAGGGATTAAGATCTCAAGAATGAATTTGGCAGCATAAGGATAGGCAAGAATGTGGATGAATAATGGGGAGCCTCTATCACCTTTTTATAGCTTTTGGGTGATGGAGGATACAACCATGGTTTAAGGTAACCAATGGTATTGTAAAAATAGTTTTAGGGTTTATTTTCCTCTTTTTCCCTCTTTTTTCCTTTTTTGAATATATTTTTGAATTTTATTCCCTTTTAATTGATTTTTGGGAATTTTGGACCCCTTTGGAGGGTTTTTGGTATTTTTTTAGGAAATTTAACTATTTTGAGGAGAAAAAGATGGATTTTGGCCTTTTTGGTGACCATTTGAGAGTTTTTTGAGGTTTTAGAGGCTAAAATGGTAGGAAAAGTGGACTAGGGAGATGAGCTAGTGAGCATTTTTTGGGTTTTAACAAAAAGCGTTGTTATTCTGGCTTCCAATGGATCAACGGACTCAACTGACCGGGAAGTGCTCTGTCTGTTACAGCGATACCCTATTGCAACGAAGTCTTGTTACAACTACCACGTGCAGAGATGATCACAGTTTTTTTATTCAATGTATGGAATCAGAATCGAGGAGTAACAGCTAGCACCAATCGTACATTCCTTCCACAGGCTTAGAGGGTTGCTACACCTATGTCTCTCAATGCTTTGAGCTTATCTTAATAAAATAGACACAAGTTAGCATAAATTAAAGGATGGAATTCATAACCATAACAATATTAGGCATTATTAAAGTAAGGCAATAATAAATCATACCTATCAGGATTCATTCTCAACTTGAGGAAAAGACATATATCTAGTTTATGAAAATAAGACAAAACAAGGAAAAAAGAGGTAATAAGTGTGGTAAAAAAGGGACTATTCCAGGACCCAAAAAGAATCAGGTTTTTGTAATCTTCGTGATGCGTGGTTGTGTTATGCGAGCTTGTAATGTACTCCTTGTTTAACATGTACTTAACATAACAATACCAACATGTAACTGTGCACTTTGCAGTTATCGACAACCTACAGACTTCGTTGAATCGTTGTTTGTTTACCCTTCTAACTACGCATTCATCATACTTAACATGACTTCACAACATTCATACATGTGTGTTCCACTTAACATAAAATTCTCATTCACATACATATGAAATAAAATACATAAGTATAATCATAACATGAACACAAAATATATCATATATTCACACACATACACAAAGATTTATGTGGTTCACCCCCCAGATGTGAGCTACGTCCACAGGAACTGTTATTATATTACTTGGAAAGGTAACAGTTCCAGTCTACGCACTCAGTTGCCGACTCTTCTCTACAATTTATCTCTGTGCACTCAGCTGCAAAGTCTTTTCCTCTCTTAGATCTCTCTTAGTCTAGATGTAACATCTAACATCAACCAACATAAGTCTAACTAGATCTAACCCTTCCTTATATAAAATTTCTCTTTATATAGATGTGCCCGAAGGTCACATATTACTATAACTATGAGACAACCCCCATAGTACCCTTAAAACCAAAATGGCATGGTTCTCCTATTGACCATGCTTTTCATTAACTTCGTTGGAGCTCTGTTGTCCTTTTGCGCCACTTCTTCTGAATCCAACGCTTCATCTGACATTCGCAGCACTGACCGCACGCCTATGAATCTATAGTGGCGTGTCCTTTGCACCATTCTTCTTCTTTACTCTATGCTTTTGTAGATGACAGTTTGTCGCTTCATCCATAACTTTTCCAACTACCTCTGGTCATCCTTAGTACTTTGTCTTTACTAAGGGGACAGGTCCTTTCCTATCAACTTCGCTTCGCTCCATACCCTCCTCCCGGGAATTGCGGAGTTGCTTCTCCCAAAACTGGTCAATGTTATCCCTTTCCTTAATGCACCTTTTTCATCAACACTTACTTCACTTGGGTTGTGCCTAGAATACCCCTAACACTTACTCATGGAATGTCCCCGAGCCACTTTCACTAGACTTATTTAACTACGCATCACTCAGGATGTTCGACTTCGCAGCGAATTCCTGAAAAGTTGTGCTCGGTTTCGCAACTGCTTCCTTAGTTTCTTGCTCAAATTTCTTAATCGTTTCGAGCATCATCTCCAATATAGGTTCTTGCATTTTCTCCTTCACTATACTCTCTGTTGTGCAGAGTTCTTGTAGTTTCTCCTCAATTTCCTCAGAAAGTGCGAGTGCCTCTTCTTTCATCAACTGCAACTTCGATGAAGTTACAGCTTCCTTTACCCTTAGAGCTTTCATCTCCTTTTGAAGCTCTTTCGTCTCTGTGAAGTTATGGATCCTTTTCCTTGGTGGCAAATCCTTCATGGCCGTGTTCAAAGAACCAAGGTCCTTCTGCCTTTGCTAAACTTCATCCTGAATTTTATGTAATTCAGGATCCTCTTGTAGTATAGCCCATACCTTTGGTGACTTATTCCAATAGGTCCTGACATCTCGCCACTTCTGCGGAGATGTTTTCTATTGATTCCTTCAGCTCTTCGGCTCTCACTTCTTTCACATCTGGTGGAGTGTCAAGTTGCTTCCGAGAATCTAAGTCAACAATATTATCCTTGTATCCAATCTCCATATCCTCCATCTTTACATTGATATTGTCCACAGCAGTACCAATCTTTAGCATGGTCACTTCTACTTCTGGCTCTTCTACACAGTCTGGGATCTTCGCGCAGACTTCAGTGACGGATTTCTTCATCTTTTCTTGCTTCTCTTGCGCATATGCTAGCTCATTTGTCCTCAGCGTGCATTCATTATTTATCTCCTGATAGCTATCCTCCATCTTCAGATGTTGTTTATAAGAGACCATGTCTCTATCTATGATCTCTTCCAAAACCTTTAAGTGCATATTATGCAGTCCTTCGATGGGAAACATTCCCACATTTAGTTCCATATGTGCGAGCTGCTTCGCACCTTCATTAAGATCATCGTTCAAGAATATTACATTCATCATCTCTATTCATATTAGTTGAGGTCTCATTGTCAAAGCATGTGATTTTATTTTCCCGTGGCTTGACTCTCCTGTTATGTCTTCAAAATCTAATTCCCTTACTAAGTATCATTGGATATTTTCAACCCTTGCTACCAAAATCTTCAGTTTTGTGAGGCTCTATATCATGCCCGCTTGGACTTCTTCTTGCTTGTTTTCCTTCAATGTGAGTGTCTCTTCAATATGCTAATTGAATTGGGCTGTGATGCAGTCATAATCATCATCATGCAACTGCACATCGAGTGGAGTTTTATTTTCCTTATATTTCTTCCTTTGTGCTCCTCCCGGCACAACTGTGTCAAGATTCTTCCTTTTCTCTCCTGCTGGAAAGTCAACAGTTCTTTGTTGTTCTTTTTCTGGATCTTGGCCCTGATATTGATTATTTTTTGGCTCATCTTATAGGTTCTGCGTATTTTCTTATGTGCTTTCCTCTGATGTAGTGATGAGCAACTTTGGCGCATCAATCTTCTACTCAGGAGACCAATATTCCATGATAAGATCGATTTTCTGTGCATCCAGTTGATATATCCCTTCAAACCATTCAGGATGCTTTATTTGTTCTCTTGGCTGAATTTAAATGAAATGAAGTCTGGCTTTGAATGTCATCCTACGGACATACACAGTTTTTATTTCTTTGGTAATACGTGGAGTGCGCTGGATCACTTCGAATAGCGTCTCATAATACGTAAACAATTGTATGTTATTTATCCTTTTTCTGTTCGGCTTCGAGTGTTCCCACATGTTCGCAAACCTAGGTCCTCTGAAATATCCAACGAATACTGGTACATTCTGTTGATACTTAGGATCTTTCCAGCCTACGAATGTGATCAACACTAACAACCAAATATAATGGAACTGATGTCCACCATCTTATGTATCTCTAACATCATCTAGAAACTTGTTCAACACATAGCTTTCCCAGTTATACTAGAGTCCATCCTTGGCCTTCGCAGCTAAGGAGATCGTAGTGGTCAGCACCTCATTCGGTCTTCATTTCCTTAGGATTCTTCTTGCAAGCATTGGAACTGTGAATGGAATAGCTTGATCCTTGATTCTAGTTGTTGTATATCCATGGTTTCCCTTGAGAAAACCAAATTCACTCTTCATTCTCTTGGAAAGTTATCTTTCCTTGTTCTTTCCTATGAACTCAACTGCGTGGTTAACACTTCTTTTGCTCAAGTGTGTGATTTTGTAGATGAGATCTATGTTGATGTTGATATTTTGGTCCAACCACAAGTATCCCTGGTGCGTATATGAAAGTAGTGTGCGCAAAACCGTTGTGAGCTTTGGGATCCTATCAAAGTGTGGAATGCGCAGCATGTTCAACAACCTTGATGGCTGAAATAGAGAAATCCAGTCTTATGCTTGAATCGTTGTTTGTTTGCTGGATCAATCGTGCCTCCTACACATGTACTGGTCTCAATGAAACTGCGGGTACTTTGTTTCCTGTAGTAATTCATGATCTGATAACTTTCACTCTGGAATCTTGTCGAGCAATTTATCCTTTTCGTGCACATGACTTAACATGGGAGGCAGTGGAATCTCATACTGCGGATTCTTTGTGAGAAACACCACTGCCGCATTATCTCTCCTTGGAGGGACGTATTTTGGTATAATAAGAATGGGTTTGTTACGATATGTTTTTGGTGAAAATGGATTTGGAATACCTGTGGCCTTCGGTTTCTCTTGCTCAATGGCCTTCTTCTTATCTTTCTGCTTCAGCTCTTGTACATTTCACGGTGAAATTCTAGATGTTCCACCTTTATCTGTGACTGCTTTCTTCACTGGCATCTTCATGACTCCTTCCAAACTAGAATGTCAGAATTCTCTTAATATTTCTTCTAGGTTTGATTTCTCAGACATACACTGTCGGATTACTCTTGCTCTTGACTGGTAAAATATAAAAAAATTACAAGCAGTAAAAATGAAAATTCGTGGTTGCACCGGTAACTATGTTGTCCTTACTATTTATAGGCACAACGACACTAAGGCGCACCCAAAAATGGCTAACTTATAATTAAACTCCATTTATATTGTACAAATATTTCTTAGATATTGTTCATTTCCCTTTATTTAATGTGTCTTCAACGGACGAATATGCCTTAATAGCGGAAACATCTGGTTCCCGAAAGTACTGTATAACAACTACTTTCCGACAAAAGACTATAATGACTAGTTTTATTTTACTTCGTTGATGATTAGGAGAATCACGAGGTTCACTGTGCATTTCCCTTCTTTCAACTTTAACTTCACATCGCGACTCCCTTCTTTTACTTCGCAGCTTAGCTTGCTATGTTTGCTTCGCAACACATCTTCCCATATTGTGAAACTGCGCATTGTAACAAAACTGTGTGCAGACTTTGCCCTCTGTTTTAGTGTCCAATTTTAACTGCACTTGACACTTAAAAATTCTTTTAATTTCTTAATTGATACCTAGAGGAGTAGGGCCATCTCTATAAGGTTTTATTCTATTCCCATTAACAAGTCCTTACAATTTTTCTCCAAGTAATGTGGCTAACTGAACTGCACCACCATTAGTAACATTTTTGACAATGTATGGCCCTGACCAGTGCATTTTGAATTTTCCTAGAAACTTCATGAATTTGATATCATATAGGAGGAAAAGGTCTCCTACCTGGAATAATTTATTCTTGATGTGTCTATCATGCCATACCTTTTGTCTATCTTTCTCCACTTCTTGGTGAAAACCTGCAATGAAGCGATATTCCTCCAATCCAACCAACTGCAATACTATTTCATCCATTGTCTAATCATCAGCCATATCTCTGAATGTTGCAATTCTCAATATTGGTACTATGTGTTCCATGGGCATGACAACTTCTTGTCCATATGCCAATCTGAAAGGTGTGTGACTTGTCAACTTCTTATAACTTGTTCTATATGCCCATAATACTGCTGGTATTCTAAGATCCCAATCATCCCTGTTTGTATTACATACCTTGGTCAATGCATTCTCCAATACTTTATTAAAGGATTCTACAGTTTCATTAGCTTGTGGATGATATGGTGTACTCTTTTGATGGTAGATCTAAAATTATTCTGTTAGGGATTCAATAATTTTGTTTAGGAAATGGGTTCCCTGATCACTCATTAGAATCTTTGGAGATACAAACCTTGTCAAAATGTTGTCAAAAATGAACTGTGTGGCGGTAACTGCTCTATAGTCCCTTACTGGTTTTGCCTCTACCCATATGGTTAGATAATCCGTAGCTTTGACGATATATATTGAGCTAGTTCACTTCCCTAGTGGGTTAATAGGTCCCACAAAGTCAATAGCCCATTTTTTAAAGGCTTGCAATGTTAGTTGTCAAATCAATAGCATCTCATCTCTACAAGGTGGATTTCCTATTCTTTGGTATACATCGCACTTCCAGCAATGTTCTTTTGATTCTTTCTGTATCGTAGGCCACCATAGTCCAGATCTCAAAAAACATTGCGTAGTATCTCTTCCTGTGTAGTGTCCTCCGGACACACCTGAATGTGCTTCAACCATTATAATAGGTCTTTCATGTTCCAGTCCTCATCTTCGTAGTACTTCATCTAGTCCCAATTTGTATAATTGTCCTACAATTAGAGTAAAGTTAGCTACTCTTACCACTAATTTCTTCTTCTGCTGCATAGTAAGTTTTGTAGGTGCTAATCCTGTAGTCAGAAATTCTCCAATATCTCTTAAATAGTCATCTCCAATATGGATAGCAAACAATTGCGGATCTGGTATATTATCCTCCATATTACTAGGTTCTTCTCCTGACTCGATTCTTAAAAGATGGTCAGGTCCTGCATTCAATATTCCTGATTTCACAATGATTTCAAAATCATATTCCTATAAAAGTAAGAGCCATCTGCATATTCTTCCCCATAACATTGGTTTATTGACCAAGTCCTTCAAAGCTGGATGGTCAGCGAACATACAGAAATGCGAACCTAGTAGATAGCGTCTAAACTTCTGCAATGCGTAAACCATAGCTAACCCTTCCATTTCTATTATGGTATAATTCTTTTATGTTTGAAGATAGATTTCTGCTTTCAAATGCAATGGGATGATCGATGCCTCCCTCACCTGGTTGCGCTAATACAATGCCAAGTGCTATATATGAAGCATCTACATGTACATGAAATGGTTTATTCCATTCAGGAAAGACGAGAAAAGGAGTTGTAACCATTTTCTCTTTCAATATCCTTTTTGATAATATTCAGTCCAATTGTACTTCGCTTGTTTCTTCAACATTTTCTCCATAGGTGCACTAATCTGCGCATATCCTTTAATGAATTTTCTATAGTATCATGTGTGCCCCAATTTAGTGCTTAACTGCTTAACTGAGTTAGGCGCTAGTATATTTACTATGATTTGTATATTCGCTAGATCAACCATAAATCCTTGCTTACATACTATGTATCCCAATAAAATACCATAAGGAACACAGAAGACACACTTCTTCAGGTTCAAGGAAATATGATACTATTTACAAATTTCTAACATCATTATTAAGTTTGCATGATGGTTCTTCAAAAGGCCGAATATTGTCTAGTCATTAAAGTAAACTTCTAAGAATTTATGAATATAATCCTTAAATGAAACTACAACAACTCTTGAAAAGATAGCAGGTGTGTTCTTCAATCCAAAAGGCATAACAATGTACTGATATGATCCCCATTTAGTAGAAAATGTAGTCTTGTGTCTGTCTTCTGTAGCAATTATGATCTGATGATATCCAGAAAATCCATCTGTGAAAGAGTATGCCTCATGTCCACCTACATTATCTAGTACTTCATCTGTGAATGGAGTAGGAAATGGGTCATGTAGTGATGCATCATTCAATTTCCCAAGGTCCACACAAATTATGATTCACCTTTATCTTTATTGTCTTGAATTACCATGGGACTTATCCATTCTAAATCTTCTACTGGTTCAATGATTCATGACTCAAGAATTTTATCAATTTCTACTTTCACTCTTTCTTTATATCTAGGATTCAATCTGTAAGGTATTCGCTTAATAGGCTTCGCATCAGGCTTGAGAGGTATTTTCATAACTCCCAAGTCACCTAAAATTCCTTTCATTTCAGAAAACTTGGTAGGGAACAAATCTTGATATTCGTGCAATAGGTTTGCTATCTGTCCTATTGTTTCTTCAGACCAGTAATCCCCACTAGAAGAAAACTTTGGTTCATCATTGGTACCAATATTGATCTTTCTGGTATTCACAGGGTTACTCAGATCTGGAATTTCTAAGTCAGGTCCTTGTACGTCGCGTTTTCCTTCAGAATCAGGTATATCCACATCGCGAGGGTCTTCATCTTCATCTTCGTCTAGCGCGAAGTTATAACATTCAATGGCATGTTCCAACTGCATTTCCCAATCTGATATCTTATAAATAGGCAACGAGACATCATTAAATATCTTCTTTTTAATGATCTGTAATGCCTCATTGACACTTGGACAATCATCCTCAAAACTGAAAGTGAATTGAAAGTCATTTATCATTATGTGCCAATCTGTTGTGCCTCTACGAAGTTCTACTTCTGTATACCAGTTCTTTGGTATTTGATCTAATGTGTGCACAAACATATAAACCCATTCTGTCTTAGGTATATGCATCCATGTTTTCAATCAAAAATATATATGATCTTTAGGATCAGTCTGTCCATTGTATTTTGCTTGTACAATCTCAGTTTTTTTGCAAATTTGATTTCCATCAAGTGCTTACATTCTTCCCATGTGTTCATGTTCTCTTTATGCACAGCCCACCATCTAGCAGGTGTAGCTCGCAATGCTATATCCAAAGCTGATAGCTTATGTTCATATGAAACCGATGCTAAATATTCATGAAGAAATGTGTGGATATTACCCAAACCATCATAAGTAGGAATTGGAATTACTCCTGTTCCAATACAATGTAGTGACTTTGTTATCTTCTCACATCGTCTTGCTGATACTTCATGCATTCTTCTCTGGAAATTCTCCATTCCTGCGTCTGATTCTGATATGCAAGAACTGTCGCAACTCCAGCTCAATGTTCCATCATCTGTAGGATTAATGTAATTTGCTTGATTCACTGTCATCTTGTATATATAACCAAGGTATTGAGCTCTGCATTTTTTTCGTACTGGTTCAACATACCTAGGTCCTTGTGAACAATACAAGGGTGCAATAACCCTAATATATGATCCTTCAAATATCATTTGTTTTTTCTTTAGATTGATAACTACGAGGTTATCAATTTCCCAGTCAATCCCAAATAATGTGGGATAAGGATTATTGTCATCTATTATTTCAATAACCTCAAAGTTTGCTTTACTTCGCACTCCATCAATGTCAACAAGAACACTTGATAATATCCCAAAAGGTATAACCTTCTGGTGGTTATCTAACATCAACTGTATAGGAGACCAATATAACTTCGGCTTCCCCATTTGTTCCCATGTTTTTTTGTTAGCACATTCACCTCTGAGCCTAGGTCAAGAATGACCTGGTTCATTTCAAAATATTCGATATGCACATTTATCCTCATTTCTCTTCTTGTCCTTCTATGGTTCTTGATATGATAAACTGTTATGTGTGCATCATTTACTGTATTATGTTGTTCGTAATGTCCCAATACGTTCTATAATTCTCTTAAGGCATTTCCATGCCTTAGCAGCTTTATGAAGCTCTGTAACAATTGTGTAATAGGACTTGTCTGTTCTGGTGAATTCTGCGATCCATCATACGAGGTTGGCATATCTAATATTGGTGTTTAATCCCTTCGCAATTGGATCCTTGTGGTTGAAGGTTCTGAGTCCTGGAAGCCTTTTCTTGCTTCCATGAATACCGTTTTCTCTTGATTAGGGTCGAATGCAGGAATTTTTCCAAGTGATTTTCTTACCCAAGGCCCATCAATAGGATTTGGTCTATTTATGTGATCTTCAGAATTCGAAGCTTCATTTGTCCTGTCATTTCCTGTCACAACTCCACTTCGCGTCACAACATGGATGTTGTGATCTTCATTTATTTTCTCAACTGCGATCATCTGTATATTATGGTTCTGTCCTTCTGGTGTTTTCTCTTGCATTTTTCCTTCCAAAATGGGACATGCTTCAATGAAATGGTCAAATGAATTACAGTACTTACAAGTAGTGCAAGGGTTCTGACAGTATCTTGCTAAATGTCCAAGTTGTGTGCAGTTACAGCAGACTATCTGACCTCTTCCTTGTCCTTGTCCATTGTTACATCCTCTTCCTCTGAATCCACCACATCCTCTATATGTTCCTTGATCATACTACACATTTTCATTATTGTTATGTGTTTCTCCTTGGACTCTATATACATCAAGGTTTTTTTTTATCATGAGATCATATACTCTGCAGTTGGTATCATCATGGCCAACTGACTTACAAAATGTGCAGTACAGGTTCTTCGGTGTCTGTACATACTTCTAAAGTAGGTAACATTCCTTTGGGAGATGACCTCTATAGCAACAAATCTCACACCATGGTCCTTGAGGTTGATTTAATGGATTTGATGCTCCACTAGCGATGTAATCTATGAATACAGGGCAGTGTTTCTTGGAATTTTCTTCTCCTTTACATTTAATACACCAAACCTATTCTCTTGTTTCCTTTCCTTTCTTCATAACTTGTAGCTGTAATGTCAAGTTTTCTAGCTGTGTATGTATCTGTACCATTCCTGTGCTAGTCTCTCCTATGGGAGAAGCTTCCAGCTTCATTGCAATTTCCAATGCTTATGTTTGCGAGGTTACCTTATATTGCATCAGTGGTAATATAATGTGTGGAAACCGTGCATCTATGAACCATTCTTGATGTTGTTGCAGTGCTATTTCAAAGCTAACTAGATCTAACAAGGCTTTGAATTTCTAATCAAACTCCCACACAGTGTTCTTAGGTTTCTTTTTTATTTCTTTTAGATCTGTAATGCACTAAGATTTTGACTTAGGTTTATTAAATTCTCTAATCATAGTAGTTTTGATATCCACTAGTGTTTTGTTCTGTCCAACAGAATATTTCATGAACCATGTTAAATATATGTCTCTGAATATGGTAACTAGCTGAGCTTGTTTTATAGCATCATCATGTACTTGCTTAACGTTCCAGACAACTTCACAGAGAAACAAATGTTTCTCTAGATCTTCTAGATCGGTTCCTTTAAAAATAGGTAGCTTATTTTCGTCTACCATTCTTCTTCTAGGAGGTGTAGTGTTTTGAAATGATGAAGGTATAACACTACTTAGTTGATTCTGAGTACTTGCTCTTGTAGTATTAATACTAGTGTTCTGGGAACTAGTAATAATTATTTCTTCAACTATAGGTTTTTGCAGAGTAATAGGCTGATAGCCAATGCGTCCAGGTTATGTTTCACTATCAGAATCAGCTTGATATGAATTTATATGACTCCCTAACTCAGTTTATAGGAATGTGTAAGGTTCAGCTTCACGATACCTCTTTCTAGTGGTAATTTTATATCTTTTTCCACTACGCAAAATACCAATGTCTTCGTCTGTTTCACTATCTATGTTACTGAACATTACAGACTCAAACCCTAGGATTTTGATTGCATTCTTAAGACTCATTTTTTAGCTAGTATCATTTTAATATATAAACTCGGGTTTTTTAGGTACTTACCTCTAAATTCTTGGAATAAATATCCTTCTGCTGCGTTGTAGGACTTCAACTTGTCCACATCAAATTCTGTAATATAGCCTTTGAGTAAGCTATCCAACCAAAAATCTACTACTCTTGAAATCTTGTTGGCAATCCCTTTAAGCCTTTGAATAAACTGTGGATTACAAACTTTAGGTTCTCCACCCCGAAAATAGTTTTTCCGTTCTGCTATCCTTGATATCCACTCATGTAACTCAGTAGAAAAAGATGCAAAGAAAATTTCATGCAGGTCAGTGAATATATACCTTTGCAACCATTGTTTTGTGGTAATACATGGATGTTCGTTTTCTTTCTTCACAAACTCAAGTTCTATCTAGCTTACCCAGTTCTGTATTTTTGTCTTCTATGGATTCCACATCAATCTAATACATCACTAGCATAACAAGTATCAAGTAAATAGAACCATTTGTTGGTTCTATCCTCTTTCTCATCCACACCACACACCACCAGTTCTAGTGCGACAACGGAACCATTTGTTGGTTCTCTTTGGGATGTCCCGGGTTCGGTGAAGTTATATTGTAGACCCAACAAAATACCCTTCACTGGCCCTTTCGGCATCAACCTGCGAACGGGATGAAGTCTCACCCAAAGTGAAGATGGGTGGTTACAGAATCATGTTTATTTAACCTTGGTGATGCACAGTTGTGTTATGCGAGATTGTAATGTACTCCTTGTTTAACACATACTTAACATAAAAATACCAACATGTAACTACGCACTTCGCAGTTATTGACAACCTCCAGACTTCGTTGAATCATTGTTCGTTTACCCTTGTAACTAGGCATTCATCATACTTAACATGACTTCGCAACGTTCATACATGTGTGTTCCTCTTACTTAATATAACATTCTCATTCACATACATATGAAAGAAAATACATAAGTATAATCATAACATGAACAAAAATATATCATATATCCACACACATACATAGGTATTTACAGGGTTCACCCCCCAGATAGGAGCTACGTCCATAGGAATTGTTATTATATTACTTGGAAGGGGTAATAGTTCTAGTCTGTGCACTGATATGTAGACTATTCTCTACAATAGATCTATGTGCACTCAGTTGTAGAGTCTTTTCCTCTCTTAGATCTCTCTTAGTCTAGATATAACATCTAACATCATCCAACATAAGTCTAAATAGATCTAACCCTTCCTTATAGAAAATTTCCCTTTGTATAGATGTTCCCGAAGATCACATATTACAATAACTATGGGCCAACCCCCATAGTACCCTTAAACCCAAAATGAATGGTTCTCTTGTTGACCATGCTTTTCCTTAACTTCGTTGGAGCTCTGTTGTCCTTTTGCACCGCTTCTTCTAACTCTGACGCTTCATCCGACAGTCGCAGCTCTGATCGCGTGGCTCTGAATCTATAGTGGCATGTCCTTTGCACCATTCCACTTCTTTACTCTCTGCTTCTGTAGTTGACAATTTTTCGCTTCATCCATAACTCCTCCAACTACCTCTAGTTGTCCTTAGTACTTGGTATTTACTAAGGGGACAGGTCATCTCCTGTCAAATTCGCTTTTCTCCATAGCCTCCTCTCGGGAATTGCGGATTTGATTCTCCAAAAATTGGTCAATGTTAGGCCTCGCCTAACTGTACCTTTTTCATCAACACTTCCTTCACTTGGGTTGCTCCCAACAATTACCCAACCCAATAGTAAATTCTATACCTAAATTAGGGGGCATCAAACAATAGGATTTAAAAACCCCAATAATGATCAATACTGCCACTCAAAGGGTCACACAACTGTGTTCCCTTTATGGGAGGCAAGGACATGAAACCAACTTATGTCCTACTCTACCGGAACTAAGGAGTTTTCTCAACACTCCCGTTAGCATCACCCATGCTCCATCGACAATAAAAGGGGGAACACCTCCCTCACCCACATCTAAGTCCAAAACATTGCATACTAATCATGCATGTTCCCTATGCACTCAGTATGGGCACTATATGCACCGTTTCCCCGAACTCCCTCGCTACCCAGGAGCATTAGAAACGGTTTGTCTCACTCAAGTAACAATTGAGGAACCCCTTGCTTAAACCAAGAATAAACATCCATTAATGTGGTCACCACATCAGTGGCACCGTCAATATCCCTCCCACAAAAGTTGCACCAGCTCCAGAAACTCTGATAGAGCCTATACCTTCACAAGAACAGTGTAATCTTACGACAACATCGCCACACAATGAATGCGCTTCTTGTGGGCATTCCACACACATGATCCCTCCTAGCACCATCGCATGCATCATGGCTCAAATCAATAGTCAAAAATACCAAGAATGATTCCATCCATGCATACCAATACCTTGTCGATCTTGTGGAGATACCACCCACCAATGAGAATACAAGATCACTTACAACCCCTTTGTATAACCCTGCAAATGTCACCAATCGAGGAAGTAAAATCAAGCTTACTAGATACCATCGATGTTGAATCCCTTTTATACGGTGCCCTCACTTGTAGTGATTCCTCATCTTTCGATGAAGACTTATACCACCTTCAAGAATTCCCCAAAAATTAACAAATCAATAGTGGGTTTTACCCCCGCAGCACAAACAAGACATCTAACACAAACCGTTTATATTATTTTTTGTATCAAAAAATTTTACTTTCATTTCACATTATCTCGAATTAGAAAGTAAACTAACTCTCTTCTTAACATGAATATGACCTCCTAGTAGTACATCTACATAATATATCCGAACAATGCCATTCGATGGTCCAAACATCCAACATCTGCTGCCTAGGTTATATATTCCCCCTCCCATACACTCCACCACACCGGTGGGGTTTTCTTGGGGTCACTTACAAACAACTAGCATAGTACAATGTTGTAATAGGTATATTAAGCGATGCATTGCACCTTGGAATTCACCATCTACAAGTACACCTCAACTCACAACTTCTTGTTGTTGGAGAATTAAAAAACCCACATATACCATTTTAGACTTGGGATAAAATAATTAATCATTTATGATTAATTTCCTTAGTTTTAACTAGGTAAAATAGGCCATTTTTTTCTTTTAGTGGACCACTTGCCATCCTAAGTCACTAGGGTGCACTTGAGAATATTTTAGATAAGATTTCATTGAATTCTATTTGATTTCTTTCCATTTCTGAGTTTAGAAGGTGCTTTCCTGATTTAGTTAGCTTTGTCCTATTTTTTCTGCTTTCTAGTGGAAAATGTAAAGCTAGTTGACTTAGAAAATTTTCCCACTCGACAATTCGAGCTCCACATAATATCTACTCTTATAAATCCATCAATACATTCTATTTACCTCACTCATTAGCTTCCATAGCATACTTAGCCAATTTGTGAGCCTCTAGTACAGTTTTGGAAACTGCTTTTTCCACCTAGGGGGTTTTTTGTCTTTTCTAAGCCTTTTCTTTTTGCTCTTTCCAAATTGCCTCCAGGGAATTCGATTTTCTCCATGGAATATGTATTATATATTTTTATAATATTGATGAATAACATACATAGTGATTTTCACAATTTATCTTCTATCTTCTTCTTCTCTCATTGTAAGAAATATTCCATGTGAAAATGTCTTATGAATCTAGATCTAAGCAATTGAAAATCTCACATGGTATCATAGCTAGCTTGATTCAAATCAATTTATAAGAGTGTTTTTTGCAGGTATTTACATTACCAGGAACGCATCAGTATGGATAAAAAACAAACCAAAGTTGTGACTCTCACTCCCTTTAATTTCTTTCATTTGAAGCCTCATATGATCATCCATCTTTAGAGCAAAGGATTGTATAGATTCACTATGGGGCTTGAAACTGAGCCAGGAGTTGTTTCATTAAAATCCAAATGGTTCAATAGGATTGACGAATCCTATGGGTTACTTTGTCTCTCTGTATCTCTAGATCTTCTATTCCATATTGATTCTCTATCCACTCCAAATCAAGTGTGGACAAAGCTAGAGTCTCTCTTTGGAAAATAGGACGAGCTCAGAGGTCATTTATTGGAGATTGAGATGATCTCACTTAGTCCAATTAATTTAGATTCAATGGAGGATTTAATCTCAAAATTCAATAACCTAGTGCTTCAACTCAAGCAATGTGTCATAGATAAGAAGGATGAGCACTTAATCCTTACCATTCTGTCAAAACATAGCTCAGAATACTCAGTATTTGTGTCTACTTTTCATACCACAAGACTTGCAGTTCCTAATTGGAAGATTCCAAGCTCGGATGCATTCATTGATTCACTCACTAAGGAGAAGGAAAATATGGTCCAAATGAGGGATATAACACCCTCCAAATAATTTGCACCTTGTTTCTCATGGAGCAAAGAGTTTCAAGAATGACAAATCCAAACAAACGATATTGTCAGATGAAGAGGATTTTGATGGAGATTCCAAATCCAAGAAGATGAAGAAGGATAAGCCCAAGTTTTCTTATTGCTGCAAAGGCACTCATCCTGAGAAATATTGTTTCAAAAATAAATTGGAAATCATGGCCAAAATGCTTGAAGAGCATAACATAGATGTTCGTGACTTTGCAAAGAAAGAACAAGGCAAGCTTGTTGTAGAGCAAGAACACTGTTTCCAAGCCTCTCCCAAAGGTAATCATGTTTATGATTTGAGTACTAGAGTGAAAGATAATTATTATGTCTCTAATTTTGATTCACATTATGATATATCAGAATCAAAAACATCCACTTCTTCCTTGGTACAGTCTTCAATTAGTTCATCCAAGTCTACTCTCAAAACTAGTCATTTTTTACTAGCTTCTGACTTGTCTTATGAAAGGTCTTTCCACCTCCATTCAAATTTCCTAGATTCGGATTTAGAATATGATATACAGTCTGATATTCAATTCATGACACCTTCCACACCATTTTCCCAACCATTGGATGCACAAAATACCCTACAACCCCTAAGTTCTCCAGTTAAGAAACTACACAATTCCATGTTTTCCTACATTGTGTCGCTTGCCTCTGTTGCTCTTTTGTCTTTAATATATTTCATTGGTTGGAAATACATGATTTTGGCCATCATTGGACTGATACTTCACAAATCTAGACCTGAACCCATCACTCATGGTTCAAAATTCAAGTCCTCACACTCTCTAGGCTCGCTCAGTTGTCAGGGTGACCTAGTTTCTCACACTTTTCCTACTGAAACTATGCTCGATCATAGAGACTCCACATATTTACTGGTTGTTGCTCCATATGAATCACATTCTGACATTTCAGAGATGCATGATCTCATTCGCAATATTAAAAAGGTTCTACATCAGTTTGAGAAGAAGGTACAAGAACTAGTGCACCACATTGCAGCTACAGAAGAAATTGATCATGTTGAGTTCATTGTTTCTCCTTGGGAAGGAGTATGCATAGATATTTCCATAATTGATTATGTTTTCATATATTATTATAAATGTTATAGCAGCAAGAAAAATTCATATGATTCTCCTCCATCATCAGAAGATGAGCCTCATGGAGCCTCTACACATGGTTCTTGCCTACACCACATTGATGCATTGATGTATGATCATGACATCCACAATATCTTCATCAAGTCTGTTACTCAGAAGCAACCCATTCATCTCATTCAGCTCCACCAAATGAGAAACAATACAACATGAAGACATCAAGCATGTCCATTTTTTACAAAGGGTTTTGTTCCCATGAGGTTTTCCCTGTTTCCTCGATTTACATGGACTAGTTATTTTTTGTATTGGGGTGACCATAAGCCTTGTTGCTTGGGACCTATATTTATGATATTTTTATGATTCCCATCACATAAATTCAGGCTTAAGGGGGGGTGTTGGATAATTAAAAAACCCACCAATACCATTTTAGACTTAGGATAAATTAATTAATCATTTATGATTAATTTCCTGAGTTTTGACTAGGTAAAATGGGCCAGTTTTGTCTTTTAGTGGAACACTTGCCATATTAATTCACTAAGGCACACTTGAGAATATTCCGAATAAGATTTCATTCTATTCTATCTGATTTCTTTCCATTTCTGAGGTTAGAATGTGCTTTCATGATTTAGTTAGCTTTGTCCTATTTTTTCTGTTTTCTAGTGGAAAAGGTAAATCTAGTTGACTTAGAAACTTTTGCCACTTGACCAATTCGACCTACACATCATATATACCCTTCTAAATCCATAAATGCATTCTATTTACCTCACGCATGAGCTTCCATATCATACTTATCCAATTCGTGAGCCTCTAGCACAATTTTGGAAACTGCTTTTTCCACCTAGGGGTTTTTTGTCTTTTCTAAGCCTTTTCTTTTTTTTCTTTCCAAATTGCCTCCAAGGAATTCGATTTTCTCCATGCAATATGTATTATATATTTTTATCATATTGATGAATAATATACAGAGTGATTTCCACAATTTATCTTCTCTATTCTTCTTCTCTCTTTGTCAGAAATATTCCGTGTGAAATTGTGTTATGAATCTAGATCTAAGCAATTGAAAATCTCACAGTTGTATCGCAGTTGAATAATGTATTTTGTGTACGTGACTCACTCCTCTTTCAAAATTTTCTACACATGCACCTTCTCATTAGATAGTTTAAAACCATAACTTTCACACATATACCGAGAAACGTCAATGCATTTACCGATTCCATCTCCAATGAGGTATCGAATTGGCACTTGGTACATAACCCGGTTGCATAACCCTGCATAGGAGGCATACATAAATACATCTATGTGTTTCACATACGAATACATATACATGTATATCATCAGCATAAAGTCCTATAGTCAATAAAATATTCCCAAAACAAATATGTCAATATCAAATACTGCATATGCATCACATCAACACATAGGAAACATAAATCAAAATATGCATACATCACATACATAAAGAGACGCATGCATCATGTGCTGCCAAAATGGTATATATATATATATATATCATCAAAAAATATTTGTGTCAAGTACAAAAAATGGCCTCCTGGGGCATATACATAGTAGACTTATGGGGTATACATCAAAAACTGCCTCCCATAGGCTCATCAAAAAATATGTATCTACAAAACTGGGGCTCATATCCCTACATAAAATCAAGATGCCCCGCTAGCTAGTGGATCCTGGGGTCCCAAAATAGCCAAAGGCCGCACAACCTTCCCTCATACTGGCTTTGGTCCCTGCTGAAGCCTCTTTCATGGAGGAGGGACCGCTCATCCCTGCATCTCCCGTGCCACGTGGCACACTACTGTGACCCGTTGCATGATATTCCTCCAATATGGCCCACACTCAACTGTTAGGTGAAGTGTCAATTCCACGTCTTCATCCTCGAGGTCATCCCAATCCCGCTCATCAACCCCAAGAGACAACCCACTGAACCGCCACTCCAAGTCTGCTATCATAGCGACCATTCAGTCCCCGACAGCTTCTCCCCCTTGTCGCAACTCCTCCAACACCGGCTCCTCCTGCTCTGGAAGCACCACCCTTGGTTTCACCTACTCCTCTAATGGCCTTCCCAGCCCCAATAGCTAGCTAATATCTCAACAGTCTCTACCTACAAGTTGGTCTCACAATACCTACATCTGCATCGCAGAGGAGGAAACCATCATCAGTACTCTATAAACATGTATATCATAAATGTACAGAAATAAAAGTATGTACACATACATATGCAAAATGTACAAACCGTAAAATGTACCTATAGCGTTAAAACCTCCAGGAGGAATCAGAAGCTCCATATCTCCCCGATAATCCATGCTACTCCAAGGATACCTCTCCAACCAGCCTATGCATCCCTCCTAGAAATCCAAAAACTAGGGAGTATAATAGGCCCCCATGGGATCTCCAACAGCTCGAGGCATAATACGCCCCCAAAAGGCCATCTGAGGCTCATGTGGTCCCCTCGGTGGAACTACTACCTGAGGCCTCAGTGACAGGTAGTGATCGAAGAAATAGGAGCACACCACACTGCCATCGCATAAGGTGATCCAAGCCCCACTTTGATGCAGATCTGACATCTGTTTCATCATAGACTGAAGCAACAAAAGACCCCACGCCAAGGGATGACTAGCCATCACTCTCTCCACCAGCTGGAGTTGGCCCCCTATAATTTGGTTGGCGTATGTAGCCCCCAATACATGCACAATGGCTGTCGCAATAGCCTGCACTTGAAGAGCCCTCAGATGGCTCACAAGAACTCCACCATAGTTCATAGAACTCTGTTCACCACCATAATACCAATCTACTAGTGTGTGGATCGTCTTCCCCACCATCTGTGGAGGTAATGGTTCCCTCACCCCTTGGTCAGTCAAACTCGTCAAAAAATAATGTCCTAAGTCATGATACTCAGGTCCTCATATCCTCGTTCTGGGACCCACATGTCCAATAGTCTCCATAGTAGGTAGTTTTTCGATCGCGTCAAGGGGTTCTTAAAGAACTTCGAGAGCCCTGCATCGCGTAATGCCTCTGTCGCTACCCCATCTTCCAGCACTCGGTCTTGTAGGGCATCATACTCCCTCTCTCTCCAATCAAAATCTATGATGCAATCTATAAAGTGGAAACCAACAAAATGTACATGGAAATGACCACCCATTAGACTTGCAAACAAATCACCAGTGTGGCCTTCCCTAAAAAGGTTTGCATGTAGCACGTATGTCTCCAAGTTAACCCTGTGTAGCACGGCAGAACCATCATTCAGTCGTGTGGAATGAGTGCATGGGATTTATATTACTCAGCCGCTCAGGAAGCACGGCTGACACACTATTTGGTCATGTTAAACTAGCATGCGACCGAACAATTATTGTTCTGTGTGCAACACAGCACGGTACATTTCATTCGCTCTATAACAATGCACTATTTTTGAAAAAACTCGCACTATAATAGCACAAGATTCCCCAAAAATCTCACGCTACAACGTGGGATTTTTACAAAATCACGCATGGCAGCCCCAAAAACCATTAAAAGGCCCTTAGCCATCCAGGAGACCCCTAATCATAAAACTACATAGAAAAAATTAAAAAGTACAAGGGTGAGGCATAATTGAATCTCGCGGCTCATTGAATGGTGCACCGGATCTCCCAGAATCACTCAAACCGTGCTCTAAGAGGTCGGTAGCATAAAGTACAAATGATTTCTAAAAGTGGTCCCCACCCCTATTTTATATTCATTTGACCCAAAATTCCAACTAATGCCACAGAAAAACCATAACTTCATTTTCAAAACCGTTCACACCACCATGACTAGTGGTTCGATCTCTTCAACATGAATCCAATAGATCAGTATTCCCACTAATGTTACTGGCACACTATTTTTTTGGTCAGTACCCCACATGTACAAGATGTTTTGGTTATATGATTTCTACAGTTTCAATACCTTGGTCACGTTTTTTACTACACTTGGGTATGTGCATCGTGTTTGCAGGATCTCGACCAGGACAATCTCGGAGAATATTGTTTTTCTACTATAAGAACAAGAATCCACCCTGCAGCAAAAGGGGTCACACACCCTACCACAGGTATCATTATGCAACTGGCATATAGACACCATTTACCCTTCGTTTATAATGTTGTTGGTAGAATTTTTCCCTACGGATAAGTCAAGATTCTCTTAACTTAAAGCAGATTCTCAACTGACTCTAAGGTAAGAACAAAACAAAACAAATGCTACCTTGAAATTCCTGAACTAACTTTCACAACAAGATTACATGCATTCAGAAACAATGAAAGATATGACTCACCTTTCAATCTGACGTTTGTCCCGCTTCTAGCTCTTGATCCAAAGCTCCAATGAAGAACCTGTTGAGATCAAACAAAGAACAAGCATACAAGCTTCCAAATACCTTGAAGTAAAGATTAGATTCAAATCTAGACTAGATACATTTCATGCTAAAGACTTGCACAATACACATGAAATGGGAAAAACAAGACAAGTTATCTTTATTACAAACTTGAAGAATGGTTACAAAGGTTGCTTGATATCCAAGCCAATCCTCCAGCTCCAAGTGCTTCCTCCTCTAGCTATCTCCACAATGATGCAAGATCATAAGTTTGGTACTTCTCAGAGTCCTCCCCTCTTTCCCAAGGAATGCCTCTCTTTTATAGTGTATGGTAGGGTTAACCAACAAGAGAGATGGGTGGATCTAGGGAGCACTTAGTGGATCAGGATTTCTAATCACAGAAAATGAGTTAGGATCGAATCAGAGATCCCAATCCTCAATATCTCTCGAAAATCCAAAATCCCACAGGCCATGGCAAAAAGGCTATAAAAAGAGTATCGCGCCCAACAATCTGAGCATAACGCGGTAGTATCGCGTGGCAGGGACAAAGCATAGCGCAGTAGTGTGGACTACCGCGCACCTATAACTGAGCAAGGCGCTGTAGTTAGGGTAAATAAAGTCTCAGCTGGGTTAATTCTTGATAGGGTGGATTTGCCTCCAAGGATTACACATCATCTGTCTCTTCTGGGTGGTTCAAGCAGTAGGGGAAGTGTCGTCATCTCTTTTTGTGGTGGAGACGCGACACTGTGGAATATGGAGGTATAACAGATGCCCCCTAAAGTGTGAGGTCAGAAGGAACTGATGGTCGAACGACTTTACGAATATAGTGTGCAGAGATAGCATCGAGGAGAGCGACAAGGAGCTGAAACAGAAACAAAGTGTTAGATATACCACCGAGGCGGGCATACCCATGCTCGGAAACAAATGACTCAAAGCATGGCTACCGACCAATACATTGCAGATCCATGAGTACTGAGATGATATAGACTGTGGACAGATCATGGCTACTATGAACAAGCGTAGATCCATGAGACAATAATAACACAACAACGACCAATACAAAAAGTGGATCTGTGCGACAATACAAAGTACATCTCCATCGCAACCTAGACGCAATCAAGATACAAAGGTGTGCCCAGGGTCTTCTACCCGATCGCAAATGATATGAATCTAACCATGTGATTACAAAGTGTTGAAGTCGAACATGGTAGAAACCATTTGATTACTGGTCAATGATATGAACCGTTAACAAATGCGAGGGAAATCACCAATGATGACGATGAACCCCAAGGTATCCGAAGTACATCTCAATGAAATGCGAATATATGAGTTGATGTCGAGCATTCGAGAGATTGTTCAATCAGAGGTTAGTGATGTGAACCTACTGTCGAACACGAGGAAACCTGCCATTGAGGCATGCAGGTACCAAGGTACTACTGGTTGATCTCTAAGTCTAATTCCCGGATAGTGATTTGGCGTCGATGGGAATAGACTTGTCGAAGGTGGGCCATAATGATTCCCACATCATCGACACGAAATCAGAATGAATGATAAGATGATGAAACAATGGAGTATCTACTGACACAGCGGAGGCCTGACACAATGAACGACTCTGAACAATGCAACCCTTTGAACATATAACGACATGTAACATGACTTGGCAGCAGGGATTATTGAAAGCAGAGGATAGACACCGAATGAGTAGGCTCATGGCCAGGGAGACGACTCAGGATGATGACCATAACTCAGTGAAAAATAGATACCCAGTATAGACAAGGGACAGACACATGCCATGTTCAAAGGTAACGACTGACAAGCTGCCAAAAATAAACTTGAATTGTTCCCCCATATTCCCCCGACATGATAGACGAGTACCTCTTTGTTGTTTTTCGAGCTTGAAGAGGATAACAGATGCTCAGTGTAGCTCATCTCATAGATGAGTCCAATCTCACATGTTTTACGAACCTGAGAAAGGAGGGGTTCGTCCCAAAGTAGGTCCTTCGATGTTAAATTTTAACGAGTCCAAGGAAGGAAAACTCGGTAGTTTTTCGCATTTAGAGAGCCTGAAAAACTTAAAGGAAGCTCCGCAGTGTACTTTTTCGTAAATTTAGTCCCTCGATCCCGAAAAAGTGTAAAACAATTCCCGAGAGAACTCTCCCAGCCAAAATTAACTGAGGTATACCTTTCTCGTAAATAGTCTAAACGGGCCGAAAAAGGGGTAACCTATCACCGAATAGACGACCTTTCAAATACTTTTACAAGTGTGAAAGAGTCAAGATCACTTGGCAATCTTTTCAATTTTAGGGAGTCTGAAAAGAGCTTAACTATGGACTCCAATGGTCTTTTTCGTCATTTTTAATTATTCCGGTCCGAAAAGAGAATAAAATACAACCAGGATAATACTTTCCTCATCGTTTTAACGAGCATGAGTAAAGCTGACCGAACTCGACACCATTTACTTGAGTTTGACAAGCACGACATGGATGTGAAAGCGCTTGGAATCTTTTTCAAGTTTTAATCCAGAGCACGAAAAAGATAAAGTAGGCTCAAAATGTCTTTTTCAAGTTTTAATCCAGAGCACGAAAAAGATAGAGTAGGCTCAAAATGAAGGTCAATCAGTGAATAAACGCCAGTGTGAATATATCGCTTTTTAAAGGAGATCCTGTCAATAATGCTCATAAAACCGGATATTAGTAATGTGAAATGGGTTTTATTTTATCCATATAAAATAATAAGTAAAAAATAGGTGAAAAAGCTATATAAAGAATAGGTAAAAGGAGGAAGTTACCATTTCACTTGTGTTTTTACCCAAAGAGGAGATTTTACCCACTTGAGGAGCAAAACTTCAAGGATCCATATCGGGAGTTTTAGGGAATCGTTTCAACAACCGTGTACGCCAGGTAAGAGCTCTCAAGCTTCTTTTTCATTTGATGTATGAACAATTTGCTTTCAGTAAGAAAAAATAATTTTTTGGGCAAGCCCTATTGGGCAAAAATCTCCCTTCACAGTACCGCGTGGGGCCCATATCCGGAAACGCGGTATTGTTCGACAGTACCACGCTATGGCTTTAAACCAAAACGTGGTACTGTGCAGTACCACGCAGCAAGGTTTGTCCCAGGCGCGATGAAGACGAATTTTAAGATGAAAAAATCAATTTTTCTTAAATTTTTTGCTAAAACCAAGTTGTTAAATGATTACTAAATGTTTCCCCTGACCTTTTGCAGGAGTTTGTAATTTGTTTGGGTCAAAATGGTCAGTTGGAAAGAAAGAGAGCATGAAGTAGATGATTTGGTGGCCGAAAATGACCTACCGACCGTGACCACGTTGCGGGAGTGTGGCTTGTTGAAATTTTTCAAGACCAAAGGCATTCGTCAGCAAGCCAAACTTCTTACCCATCTTATTCAATTGTGGGAACCTTACATTCAAGCTTTCCGAGTGGGAGAGCATGTCCTCGAAATTCAACTTGAGGATATTTATTTCCTCACGGTCCTCTCGAAAAGAGGAGCCCGGGTGAACTTTACTGGATACACAGCCTCAGAGACGAGCACAGACGCTCTGATTGCTCGGTACTGCCGTCAGGGTTCGAGTAAGAAAAGCGGCAAAGTGGTCATAAAAGATATCACAGAACTTCCTTTAAAAATTGTTTTGTTCACCATCACACGTGCAGCAGGGAGTGTGGGTCCGCATCAGGCATCCCGTACACAGATGAACCTGGCAGTGGATTGTATGGCTGGAACAGTATTCAACTGGTGTGAGGCGGTGTTGACTAATCTCAAAGAACAAGTGCACAAGTGTAGGGTTGGAGAGAATTCCCAATTCGGCTATGGGAGCATCCTAGTCACCTTCTTTTTGGCGAGGGTGCCATTACTGCGTCCACAGATATCTATGCCTCGTCGTCCACCTACCGAGCCATGGATGGCTCGATGGAGTGATTATGCAGGATGTCTCGGGGGACCTCAGCGCTTAGCTTTTGGTGAGGATTTCTTCTCCTGGCTCGAGGAGCAGATAGTGATGATCGATGACTACCCCTATGCAGGGGTGGACTTCCGCGAGGACATCGACTTGGCACTGCCAGAGGATGAAGACTGGGACAACTCAGGTATGACCTTCATGGACATATGTTTTTTCCTTTTTTGAATATATGATTTTTATTGTTTTTTTAGAATGTGTAAAAGACTTCTAATGTATGTTCGCATGCATGTCACAGATCGTGGACCACAGAGACCAGCTGGGTACTCGCCCTTACGTCGCGGTGGTGTTGATCGCCAAGTTATTCCTGACGAGGAGGAGGATGAAGACGAAGCAGGAGGCGTCCAGGAATAGAGAGGAACTTACAGGGGTTGACTCATGGTATCCCTGCTATGAGGATGGATGACGTCCCTTTACATCTCCAGCGGCATACTGTAGGTGTGCCTAGTCGTATTGGTCGACTTCTTTGTAGGGTGGCTCGAGCTGTAGTGTGTTACCACCAGCAGCGGGAGGAGTCTGACGAGGGACATGATAGATCTCCCAGATCTCCATAGATGGTATTCTTTGTCTTTTGCGGCATGTATACGATATGTAGGCTTTGAGAGCCAAATTTTTGTATGGGATTTGGTCCCAAATTTTGTCTTTGACACAAACTTTATGTATTTTGGAAAGACACTCTTATATACAGTGATATGGACCTATTTTCATGATCTATTTATTTACAATGACTTGTGCATTTTATCTTTTATGATGTGTTTATGTATGGGCAAGATGCCAATCCAAAATGTAATTAGCCAATGAATCAGCTATACAATTGAATTCTCTCGCTATGTGTTGATATGAAATGAAATTAAATGATCGTTCCAAGAGGCGTACCCTCCGAAATAAACGAAGTAGGATAGGATCGCGAACTGTGTAAACACGGTTCAGATGAGAAACCACGAGCTAGGAGTCTAAATAGACTGATATGGAGTCAATTCCGAGCGAAGAAACCTCTGTCAAGAGACCAATAACTGCATGGTACTCCGCGATATTGTTGGTTGCAGGACCTAAACAATTGGTTCCTGAAGAAATCAACTCGCCAGTGGGAGAATAGATTACCCATGCTGCGGAAGGGAGATTCCGGGTATGTCGGCTTGCACCGTCAGCGAATCCGAAGTAGGCAGACATCTCCGCATAAAATCACGAGTCAAAGTAAGAGTGGATACATGGGGTCCACACGCACACCAAAAAAAGAGTAAAAGCAAACTAAGTACATTATGTACAACAAGTAACCCGCATCGGAAAACCTTACGCGTAGAAGTGCTTGAGATATAGCCCATTGCAGGGCCGTTCCAATGGCGTACCATCACAATCGATTAGTTCATAGGCTCCGTTTTCCAAGACACGTTTTACAACAAAGGGGTCGTACCACATAGATTCAAGTTTTCCTTTCCCGAGCTTATCGTGCATTTGATCATATGTAAGTACGAGGTCACCTTCATTGAAGATCCGAGGTTGAACGGATTTGTCATATTGAGCTTTGACGCATTTTTTATGAGCTTCATTAGCTAAAGCGGCGTCGCGGCGGGTTTCATCTACCTTAGCTAGGTATAGAAACCGTTCATCTTCGGAATTGGTGTGGGTAAGTAGCTCTATGGCTATATTAAGTGATGGAATTTCACATTCAATCGACAAAATGGCTTCTAGACCATACACCAGTTGGAATGGTGTAAATCCAGTAGCACTTTTTACTGAGGTTCGGTATGCCCATAGTGCTAAGAATAGAGCTGAGTTCTAGTTGGATTTCTGGGTACCCACAATACGTTGAATCATTCGTTTCAGGACTTTGTTAATGGCTTCAACTTGGCCATTAGCTTGTGGGTAATACGGGGTTGAGTTTTCATGGCGAAAACCCAGCTTGGCACTTAGTTCTTCGATCATATGGTTCCTGAAATGGGAGCCATGATCGGTCACAATGGATTGTGGGACACCGAATCTAGCTATAATATGATTGAATATGAATTGCGCTGCTGTTTTGCCATCCTCAGCATACGTAGGCATCGCTTCAGCACATTTTTTGAAATAGTCAACAGCTATTATGACATAGCTATGCCCCCCGGCTGAAGTGGGCTTACAGTGCATGAAATCTATGCCCCATTTGGAAAAAGGGCCGATGGAAATAATAGGATGGAGTGGAGCAGGGTGCGAACGTGCTTTACTATGAAAGAATTGACATGGCGGACACTTCTTGACTGTTTCAATGTAGTCTTTGAAAATTGAGGGCCAGAAGTATCCTGCTCGCAGTATTTTCTGGGTCGTAGCCATCCCAAAGAGATGACCACCACATGCTCCAGCGTGGCAGTCATTAAGAACGCGTTCTGCCTCATCTAAGGTCAAACAGTGTCGAAGAACGGTGTCGACACCACGTCGATAAAGAGTATCGTTGACTATGAAGTAGTATTTTGCGTGATGCCGGATGTGTCACCGTTCATCGCAAGTGAGGTCGGGGCGGAAGCGTTGGGTTTGGAGATATAATAGAATATCCCCGTACCATGGATCAGACGTGCTAATGAGGAACAACGATTCATCAGGAAGAGAATCGATGGGCTCGAATTGCTCAGTAGCACGGGGCAAGGTACAAATCAACTCTGCAAAGACCAAAGACTTCTTGGACTTGGCTTTGACAAATTCCAAGTCAAACTCCTGAAGGATGACGATCCAACGAGAATATTTGCCCCCAAGCACTTGACGTGTGAGGATATAATACATTGGATTGAAATTAGCTATAACAGTGGTCCGACGGAGTAGAATGTAATGACGAAATCTCTGGACAACAAATACTGTTGCCAGAGCCAGTTTTTCAACATGTGAATAACGAGTTTCGGAGTCGAGAAGACTCTTACTAAGATAGTATACCACATGTTCTATGCCATTTTGGTCTTCCTGGACTAGCACCATACCGATGGTGGAAGTCGAAGCAGCGAGATAAAGAATGTAGTCCCGTGTGTAATTGGGGGGTTGGATCACAGGATCTTTGGTTAAGGCTGCCTTTAGATTGTCAAAGGAGCGTTGGCCTTCATCATCCCAGATAAAGGGAACGTTCTTCTTGAGAAGCCTCATGTAGCTTTTTGTTATCTCGGAAAGATTGCAGATGAAACGGCGTAGAAAGTTTGCATGCCCTTGCAAACATTGAAGTTCTGGAATATTGGTGGGTGAAGGCAGGGCTAAGATAGCTTCTACCTTCGCAGGATCTAATCGTATCCCGCTTTTGGAGACTATGAAGCCCAACAGTTTTCCGTCTTCTACACAAAAGACGCACTTATGCAGGTTCAAACTTATATTGTAGCGACGGCACCTTTCGAAAATGGCACTTAAGTGGTCTGGATGGTCTTCCCGGGTCCGAGAGTGAGTGGGAAGATCATCGAGATATGGTTCTACAATATGTTTGATGTCGTGAAATGCGTATGACATCGCCCGTTGGAAAGTTGCCCCGGCATTTTTAAGGCCAAAAGGTAACTTTCGATATGCAAAAATCCCCCAAGGGCAGATAAAGGCCGTTTTGTGCTGGTCAGCTGGGAGGATAACGATTTGATTATAGCCAGAAAAGCCATCCATAAATGAAAAGATGACATTCCCGGCACAGTTATCGATGATCTGGTCGATGAACGGAGTTGGGTAGTTGTCCTTTGGACAAGCCTTGTTCAAGTCGCGGTAATCGACACAAACTCTAATCGTTCCTTGTTTCCTGGCTATGGGAACGATGTTGGATACCCATTCTGTCAATGGGACAGGATAGATAAAACCAGCACGCAAAAATTTTTCAACTTCTTCTTTAATAGCGGCTGCCTTACGAGGATGGACGGGTCGAAGTTTCTGCCGAACAGGTCGGGTACTAGGGAATGTTGGAATTTAATGGACCACAATCAAGGGGTCTATTCCTGGCATTTCTTCATAACTCCAATAAAAAACATCGCGGAAGGTTTTGAAGTAGGCACTATAGAACTCCATTTTGAGGGGAGTACATGTTTTGCCGATATGTACGTTTTCCACGATACCAGGCTTCACTGAAATATCGATGGGAGTGGTTGCCATAAGATTAGCCAAGTTTCCTTCGGAAAATACCTCATCGAGGGAAGTGGGGAACTTGGTTTGAACCATCCCAAGTGAAGAACTGGGTTTTGTATCAGGCTCCAGTGGATGAATGGTGGGGAATGAAGATCGATGATGAAAATCTCCCCATGGTGGCTCATCACCGCACATAACCTCCATGATTGATTCGTCAGTGGGAAAAATCAAATTGAGAGGATCGAAAAGTGGTGGGTATGGATGAGTCTCAGCTGAGAGCTGTGCCACGGAATGATGAGTAGAACAGTCGACCCAATCAGTGGCTGATTGGATCGCTTTATATGCTGCGAGGTTTCTGTTCAAAGGCATAGAGTTGTTGTAGTCTTCAATCTGAGAGGGACTCGGAATCACCCATGAATCATTGGAAGGGGTGACATTCGATGAAATCATGTTGACTGGTTGAACATGGGTTCCCAGCTCTGGAAAAACTCCAATAAGAGATGAATCCTTCATGAGACCAACACCAATGTCTTGGAACCGGTACCGAGGTTGATCCAATAACGGGACGGTGTTGGCGGAGTTTGGATGGGAGTCTGGGATACAGTAATCCAGTTGATCAATGGTGACAATTTTCCCTTCATGAGGAAATTGCACAATCCGGAAGACTATAGATGCTATGGCGGTCATGGCGTAAAACCAGTTTCGGCCAAGGAGGAGATTGTAATCCAATGGTGCATCTACGACTTCAATGTGTACGGATATTGTTTTGCCCCCCAGTTCAACACCAATTGAGGGAATGATTCCATAAGGTTGAAAACCGTGTCCATCAAACGCCCTGAGAGTAGTGGGAGAAGTTGTGACTTCGGGTGAGCCTAAGGCTCTCCAGCAGTTCAAAGACATAATCGACGTGGAAGCACCTTCATCTAACATAGTGCGATGGATGATATTTCCACAGATTTTTGTGTGAACCTGGAAGGCTAACTGATGAGAAAGCCGAGGTTTAGCGTGCTCCAAGTTAAACATGATAGAGTTTGAAGTATCTGGGTCCATTGCCCCCAGTGCTGAAAGTAGGGTTCTACGCTGCATGGGGCAATGTTGGAGAACCTCGAGAGTTGACATGGCGCAAGGTGCTTGAGCTAGATCCTCAACAATATTGTAATTTTGGGTGGCTCGAGCATTGGGATTAAATGTCTCCTTTCGTATGGTGCCCTTGGGTGGGCGTAGCACTGTATCCGTAAGTGGTCTCTCGATATGGAGATGGCCGGTACGGGGGGAAATAGGAGTCGGATCTTCAACGGGAGATTTTCTTTTGGCTATCTCTGATTGTTTGTTTGAACTTGGAGGATTGTCATACGTCTTTGAACGAGTGGTTATATGAATCTCTTCATTACTCGTCATCAGGATTTCGCGGTTTGTGGACGTCTCTCCTCGGGTTGGATTGGTCGGGTTGCCCCCTTGTGGGGTTTCTTGGGCAACCATCTGCTGTTGCTGTTGAGGGAAAGGGTCAGTTAACACTGCCGGGTGAGAGGATCCTTTAACAAATTTGTTGACTTCGTCCTTGTAGGGACAGTCACATGTGTAGTGATCGTCTTGACAAATTAGGCAGGGAAACTTAGCATTTCGACGTGGTTTCTGGTCATTCTGGGTGGGTTGTGGCTTGGGGTTCTCCTGTTGGTTTTTCTTGGGTTTACCACGATTTTTTTTCTTCTTTCCCCCGGATGGTTGTGACGTAGATTGAACTGCGTTAACTTCGGAGGAAATAACAGGAGAAGTAGTTGTTTTTGAAGCAGCCTGGGGTAAAGTGGGGGAAGCAGAAGCTTGTTGTCCCGTCGAGTTGGTAGTAGGCTGGGTCTTGACTGAACCGACAATACCTTCAATGGGAGGTTCAGTGGTAGGTTTGTTTGGATCAATGTTAACGTGGGCGGCATGAGGAAGAAGTTCATGTAAAGTACCGGATTGAGTGTAGACCAAATCCATGTACTAGGCTGCCGAGATGGCTTATTCTTCTGTAACCGGCCCGCACATAGCGATATCTCTAGCTATTGTTAAGATTTAATATGCTAAGACAGAAAATAGCAGCATTACATTCCATTTCACAATAATAGCATATACAGGATCACTGAAGAAACAACAAGCACAGCATAAACACAAGAGACAGAGATTTATCCTGGGAAACCCTCATGGGGTAGAAAACCCAGCAAAGCTTCCTCAATATAGATGACCAGCAATATACAAAGATGAAACCCTGAGACATGATCTCCTCCTCCACAATAGCAGACCTCTCCTCCACAAGTGTGCTATCCTCAAGTGAGTGTGTGTATCAAATGAGGAACACACCTCCTCTATTTATACACTACTCTGACATATCTTTTACACAAGTACACGTAGGCTCGTATTTAACCAATAAGTTAAATACCCCACTACAATTGACTGGGCCAACCCCTCTAGGGTGGTCTAATAACCCTTTGACCCACATGACACATACAGGGCCGACCCCCACTAGGGAAGTCTAATAACCCGAGTTACCACATTCCGACGGAGGAATAAACATCTCCGGATATACAATAAGATCTTCACGGAGGAATGAAACATCTTCGGAATAATAAAGTACAAATATAATATTCTTTGAAGTTACAATATCTCAACAGCTATGGGAGGCAAAAAGGATTTCGTGAACCAATCAGTGAGTAGCTGATCTGGAATGGGTGCCTTAATTAACCTACGGCGTCGTCGCCACTCATGGATGTGATCCGAAATGTGTGTAGAAGTAGTTTGACGCAGTGAGGTTAATAGTTCTGTTCCAGTCTCATACCGGATGGGGAGATGGAAATGAGTCAGAAAATGCATAGCCAAGGTGTTGAAATCACAAAAAGAGTGTTGTGGCAGCTCGATGTACCATTTTGCTGCCGTGCCGGTAAGCATACGTTGGAAGAGCCGAAGTCGAATGGAATCATCCATCAAGGAGTTGGATGAACACCAAAGATAGAAGGTCATCACGTGGTTCTTGGGGTCTTCCCCGGGCTTAGCATCAAACTTAGGAATGTCCGATGGTAGTTTGGCTGGAATGGGTGGCCAGTGAGGTTCATGTCATATAGGATCGTTAATAAGCCTTGACAAATCAGGTAAGTCAAGTGTGGCCAAAAAGGGAAGTTGACGGTTAGTCTGCGGGTATGAGTAATAACCATGTGGTACAGAGAAACCTGGAGGGCCCTGCATAGCATACTGCTGCGTGTTATACCCATATGTGTTTCCCGGGGGGTACTGCTGGATATTCTGTGGGTAGTAAGCCATCTGGTTAACCGGTTGATTGTAAGTAACCGGTTGGTGGGTGTTCTACTGAGTGGGTATGGTACCTTGGGTTTGCGGAAACCCAGGAATAGTTGTTGCTCTTGGTTGGGGAAAAGTTCCTTGGAATTGTTGTGTTCCAGGAATGTTACCACTATATTGAGTAAGTGGAGGGTTTCCCATAGCAGGGTTGGGGGGTGGCTGCGACGGTGGTGTCCATGGAAGGCTCGTTCCTCCTTGGGGAGCGAGTGGAAATTGAAGGGATGGGTTCCATGGAGTTGTAGCAGCTAAAGCGTAAGGGAAGCCAGAATTCAAGTTGGGGGGAATCTGAGATTTCCCCCCAGCTTGGTTCCAGTTTCCAAAAAGTGATTAACCCCCACTCTGTGGGATTTGAGGGTCCCAAGAAGGAAGCATACCTGACGGGGGTTGTTGAGGATGAGTCCCGGTTGGAATACCGGAATAAGGTTGCCCGCTGCCAGGTGTGTTGTACATACCATACTAAGCAGATGCTGTTGGTTGGGAGAGTTGTTGGGTGGAGCCAATGGGTTTTCCACCAGCAGATGGGTTGGATGGCCCTATAGGAGGAGGCTGTTGACTAGGAATGGGGTTCCCAACAAAAGGTTTTCCTCCAACTAGTTGGGTTGATGGCCCTATAGGAGGACGTTGTTGACTAACAATGGGGTTCCCAGCAAAGGGTTGTCCTCCAGCTAGTTGGGTTGATGGCCCACCAGGGGGGTTTGCATGTTGGAGTTGGGGACCACTGCAGTCGGTTGTCCACCTCCTGAGATAGTGTAAATAGTGGCTGAAGGTGATCCTCCGGTCAAAACGGAAGGTCCAGCAGTATGACTAGGTGTTCTTCCGTCGCTAGCCAAATATGATAGTGTGGATTGGCCAACGGCGCCAAAAGTACCGATTTGTGGAGGGGGTCATCCATATCTGACAGGCGAGGATGGAGAAAAAATTGGGTTATCGCTCATAGAATGTGCACCAAAAATGGGTGATGGCAGCAAATGTGGGGAATTTAGCCCAGGGATATCGGCGTCATCCATAACGTGTTCAATGATAGGAGGACCATCGAAAACTGGGTCTGAGTTCATGTCCTGAAAAGGGTTTTGGGGATCCGGCGGGAAACTAGGTATAGTAATGTCCGAAGATCCAGAGCTGTCTACATAGGAGTGACGAAACTCTGTCCTAGACGGGATGTTCGGATCCCGATAGTCAGAAGGACGAGTAACGGGGGGATATCTAGACGTTGTCGAGAGCATTTGCTCCGTGTCGTGTTTAAACCGTGCCGATGCTAACGGGGAATTTGCTAGACTAACCATACTAGACTGGATGGAAGCCATGATTTGATGTCCCGGAGGGAGGTGGGGTAGAGATATAGTACGAGGTATGTTGCTAGAAGAACTGGTTTCCTGGGGATGAACGCTGGGTGACATAGTGATAACAGGTGGAAGCTCTGCCTGGGAAGTGATGAAGCCATAATCAGGTTCAAAAGGTGTGTCTGGATGTCGAGTATCTTCAACGATTTCGACGTACCCACCTGGGACTGAAATCCAGCCAGGTATATCCTGGTCGGACCATTCGGTGGTGCCAACAGATCCGTCTGTGTCATCGTGAAAAGTATCTAATGGACGGGAAGTGCTGACATCAGGTAGGAGGATGACCTCTAGTCTAGTATTTTGGGTTGTACTAGATTCAGCCACTGTAAAGGTGTCCACTATGGCAGATATATCTGGAATAACAATGGGTGAAGTGACAGTGGAAATCTCAAATATGCTAGTGGTTGAAGAAGCTGCAATAGATTCTGAGACTGTGCTGTGAGTAGCAGTTACAGGAAGAACTGATGATGTGGTATGTATTGGCGGTGGAATGTTCCCTCGACCAGCACCGCGGCCAGGAGGAGCGGGAATGCATGATGCAGGTGGACCAAAGGTCTGTGGCGGTGGCGGTGGTGGAGGGATTTTTCCCTGTACTCGTCGTGATCTTCGTGGTGGTTCTGACATGATGACATGAAAATGAAAATCGGGGGCAGTTTTGTAACAAAGAACTCAAAAACTCTAATGCAGCCGAGTGTGCAGAAGAGGAGCTAGAAAAAGCAAGGGTCACAGGACAAAAAAGCAATCTCTAAAATCTATACTAAGACCGATGTCTCAATAAGCGAGCTGATAAAAATAATGGCCAGAATGCCAACAAGCAATCCCTAAAAAGAAAAACGACCCTCTACAAAGATGAGATAACAAGCAAACTCCTAACTAAGAGCTGGAGACCTCAACAGGTTGTATCCTTCGCAAGGTGATGAAATCCAAGTCGAACAATACAACATGAGAGACCGATATGAGAAGGATATCCCTCTACCGAAAGGGATCCTGGGTAAAAGAGCCCTAATAGAATAGTCACTAAGCTACCTCGTTCATGACACATTGGAAAAGGTTTTGGGTACTTCGGTCTTCCGAGGAAGACAATGATCGATGTTGCCTTAGGGCTAAGTGGAGTGCGGCATTCCACAGAGTCCGTCCGGTTCTCAATCTCGCGGTCGTTTAACCCCTGAAAGTTAGAAACAGTCAGGAGGCCCCTCCACAAACTGGCTGTGACCGTGTCAATAAATACTATAGGATTTTAGTTCCCTAGAAGACAACAACTATGTCTCAGATGAAAATGACAAAGGGGAATTATTTTGATGCCTATCCCCGGTGTCCTACCTAACTACCAAATTCTTTTGATTTCCTCAAGTGAGGTTAATGTTGGTTTAATTAGGGAGATTAATTTTAGTGGTTGTCTTACTCAATCAGGTAAATGGACATGAAACTTGATGGTGTTATGACGACTCAAACCATGCAAATGAGAATGAATCAAAATAAGCCTTTGTCTTCGATGAAATCTAGCTAAGGAAGAGAGAGAGTTCTTCGATAAAAAATGCATGAAATTTTTCACAAGCAATAAGAACCCAAAACAAGAAAAAAAAATTTGTTTTCTTTTTTGTAAATAGAGCCAAACTGAAATAAACACTCCTTTTAATGCACTGATCCTACAACTAAGATACTTCAAATATGAGAATTTCTGTGACAAATTCAATGGTTCATTTCCTAATGCAAAATAATGGTGCTAGACTTTTTCAATTCAAACAACAGAATTGTTATCCAATAATAATTATTTCATTACTGAAAATGATGAACACAATGTGACGGTAAAAGTTACAGAGTTCAGTAAAAGAGAACAACAGTGTTGGGTTGGTTGTGGTGAAAAAAAAAGAAAATCAAGCCAATGCAATCAAACTGGAAAAATGACCCAATATGCAAATCATACCACTAATTCACACAACAATCAAGCTCACAAACAAGCAAATAAACACACCACACAGACTGTAAAATGACCAGGATGATAAAAGGCAACAGCAAACACTACCTAAGGCAGAGAAAGACTCAGGAAACCAAGCAAGGAGAAAAAAAATTAAAAAAAATGCAGACACTACCGCGTGTCAGGGTCAGACTGTAGTGTGGCACTGTTACAGTACCGCTCTGGTACTAATGCAGAGAACACGGTACTACTGCGCTGTAGAGAATTCTAAGGGCGCGGTACTGTTGCAAGGTAAGAAAAAAGTGCAACTTTAGAAAAGAAAATGGAGTTTTCAGGGTTGCTGCTAACCCAGGGGACTCAGTGATCATACAGGGAGAAAAAATACAGCGAGGAGGGGTGAATAAAGGTTAAAAAAGACCAAGATTCAAAACTGGTTTGAAGTGCAATAAAAAATCACAATCAAAAGATGGATGACAGTGAACTGAATCAAGCAGAAATCAAAACCAGCAGATTCTCCATTCTTGTTGGTAGAATTTTTCCCTACGGATAAGTCAAAATTCTCTTAACTTAAAGCAGATTCTCAACTGACTCTAAGGTAAGAACAAAACAAAACAAATTCTACCTTGAAATTCCTGAACTAACTTTCACAACAAGATTACATGCATTTAGAAACAATGAAAGATATGACTCACCTTTCAAACTGACGTTTGTCCCGCTTCTAGCTCTTGATCCAAAGCTCCAATGAAGAACCTGTTGAGATCAAACAAAGAACAAGCATACAAGCTTCCAAATACCTTGAAGTAAAGATTAGATTCAAATCTAGACTAGATACATTTCATGCTAAAGACTTGCACAATACACATGAAATGGGAAAAACAAGACAAGTTATCTTTATTACAAACTTGAAGAATGCTTACAAAGGTTGCTTGATATCCAAGCCAATCCTCCAGCTCCAATTGCTTCCTCCTCTAGCTATCTCCACAATGCTGCAAGATCATAAGTTTGGTACTTCTAAGAGTCCTCCCCTCTTTCCCATGGAATGCCTCTCTTTTATAGTGTATGGTAGGGTTAACCAACAAGAGAGATGGGTGGATCTAGGGAGCACTTAGTGGATCAGGGTTTCTAATCACAGAAAATGAGTTAGGATCGAATCAGAGATCCCAATCCTCAATATCTCTCGAAAATCCAAAATCCCACAAACCATGGCAAAAAGGCTATAAAAAGAGTACTGCGCCCAGCAATCTGAGCATAACGCGGTAGTACCGCATGGCAGGGACAAAGCATAGCGCGGTAGTGTGGACTACCGCGCACCTATGACTGAGCAAGGCGTGGTAGTTGGGGTAAATAAAGTCTCAACTGGGTTAATTCTTGACAGGGTGGATTTGCCTCCAAGGATTACACATCATCTATCTCTTCTGGGTGGTTCAAGCAGTAGGGGAAGTGTCGTCAGCTCTTTTTGTGGTGTAGATGCGACACTGTCGAATATGGAGGTATAACAAATGCATTTCCCAGTATTCCCGCTGATAACCATAGGCCCCCCCATTCATGACCTTGATGTGCCATCAACATCCTGACGATGAATAGAATGTTCCCCCATGGTTTTGTGCACCATTTCCATTCTCGTCATCAATATTTGACACCCATGATGTCAATCCCCCACAAGTATGAGTAATTTTACCCAGCGTGAAAAGACCCTCCCTTAGAGTATCATTTTTCAATTAGGCATTTACTCCACCAAGTAGACACATGTTACGAGAATGACTCAAAATCCCCCTCATACCTCCATGGGAACTTTTCCCTTCTCAATATCCCTCGTATCATCACCCCTGCAAAGACACCTATGGGGCCCCTACACTCAAAAGTAACCAGTTCTATTCAGTTATCCCGTAGGTATACACTGCATAGCATTGATTCATGGGCAACCCATCGTTGCATCTGCAAGTTAACCCCCACTTCATCTTGGAAAACATCCCCCGACCCACTCAAAACCGTGGGGACTCCTCCCATCATAAATTGGTCCCCCAACACACCCAAAATTATGGGGACTCCACCATTATTATTTATGTACAAACATGTTCCCTCATCACCTCATATTGCAAGAACACCATATTATTTTGGAAGCAACCCATGGTCTCCTTTGATCAATGTATTTGAGTCTAGATATGTTCAATAGTTTTTGTTTGACCGATCACCATTACCCTTCATTTTTGTTGGGCATGGCCCAAGTTTCCACAGTTTTGGAAAAGCGAAGTCCAGGTAAGCGCAGTTGGAAAAGTGAAGTCCAAGCATGGCGTAGTTTTGTTGAAACATAGCTCCAGCGCAGCAATTATTTTTGGAAACAGTTTTGGCGAAGCGAGGTCCAGCAGTGACCTATTTTGGGTAAAGGACTCCGCAAATCCCGAGAGCGGGGTGAGGAGCGACACGGATTTGGAGGAAAGCGACCTGTCACCTTAGTACATTCAGGGCGGTGGAGACCATTAGAAGCAGAGCAGCAGATCGACAGCGACAAAAGAAGCAGAGCAACGGAAAGGGACGTGCTAGTACGCAGTTAAAGCTGCACAATCACAATAGCGGTTGTTAGAAGAGGCGTCAGAGCCAGAAGCGGTGCAGAAAGGCGGCCTAAGTCAAGTGATGTATCTATCAACTACGACAAGCCTGGTTAGCTGGGTAACCGCACCAATTTTGGGGGATTTTTGGGTACTATAGGAATTTTGGCCCACAATGATTCTAAAGATGTGACCCTCGAGAACGATCTATAAAAGGGGCAATTTTGTAAGGGAAGGGTTGGTCTTTTTAGGGTCTGGAAGAAATACTAAGCATTCTAAAGAGAAAGAAGAGAAAAAAAGGCTCTACAGCTATGTGCGCAGAGACCTATTGTAGAGAAGAATCCACAACTGTGTGTGCGGACTGGAACTGTTGACCCCTCCCGTTAATATAAACAACATTTCCCGTGGACGTAGCTCCCATCCTATGGATGAACCACGTAAATAAGTGTTTTGTGTGAATGAATGAGTATGATTGTGTATGTCTATGTTTATGTTTACATTCATGCTTATAGTTATGTGTGTTTCCGCTTTTATATGTATTTCCACATAAGTGAGTGATGAGAATAATATGTTAAGTATTGAACACATATAGTTGAATGCGCGAGTACTTTTGAATATGTTGAATGCATAGTTACACAAGTAACACTAAGTCAGTGGATCCTGTAGAGTGTAAAATTGTCCCACAGCACAGTCCCAGAGTGCGTTGTTACATTGTGTTGTGTAGCTACCCGCAAGCGCAGACCCAGTGTGCACTGTAGCATAAGAAATAGATGTGAAGTAGGTGTGACTTCGCGCAGCTCACTAGTTTATTATCTGTGCATCACCTAGATATAGAAACATGCTTATGCAGCTCCCCCTTAGCTTTGCCTCAAGTGAGAACTCAGTATATTTGGAGGTTGTTGCCGAAAGGGCCGGTGAAGAAGGATTTTGTTAGTTTCCTAACTATGCCGAACTGGGGTCAATACAAGAAAGTTAAAGAATAAAAGTAGCAACCAAAAAATGGTTCCATTGTCGCGCTTAAGCTGGTGATGTGCTCTGATAACTGGAATCTAGAGCAGACACAGTTATAGAACTGGGTAACTAAGACAGAGGAAGAGTTTGTGAAGAAAGAAAACAGACAACCGCGTTTATCTATGTAAGAGTGGTTACAGAGATACCTTTTATCTGACATACACAAAATTTTCTTCGCATCATTCAGCAACAATATACATGAGTGGATATCGAGGCTCGTAGAGCGGAAAAATTGTTTTAAAGGTGGAGAACCTACAGTGTGGACTCGAGAACTGATTCAGAGACATAAAGCAGTGGATAGCCCAATCTCAAGAGCAGTAGACTTCTGGCTCGACAGAATACTAGAAGTCTACGTTATAGAATTTGTTGTGGAAACTCTGAAGTCTTACAGCGCAGCAGAGGCATATTTCTTCAACAGATTCAGGGGTAAGTACTTGAAAAATATCAGTTTATATATTAAAATGTTGTTAGCAAATAAAGGTATCTAACCGGGCGGTTTTCTTCTTACTGTTACTCTCCCCTTGGGATGGCACCTACTCTCCTTTAGGGTTTCGATGGATGAGGTTGACTATGGTAGTGACACTTTGAGACACCAAGACATCTAGTGTTCGCCACCTGGCGCTTTCTGGAATTTAGAGGGGAATAGCAGTTTAGGGTTTGGTGGCTTTGCAGGTAGGCAGACTCCCGACGGACCTCATGCACCCCCGAAGACCGTCATTCAACCATTTCTGACCAGCTCGCCATTTTGGGAAGGCCCTGTTGCGAGTTTTCCACCGGAGGAACAAGCTATGAACATTTGGGGTGTTAGGGGCTTCTGTACCTCTCCCTCCCCGGAGCCGCTGAGCGCTGTTTTTGGCGAGCTGTCGGACTTCATCAACTCTTCTGACAGTATCAACCCTCCAATATCTGTGCAGGACTTCAGAGCCGAAGCGGTGGGCTCTGAGGTTAGACGGGAAGGCTGTCTGTCGCCTCCCATCGGTTTCATGGCAGCTAATCTAGATTTTGTTGAACAGCGTGGGTTTTCTAGTCCATCTGGGGACTCTGATCCTCGATACTGTGGTCGTGAAGCTGGAACTGCAGGGTTGAAAACTAAGGACCATCGTGTGAAGAGCCGGAGGAAATGGATTAAGAATTCAGGCAAGGCACCAAACTACGCGCTAGGGGAAGACATCGGCATTCACCAGATTGTCGGGATGGTCAAGTCGGTGTTGGTGGGACAGGTCTATGGAAAACCTGTTAGTCACAAGACGGTGATTTCTTGGGCATCCGAGGCTTGGCTTGGTCACTGTGGTTACATCCCCCGTGTTGTTGGGCTCTCTGGAGGGTGGTTCGCTTTCCATTTTTCATCGGACGCACACGCGCAGTGGGCATTAAGCCTCAACTGGTCTATCCTTAAATTTCCACTACTACTTAAGCCGTGGAATCCCCTCTTTGATGCTAGCCGTGAACGAATGGATGTTATACCGCTCTGGGTACGGCTTCCGGGTCTCCCTATTCACTACTAGACCAAGGAACATTTCAGGAGGATTGGTAATATTCTGGGAACTTATCTGAATGCTGACTTTTCTTTTGTGGCAACGGAGATGCAGAAAGTTGCGCGCATTTTGGTGAGTATTAATGTCAGGGAAGGGTTATTCGAGGGCATGGACTTGAAATGGGGACCTCACACCTTTGAACAAACCCTGGACTATGAAAATGTGCCTTTCCGGTGTAGGCGTTGTCATGAATACGGACATCGGGCTATTGATTTCTCTGTTCCTGTTCGTATGAAGTTTGGGAATTCTCTAAAGCGTTGGATTGTGGCAAGGAGGTCGGAATGACTATGGCTGAGGATGTTGTGGACCCGCTGGGGTTTGAGCGTTCTGATTTGGGGGCTCCCTTGGAGAGTCGGACGGATGTAGAAGTTCCTTTAGGCGGAGAGGAGGTAGCTGTAAATGTGGAGGAGGAAGGATCGGTTCCGGTTGCAGGTATCAATGTTGTCTCTGAAGAGCCGAATTCCACACAACTTCGGGATTCAGCACAGGAGGGACCCCTGCTCTCCTTTCTTCGGTCACTGAACATGGCAGCAGGTTCTTCTTCTGTTACTTTTTCAAACCCTTTCTTCTGTGTTTTTTTTAATAACTTTACTTTACCTGGTCTAGATTGGGTGGATGGCTTTAGGAATCTGCACATTTCCCCCTAGCTGTTGACATCTCTTTCGATTCCACATTGTTCTATGGATTTACCCTCTGCCGTGGATCCTCCACTGTTATAAATTCCCCTAGTTACTAATTCTGAAATCCACCTTGATCTGATGACCTCCTCTCCTGAACCCTCTTCACCCACCGGCTCCTTGGAGTCGGGTTACTTCCTGAGGTCTATGAACAAACTTTCTGCGGGGGGGCTGGGGAAAGAGAAACCTAAACCCCGCTTACCCAGAGGAAGGAAATCCTTCATTACCCATGCTAAAACCAGAGCATGTTCGGACCTTAAGAAGGGTAAACAATTGTCTATTGAAAGGGCACTTAGAGTGGTGAATGCCCATAAGGAAGGGTTCCGATGAAGGTTATGTCCTTTAAATGACGAGGTCTTGCTGGTCCCTCCAAAAGACCTATGCTGCGACGGATGTTGCAACTGGAACATCCTGATATTTTGTTGTTACAAGAAACTATGTGTAGTGGTGATGATGTTGTTAGTAGAATTAAGGTTTGGTTCCCTGGTTGGGGTTTTGAGGGTTTGGATGCCAGGGGTCGCTCAGGAGGCTTGGCGATCGGTTGGAATGAAGCTAAGGTGTGTGTTTCCTCTCTTTGGGGAATGCATTCTGTGTTAGGATTGACCTGCAAGTCTTTGGATTTTGACAAACTTTTTACTATTGTTAACATTTATGGTCCTTATTGTGATCGTGAACCGTTTTGGAATGCCCTGCTGGATAGAGACCTGATCAAGGGTGATTCAACGATCCTGGGAGGGGATCTCAATTTTTCTCTTGGGCATGCTAAGACTTGGAGGCCACATTCTCAAGTGGATCCTCTTTCAAATTTTTTTATTAGGAAACTCTCTGAAGGCAACTGGATTGATGTGGATCCTGGATGCCTGAAGCCATCCTGGCGTAACATGAGAGCTGGACAGGATAGAGTGGAAAAAAGGCTGGACCGTTTCCTTATTTCTGAACAGATTGTGGAGACTCTTTTCTACGTCAGGCAATGGATAGGGTCGGGAGGATGCTCAGATCATGAGCCAATTTTTCTGGAACTAAAGGCAAGGCCTATCAAACCTCCCGCGCCCATAAAATTCAATAAGTTTTGACTGGAGGACCCAACCTTCTTTGAACTGTTTCATCAGCACTGGATACCGTACCATCAGGGTTCTATTCATACTGCAGCTTTTCATTTTGTGGAAAACATTAAACTACTCAAGGAACCTATCAAATTTTGGGCTGCAGATAAGAGAAGTTGGGAGGACAAGGAGCTCAAGGATATTGAAGAGGCTATTTCCTGTATTTCTAAGGGATCAGGAGGTGGATTTGACTCTCAGGATTCAAAGGAACATCTTGTAAATATGATGGACAAGAGGAACAGGATCCTTTTACATAACGAAGAGGCTTGGAGACTCAAAAGCAGGGCTATTTGGCTGGAAAGTGGGGATGAAAACTCTAAATTTTTCCTTGCTTATGCTAAAGGCAGAAGATTTGTCAACACTATTTGGATCCTTGAAGACTCTGATGGTAATTCTCAGGCCACCTTTGACGGATTGGCTGGGATTGGGGTTAAACACTTCCAGGACCTTTTCAAAGCCAACAATAGGGTGAACATTGAAGAGGTTATCAGGGTAGCTCAACTTTTTCCTCGTTTTTTTGAAGAGGCAGATAATCCGATTTTGATGGACAGCATTACTGTGGATGAGCTGAAGGAAGGATGTTGATGGACAGCATTACTAGGGTGCCTGATGGTTAGATGATTGAATTTTTTATTGCACTTTTCGACATTATTGGTGATGATCTCTTACAGCTTGTTGAGGATTCCAAACGGGAAGGCAGAGTACCTGCCAGCATTAACTCTACTTTCATTGCTCTCATTCCCAAAGTGGACACCCCCTCCAATCTCGATGATTTTCGTCCTATCTCCTTATGTAACTGTGTGTATAAGATTGTTACTAAAGTGATTGCCCGAAGACTCAAACCTATCTTATCTACACATATCTTTGAGGATCAGTTCGGATTTCTTGAAAGGCCCCAGATTCATGAAGCAATTGGTGTAGCACAGGAAGGTTTACACAGCATCAAATCCAGCAAGCAGAAAGGTGTAATTTTAAAAATTGACCTATCAAAGTAATTTGACAAGGTCAGTTGGATATACATTTGACTTATGCTAACTCATTTGGGGTTTGAGATTGGTTTCATTCGTTGGATCATGAGTTGTATCACTACTGTCTCTTTCTCGGTTTCAATGAATGGAGCAGCGACCCCCTTCTTCCACTCTGGACGTGGGTTGCGCCAGGGTTGCCCTTTGTCCCCCCTGTTATTTTTATTGGTAGCCGAAAGTTTGAGTAGAGCCATTAAGGAAGCTAAGAGAACGGGAGAACTTGAAGGGATCCTGGTGGCACCTGGCACCTCGCTCACTCATCTGCTCTTTGTGGATGACATTCTGATCTTCTTCTCTGGTACTAGAAGGGAAGCAGTTAAATTCAAAGAAATCCTAGATCTCTTTTCCACTGCAACTGGAATGGAGATAAATAATGGTAAATCCTCACTTACTGTCTCTCTATTGGGTGAGGAGGAACTTCACACCTTCACTGATCTATTCCCCTTCCAGCTTCTTACCCTTTCTGAGGGGTTACGATACTTGGGATTCCATTTAAATCCAAATAACTATTTGAAACGAGATTGGGTTTGGCTATTGGAAAAGTTGGAAAAAAGACTCAAAAGCTGGAGCTTCAAGTGGCTCTCTCGAGCTGGTAGATTGGTATTGGTGAAGTCGGTGCTGGAAGCCATTCCAGTATATTGGATGTCCCTAGCATGGATACCGAAGGGGACTCTGGAAGCTGCTAGGAAAATCTGTTTCATATTTTTGTGGAATGGTAAGGAGGATGCACATGTGACACCTTGGGTGAAGTGGGAGAGAATAGCTTCTCCTAAAGCTCTGGGAGGTTGGGGACTCAAAAACATTTTTAATTTTTCTATGGATTTGGCAGCAAAATGTGGATGGAGGTTAATCACATCAGGAGGCTTCTGGGCTAGAGTTATGACACATAAATACATTGAACTGGATTCTGTGGAAGAGTGTATTAGGTCCCCGAACAAGACACATAAAGGGGGGTCTGTTATTTGGAAAGCCCTGGTCTCCTCCTTTCATGTTATTGAACAGAACCTTGTTTGGGACGTTGGCAATGGGCGGAAGCTGAGGATTGGCTGAGATCCCTGGGTGGGTTGTGAAGCACAGCACCTACTGTCAGCAGGACTGATCGAGCAACTGAGGCTGCGGGGAATTTTTGTTCTCCATCATTTAGCGGATGAGGAGAATATCTGGATGGGAAGGCCTGTTTGGCGGAAAGCTGAAACCTTTGGTTTAGACTTGGATAAGGAGAATGAACTTAGATTGTAATTGAGAGCTCTCAGTAGGGATCAAATCTTTCTCAATGATGTAAATGACACCTTGATTTGGGATGGGGATCCCTCGGGAAATTATACTCCAAAATTTGGTTATCAGTGGATCAGTGAGAACTTCTGGGACAGGGAACTAGTGTGGTGGTGGAAATCTATATGGAGATTACAGTGCCTTCTCAAGGCTAGAATTTTCATGTGGTGTATCTTAGCTAACAGGATCCCAACTTGGGATTTTCTGCAAAAAAGAATCCTGCAGGGTCCTAGCAAGTGCTACCTGTGTTCTCAGCACGAGGAGAATGTATTACATCTGTTTCTCCATTGCAGCTTCATCAAGGAAGTTTGGAAGGTTGTGTCTCGTATCTTCAAGGTATATTTTTTGTGGGAAGGGAACTCCCTTGTGGAGGCTTGGCACCGTTGGACACAAAACCCTGTGTATGCTACTTATAAAGGCCTTCCCCTTATTGTTATCTGGGGAATTTGGCTATCCCGGAACAGCTGTCTGTTTTCGGACAAATCGGGACTCCCAGCATTAGTGGCCATCAACAGCTGCGGCATCCATTTATCTCTCCAGCGTAGCAGACATCCCACTACTCCTAGGAATATTCAACCGTTGGACATCGATCGAAATCACCCTTGCGGCTTCTTCGACGGGGCTTGCCAGAACGATCTATTTGGGGGAGGGACTCTTCTTTTTCTGTCCCCTTCACATTTTTTTGTGATTTCGTTTGGATTTGGGAGAGGGACCAACAACTAGACTGAGATTCTCAGCCTTAAGCTTTTACTCTCCTTTGCTATGGAACACTCTGTCAGGGTCTTTTCAGTGTTTGAGGACTCATTGAATGTGATTAACTGGGTTAATGGATTGTATCAGTGCAACAACCGGAGAAATGCTGTTGTTTTGGAACACATTCAAAATGTCTCTTACATCTTTGATACTTTTAATTGCAGGCATGTATATCGGTAGAATAACTCAGAGGCGGACAAAGCCTCGAAGGAAGGACTGCTCCTAGCTCCCGATATTTGGAAAGTTACTGAACACATAGACGGGGTTAGCAGGGAACTTTACCACATGCCCTTTATTGAATGATCTTTGGACTTTTGCTTTCTTGCATTTTTGGAAGCTTGATACACTTCTTTTGAACTCTGCTGAACAGTAAGTTGATGTAATTAATTTCACTCTCGATCTTTTGCAACCATATGACATGTACAGGTTGACTCAAAACATCTCTGTTATCAATACCGTTTTTCCCAGGATATCTATAATCTTTTTTAATTGATGTTATTGCTCACGTGGTGAGAACAGCTATGCTATTTTCAAACAAAAACTTTAAAGATAGATTTCGTGGCCACTACATCCACTCATGCTGATTGTTGACGTTCAATGTAATTTCGTACTCTTAAGGATGAAATGAAATTACGCTTTTTTTTCGAGGAAAAAAAAGGTATCTTAAGAATGCAATAAGATTCCTAGGATTTCAATCTGTAATGTTCAGTAACATAGACAGTGACACTGAGGAAAACATCTATACATTATGAAGTGGTAAATGATACAAGTTTAGCACTGGAAATAGGTCTGATGAACCCGAATCTCGTATCTCTCTAGAAATTAAATTAGGAAGTAATAGGGACTCATATCAGGTTGAGGCTGATAGTGAAACAGATCTTAGAGTAACTACCCATCAGCGTATTACTCCGCAGAAACCTCTATCTAGCGACGGAAATACTACTAACCCACAGAACAACAGTAGTAGTAACACTGCGGGAGCTAGTACTCAGAACTTTCCAAGTAGTAGTATACCTAAGTCATCACAAAACACTACGCCTCCTAGAAGAAGAATGGTGGACGACATTAAGCTTCCTATATTCAAAGGAACTGGTCTCAAAGACCCATAGAAACATTGGTTTCTTTGTGAAGCCGTATGGAATGTTAAACAAGTACACAATGATGCTATTAGACAAGCACAGGTAGTCACCACATTCAGGGATAGAGCCTTAACATGATTTATGAAGTACTATGTTGGACAAAATAGGACACTAGCATAGATTAGAACTACGCTCATTAGAGAGTTTCAAAAACCCAAGTTAGAATCACAGTGTATCACAGAGCTCAAAGAAATTAAGCAGAAACTGAGTGAGTCAGTGTGGGAATTTGATCAAAAGTTCAAAGCATTGTTAGATCAAGTGATCTTTGACATAGCCCCACAAAAACACCAAGAATGGTTTAGAGCTACACTATTACCCCATATCAGGATACCATTGATGCAACAAAAGGTTACTTCGCAGACAAAAGCCCTAGAAATTGAAATGAAACTAGAGGCTTTGCCTATAGGAGATACTAGTGAAGGTATGGTTCAGATACAGACCCAGCTAGCAAATTTAACATTACAACTGCAAGATATGAAGAAAGGAAAAGAAACCTGAGAAGAGGTTTTGTGTACAAAGTGTAAGGGAGAAGGACACTCTAAAGAACACTATTCGGTATTTAGATATTACATTGCTAGTGGAGATCCAAACCCATTAAATCAACTGCAAGGACCATGGTGTGATATTTGCCGATGTAGAGGAAATTGCCCAGAAGACTGCTACTTACTTCAAAAGTATGTGCAAACACCGAAGAACCTGTATTTCACATTTTGTAATCCATTTGGCCATGATGATAACAATTGCAGAGCGTGTGACATCATGATATAAAGAAAACATGATGTCTATAGAGTTCAAGGAGAAACGTGGAACAACAATGAAAATGTGCAGTATGACCAAGCCACATATAGAGGACATGGAGGATTCATAGGAAGAGGAAGAAACACTAGACAAGGACGAGGAAGAGGTAAGATTATTTGTTATAACTGCGCTCAACCAAGACATCTAGCTAGAGACTGTATGAACCCTTGTACTACTTGTAAATAGTGTAAATCATTTGAGCATGTCATTGAGGTATTTCCTGTTTTGCAAGCAAAAATGGAATACAAATTGTAATATTCATGTTGTGACGTGAAGTGGAGCCATGATAGGCGAATATCAAAGAACTGAAGCTTCAAATTCTGAGAACCACCAAGCTAAACAGAAGCCTAGATAAGAAAAGTAACTGGAAAAACACCTGCTTTCAACCTGAACAAAGAAAAATAAGTCTTCATGGAAGCAAGAGAAACCTTCAAAGATCCAGAACCTTTAACTCCAAGAATAAAGTTGCGAAGTGAGACTATGCCTGTGAAGGATATGTCAGCTTCTTATGATCGATCATGTACTGCAACAGGCACGATGACTCCTGTTGCGCAGCTTTTATAAAGCAGCATAGAGTTTTTAAAGCATGAGAATTCCTTAGCAGAGCTACAAATCCTACTGAGTCATTACGAATAGCATAATGTAGTAAACGAAGCACATAGAATGGTTCATCATATCAAGAATAATAAAAGAACCGCCAGGGAAATGAGACTAAATGCGTAGATCGGGGAGTTTGAAATGGACAATATTATCCTTGACTTAGGCTCAGAAGTAAATGTCTTAACAAAGCATACATGGGAACAAATTGGAAAGCCGAAGTTATCATGGTCACTAATACAGTTGAGGCTATCCAATCAGCAAAAGGTTCTACCCTTTGGGAGATTATCAAATGTCCTCATTGACATTGATGGCATGCGAAGTAGAGCAGACTTCGAAGTGATTGAGATCGCAGATGATAGCCAACCCCATCCTTCACTATTGGGGATAGATTGGGAAATGGATAAAATCACAATTATCAACCTGAAAAAGAAGCAGATGATATTCGAAGGACCAGATATCAGGGTCATCGCACCCTTGGATCCTTCACAAGGACCTAGATACACTAGACCAATAAGAGAAGAATGCAGAACTCAAGATTTGGATCTTATCTACAAGATGACAGTGAATCAGGCATATTACACCAATTCAAATGATGATGGAACATTGAGTTGGCAATGTGACAGTTCTTTCATATCAGAATCAGATGCAGGACTAGAGAATTGGCATAGCAGAATGCATGAAGTATCTGCAAGAAGATGCATGCAGCTCACTAAATCACTGTGCTGGATAGGAACAGAGGTAATTGCAATCCATACTTATGATGGCTTGAGTAATATTCATGCATTTTTTCAAGAATATATTACATCAATTTCAGATGAACACAAGCTAGCAGCACTAGATATAGCACTACGCGCTACACCTGCTAGATGGTGGGCTGCGCATAAGTAGAATTTGACCACATGGGAAGAATGTAAGCATATGATGGAGATCAGATTTCTGGAAGAGACTGAGTTTGTACAAGTAAAATATAATGGACAAACTAATCCTAGAGATCACATAGAACTTTGCACGAAAGCATGGACACATGTACCGCAAGCAAAATGGGTCCATCGGTTTGTGCACACATTGGAGCAAATTCCGAAGAACTGGTACACAGAAACAGAAATTTGTAGAGGAATAGTAGAATGGTCTATCATGGCTCAGAAATTCCAAGCGACTTTCAGCTTCGAGGATGACTGTCCAAGTATAAATGAGGCATTGTAGATCATCAAAAACAAGGTATTCAACAACACACCATAACCTATGTATCAACAACCAAAATGCGCAAGACAGCTAGAACATGCCATGGAATGTTATAACTTCGCTTTAGACGAAGATGAAGAGGAAAGAGAGGATGATGACCCGCGTAATGTTAACATACCTGAGTCGGGAGGAGAGCACGAAGTCGAAGGACCTCCATTGAAAATTCCGAATCTAAGCAATCCAGTAAAAACTTGAAAAGTGAACATTGGAACTACTGAAGAACCGAAGTTCACTTCTATAGGGTATTGCTGGGATGAAGAGACGGTCCCGCAGGTAGCAGATTTACTCCACGAATATGAATACTTATTTCCTACGAATTTTTCCAAAATGAAATGCATTTTGGGAGACTTGAGAGTTATGAAAATATCTCTCAAGCCGGATGTGAAGCCTATTAAGCAGAGACCTTATCAACTAAATCCAAGATATAAAGAAAGGGTAAAAGAAGATCTTGATAAGATGCTTGAGGCAGGAATCATTGAACCTGTAGAAGAGTCAAAATGGATAAGTCCCATGGTTATCCATGAAAAGAAATATAAAGGAGAAATTAAGATCTTTGTAGATCTCAGGAAGCTAAACGATGCATCGTGCATGACCCATTTCCTACTCCATTCACAGATGAAGTGTTAGACAATGTTGGAGGGAATGAAGCATACTCTTTCACTGATGGATTTTCTGGATATCATCATATCAAAATTGATACATCAAACAGGCACAAGACCACATTTTCCACTGAATGGGGCTCATTTTAGTACATATTTATGCCCTTTGGTCTGAAGAACACACCTGCTATTTTTCAAGAGTAGTTGTTGTTGCATTCAAGGATTTTATCTATAAATTCTTAGAAGTATATTTTGATGATTGGACAGTATTTGGGTTATTGAAGAACCATTATGCCAGCTTAAGACCGATGTTAGCAAAGTGTAGACAACATCAGGTCTCCCTCAACTTGAAGAAAATCATCTTCTGTGTTCCCTATGGAATTCTACTGGGACACATTGTTTGTAAACAGGGGTTGATGGTGGATCCAACTAAAATCGCAATTATTGTGAATTTTCCAGCACCTAATTCAGTAAAATGGCTACGCACTACATTAGAGCACACAAGCTACTACAGGAATTTCATAAAAGGATATGCGCAGATCACTGCGCCTATGGAAAAATTGTTGAAGAAGGAAGCGAAGTTCATTTGGACTGAGGACAGTCAGAAAAAATTGGACTCATTAAAAGAGAGTATGGTAACTATGCCTATCTTAGTTTTTCCGGACTAGAGTAAACCATTCCACGTACATGTAGATGCTTCATCCATAGCACTTGGCATTGTGCTAGCTCAGCTAGGTGAGGGAGGCATTGACCATCCTATTGCATTCTCAAGTAGAAAACTGTCCTCAACAAAAAAGAATTATACCACAATAGAAACAGAAGGATTAGCTATGGTGTACGCAATGCAGAAGTTCAGACATTATCTGTTAGGTACACACTTTTGTATGTTTACTGACCACTCAGATTTGAAATACCTAGTCAATAAACCAGTGTTAGGGGGAAGAATCTGGAGATGGTTGTTACTCTTTCAGGAGTATGACTTCGAAGTCATCGTTAATCCAAGTAGACTGAACTCAGGACCTGACCATCATTCTAGAATTGAATCAGGCGAAGAACCTACCAACCTAGAGAACAGTCTACCAGATGCGCAGTAGTTTTCTATTCAGATAGAATATGACTATTATAAGGACATTGTACAACTCCTAACCACAAGTCTGGAACCTACAGATTTTACTACGTAGTAGAAGAAACAACTGGTAGTTAAAGCAGCTAACTTCACCATAATTGCAGGACAATTATACAAGCTAGGACCAGATGAAGTATTGCGCAGATGTGTGCTAGAACATGAGAAGCCATTGATACTAGTTGAATCACATTCACGGGTGTCTGGAGGCCACTACGCAGGAAGAGATACTGCGCAGAAAATTTTAAAAGAAGGACTATGGTGGCCTACACTCCACAAGGATTTGAAGGAGCATTTCCATAGTTGTGATGTTTTCCAAAGAACAAGGAAACCATCCCATAGAGATGAAATGCCACTGATTGCACAACTAACATTGAAAGCCTTTGATAAGTGGGCTATTGATTTTGTGGGACCTATCAACATCAACACATCATTTCATCAAGGGGAAACGTACTTTTGAAGATAGCAATGTTCACAATTGGAACTCATGGTAGTAGTCTATTTGGTATAAGTGAAGCTCTCAGGAATATTTACATACTAGTTTGGTCCCCCACCCCAGTGGGCTTGTCATGGTCACCAATAGTTCCACTTATTCAACACTTCTCAACAGTTCCTGTAGTTCCTGGGTTATTTACTCATATATGGATTGAAGCCACCTTCATTCATGTCCCAACAATATAGTAGATTCAACACCTTCATCCTCTCTCATTGTAAAAAATTTGCCATCATTTCACAAGCATGGGTATACCCGCCTCATTTGTATAAAAACTATTCTTTATTATAGCTTTAAAATCCATCACCAACATTCTTCCCCCATAGGAGAACCCTATTTGTGCACATATGCTTCATCCTATAGAACAAGAGAGAAACAATAGAAAACATGATGCATTATCATCTCTACAGTACCCTCTGAACCTCATACATTAGGGGGCATCTGTTAACGCATAAAAGTCGCACACATGTGACATTTCGGCGAATCATCTAGGAAGGCGTCATCAACATAAATCATGCATATCACCACATGCATCCTCAACAGATCTAAAACATAGCATGAGCCCATAAGTTCCAAGGAACATACAAAACAAAGAGGTAGCACGGGTAATACACAGTTGACCCACGTTATAGCGCAGATTACCTAAAAAACGCCTGCGCTACACTCACGCGACTTTTCATTCGATATCCACACTACTGTCAAAACGATGAGACCACTCAATTTCATTAGCTCATTGAAGACTCATTCCTCCCCAAATATTTGAATTCGGCTCCTCACACACTTAGTGGCATTAATCATCCCCTCTTGTGTACCTTGGAGCTAGTTCATGAAGGAGGAGAGTTCACATTTGTATCTAGTTTTTTGTTGGCTACCTCTTGTCCTATAAAAGGAAGCCATTAGCATGCATTTTGTAGAGAGAAATCAGTGTAATGTTATGCTGCTTTATTTGAGTTGGAGCTTCCTTGTAGCCCACCATTTCCTACCATTGTAAGCATTCCCAAGCTCCCTTGCCACCTTCCATCTAGGGGCAAGTGTTTCTCTCCATTGGTATACCATCTACTTAGCATTTAGTTTGTACAAGAAAGGCCTCCCTAAGGGATATTGTTGGATTCCCTTGAATCCCAACCTCATAGGTATTGTACAACTATTTCATTGGGAAATACAAGAGTGGTTTATCATATCTTTGGTTGTTCTTGGAGTTTGCATTCTCCCCCCAACTCTTTCATTTTGTGTTTTAATCAATATTTCTATGTTTGAATGTGAACTACACTAAGAATATCTTGTAGGATCACTTGGAGGAATACCAACCACATACAAAAGGGGCTCCAAGGACTGAGTCCTTGCTGCAATCTACAAGGCTTAGCCCCTTACCAACTGGAAGAGTGAACTTGTGCAATATTTTCCACAATAGACATTTTCCCTTTAGATGGGATGAGTGTTAATTAGTAATTGTTATCATCATCATCATTTTTATAATCATCGTCATCGTCATAGGCATCAACATTTTAGACAAAGTTATCATCATTATCATCATAGTCATTTTAGTCATCATCATCATCATGATAATCATTATGATGATGAATAACACATCCAACTAAGTAATTACATGAAATAAATAAAGTAGCTTTGGTATCTGAGTGGGAATATTATAGGCATGATTAGCACATTTCAAGCACTATAGATGAGTCAATGTACTTAATTAGTAATGTTCATCGTCATCGTCCTCATTTTCGATTTAGTTCCCATTGTCATCATTATCAACTTATAAACAAATCGTCATAAATGCCACCATAATTTTCATAATGCATCATCATCATCATCATTGTCGTCGTCATGTTGTTATGGTTACTCATATGCTATTAGGGTCACTCAAATGTTGTTAGGGACACTTTGATGCCATTACAGTCATTTAGGTTCCATTAGGATCAATCAAGATCAAATAGTGTTGTCACATGCATCATATTTATTGACATAGACATCATCATCATCCTAATCATCATCATCAACATCATACAATACATCAACGTTATCATCAACAACATCATCATTGTCATCATCATATATCATTATGATAGTGATTCGTCTCATCAACATTGTGATGATGAACAAGGAATCCTACTACCTTACAAGAATTTCATAAAGGACATTTTCCCTCGCCTAACTGGTATGGGTCTTAATAATTGTAAATTTTCATGATCCTTGGCATCATCCTCATTATATACATTACCATCATCGTCATCATCATAGACATCGACATTATCACCATAGTCATCATCATTGTTATCATCATATATCATCACAGTCAGTCATGATCATCATTGTGATGATGAAAAATTCATCCAACGACATAATTACATAAGTTTCGTAAAATATATTTTACCTATGAGTGGGAATGTAGGCATTAATTTTCATCATTATCATCATGTTATCAAATCATGATCAATGCCTTCATCATTATCATCATGTTATCAAATCATGATCAATGCCTTCATCATTATCATCATGCATCATCATCATCATTGTCATGTTGTTAGGGCCACTCATATTCCATTAGGGTCGTTCAAATGTTGTTAGGGACACTCAGATTCCATTAGATTCATTTAGGTGACATTAGGGTCACTCATATGCCATTAGGGTTGTTCAGGTGCCATTAGGATCAATAAATATCAAATATTTATATCATATCCATCATCATCATCGACATTGTAATGATGAAAAAGGCATCCAAATACCTAATTACATGAGTTTCGTAAAATATTTTTGGCCTCTGAGTAGGAAATTAGGAATCATGAGCACGTTCTAAGAACTATGGATGAACGGGTCTTAATTAATTAGTAATTTTAATCACCGCCATCCTAATAATCGATGTAGTGATCATTGTCATTGTTATCATCTTATAATCAAATCACAATCACTGCCATCATCATTGTCTCCATGCATCATCGTCACCATCATCATGCCGTTAGGCCACTCAAGTGATATTAGGGTCACTCAAATGTTGTTAGGGACATTCAAATGCCATTAGGGTTATTTAGGGTCACTCAAATTCCATTAGGATCATTTAGGTTCTATTACAATCAACCAAGATCAAATAGTACTATAATCACATGCATCATCATCATTGACATCAACATCATAATTGGCATCATCGTCATAATCATCATCAACAACATCAACATCATACAAATCAACAATATCATCATTGTCATCATCACCATCATCATTGGTGTCATCATCATCGTCGTCATCAATTTGATGATGAAAAATGCATCCTAATACCTTACATGAATTTCATATAGGAGCATTGGCATCTAACTGGGATGGGCCTTAAGTACTAATTTTCATTATCATCATCATCATTATTGTTATCATCATCAACACCATCGTCATATACATCGACATTATTTTCATCGTCATCATCATTATAAGCATCACATATATATCATCATAGTCATTGTCATCATCATTGTCATGATCATCATTATGATGATGAAAAGGGAATCCAAGTGCTTAGTTATAACATGAATTTGGTAATGGAGCTTTGGCCTTTGAGTAAGAATGCATGCACCATTAGCATGTTCTGGGCACTATGGATGGGTGTTAATTAGTAATTGTCCTCATCATTGATGTGATCATTGTAGTCATTATTATCATCTTATAATAAAATCATCATCAATTCCATATTCATCATTGTCAATATGCATCGTCATCGTCATCATCATGATGTTAGGGTCATTAAAATTTCGTTAGGGATAGTTGGATTCCATTAGGGTTATTTAGGTGCCATTAGGGTTTCTCATATGCCAAAAGGGTCATTAGGTTCCATTAGGGTCACTTTGGGTCAAATAGTGCAATAAAATGCATCATCCTCCTTCTCATCATCATCATCATTACCATCGTCCTTATCATCATTGTTATCATCATAGACATCGACATTAACGTCTAACATAACCCTTCCAAATCTAACCCTCAACTCCTATAACAAATAGGCTCTATCACATCTATTAAGCAACTCATACGTTGAACTAGGATCAATTCTAGGAGCAAAACTCAATGTTATTTTGGGAGAAAATCTAGGGGGAAAACAAGGCACAATACTAGGGGAAAACAAGGCACAATACTAGGAGAAAACTTGGTGCTACTTTGGGAGCAAAACTATATGCTACACTAGGTGTTATTGTAGATGCAAAACTTAGTGCTAAACCTACTGAAAAATAGGAAGAAAAACTAGGCACTAAACATGGTGATAATCCTGGATTAAATCCATGTGCAACCTAGGGATCCAAACTAGGTGCAATTATTGGCTTAAAACCTAGTGCCATTCCTAGCACAAAAAGGAGGCAAAACTAGGCATGAATACTGATGTTATTCGAGTTATTATTCCTGGTGCTAAAGGGAGAAAAAGTAGGCATTGATTCTGGCGCTAAAGCAAGCACTAAATTAGGTGTTAATGTGGATGATAATTAGCATCCAGTTTAGTGCCCATTTTTTAAACAAAGCACAAAAAACACCAATAGAAGTGCCATCCCATGAAATAGCGTTGACTTTTCCTAGAAAATGAAGAAAAATACACTAAATGTGTTAGTAGAAACCAAAAAGGGAGTTGAAAGGGAAGCCAATTATAGGGTCTTGTTATAGTGCAAGCTATCACCAAGATATTGTGGGCCATTTGAAGTGCTTGAGAGGATAGGGATAGTTGCATATAGAATTGAATTTCCTACTAACACTAGAGCTCATAATGTTTTTCATGTTTCTTTGATTAAGAATTACGTACATGATTGTAACCATGTGATTTATTGGGATGTGATCTAGGTGGCACCTGAGGGATATTTCCAAACAAAGCCACTATGAATCCTTGAGAAGAAGGTAGCATTGCTTTGGAATCAATAAAATGAACAAGTAAAGGTGCAGTGGAAGCACTTTGGTCTTGGTGAGGCTACATGGGAGCTAGAGGATGCCACGAGAGAGGCGTATCCATTTTGTTCTGATTTTGAGAAAATACTAAGGAATTAATTATTCCAAGTGGGGGATTATAATAACACAAGTTTTGACTTGGAATGTATGAAATTTGATTATGTAAATGATGTAAATATTCTAGTATGGATTAGTGCAAAGCCCAAGGCCAAAGCTCGACAAGTGAATGGATAGGCATGCATAATGTAAATATTTATATATGGACCATGTGGTTCGATTTTCATGCTAACTTATAAGCTATGTAAATAGTATGTTGGAAAAATAATAAAAATTTCCAAGATGGTTGTGTAAAGATCACTACAAGAGCTTTGATTCCACTAGAGGGGAAGAGGAAATGGGTCCTATGGGAGATTAAATCCTTTATTTCCAAGTGTCAAATTTAGAACTCATCCATTTTCAGCCATGTACCTTAAATGAGCTAATCATTTCATTTTTAATATTAAATCCAATCAATGAATTCATGTGTGAGGTTGGTGGGGAAATTCCTCTCATGTAGTTATGGAAGCATGGGATGGTTATACTTCTATGACTGTTGTTAGATTCCTATATTCTATGGTCATAATATATGTCATATATATTTTTATCATCCTCTCATCTCGTTTGGAGATACAAATTATTTTCTCATGCATATTTTTACAACAAGCATAGTTTTCCTCTTGTTGTACATTCCTTTGACAATACCATTATCAAACTGAGAAATAACAAGACATTTGAATTGTGAAGGGAAAGTTGTAGACATTAGAGAAAATAGATGATTGTAAGTGAGCATAGAGGTTGGGAAAGATAGGAAACTTTACCCATTATGTTTTTCTACTTCTACATTCTTGAGAAGTCATGAATTAATGTTATAGGAGGTTATCCAACAACATACAACAGGTTGAAATATTTCTCCACACATTGGTAAGCACCATAATGGTTGTATTTCCTAAGGTAAATGTGGAGAAGTAAAGGGAAATCCCTTCCTTGTGTTCTGTGGGATAGTAGAAAAGAGTACCATGTGCTCAAAGGTGGGTTGTTTGGCTAAGCATGAGAGAAAAATGGGTTGGGGGATAAGAGAGAGAAGCATGTAGGTGTTTTCTTCACCCTGGTGGCCTCATATCCTTACTTGGGGGTGGTATCTATAGATGATACCTACATTTGAGTGGAAAATCGCTCTTACGCAACTAGTTGTTTGTATCTTATTTGTTAAAAGATGAGTATTTTCTGTGTATATGAATATGGAATGCTTTTATTTGCTTCTTATGATTAATATGCATGTTAATGCATGATGTGTATGTGGATAAATTTGTGTTTCCTTTATGTTTTGAATTATACATCTACACACGCATTTCTTAGTTATGAATTTGTATTTATGGCCCATGGGGTGAAATTTAGAAACTTGTAATTCATAAATACACCCTCCTTTGGTTGGAATGATGGATGGGGATGTGACAATAAGGAGATAAATAAGGTCCAAGGAAAATCCTACAACAAGCAATATGAGAGAAGGAAAGATTCCAAAAAATAGACGAAGCCATAGATGGGGATATCCATGAAAATATACTTGAAGGAAGTAGATAGGCAATGAAATCTCAAGAATGGGATATGAAATAGAGATAGGTGGATAAAATGATCAATAAACATGAGGGATCAAAGTTAAGAATGAAGGAATTCTTTTTAAAGTAGGAACAAGGGATGACTTGATATCTTGAAAGGGATAGGAGAAATATAGCATTAGAATATCACATTTATTGCATTTGAATTTGTTATTGCATGCATAAAATAAATTATCATCCACTTTGACTATCAAGTAAAGTTATATGTTAAAATAGCCATGAAGTGTCAATGGTTAGATGTCAACATGATTATTTTATACTAGTGTAGTGTAGGTTTAAGGAAATATTTGAGGTATGATCGTGGGAACACTATGATTGATATCCCTAAAGATCATGGCTAGTTGGAGAGTTTGAATGTACATGTTGCTAACAGTTTGTTTCATGGGTTCTCTATACAAATTTCTTGAAGGAACCATGAAAGTTTCATGATAACTTTAGCAAGAAATAAATATTTGTTTCATGTTGAAAAGAGGTGCTAGAATATCTCCATGGTGAATTTGTCCGTGCTTAACAAATGAATAAAGTGACCTATATGCAATATGAAATGTCAAAACTACTATTGTCTCAATCAATGTCTATGGGAATTCCTACAATATGAAAAGTGCATTTTGGATTTCTCAATCTCAATCATTGTCTCAATTAGTGATGTTTCAATGGAAACAATGTATTATAGTTGTGATTTATTTTCCTAGATGCAAGTACATTTTGTGTGAATAGTGGTGATAAACAAGTTGATTGTTGGGTTTGACTAATTTTTAACTGATGGTTTTTAATAGCAGGGCAATAAGATTGAATTTTCATTGTCTCGACTCAATAAAATGTGAGATTTTATTTTCAATCCTATGTGTGTCACTGTAGTATTGAAAAAAATTGACCTCGTTTCTACTTATTGACACATTGTTGGGAAAATAAACGGTAGTGTTAGCGTTGTCAGTTGATATAATTGAAACAAAATATTTTAAAATTTAAACAAAAATAAATAAAATCCCGACATCACGATTTCTACTCGCCAATAAAATTTAAAAAATAAAATTAAAATTAAAAGTTGATTGCATATTGAGACTATAGATTAAATTTAAATAAAAAATTTAAAATTCTGACAACATAACTCTTTAAAACTTCTACACAGTGAAAATCCAGAAGCCTTGATACAAAAGCATAACTCTTGGTAGTCAAGAAAAATAAAAAATATTATTATAATTTATTAAAAACAAACTAACTAATGTTTGGGTTGAGATGCCATGATTGAAGCTGGTGGGGGATAATAGCTATGTTGCTTGAAAGCTTAGTCATGGGTTTCGTTGCACAAAATGAAAAAACAAATGAATATAAGTGTGCAACTATTTTTTTTTGTATAAGAATGATAGCTCGATCTAGGGTTTCTTTAACCCAAGCAATACCTATATTGAGGATTTGGCTTGTTCTCCAAAATAACTCAATCGAGGGCTTATTCAAGTACTCAATCAAGCTCTTAAAATATCGGTTGAGGGCTTAAAATACCTTGATTAAGGGTTGGGAAAACCTATTTTATTCAACCCACCTTGCAATAAGTTGGTGTTACATAACTTCATGGATTGAGTTGAAGTCGAACTCAAGGTATCTGTTTCATTTTAGATCTAGACTCATGCTATGGTCTTATAAGAAACATATTTTTTTTCACTTTCGACCACATAAATATGAATATTTTGATGTATTAATGTTGATGTAGAGGAAATCCTAATTCTCATTCTAATGTGTTAACTCACATTTTTTTGAAATGGATCACCTATACTATATTATGACAACCAAAGTGCAACATAAATAATTGAAAACCCTTTTGTTCACAATAAAGTGAATCTTGTGGAGCTTCATGCCCATTATTTGAGATAATTTGTACAACATAATGTTGTGTCTCTCATTTATTACAAGACAAATGATCAAATTGATGATATCTTTATAAATAAATTAACATAAGTAAAGTATGTGAAAACTCCATGCTATGCTTAGTCTTCAGGAATACGATATTATGATTGATTTTACAAGTACATAAAAATTCCACTTCCTGAATATCCAAAGAGTTGTGCTAATGGGGTAGTGTTGAAATAATAGGTTCATCTCCTATAGATCTTCTAGAGATAAATAGTTAATAGTCAAAAGTTTACCAAGGATGTCGATTAAGAGGTTGACTAGGAAATCATCTAGTCAGTTGGACAAAATAAAGGTGGCCCCAATTCAAATGACTAAAGCATGGATCAAGGGAGAAACGTAGGATATGTAGGTGCACCTAAGGTGATCGAAGTTCACTATGTCTTCCTCATTTTATAGAAGCTAGTTATACTTTGGTTTATATATATATATATAATATTGTAGATCAATTTATCATGGTGATATATAGTAGTATATGTGTGTTATTCCCTTTGTTATGTCACACTAACTTGTGCTTCAATTCTATAATAATGTTTATCAACACCACCTATTCTTGGAATTCATTACTCTTCACCTCCATAATTCCCTAATTCTCCAAAATATCTGTGCATGCCTCTTCATTAACATGTGTAAACCAAATAATGTAGGCTCATTTTACAATATTTTCTATGGTCCCCATTAGAATTACATTTTCATATTATGGAGCCATTTGTCATACAATATATCTGTTAGAGAATAATAACCATCTCCATGGAATCACTCTCTCAGCTAGAGACTTAGGCCATGGCCTCATGAGTGTACTTGTCCAAATTGCATCCAATTTGGCCATATAATCCACCCTAGATCTTCCTCCTAAAATATACAAGGATCCTACACTACTATTTATAAGCCAACTATCATTTCGAGGGCTCCTAAGCATATATTTTTAGTTGTTGTAGGTACACTACATAATTTGGAGATTCTTTCCCTGATTTTAGAAAAGATCCATTATAGTTAGAGTTGTGGAGTAAAACATGGGTACCCACTGCATTATTCATGGTTTGAACCAACTCTAAGAGTTATTTTGCACTACTAGGCATTAGCAGAGCCTTTTTAGGGATGAACACCACATGTGTGTACTTATCCTTAGTTGTTCCTAGCATTTAAGTGACCAAGTCCACTTAGGGTCTACTTAGGTTGGTTATGAGGTTGTTAACTCACATCAAAGAGTTTGCATGGCTAACAAAAGGAATTTTGGCTCTGGTTAAGCCTAGCTAGGATCTCATGTACTAGATGAGTTATTCGAATTGCCTCCTAAAACTATTTGAATTTCCTATATGTGATAGATCACTCATTCTTTGTAAATAAGATGGAATATAATAGTTTAATGTGTTATTGAAATATCTATTTTCCTTTGTTTCATATTTTTCTCATTTATGAAATGATTTTTCCACATTGTTGAGTGATTGCATATGTATTTATTTATTGTTTTGAATCTAGATATGTATGATCCAAAATTCTATAATATAATAGGGTTATAGAAGGTCATGCTAAAGGGATTATTGTGCTTGATTCAAGCACATCAAATGGATTAACAATTATTTGGAAGCTAAGAGAAGCTTGTAGAGTGATTTTGATCAATTTCATTCTACCCCACCTGTGGGATGGTGAACTTGGATAATCAAAATATAAGTTGTGACAATGTAGTGTATCCAAACCCATTTCCTTGGAAATCAAGGCACTTTGAAAAGGAAAAAAACTTCATTTCCAATTGTGATTTATGAGTTGTAATTTCAATTTCATTCCTATGATCTCGTACAAATGTTATGCACAAAATCCCTTTAATAATAACATTATGTACATTTCTAGTGAATTGAGTGTCCAAGCACAACAATGTTTTCATTTTCTAAATATAATTAACCCTTATACATTATTAACATAGATATTTCATCCAATTAATTAATCTATTACATAATTTGTACATTCTAATTGAAATATTAAAGCAAACTCACAAATAATAGCATTCAACATAGTAACAACTATAAACATGTATATGTATTCCAATGGTTATCCATCAAATTGCTTACTAAGGAGTGATTCTCCTCCCAACTATAGGAATCATATAAAGATTCCACCACCAAGTTGGCCCATGATATTGTTGGGGAGGAGAAGGAACTCCTAACATTATATATATATATATATAGCTAGTCCACGGTGCCCAAGAAATCAAACAATCCAAACATCTACCCTCAAAACCAACCAATGGAACTCTTCTAGGTAGGACACCAATCCCTCATTTGTTGAATATTGTAACTTCTAAGAATATTATATTTGTATATTATTTATTCCGGAGATGTTCCATACCTCCGATGTGATTATACTATTAATCCGGAGATGTTTATTCCTCCGGATTGGTTGTGGTAACTAGGGTTACTAGACCCACCATGTGGGGGTCGGCCCAGTCAGTTATAATAGGGTATTTAACCTAATGGTTAAATACGAGCCTACATGTACTTGTGTAAAATACATGTCAGTGTAGTGTATAAATAGAGGAGGTATGTTCCTCATTTGATACACTCACTCACTTGTGAAAGATAGCGCACTTGTCTGGGAGCTTTGCTAAGGAGACAAAGTAGGAGGGAGCACATATTGTATTTTGGTTGATCATCTTATTGAGGAAAGCTTTGATGGGTTTTCTACCCCATGAGGGTTTCCCAGGGTATATTATGTGTCTATCTTGTGATTATGTTTCTTTCAGTGATCTTGATAGTCTATTTGGTTTAAAATTAACATGGTATCAGAGCTAGACTGAATAGGACATCTTTCACAAGGTAAGAATACCTCTCTCTCTCTCTCCGGTGAAAGTTAGGGTTTCAGCAACAAGTTGGTATTATTGAATTTTGGTTACATGGCTGGATATCCCTCTTCAATACCTTTCTTTTAAGCCCTATATCGAACTTTTTGGTTGGGTAGAACTCCGGGAAATCAAAACCCTAATTCTACCAAAAGTGCGATAAGTCAGAATTTGGGTTCAAAAAAAAAAAAAAAAATAAGTTTGGCATTTTTTAATTCTGATTACATGGCTGGATAGCCCTTCTCAAGACCATTCTTTTAAGCCCTAGATCGAACTTTTTGGTTGGGTAGAACTCCGGGAAATCAAAACCCTAATTCTACCAAAAGTGCGATAAGTCAGAATTTGGGTTCAGAAAAAAGTTGGCATTTTTGAATTCTGATTACATGGCTGGATATCCCTTCTCAAGACCATTCTTTTGAGCCCTAGATCGAACTTTTTGGTTGGGTAGAACTCCGGGAAAGTCAAACCCTAATTCTACCAAAAGTGCGATAAAATTCTGTTCCAGATTCCGGAAAAGTGAAAAGTAACATTTCCAGGTAAGTCTACTCTGTCTCTTGGACTCCCCCAAGAGAAGATGGCTCCAAACACTAAGCTTGAAGACAAGCTAGAAGGTATAGAGAATTTCCGGGCATGGAAATACAGAATTGGTCTCATTCTTGAAGAGAATGATCTTGCTCATTATATCAAGGAAGAAGTTGCAGAACCAGAAGGAGATGAAGCCAAAGAAAAGCACAGGAAGGATTTGATTAGGGAAAAGAGAATCATAGCTGATTCTATTAAAGACCACTTGATTCCCCAAGTGGCCTCCAAGAAGACTCCAAAGGAAATGTATGATGCCCTAGGAAGAATGTATGAAGGAAAGAACATCAATAGGAAGATGAATCTAAGGACTCAATTTAAGAGTACCAAGATGCACAAAGGAGAATCCATTCAAGACTACTTCTCAAGGGTTTCACAAATCAAGGAACAACTAGATGCAATTGGTGATACTCTTGATGAGGATGAACTTGTGATGACTACTCCCAATGGTCTCACTAGACCTTGGGAATCCTTCATACAAACCATGTGTGCCAGGAAAGAGAGCATGAAGTTTGATATAGTATGGGAGGATTGTGTTCAAGAAGAAGCTAGGGTAGCCAACAAAGAAGCTCTTCTCAAAGAGGATGACCAAGCTTTGGCCACCCATACCAAAAGAAGAAGAATAGGTTATCTCAAGAAAGTTGACCACAAAGGATCTCAACACTTCTCTAGACCTAAAAAGAGAAAAGGACCATTTCCAGTAAGAGATGTTTCCACAGTCAAATGCTACAACTGTGATAAGCTAGGACACATCTCCAGATTTTGTCCTTCACAAAAGAAGAAGTTTGTCCACAAAAGACACCATGCACATATGGCAGAAAATGATTGTGAAGAAGAAGAAGAGGAAGAAGATGAAGAAGAAGAAGAGATAGAGGTAAGGACTAAAAGGAAAAGATATAAGGTGAAGAAAGAAGATCCAGAAGAATATGTTCTATTCTCTGCACTCTCTGGATCTGTATCTCCTGGAGAAGATACATGGCTCATTGACAGTGGTGCTTCTAAGCACATGACAGGTCAAAGGAAGACCTTCTCAAATCTTGAAGAAAAGTCTTCTACACAAAAGGTATCTCTAGGAGATGACTACCAATATCCCATCAAAGGAATTGGTGAAGCTAGCTATAAGCTAGATTCAGGAACACCCTTGAAGATGAAAGACATCTTATATGTACCAGGTTTAAAGAAGAACCTTCTCTCTATCTCAACACTAGATAAGAAAGGTTTTAGAGTAGCTTTCATAGATGGACAAGTACTCATGTGGTCCAAAGGAAAGACAATTAAAGATGCAATTGTTATTGGTGAAGAAGAAGGAGGTCTCTATAAGCTCAAGGGCCATCCAGAAGCTGCCCTTGCTCATGAGATCTCTAGCCCCAGTGAGCTATGGCATAGAAGATTAGCTCACATCAACTATAAATCCTTACCTTATGTAAGCAAGGTAGTAATAGGATTACCAGATTTGAAAGTTGATCATGATGGCTCATGTAAAGGGTGTAAGAAAGGGGAAAATATCAAGAACCCCTTTCCAAAGAGTGAAACAAAGACTAAGAACATTTTAGAGCTAATACACTCAGATGTATGTGGACCAATGCCCACCACTTCTCTAAGTGGGTTTGAATACTATCTTTCATTCATTGATGACCATTCAAGGAAAACTTGGATATACTTCCTGAAAGGTAAGAATGAAGTCTTTGGAAAATTCAAAGAGTTCAAGGCTCTAATAGAAAATCTATCAGATAAGAGAATCAAAATTCTCAGAACAGATAATGGCGGAGAATTTACCTCAAAGGAATTTGAGGACTTTTGTAAAGAAGTTGGAATTAAAAGGGAACTAACTACTCCATACAATCCCAAACAAAATGGGGTGGCTAAAAGGAAAAATAGAACAATCATGGAAGTTGTAAAGACCATGATACATGACCAAGATCTTCCCATGTATCTATGGGTTGAAGCAGCCAAGACAGCAGTATATGTGCAAAATAGATTATCTCATAGTGCTCTTCATTTCAAAACTCCAGAAGAAGTGTTTACAGGTAAGAAGCCTGAGGTAAGTCATCTTAAAATATTTGGGTGTCCTGTGTACATCCACATTCCAAAAGAAAAGAGAACCAAGTTGGACCCTTCTGGTAAGAAGGGGATTTTTGTTGGTTATTGTGAATCATCCAAAGCCTTCAGAATTTACATTCCAGGTTTTCATCACATAGAAATAAGTAGAGATGTAACGTTTGATGAAGAAGCAGCTCTCAAGAAATCTAGGAAGTGCCAACTTGAAGAAATCTATGAAGAAGATACTTCTCCCAGAATCACAGAGGCTATGCCCATTCCTGAAGATGATTCTCCAGAGGATCATGATATGTTGGAACCACAAGAGCCTCATATTTCAGACTTATCTAAGAAAAGAAGGCCATCATGGGCTAGAGATATTATTCAAGGGGCTGAAAGATATGGAGCTCCTGAAGGCTCCACTAGAGAAAGAAAGAAACCAAAGCTAGTGTCCAACTACATGGCTTTAATGTGTGATCTTGTGGATCAACTACCTACCAGCTATGAAGAGGCAGCTCAGAAGAAAGAATGGGTAGAAGCAATGACAGAAGAATATCAGTCAATAATGAAAAATGATGTTTGGGATATAGTCCCCAAACCAAAAGATAAAAGTGTGGTTTCTTCCAAATGGATCTTCAAGATAAAACATGCTGCAGATGGTAGCATTGAAAAATACAAGGCAAGATTTGTAGCCAGAGGATTCTCTCAGAAGGAGGGAATTGACTATGAAGAAACATTTGCACCAGTTGCTAGGTATACTTCAATTAGAACTATCATGGCACTTGCATCCATGATGAAGTGGAAATTACACCAAATGGATGTTAAGACAGCTTTTCTAAATGGTGTAATTGAGGAAGAAGTATACATAGAGCAACCACAAGGGTTTGAGGTTAATGACGGAAGGACTCATGTATGCAAACTGAAAAAGGCATTATATGGGTTGAAACAAGCTCCCAGGGCTTGGTACGGAAGGATTGACAATTTATTAACTAGCATGGGCTTTACCAAAAGTAAAGCTGACCCCAATCTTTATCTCAAGGTGATGGATGATGAACTAGTTATATTGTTGTTATATGTAGATGATCTATTTCTAACTGGAAATGAGAAACAAATTATTGAAAGCAAGAAGAAGCTTTCTTCAGAATTCGAGATGAAAGATCTCGGATTAATGCACTACTTCTTAGGCTTAGAAGTATGGCAAGAACCAAAAGGAATCTTTCTAAATCAAGGTAAGTATACTGTGGATATTCTCAAAAGATTTGATATGTTGGAGTGTAAAGCCATGGCCACTCCCATGGACTCCAACTTGAAGTTGTTAGTTAATGATTCATCAGAATTAGTGGACATAACCTTATACAGACAAATCATTGGATCATTGATGTACTTAACTAATACTAGGCCTGATATATGCTTTGCTGTAAATACTCTAAGTCAGTATTTAGTAGAACCTAGAAAGGTCCACTTAATAGCTGCAAAGCATGTAATGAGGTACCTAAAAGGTACATTAGATTTTGGCCTATATTATCTCGGAGGTCATGAACTCAGGTTACATGGTTACTCAGATTCTGACTGGGCAGGTAGTGTCTCAGACAGAAAAAGTACTTCAGGTGGATGTTATGGTCTTGGATCTGCCATGATTTCCTGGTTCAGCAAGAAACAATCTAGTGTGGCTCTCAATAGTGCTGAAGCAGAATATATAGCTGCCTGCTCTACCAGCTGTGAAGCAGTATGGCTTCAAAAACTTTTATCTGGAGTGTTTGACTTAGAAATGGATCCCACTGTGATTATGTGTGATAATCAAAGCTGCATCAAGATGACTGAAAATCCTGTGTTTCACGATAAGTCAAAACACATAGATATCCGAAACTTTTATATACGAGATATGGTGCAGAGAGGAGCTATCAAGCTCGAGTATATAAGCACTGAGGATCAAATTGCTGATATCTTGACCAAACCTCTGTCTCGAGTAAAGTTTGAACACTTCTGAGACAAGCTTGGTGTAGTTCAAAAGGGACCCTCCTCGAAAGGGGGAGTAGCATAGTATCTAATAACTAGTCTGTCTCATCAATGATGAGGATACCTTTTTACTGCACTTAGTTACTTAGAATTATTTAGAATTAGGACTCTTATATTTTTTTGATGATGATGATGATACATGTTTTGATATACATGTTTGATGATGATGATACATGTTTTGATATACATGTTTGATGATGATGATGATACATGTTTGATGATGATGATGATACATGTTTTGATATACATGTTTGATGATGATGATACATGTTTTGATATACATGTTTGATGATGATGATGATACATGTTTGATGATGATGATGATACATGTCTTGATATACATGTTTGATGATGATGATACATGTTTTGGTTATACATGTTTTTGATGATGAGAATACATGTTTTGTTATACATGTTGTGAGGGGATTGGATCATCCCTGGACTTCAGTCCTAAAGTTGAGCCGTAGACGTATGTCTTCGAGAATGAAGTTCTTGGTGAACATGTGAGGGGATTGGATCATCCCTGGACTTCAGTCCTAAAGTTGAGCCGTAGACATGAGGTCTCCGATAACTGAACGATAGGACTGGATCGTCCATGGACCTTGGTTCAAAAGGTACACGATAGGACTGGATCGTCCCTGGACTTCGGTTCAAAAGGTACATAATAGGACTGGATCGTCCCTGGACCTCAGTTCAAAAGGTACACGATAGGACTGGATCGTCCCTGGACCTCGGTTCAAAAGGTACACGATAGGACTGGATCGTCCCTGGACTTCGGTTCAAAAGGCACATGATAGGACTGGATCGTCCCTGGACCTCGGTTCAAAATGTACGTGACAAATCCTAGAATTGCTCTAGGTTACATCCAGCATGAAACAGGGTTAGCTCTGTAGATGTGATACATCCAGCATGAAACAGGGCTGGCTCTGTAGATGTGATACATCCAGCATGAAACAGGGCTGGCTCTGTAGATGTGATACATCCAGCATGAAACAGGGCTGGCTCTGTAGATGTGATACATCCAACATGAAACAGGGCTGGCTCTGTAGATGTGATACATCCAACATGAAATAGGGCTGGCTCTATAGATTTGATACATCCAGCATGAAACAGGGCTGGCTCTGTAGATGTGACACATCCAGTATGAAAGAGCACTGGCTCTGTGGCGGTAAATCCTAGATCTGATCTAGGTCACATCCAGTATGAAAAAGGACTGGCACTGTGGTTGGGATTAGATCGTCCCCAGACATGAGACTTGTCTTAAAGAGATAAGGATTGATCATCCTGGAACTTGATCTGGATTGTATCATCCATGGACCTATGTCCTAAAGAGAGCAGGATTGATCATCCTGTAATATGATCGTGTGATGACGATGCCGATGATCATGTGATGACGATGTTGATCGTGTGATGACGATGCTGATGATCGATGCTGATGATCATGTGATGACGATGTTGATCGTGTGATGTCGATGCTGATGATCGTGTGATGACGATGTTGATCATGTGATGGCGATGCCGATGATCGTGTGATGACGATGCTGATGATCGTGTGATGACGATGTTGATCGTGTGATGACGATGCTGATGATCGAGTGATGTCGATGTTCCAGTAACTAGTTGAGTTACTGATGATGATGAACTGAAGAAAGCTTCCGATGACATATAGATGTATCATGTATGATGTATGACTCGTTGCTCCTGCGGATGCTGTTATAATATCCTTCTCGTTAAGGGGGAGTGTTGAATATTGTAACTTCTAAGAATATTATATTTGTATATTATTTATTCCGGAGATGTTCCATACCTCCGATGTGATTATACTATGAATCCGGAGATGTTTATTCCTCTGGATTGGTTGTGGTAACTAGGGTTATTAGACCCACCATGTGGGGGTCGGCCCAGTCAGTTATAATAGGGTATTTAACCTAATGGTTAAATACGAGCCTACATGTACTTGTGTAAAATACATGTCAGTGTAGTGTATAAATAGAGGAGGTATGTTCCTCATTTGATACACTCACTCACTTGTGAAAGATAGCGCACTTGTCTGGGAGATTTGCTAAGGAGACAAAGTAGGAGGGAGCACATCTTGTATTTTGGTTGATCATCTTATTGAGGAAAGCTTTGCGGGTTTTCTACCCCATGAGGGTTTCCCACGGTATATTCTGTGTCTATCTTGTGATTATGTTTCTTTCAGTGATCTTGATAGTCTATTTGGTTTAAACTTAACATCATTCATCTTTTATTTTCACCCCTCATCCAAATACAACACAAGGGAAGGTATTTTCATTCTCTTCTAAATATTCCCTTGGGAATCCTTCTAATCATGTGCTCTAGTGTATGAAGGAAGAATTTGGTCACCAAAATATCTCTAGAATCCCTACAGTGGTAAACCATTGCCTCAAATAAGAAAAACCTTAACATGGGAACAAGGTTTTGGGGTGCTCCCATCTTCTCTAGATATTATGGGAAATGTAACTATATTTCTCCCTCTAGTATTAGCCAAAATTCTCTCTTGATATCAATGATTCCTACCAGTCCCTAGGCTCTCCCTAGCCATAAGCTCATGGGATTCTCTTACAGGTTACATGCATGGAAGCAATGGATGGTTTCATGTTGGTTCTCTCCAATAACTAGGGAGAGGAAAATGATTGCATGGAATTTTATCATGGAAGAATTGAATGAATGAATCTCCCCAGTGAAAATGCAAATGACATACTTCCTCCTTCATGGGAAGTGTGTGCCCTCCTAATAAGCCTATAGAAACATAAAAATCCAAAGATTGGATGATCATGAGTCATGGTAGAAGCAAATATAATAATATATCTCCTTGGACCTCACCTTGCTTCCCCTCTTGCAATATGTTACTCTCGTAACAACCTTGTGGTGGATTTTTATATTGATAAATCTCTTTGAATACATGCTTCCACAATGTAGACACACCATGGTAATATCTACATGGTGGGATCTAGAACATAACATCTACATCTTAAATTTAAACCATAACATGTATTTATAATTATTTTCTAATTGATCTTGAGAATATTTACAAGATGTTTTATATATCTAATCATTGTACTACTAAAAGTAAGTCCACCTAAATTAACATATATAATAAATTACAATAATATAATATGTGCAAGATCATGATATCTCAAAGTAGTTAGCCAACATTCAATTTAAGATACTATATAAACAAAGACACTAGAGTAAGAACTCTTGTTTAAAATTGGAAAATCGTATATTAATTATTACCCCATAAAAATATCAAAATCAATCTAACTTTTATTTCTCAAAATAATATATAAAACATGGAAAGTTGTTAAACCAAAATAACCTTTATTTCTTAAAATAATATAAAGTATGGAAAGTTGTAAAAGTGTTTCAAAATTACTTATACTCCCTCTTTATGAGAATCATTTAGCCCATTTACTTTTATTATCTTTGCTTAAAAGCTATAAAACGGAGGGTTATATATAATTGTTTGTTTCATATACCTGTCTCCTTAGATCAAATTTAAAAAAAAAAAATCGCCGTGAACATGAAATTTCATTCAATTTGGTCACACGGATTATTATTTTTATTTAATTATGCTCAATATAACAATCTCACAAAATGGTAGTGATGGTAGTGTATGTTACTGTCCCTCGGATCGAATGAAGTTGGACATCGAAGTCCTTCACTATGGGGACCACTTCATACATAAGTCAACGGTTCCTTCATGCTTCATGAATGCCTTCACCACGATAATAAATAAGGTTACAATCATATGACTTTTTTTTAAGTAAATCATGATAAGTTTCAAATAATAAGAAGTAATGATTGATAAAGATTTAATGTACTTTCTAAAATAATATTTTCATCCATATTTCTATTAAAGTCTTAATTATACCGAGCTTTACAAGATATTTACATTAAAGTTTCCGTTGTACTCAATTTTACATTAAAGTTTCAGTTATACTCAATTTTCTTTATGTTAATGTAGTTTCCTTTTTAAGTTCCCTTTATATTTAGGTTCGTATTGCATATCTTTTTTTATGATTTTCCATGTGGCACTCAACATTGAAAGTTGGTATGTTTTTTATACCCATTGTTTTTTACTTACGGTGGTTACGGTGGTTAAGAATGTTGGTATGTAAATATACTTTTTATTACATGGTAAAAAAAATGTTTTTACTTATAAAAATAAGTTTGTAATAGCAAAGATTTTTCAAATTAAAGTGTAATTAACTGAAATAAAATTATATATTAAAGTATGAATATGTTAAACTTAAAGGTGAATATGAAGATTGTGTTGTAAAAAAACACCAAGAGACAAGATTAAATGGAATGAAATATAACCTTTATTATAATCATATTCAAAGTAAAAGAATTATTTGAAGATTGTGTGAGAAAAAAACACTAAACATAAGAAGAGATAAGATTAAATTGAGTGAAATATAATTTTTATGATAATCATATTCAAAGTAAGAGAATTATATGAAGATTGTGTAAGAAAAAAACACCAAAAATTATATGGAGATTATGTAAGAAAAAAACACCAAAAACTAAAAAGGACAAAATTGAATTGAGTGAAACACAATCTTTCATGATAATCATATTCAAAATAAGAGAATTATTTGAGACAAAATGCTAAAGTAAGTGACTATGAAGATTCTCGGAAAGAAAAGGCCAAACACTTAACGTAAATTATGAAGAATAATGAAATATTTGAAAATAGAAGAATTATGAACCTATTTAAAATTTTATCCAAAGTTGAACGAAGCTGTTGGAGTTAAGTTGACTTGAGGTGTGTGAATTATTATGGTAAAGTAGATAGAAGCATTGGGGAGTTTAAGATGAGTGGATGAGATGGTAATGAAAAGGAAGGGAGGGTTGGAGGTACATTTTGCAATGAATTTCTTTGGATGGTGACGCGCATGTGCAGAATGTTTGAACTTGCAAGTAAGTGCACTGCAGCTTTCACCTCAGAATCTCAAGAGACGTGACGCTGGGAGTGGATGTATTCATCAATTATTCTCATTCTCACACCACCATTATCAGAGCCGTAACTCATCTACATTTCTCTCTCTCCCTTAATTCCTCACATGGCAGCACCACGTTAGAGGAACCTATAGCCTGACATGGCAGCACCACATTAGAGGATCCTATAGCCTGACATGGGAGCACCAGATTGGTGGGCATCTCTTTTTCTCCTTTGCATATTTACAAAATTTAAATAAAATGTCTCGCTACATCTAGTACGGCTACAAGGATGCGGACAGATAGAGAAGGATCTATAATACGTAATTTCATGCGAAAGGTTGACGAAAAGATGGAACAGCCGACGCAGTTAATAAAGAATTGAATATATGACGCAATTTAGAATTTTAGATTAAGTGGGTGGAGTAGATCTAATGAGTCCACGTGGACTCAATTATTTGGGTGGTAGGGGAATTGTAATGGGTTGTTGTAATAGCTAGCCTTTCTCTAAGAAATGGTACAAGCACCAGTTCAACCTCCCGGATGAAGCTGAGGAATTTCGGAAATGATGAAAACTGTACCTGTAAAGGTGAGTATGAAATATGATGTGACGAAGGTGGCGGTGGAATTAATTAGAATGGTAGTGCTCATATTGTCGTCCAACTTCTTATTCCGTGGATGACCAGTCAGCCGGCCAAAGTCTTTTGAGTCGGAATGCAATCATGACGCATTCATTGAGATCCAATGCCTACTTACAATGGAGGTAATAAGATTATAATTACTGTTTCTCACTAAATATTTTTATTACATCTAAATAAATATTTATAAAGGATTATAGATTTTATTTGTAAAAAATTTTAGATTTTGTTGGAATTCTATTACTAAGGTTGTTGAATCCATTTCTGTAATAAAAAATATAATTTGAATAATAAACTCCAACAAAGAAATAAAAAATTTCAATAAAATAAAAAATATTAATATGTTGATATATATTAATTCATATTTTTTATTAAAAGAAAACTTCAATTATTTTTTTGATGATTTTTGTGTGAAATCTAGTTGGAGTGGTTGAAATTGCAAATATGTGATGTTGAGATTATATATTATGAGTGCAAAGGGACACCAAATCCTCAATTTGCAATCAAAATTGAAACTTGAATAATGAAAAATTACTATTAACCAAAAGACTATATTGTTGGATGATTGTTATACATTTTATCTAGAAAAATTTGAGTTGTATACATATCTCATCCATACTCTATTGTTGTTGTTTTTTTTCAATTTTATATTGGGTTAAGTTATATCGCATATCACAAGTTAGCATTGGGTATAGACATTACTCATCCCTTATAGCAATGTGAGTTAATGAATGTTTCAAAACATGAAGAAGATTCATACTAAGGCATAATAGACTAGCAATATACCATTAACACATCCTTGTTGGGACATGTGTGCGATACACCTTGTAGTTCTATAATAGAGGAGTTATATCAATAAATGAATACAATGAAATCTAATCAATAGTAGGCAATTACTGTTGGGGTTGGCTAATTAATTGATAGTGGTTTCCAACATGCTCAATTGGAGAACCATAAATGGTTTAGGGTTTTGTTATGCTTACTTATTAAATGCTTAGATTGGAGGTAGTGTGAGAGTACTTTAACTTACTATAATGATGCCTAAAATTTTATGGAACATTAATGTTGTTGAACACTCTTGTTGAGAGCGCTAAAACTTTGTAATGTACTGTAATCATTTGTTAATTGTTGAACAATACATTGAGCCTGGAGTTTTTCTCATTAAAATGTCTTCTCAGGGAAATCCTTATTTCATGGTTGTATTTTTATGTGTTGTTTATTATTACAACTATATTTATTTAGTTTTATAACGATTATGGTTGTATATTTATGTGTTACTCATTATTACAACTATGTGTGTTTGGTTTATAGAGATTATTCTGTCATTGATTAGTGTAGGAAGTATAATCTACACCTATACTTCCTTTCAATCATCTCCACCTAATTCTCAAAATATCATTGTATATTATATATTCAAACCATATAGAAATTCAACCTGGTATAGTTATATGTCTCTAAATGCTCCTTTGGAACTAAGAATATGAAATAAATATACATGATTTTACTTAGTCCCTCGCTTTAATCAAAATATGTTGTTGTACTTTTTACCATATATGATTTTGTACAATTCATTTTGGTATCCGTTCAATGACAATCACTTTAATCTTCTTAGAGTTATTGTTTCGTCTTAAAGACATTTATAATTTCAATTTCTTTTAATAACGAAATTATGATATTAAAATCTCTAGCCACAAATCTCAAACATTGTCACATAATCATAATTGATTTAAGAATTGAGAATGTCTACCAAACACATTTCCATACTTTGACAAAGTATTATGAGGAGTTTCACATGATTTGGAAGTGAGTGTTTCCTTATTATACCTATCAATAAGTAGTGACATTGAAATCAATTTTCCTTGAATGGCTATTAGTTTGTTTAGGGTTGACTGCATAATTTGTATTTCCTTAACTAGAGTTTCAAGAAAATGTTATTAAGTTAAATCTGAAATATCATTTATCTAAAATTTTATTTGCTACAATAACTATAATTTTTATTACAAACTTCACTCCTTCTAATGTGTTTGTAAAAAATATTTTTCTTGGACCGATGATGGATGTTCTAAAACAAATCAATCACTTAATGTTCGATTTCTATGTGGCAACCTCCTTCCTCTTCTACCCATCACATATTTGGTCAATGTTCAATTGCTATGTAACACCCTCCTCCCTCTACTACTCATCACAAAGTTCATCAACTACCTTTCTTGTTATTTTCTTTCATGCATGTACCCATGAGCTATTTTGTTGATAGATAACCTTCACAATGTCCAATATCTTATTAGTAAGATCCCATTGTCATGACTTGAATCCATTGCAATAACCACAGGAAAATCCATCTCTAATATTGAGCTACGATTACTTGAATTTGCCTCGATAACTAGAACTTGGCTTTTTACATGTTCCTGCTAGAGAAGTGGTATTATTATTTTTAGTTGGTTGGCATTAATCAATTCCAACTAATCAACGGACCTTGACAATGACTCCACTCCATAAGAGTTTGTATCCTTTGGAATAGTATGAAGGAACTAGCATATAAAGAGTGAGACAATAGTCTGATTGATCCAATTGCATTTGATTAGGATCAAGAATTTAAAAAATTAGTCATTCTCTCCCCTATGCCCACAATCTATTGTTGTGGCAAACACAATTCCGATACCAAGAATTTACTACCAATACTTTAGTTGGTTGTATTATCCTAATCCATGTTGCATTCTTCTTAAATTCTTAACTGCATCATTTGTTAAGTGAACACCAAGGTATCTCCCTCCCTCCTTACAATCTCCATTCTCAACAAGGAAAAGATATAAGTAATTTCCCATGCCTAGATACAACATGCATTCTCAACAAGGAAGAGGTAGATGAAAATGTCTGGTTGAATAGAACAATGAATAGAGATAAGTATAGTGTGACATAAAACAAAGATAGCTAAGGACAACATATATTTTATGTAAATTGTAGAGTAACTGTCTATTTCTGAGCTGTTGTGAAACCTTAGATGCTTAATGCTTGGACTAGTGACACATATTCCTTTGTCTCCAATTCTTTTACCTATTGATGGTTCTATATTTTCACAAATATCCATCTCTAATTGGAATGGATGTTATGGATTTTGTTACAAGAAGGAAATTTGTGATCTTAGGTTGCTTTGGTTCTACTCCATATACCCTTACTTTTTCTTATGGTCATAGATAAATGGGTGAAACTGCAATGGGTTGTGTGCTTAGCTGGATCCAATACTTGATATTTGTCACTCGATCAACTAAAAAGAAAATAGGTGAATGATTACATACACTCTATGAACACCAAGAAATTGATTTCCTTTCAAAGAAACACTTGTGATGTTGCATGCCAAGTTATAGGTATACCTCTAGATTCAGACACCTTCGATAACCCACAAGAAGAATGTAAAATTGTTACCTCTAAACATGTTGTGTGTTCTAAATGCACTATACATGATAAAATTCATAAAAAATAATCCAATGTGTGTAACACATTATTATAGCTTATTTAAAGGCAATATTTTTGTTAACTATGCATTCACCATAGTGAATAATTAATTCCATTCCATATATTTATTACTTAAATATAGTTTTAAATATATGAAAACATCACAACCATAAGATAATTCACAATAAGCTTTTAAATCATTAAAAACTAGATGACTTATTTGCGACAAGATTTCATATCATTAAAAACAGGATGATTTGTATGCACACCTAAACATCAACTACTTTTTAACATATTGCGATTGCCAATCTTTTGTTTTGAGACTTTGCACCTTATCGGATACCTTCCACTTTTCCCAAAGAGTGGATATATTCCATATCATTTATATTAATTGGTGTTTCTTTCACTATTACAATTATTTTTTATCAGTTCCAAGTAATGCTTCTTTTATAAGTTACATTTCTTTTATGGCTCGAAAGTTGGAAGTAATAGTCATAATTGCATCGGTTTTTACATAGCATTCATGCATGATACTTATCATGCCTCCAATAAAGTAGATTGTTGGAAAAAAATGGTCCGATGAGGACTCCAAAAAACTATACTTTATGTAAAAAATGGTATAACAATCATCCATACTTGCTATCTACTATCTATAAATGCAAGTTGTTTCATTACTATTATTCAAGAAAAATCATGCTACTTGAAATAATCCATTGGTGGTCTGTAAGGAGTTAGAATTCCACTCCTATTATATGTCTATCACATTCCCATCGGCCTCAGTGGCCTATTGTGACCATGAGGGATCCTTTTTTTCTCTTTCTTTCTAATACCAAGACTTACTGTCTAATGTTGAGTTTATTTGCTATGCAGCAGCATGCGCCACATAATATTAATACACTAAGCAATGCATTGCACACATCCTACTTTATTATGCGCGCAATGTTGTGTGTACTAGTTTAATTTGGCGTACTTTTGTGCTTACCATTACGTTATCGCACTGGTATACTATGCACGCAAATCCAAAACGCCATGTGACCCACGTTGCGACTTCCTTTAGCCCATGAGTGTCTACCACCGCACAGGATAACCACCGCATGGAAACTTAGCTTGCAGTGACACATCACTGACTTCCTACAGAGTTTGCGCTACATGCGTAACATGAATTCATATACAAAATATTCATCTATATCGAAGCATTTCATGAAGTGCAATATCACATATTCAACACTTAGATATCAAGAATCATGATTACTTCTAACTAAGAAACTCACATTCATAAGCATTATTTTCAGCATGCATCTTCATTAATTATAATCAACATTCATACAATGAAAACAAAATAACACATTTGAGACATTAAATAACACTTATCTTGAATTAAGCTTCCCTAAGAAACTAACTGCACAAGAGCAACGTTCCACCAAACTGTAGGCACTTTGTCTAGCATATATTATTTATGCTAAGAGGCCACCCCTACATCGAGCATGATTTCCTTAAGGAAAGTGGAGTTATACAAAGCTCACTCAAAGTAAAATAGGCACAAGGCCACAACCAATCCATCCTCTATTGGGTTAATTGGTTGTCCACAGTCACATAGACTCAATTCTTAAGCCAAGAAATCCTTTGTTGGGATAACAAGATACAAGGGTAATGGAGGGAAATGTTGAACAAGTAAAATCTCCTCAGAGTTATCAGAAGCTCAATTAGACTCAGATAGCTTGGGGTACACAATACCCACCCCACAAAACTCCAAGAAGGTATCCCTTCACTGCTCAATAGTCCCTCAGGCGTCACCTTCCTCCAGGTTCTATTAAGTGTGTGCATAGAAATACCACCTAAACCTATTCGTTTGTTAGGAGAATGAAACCTCCACTAGTCTCATCATCCAGTTTCTTTCTCCATACCACTCTTGGATTCCAATCCACTTTCTACTCAATACCACTATGTCCACATCTCAGGGTTACAGGAAAAACCAAGGAAGGGACAAACAATCAAATCTAGTCTACCTCCATAATCACAAGCACCTTGCACAGACTCGGCTAGCTTGGGTTCCACATTACTTACCCAAGACAACACGAAGAAGTTACCCCTCACTTCTCAACAATCCCTCGGGAATCCCCTTCCTCTAGGTGTTATTCAGTGTGTGCGTAGAAAGATCACTCAAACCCCTGATCATCTACGAATAGGTTATGTCTTCCCATGCTTACAAATCTTGGCTATGCACGACGAAATAGTTTCAAGGTATTCACTCCTATCGTTGTCCAACAAAAAACTTAGGTTATAATCAGGTCTAATAGGAAACTATACTCAATATGACATCAAAAACAAGGAACCAAGAGTTTCAAGCACATGACTAATACTAGGAAGGTTTAATAGTTCAGGGTTTGCTTGTGACAACTGGTTGTGCTTCCGAGGTTTCACAGACAAACTTCACCACTCTATTAGACATACTCAGATAATTATAGAAACAGGCTTGCAACAAGGGAATCCACATGAGTTCAGGGTGCACATTCATAAGTTAACATCTGGGAAATTTTGATACCAATATGATGCTTAGACCAGTAAGCGAACGCTTAAGAGTTGTGCTCTCAAATTTCCTCTTTAACATTGAGTCATGACCATAAACCCGAACACAAAACCACTCTCCACTTTTTCATTAATCAGGATATACTTCTTCTCAAGCAATGGTCGAATCTTCTTCATGATTTGAGAATGTGTTGAAGCCTCGGTTGTGTAGGTTGCTGGAATGGGTTCCAAGGCTAACAACAGAGGGTGAAAACCCAGACTGAAAGGCTTCAAAAGGCTCTACGCAATAACAATTCTATCCCCAGCCTATTTGGTGTAGTTAACTCCCACGGATATAAAGGCCTCCGCTGTCACTTATGGGGTTTGATCCTGAAAGGATCAGTCTTCCTGTGAGGGAAGTTAAAGTGTCCTGACAATAAAATGGATCTAAACCTAGAACAACTCTACCTTAAAGGAAATCTAAACTAAGTCAGATCTAGTCTAAAGGAAGTGTTTTGATTGTGTGCAGGATAACTTGGTTTGAGTTTTAATAAGTCATTTCACCAGCTTAACAGAAATGTAAAACTGGATATTTCCTTATTACTTCAAAATACAATCAGGCAATGAAAATTAACTGATAATAGTTTAAATATTAGGCACATGCATGGTTACCCTGTAGCTAAAATGCTAATTGAAAAATTAACATGAATTAATTAATTTATGTTAATCATTTGCAGAAATAGATAAATGTTTTAATTAAATAAATTCACTTAAAACATTATGATACATAGACCATGAATTAAGACAAATCCAAATCATAGCTCAATGCATTAATGATTGATTGCAAAATTAAAACAGTATTCATTCCATGATTAAGGTGAAAAAATCAGATATCATCAAAGAAATTTGATAACATAAACAAAGAAGATGCCAAAAGAAACTAACTTTGATTCATTAGGTCTGCAAAAAATTACAAGATCTCAAGTGAAGCAGCATTTCTCTAGTCCTTCTCTAGTGATTCGCCCCCCCCCCTTGCCCCATGAGACCTCTACCCTTTAAATAATATTTACAAAATAGTCATAACGGATAAGCTTCCCATAAAATGGGGATTACCAAATCTACTAATCTAAGAAAAACATCCTCATAAGTGCTTAATACTGAAATTTTCACAAAATTTTCATCACACAGTTTCAAAGGCAATATCCCGTAACAACTGTGAAGGGTAATCATAGTCCACTAGCTATCTGCGACAGAGGCTAATAAAAGCTTCTTAGAAGATTCATGATGATCAACAATGTCCTGAAAAACCAAAAAATCGGCCACTTGTCCTTCTTTTGGGGGAATTGGTGGAGTTATAGATGCTTCATTGATTATCAAATCCTGGATGATTGTATCATCTTGATCAACATATTTTCCAGTGATCCTCTTTTTCTTCCGTGGGAGTCGTATACAGATGGATTGTATCTCAGAGTCTTCTTTTTCACTACCAGTGCTGTCATCAGAAACATCTGCTTTGAAAGGTGGTGACAGAGGTCCATGATATTGAAGACGTTGAAGTTCTTTCTCATCACAAAAAATATTTGTGATTTTCCTACATCTCACTCATAGTATGTAATTGTTATGAAGAAATTTTTGGAAACAACAAGAATTTTCTATGAAATATGACGAGCAACGAATTTCTCTTATCGATCTTTGTATTTAAGAGGAACAATGAAGATCCCATAATGACTAACTGTAATGAATTGCCATGATTAAACCTTTCGATATGAAAACTGTGATTATCACATCTGTAATGAAATAAAACATAGCATGCGTCAACAAAATTTGGATTAAGATGAGGTACGATTTTAATTATATCAGATATGATTTGCTGTCAAATCTAAACAACTTATAATTATGGATTTTTCGGATCAATAATCATGACTTCAAACTTGGCCGAAGGTGAAAATCGCAGTCACAAACCTGATAGCAATCTGAAAATTGGTGAAAAACAAATAATCCAAATAATTATTGAAATCACGCAGAGTAATCTCATCCACGGGATCAAGACAAATTGACGGTTACAATTTAAACATGTGAGAAGCGGAAGAAAAGTTGCGGGTGTTTATTTCACAAATATGTACATTCTTCCCGCAATCCACAATTGCGGGTTGCGGAATCGCAACTCTAAATATCAACAAACCAAAAGTTTCCGCAATCCGCAATTGTGGGTTGTAGGTTGCGGAAACGCAAATGATGAGAATTAAAATATGAACATTCCACAATCCACAATTTGCGGGTTGCGGAAAAATAAAATGCAAACTTATTCTTTAAACACTTTCCACAATCCGCAATCCGCATTGCGGGTTGTGGGTTGCGGAAATGCAAAGCACAATTTATTTTGACAGACTTCCTGCAATCCGCAGTTGCAGGTTGTTGGTTGCAGGCGCATCAAAACACGGTTATTGAGAAAACATCTCCGCATCTGCAATTCGCATTGCAGATTGTGGGTTGCAGAAAGAAAACATTCCAAAACTAAGAACCAAGCTTCCGCAATCCACATTGTGGATTGCGGATTGCGGGTTGCGGAAAGGGATAACTTTTGGGAAAACCAAAGCTTTCCGCAACTCACAAAATACACAGAAGTGAAAGAAATTTCAAAGGGAAAATTACTAACTGGGAAATCCAATCATGGCAAAGCAATCAAAGCGTGATGAAAAACCCCAAAATGACCATGGAATTTAATCATTAATTTTGCATACAAAAATTTGGGGCTCCCATGTTTTCATTAAAACATGGGATCTGTTGTACCTACAACAGAATGATAGATTGATTTCCACACAAGACAGGGTGAGACAGATTCCCCCTAGACATGAGAGGTCAGATTACTTGATCAAATAAAATGATTAACCGATTGGAATACTGACTATCAAATTGGCTATTTCACTAACTACACGAACCCCCAACTAACATTTAATTTAAGGATGACTTCAATTCGATCGATGGATTACCCAATAATCCATCCCCATTCCCAGTTCAATAGGGTGACTTACACAAGATACTCAGACCTGTGTCGTCCTATCCCACATAACTACCTCAACTTCCTTCCTCTTGGAAGCATTAAAGGATTGGGGCACATGACTCAATATTGGAAATGGATGGCTCATCATTCCTCTCTTGGACACTTGGCTTTCATCTACTAGCTTCATGGATTAGTATGTCCCATCCTAACCTTAGGAGAATCACACCCCATGATTTTGTTTCCTTACGAAGTCAGCTATGGATTTGTTTATTTTTATTATGCACATTTACAATGCTATTGTGCTTAACCAGTGCATGGCTCACTAACCATATTTATTTTTGAAACACACACACACATTCGAGGAATCCATGGTAGGGAATTTTCCTTGATCTCCTCACCATGTTCCTTACGATCATCAATGATATACATGATTTACATATCATTTGTCAAGGGTCATAACTAGGGACATTGCAGTACCCTCCCCCTTGAAATAAAACTATCCTTAGTGCTCTTCAAAACTGAACAAAAATGGGTATTCCTACCTCATGGAATCCTCCAGCTCCCATGTATCCTCATCAGGACCAAAGTGCCTCCAATGCACCTTTACATGGTTGATGGCTTAGCTCCAAATCATAGTCTCTTTCCTGCCTATGATGCACATAGGATCCATTTGGAACTCTTCCTCGGGTTCCACCTAAATCACATTCTAATTAATAACGTGATCATGCTCATGTATATACTTTTTAATAAATGAGACATGGAAAACATTATGAGCTTTCATATGTGTAAGCACACCAATCCCATATGAAACTTGTCATATTATATCAAGGACTTCAAAAGCCCCCCAATATCTCAGTGCCAACTTGGAACAAATTCCAAGATTTAGAGAGATATTTCATGGCTCCACTAGCGTATAAAGATGGTCCCTAACCCTAAATTCTCGATGCACTCTTTTTAGATTCGCATGGCTCTTCTTTTAGTCCCACACTTCCTTCAAATTCTACCTAGTCTTAACTATTTCTTGCTCCATTTCCTTAAGCATTTCCGGTCCAAGTATCACTCTGTATAGTGGATTTCCAAACTTACTAGAGTCTTGTATGTTTTTCCATACATGTCTTCAAATGGACTTATTCCCAATGATGCCTGATGTTTGTTATTGGAAGCAAATTCAACCACATGTATGAAATATTTCCACTTGGATGGCTTATCCATCACATACATATTTAGCATATCTTCAAAAACTTGATTTACTCTCTCTATCTAACCATCTGTTTGAGGATGGTATGTTGTGTTTAAATTGAGTTGAGTTCCTAGATCCCTAAATAGTCCTTTCCAAAAATTTGATGTGAATTTTGTATCCCTATCTAAAATTATTTCCTTAGGAAATCCATGCAACTTGAAAATTTCCTTCATGAAAAAAATTCACATAATGTCAGCAGTCTTATGCATTGACTTGACTAGATTGAAATGCATTGCTTTCATCAGTTTCTCCACCATCACCATGACTAAGTCATGTTTCTTCACTGTCATTGATAGACCTGTAATAAAATCCTCATATATTTGTTCCCACTTCCTCTCAAGGATGGGTATTGGATGCAATAATCCTATTGGGTGTTGGTGCTCAACTTTACTTGTTAGCATTTTTTACATCTAGCTATGTACTATGCAATTTCCTTCTTCATCAATGGCCAAAAATACTTCTTTTTGGTGTCTATGACAGTCTTATGATAACCTAGGTGACCCGAGTAAGGTTTCTGATGAATCTCATCCATTACTAGTTTCTTCAATTATGTGTTGTCTATAATGTACAATCATCCTTGGAGTAGAAGAATTCCATCTCCTTCCATGTGATATCCCTCCTACTTCCTATCTATATTTCCCTTTCTAAGTCATGCACTCACTTGTGTGTAATTCTCATCTTTAATTGAGACCTACTGACTCGTTCCATAAGGTCAATGTTGCATATGCTCATGGTTGTGACATGAAACTTTCTGCTAAGCATGTTAGCAACTTTGTTTTCCTTACCCTTGACATGCTTGTTCTCAAGATCAAATTGACTTAGTAATTATAGCCATTTGGCATGTCGAACATTCAAGTTTGTCTGATAGATCAAATACTTCAAGCTCATATGATCAGTCTGCAACTCAAATTTCCATCCGAGTAGGTTGTGTCTCCACATCTTCAATGCGTGCACTATTGCTGCTAACTTTGAATCACATGTCACATAATTATTCTCATGATATTTTAACTTTATATACTTATAACATATCACATGCCCTTCCTACATAAGTACTCATCCCATTCCTACAATGTAGGCATTTTTGCATACCACAAAATCTTCACCTGGATCTACAGTTTTCGAAATAGGAGTGTTGGTAAGTATTTCCTTCGTGCATTGGAAAGGAAATGTTTCTCACATTTTTCAGACCATGCGAACTTCACATTATTTATCTGCAGTGGCGTGATAGGATGCGCCACTTTGGAGAAACATTTGACGAATCTTTTGTAATATCCTGCTAAACCCATAAAAGATCAAACATCTGTCACATTCCTAGGTGTAGACCAATTCACTATAGCATCAATATTCTTGGGATATACACATATTCCATCTACTGAAACAGCATGACCCAAATACTGAATATTCTTCTAATAAAACTCACATTTTCTTAGCTTGGCATACAATTTCTACGCCCTAATCACATGCAATCCAATCTTAGATGCTCTGCGTGCTCTTCCTCATTTTTGGAATAGATGAGGATGTCATCTAGGAATACCAAGATGAACTTACCCAAATACTGGTTGAACACAATATTCATGAGGCACATGAAAGTACAGGGCGCATTGGTTAGGCTGAATGAAACAACTACGAACTAATAGTGGCCATACTGCATTCTGAAAGTTGTCTTATGGATGCCTTCCTCCATGATTTTGACTTGATGGTACCCTGACCTTAAGTGAATCTTAGAAAATATTTTGGCTCCTTTGATATGATCAAAGAAATCATCTATCCTGGGAAAAGGATACTTGTTCTTGACTGTGACCTTACAGTGAGTTTTCTATAGTCAATACACAATCTCAATGTTCCATTCTTCTTAACGAACAATGTTGGTGAACCCCATGGGGACACACTTGGACTAATGTAATTCTTATCCATCAGCTCATGGAGCTCCATTTTTAACTCTACCAACTCTAGAATTCTCATTCTGTAAGGGGACTTAGGCATTGGGGCTGCGCCTAATAACCAGATTAATTGTAAAGTCTATATCTCTTTTAGGCAAAATCCCCAACACCTATTTTGGGAATACATCCTTATAGTCCTGCATCACTAGGAAATATTCTAATGATATACCTCTATCTTTTGCTGATCTTGATACATAAACTGCATATTCTTGACATTTCTTCTTGAGGTATCTTCTGAATTGTAGCGTTGTAACTTGCATTATCGAAACCTTATTCAACACACCTTTTACTAACTGAGGCTTTCCTTCATCATCAATGCATACAAGAAACTTATTGTAACAATCAAGTTTGGCACGGTGCTTTTATAGACAATCCACATGGATAAGAACATCATATGATCCTAGTGGTAGGATGTTTAGGTTTGCTACGCTAGATAGACCATCCAACATTAATGGACATCTTTCTACCATTTCACTTACTTTCCTCTTAGTACCTATGGCTAACTAAACTAGCCACGAATTTCCATGCTTATTTTTCTTAAGCATGCAAACTTCAACAATCTTAGGATGAATATAAATATGACTGGATCTTAGGTCTATTAAAATGTAAACAAACTATGCAACAAACTTACCTCCAACTTCAACTACTACTACTTGGTGGTTTACTGATGATCATCCAAAGCTACATAGATAATTATAAGATTTGATCTGGCCATGTCCTCCACAGTAACAACTTCTCCAATGTTATGTATCCATCAAGGTTGTTCCTCCCTATGAGAGAAATTATATAGCTTATGATTCTCTCCACATCCACAAAATTTCATTGGTTCTCTAGGTCTTCCTTCTGCTATCATAACATGCTTGAATCTTCCTTGCACTAGATGCTCTTCTCAAAAATTCCTTGGTAGATTCCTATAGGGTACAGTTTGAACTCTTTCTTCCATGGATCAAACATTTCCTTGGGATTTTCTCTTCCTATTTGTTGTTCCTCAAATCTTCCCTTGTATTTATCATAGCAATACATATCCTTCTAGATAGCAGCATCCAAAGTCTTGGGCTCCATGAATTCAATTCTGTCTCGATAATTATAGGGAAATCCACTTAAGAATCTCTAAATCTTTTCCTTCTCATTTTTGAGATAATCCACATATCGAAGTAACTCTAGGAATTTGTTTACATATTACTCCATTGTCATCTTCCCTAGCTTTAGCTCATGGAACTCCTTGCTCTTATTATTATAGTACCTTTTAGAAAGATATTTTTGTTTTAAATAATTTTCAAACTTCTTCCATTCAATCTTCCTTTCCTTGAGACCCTTCACTTGCTACAGGTGCTCCCACCAAACTAAATCTCTACTATTCAAATTAAAAATGGAAATATTGGCCTTCTTATTCTTAGGGAACCCATGGATCCTGAAGTACTTCTTCATTTCAAGAATCCATGCTTCAGCCTCATGTCTTGTCTTACTTTCCCCGTTGAATGTAGGCGGTCTTACTTTCTTGAATTCTCTAGAGGAAGTTTCTTTACAAGGATTCCTCCTCTTATATCTTTGCGTCGAATCCTATGAGCTATCTGATGAGTTCCCCAGTTTGCTCAATTTGTTGCTCAAGGTGTATAATGGAGACATGCTCCTTATCCTCCTGCGTGCACCTCTTCCTTAGCATCATGATATTCCTCTAGAGTGACTCTCGCACTCTTTCCATCCTTGCTTCCACTATTCTAATTTGACCCCAAATTATAATTATACTAAAGTTCTATTAGGATCTGTAGTATGGAAATGTTAATCCAATGTTTCTCTTCTTGTGCCTTAGTCAGCCTTTCATTGAAACTCCTCATAGTCTCAACCATTTCCGAAGGTGTCATTTGTGCACTCCTTCCATTGGAATTTGTTTCTGCATTACCATCTTGCACACATTCTCCAATAACATCTTATTCATGTTCATAGGGATCTTGCACATCGTCCATGATGATCATTCAACTAGCAAATTTTTCGATTCTTCTGCTTACTTCCTTCTTTTGTTTGCTATAATGGTATTACTATTGTTGTTTCTAGTGCCGTGCACAAAGGGAAGTTTATTAGGTAACACATTAAAACCTTAATATTCACTTTACTATTATCAATCTAGGTTCTTTTTGCACTCAAAGGCCTAGTGTTGAAACCCCTACTCTAATACTACTCTGTCACATCCCCAACGACCTTAGTTTCCAATCGTGACCATGGGGTATCCTTTTTTTCTCTTTCTTTTTGGTACCAAGATTTTACTATCTAATGCTGATTTTATTTTCCAATTAGAAATGTACACCACATAATATTGATACACTAAGCAACACACTATGCACATCCTACTTCATTCCATGCACAATGTTGCATGCACTATTTTAACCTAGCACACTTTTGCGCTTATTAATACTTTATAATTCTAGTATACTGCATACATGAAGCTAAACTACCTCATGACCCATGGTGCAATTTCCTTTAATCCCTATGCATCTACCACCACATAGGACAACCACTGCATGGAAACTTAGCTTGCAGTGACATGTCACTGACTTCCTACAGAGTTAGCGCTACATGTGTAACGAGAATTATTATACAAAACATTCATTTATATGAAAGCATTTCATGAAGTGAAATATCACATATTCAACACTTAGATATCAAGAATCATGATTACTTCTAACTAAGAAACTCATATCCACAATCACTATTTTCAACATGCATCTTCATCAATTCTTATCAACATTCATACAATGGAAATGGGATAGCACAATTGATGCATTAAATACCACTTATCTTGAATGAAGCTTCCCCAAGCAACTGACTGTGCAAGAGAAACATTCCACCCAACCATAGGCACTTTGTATAGCATGTACTATTTTTGCTAAGAGGCCACCCTTGCGATGGGCATGATTTCCTTAAGGAAAATGGAACTATCTAGATCTCACTCACAGTCAAATAGGAACAAGGACACAACCAAGATAGCCTCAGCTGGGGTAACAAGTTGTCCACAATCACATAGACTCAATTCTCAAGCCAAGAAAACCTTTGCTAGGATAACAAGCTGCAAGGGTAATGGATGGAAATGCTGAGCTAGTAAACTCTCCTCAGAGTTGTATTCAACTCATTCAGACTCATTCAGCTTGGGGTCCATAATACGCACCCCATATAACACCAAGAAGGTTCCCCTTCACTGCTCAACAGTCCCGCATGCATCACCTTCCTTTAGGTCTTATTTAGTGTGTGCATAGAAAGACCGCCCAAACTTGGTCATCTTCCAGGAGGACCCAACATCCAAAAGGACCCAACATCCACTAGTCTCATAAGCTAGTTCTATGCTCCATATTGCTCTTGGATTCCAATCCACTTGGTACTCAATACCACCTTGTCCACATCTCAGGTCTATAGGAAAAACTAAGGAAGGGACAAACAGATAGATCTGGTCTACCTCCTAAATCACATACACCTCACATGGACTTGGCTAGCTTGGGGTCCACATTACCCACCCCACACAACACCAAGAAGGTACCCCATCACGTTCCCATCACTTCCCAACTGTCCCTCAAGCATCCCCTTCATTTAGGTTCTATTTAGTGTGTATGTGTGTAGAAAGATCACCCAAACCTCGAATCATTTTCCAGTTGGTTCTGTCTTCCTAAGCTTACAAATATTGGTTGTGCACAACCAAAGAGTTTCAAGGGATTCACTACAGTCATTGTCCAACATACCACTAATTTTATAATAATGTCTAACAAGTGACTATACTTAGGCTGACATCAACATTAAGGAACTGCGAGTTTCAAGCGCACAACTGATACTAGGAAGGTTTAACAATTTAGGGTGTGCTTGTGAAAACTGGGTGTGCTACTGAGGATTCACAATCAAACTTCACCACTCTGTCAAACATAATCATAAAATTATAGAAATAGGCTTGCAACACGAGCATCCACATGAATTCAGGGCACACAGGAATAAGTTAACAATTGAGAAACTTCAATACCACTATGATGTTGAGAATAGTAAGGGACCGCATAACACCTGCGCTCTCGGATTTCCTCTTCGACTATCAGTCATGACCACGAACCTGAACATGGAACCACTCTCCACTCTGTCACTAATCATGATAGACTTCTTATCAAGCAATGGTTGACTCTTCTCCACGAGGTGAGAATGATAGATTTATTTGCACACAAGGTAGGGTGAGATAGATAACCCTAGACATGAGTGGTTGGGTTACTTGACCACGTAAACTAACTTACTAACTAGCAGATTGATTGTCAAGTTGATTACGCCAACCCCCAATTGACAGGTAATTTAAGGATGACTTCAATCTGATTTCCGGCTTACCCAATAATCTATCTCCATTCCTAGTTCTACAGGGCGACTGACACAAGAAACTCAAACCCATGCCTTCCTTTCTCCCAAGATAATAACCGCCTCAACTGCCTTCCTCTTGGAAGCATTAAAGGATTGGGGAACATGAGTCAATCTTGGAAATTGATGGCTCGTTGGTCCTCTCTTTGACACAAGGATTTCATTTGCTAGCTTCATGGATTAGCATGTCCCTTCCTAACCTTAGAAGAATCATGCCCCTTGCTCTTGTTTCCTTCAATAGTCAGCTATGGATTTCTTTATTATTATTATACACATTTACATCACATTTACGATGCTACTGCACTTGACCAACGCATGGTTTACTAACTATATTGCTTGCTCACACACACACACACACATTTGGGGAATCCTTGGTAGGGCATTGGCCTTGAACTCCTAACCATGTTCTTTATAGTCATCAACGATATTACATCATTTACATATCATTTGTCAAGGGCCAAATGTTACTATAGTGATTTCCCATAAATAACAAATGAGTAAAAGATAAAGAGTACAAAGATAATAGAAACATTATTTAAATAACAAATGAATAAAAGATAAAGAGTACAACGATGATATAATACATTATTTGTTATGCTTTGATAGATTGATCAAATCTAATTGCATTATATTTTTCTTGTCTTAACAAATTTCTATTTGCAATCATTATATTCTATTTTTCATATCTCAACAAATTTCTAGCCTCCGTAAATATTGTACTAGCTATGCAACCTTGTTTTATCTTACTAGCCCTTTTTTAACCCTTGTAGTCACTAGTTCTTGTCGTCCTTCTAGTGCTCCTAATAAGATTCTAACTTACCCATCTTTCTTACTTTATGGCTTCGTACATGGTTAAATAGTCAACTTTCCTTCAATGCTTTGTTTGGGAACAAGCCCCACTAGTTTGTGCGTGCCCACTTAGATAATGTCACCCTAGTACTCTCGAGGGTAGTGTGCCAATCTTATCAATGATGTGAACCCGAATGTTGAGTATAGAACCCTAACTACATTTTGGGTGAGGGCTCATTATGTGATATCATGTTTATCTCTTTTTTTTTCATGAAAAAAAAAGTTTCTTATTATTTATTAAGATGAATAAAAGAAACTTACACTAATATTTATTTCGAGGATAGAAATTTTGTTTTACAATATATTCGATAATACTTGGCACTATTCAGTTATAAACCATTTAAATCATTGCGGCTGATTACATAAAAAGTTAACACTAATACAGAGGAAGTCTAAACCATAAAACCTCTAAAACTTGAGCTTCTTTTTTACAAAAAAAAATAATATTGTCTTGCCAAAATTAATAAAGTCTAACATAAAACATATCCCTTGGATAGTGATTAGTAAAAGGAGTAACCTGTAGAATACCTTCTTCCATATGTAGTCCATTTTTGGATAATATGTCAGCTCTATGATTGAAAGAACATGAGATATGTTGTATAGAGTAGTCATGAAATTGTTCCAGCAGTAAGGTTATACGTCGTTACCAGTAATGTAGAGAAGTCATATTCAAGAGACTCTTTCCCAGTACCCATCCAATAATCGTTGTGGAGTCATCGAGAATCTGAAGAGTTGTTAAATCCTTAGTTTGGGCAAAGGATATAAAAGACCACACAACCAAGAGTTCTGCTCTTGTATTACTGCCCAAACATCCACCAAGAGAAAGCTCATAATAACAATTATATGAAATTATCAATAAACCCCTAATGCCACATTTACCTTCCTGAGCAGCACCATCGAAGTATCCATAAGGATTCGAGTTTATCAGATTTGGCATTCTCATAACAATATTTTTCAAACAAGTCTTTTTTGGGGCAGATTCTGATATAACCTGCAATATATAGAATAATGCCCTAGCATATTGATGTTCAATGCCCTCAAACATGACGTGATTCCGTCACTTCCAGATACCTCAAATGAAAAATAACAAAAGAAAGATATGTGTCTTGTACCTTTGATACCATAATAAAAAAATATCTTCAATTGTATCCCAATTCCAACAAAAATCCACCCCCCTTTGTTGTGAAATAACAAACCATAGTTACAAAGTAATTGGACGTTTGACAAAAGGATGTTCTACTGTTTCGTCATTCTTATCTTTCTTAAGTGCTCTACTCAAACTCATCCATATCGTACCACTTAATCCAAATAAGGTGTCCACGATGATTATATTAACATTTTATATGCATTTATTCCATTACTTAATTGTATTAAGTAATTGCTACAAATTCAAGGTTCATGTTCCTCATGGAAAATATAACAAAATATATATATATATATATATATATATTTTGAGTTTTTTTTAATTACAATTTGGACTACTAAGTTTTGTTTGTTAAAATATTGGTTGAAAATCTTATAAAATGATATTTTTTATATCCCTATAAGTATAACGGATTTTAGACTTTGTGATAGCTTTTTACATTCTTAATCTTTATTGAGGTAATGTTATCAACAATATTCTTATAATATTAGTAATGATTATCGTGTTTAATGTTTTTAAGATGATAATTTGTAACAATTTTAAAATATGTGTAATATTATTTATTTTTATAATTTTTTAATTCATTAAATTATAGAGAAATATGAAAGATTGTTTTCAACATTTTGAAGTATACAAAATACATACATAATTTATTTAGTTATTTGTTTAATGTTTAATAAATCAAAGTTGGGTTTTTAGATGATAATTATTATCAATTAAAAAAGTTAAGCACTAAATTTCATCGTAGAATTAGTTTTTCATTTTCATTTTTTCAACAATGGTTTACCAATTTGTATTTTTTTTCAAAAATAATCGCGTGATTTCGATATGATAGAATTAATTTACTAACCAATATAGATTCATTTTAAAATGGTATCTACTAAGCATCGAGAGGGATCAAATCTCCCAAGGTGTAAACCCTTTTTTAGATTGAAAATGTTGAAGAACCGTTTTAATTTCTAATTTTTGTAGTTTTATATATATGTCGTTGTAAATATTTTAAATCTAATTTGAGCCAACATGCTATTTTTTATAATATATATATTTTTAAAGTATATGTGTCAGTTACAAGATGAGCACATAAGGAGTTACACATCCCCCTACTGGAATGTAGAATGCGCCTCTTCGGCACAACAAATCAATAACATATTCTAGAAACTATATAAAATATTCTTATAAACTTGCATATATATGTATATATATAGTCAAACATTTATCAATTGGGTTTTAAGAATTAGTAATATTTGCCAAAGTTTCTACACTTCAAGATGTATAAGTATATATCCTTAATTTTTTTCGTAATCATCATTGTCATCATCATCATTATGATTTTCATAAGCAAAGAGGTGATAAAGAAACTAACTTATGTCTTATATTATTAAGGACAAGAAAATAATAAAGAAGATTGTGATCATCCTCAACCTTTGTGTACAAATTTTTTATTTATTTACTCTATCTCAAGGTGCTTTTGGGTTAGTCTAATGACTAGTTTCACTATGGAGATCATGAGCAATAGTCTCAATTTTAGCAAATTCATTTTTCTTTTTAAGCTCATAATTTAAATTATCATTTATAAAATATTTAGGGTATTTCAATTTCCTCTTATTAATGTTGCATTGTCATTTCAAATTTTATATTTAAACTTCATAGGAATGTAAGACTTAACATTGCTGCTATTATTAATTTAATTATTTTCTTTATGTTCCAATGGTTCAGCCAAGCCTCAAAATCTCTAGCCCAACCTCTCTTAAGCTTGATGTGAATATTGCTTATATTAGTTCAACAATAATAATGAATCGGTATTGGCTCAACTTAAGCAATTTATGCTTATAATCTTAATATCTAATCATGGCTTTAGCCTCCATGGAAGTACATCTAACTTCAATGAAGAGGATGTTGTAAGGAGTATTGCATTTAATTTTGAAAATTATAGGTTATGGAGCATTTTGAATTTTCTCAATTAATGCTACAATCTCAATATTCATAATTGTAAATAATAAATATGATAACTAAAGTTTCCGAGGAAAAAAAAGTATGATAACTAAAGTTTCCAAGGAAAAAAAAGTATGATAACTAAAGTGTTAAATATTTGTTTTTCTTATCATAGTCTCAAATATCATTAGCTTTACATTTGTTTTCTACACCAAACAAATCTTTTGATCCATAACTGATTCTCTTCGTCACACTATAGTTCCAATCCCAACACCAATTGAAATTGATACATGAGTACTTATACGATTACATGTATTTAAGGCTCTTATCACAAAATGAAATTGGAGGATAACTTCTTTTCTTAGATTTAATTTTCATAATCTTGATTTTATAAATATTAATTGTAAGTCATAACTTTTTGAATTGGTATAGAACTTCAAGTTGTTTGTGAAAATGTTAAATAGTTTTTGCAAGAAGAAAAATATTATCAACATATAAGTGAAGGATGACAATGAGTCCACCCTCCTATTCTAAACATTACTTAATTTTAGTTAAATATAAATGCCAAAACATATGAAAGAAAGAGGTGCATTTTCTTAACACAAAACTATGATTACTATCTACTAATCACTTATTATTACGTTGCATCTTAGCAATAACTATTTTATAAAATATAATCACATTGCTAAATTATATATGATTTTAGCAAAAATGAAAATACTTAATATTTCTATTATAGTCTCCTAAAATGTAATTTATTGATTGTTATAACCAAATTCTATTTATTCCTATAACCAAACTTAATAGATAATAATATAAATTGTAGTTTCTCTTTAGTATTTATATTTCCAACAATCCTTTGTTTATTTTTAGTTATACAAATATTTAAGAACGAGAAGGAAAAATAAGGCTGAATATTTAAACTTAAGGACATAATATTTCTAACTATATTCATGAATGTGATGAACCATATTTATTACCAATGCTAGTACAGTGTTACCTTTTTCCAAAGAAAAAAAACATTATATTGATATTTCAGAGTTTGAAATCAAAGAAGTATATTCTATCTAAAATGAGACTTCTTCAAAATGAAAAATTAACCCTCTTATTGCTTGCAAGCACATTTCTTGTTATGACATATAACAATCTTTCAAGATCGTTTTTTTCTTTCTTTCTAAATCTTTACCCCCCAAAAAATTCATGGTATCCCATATATCCAGATGACATGATAAACTTCAAATAAACTCTAAATATAAGCATAATTAGTAAATGTGAGATTCTAAATCTAGTAGGAGAGTGCCTCCTCTAAAGGATTGTTTAGTAAATATACCCTCCTGCAAGAGTAAAACATCCTTGGATAAGTTGTCCACTTTAGTGTTGAATTCTATGTGTACATGTGTAAAGGAAATATCATGAAAACGAGATTTACCTCTAAAATTTGATTCATCATAGGTTTCAAGTCTAAATTTACAATATTATGATTCAAGTCTAAATTTACAATATTATGATTCAAGTTGGTCCAATCTATCACAAGTTTTGAATACCCAAAACTTGTAAATGGTCTATACCCATGATCATGCATTGTCTTCAAAAGTATCCACGGAGCGTAGATCTCTACTATATTTTTTGTCCCAATCCTAGTAGCATATTGTAGACAAAATTAATGTGAGGTATCAATAAAAAGGACCACTCTACCCCACAAAACCTCGCCCCCCTGGAATGCCCCATCAAAAAATCCCCAGGGATTCTCTTTGCTTATGATTAGCATTTGTAGAATCCTTGATTTTTTATGTCTAGTGTCTTCTTATTTCCTTCATAAGTCATTCTGATCTTGTGTGTTACTTGCATAGTTGTCATAGATAGATCTGGCTAAAATATCATAAGATTCCCAACCATCCAAAATCCATATATAAACATACAAGGTAGGGCCTTGTGGGCATTAATAGCTTTGTCTATAATCCATTCTAATAGAAATTATTCTAAATTCTCATTTTTCCATTTCACCTTAATTCCCAAAGATTTGGTAACCTCCTACCAAACAATACTTGAAAATGAACAATATACAAACAAGTGATTTCTTGATTCTTCACTTTTTCTACAAAGATGGCATCTATTTGGACCAACCCAATTCCTTGCTTTACCATTGTCCCATATTAGTAGCTTATTTTCCAAGGCTATTTGAAGAACTATTCAAGCTTTTAATGGGTAAGTGGTTTTTCATAAAATGCTCCACCACTAGACTCTAACTCTAGCACTATCATGTCAATCAATATTGATGAATAATTATGCACTTCAAAGGAAAGAACAAGACAATTATGGCCATAAAAGAAGAAAAATAATTATGGTTGTAGGAGTGTTATTAAATTAATATCAATGAATATTTATGGTTGTAGAAGAAAAAAATTGAGACAAATATGATCATAATTTTTTTAAGGCAATTAAGACATAAAACTAATGGCAATCAATTTTTATATATCATTTTTTTATATATATTATAAATTAGTGAATATGGCCTCATGTTCACCCCGAAGCTACTTTCTTCTTAAAAACTCATGTGTGGTGGTGATTCTCATAAGAAGCCAAGGAACATGAATTTGATTACCATTCTTACTTAAGATGCATAGTGTTGATTCTCCAAACCCCTTTAATTCTTTGTCATGGTAGGAAGGTGTCACACTCAAAGAGTTTTCCATTTTTTTCCTCTTTGTGTTAGTCTTAATCGTATGGCATTGCCTAATGACTTGGTAATCCTAAGAAACTTTCAACTAGACTATGACTTACATAGGACCTAATCCTTAGTTTCCCATGTTTAGTTAGCAATGATACAACCAACCAACCAACACATGAAAGGTCATTGCCAACAACGACTTCTAATTCATTCTAAATTAAACTTCAATTCTTAAACATATCAATGAAACGCATCATCACATCAATACAATAACATGTGGGAAATTTCCAAGCTAAGCAATGTTGAGGTGGAGGAGGGGTAGCCTGAAGGTTTATTCAAGGAAGAAACCGATAGGGAAAATTCAACATAGGTAGAGGGATACACATGAAAAGTATAGATGGAGGGGATGTCAATAGGTCCTATTTTTAAAGGTGGGGAAAAATGGCTCTAAGACGAAAAAAATCTTGCTCACATGAAATAAATACCACAACGTGAAATGCTTGTGATACTGAATCAACAATGCAAACAATTTGAAAACCAAGGTTCATGAGTGCTTGTGCTTTTACTAGTGAAATGAAAATAGTGAGAAAATTGTTGTGAATGAAGTCCCTATACGGTAGACAGAAAGACATAAAGGCTACAACGTGGACAAGCTAGAAAAAATGAATCCAATTGTCCAAACAATGTAGTAAATAGAGCTCCTCAGCTCTATCATGGCAAAAATAACTTTGGGGTTAACCTTGTAAGTAGGGTTGGGCACACAAATTAAGAATCAATTGTGGATTTTCAATTTGGTGAGTTGGTTTGTACCATAAATATTTATAGTTTATTGTGGAAAATCGGACTAACATAATTTGATCCCACTAGTGCTAGGTAAAAGGTCGCATCATTCTCTTCAATTTTATATGTTTATTTTTTTAGTTTATGGTCATGATGACCCTTATAAAATCTATTTTAAGGTTCTGGTTGGGCCACGTTGGAGTACAGGTAACAACCATACGTAGAGCACGACATTTCGCTTGATCGTCATAAAACAACTAGCATGGATACCATGGTTGCACATGAGAACTTTGTGGGACTTCTCATCTGAAAATGGCATGAACACACAAGATATGAGACTTTGACCAATGCGAATATAAATGTTTTTCCTAATAATGGGGAAAAAGTGTGTGATGGCATTTCTATTTCTTAATAAGCCACATAAATGGTGTGATATAGATATGTGTAAACCACACAAGATTGACAATTTTTATGGTGTGTTATTTAACAATATTGTAGGGATTCCTATGGGTTGGAGAGAAAGGGTCTATGATCATTTTTGTATGTATGGAGGTGATCCATATCAAGTAGTGCATAAACAACTTGTATATTATGAGCTACTCAAATTCTTTACGTGTCAATCCATGCAGTCTAATTAGGGACTTCTATAGTAGATAATTTAGATAGTAGATAATTTAGATGCATCACTTTGATGAAGGATATTTTGATGTGATGAGATAGTGTTTGGAGATAAACTTTATTAACATCCATTTCTTTAGTAAATACCCATTCAAGGGGTCTGCAACTAGTGGTGGTGAAAGTAAATTTATCATTTGGTGGTAAAGCAATGCATATATGCTTTTATTAGGCTCCTACCTTAAACCCTTTACTTTATGAGTTAGTCAAGTAATGTATATAGATATCTATGTTGAATAAGGTTGAGTAGTTAGTAGTCCACAACCAATGTAAAAAGTGTCTCTCTATTAATTAAGGTCAACTAGGAAATTGATACTTTTAATTATTTGACGTTAGAGTTTTGGATCATGGAAGCCTATTTAAAGATATACAAGGGAATGAATGGTTTTGTCAAGAAATTATTGTATTAGAGATCTACTCAAGTGAAAGGTCACCCAATCCTAAGAGGCACACGACCAATGCTTCTTTATTTGAATATCATAATACAAGATCCATTTTTGCTGCATTTCTATTGCTTATTTTCTTTGTTATGTTAATTTGCACTATAGTATTGGAATTCTAGCATTATCTATCTATGTCTATCTTTAGATACCACACTAATCTACAAGATTAAGTACACCACATCTGGTACCAGAGTGAATTTTTTGAGCCAATATGCATCTAGTATTTTCATAGAATTTTTTTATAGGCTAGAGATGTGTTTTGGTAAGCTGTTATTGTTGCACAAAGACTAGCATCCCATCAAGATTTACAAGGAAATTTTGTTGAGGAATTAAAATAGTTGTTTTCATGGTGGAAATGAAAAATCCTCAAGTATATGAAGCATATATTATAAATATAAATTAGATGGAAACATAATCCAATGGAAGGACAAATACAAAGGCTCCTCTAGACATTAGATATTATGAATGGATTGAATGGAAAACTTCAAAGTTGAAAGGAAGATAATGTAAATATAAATAAAGCCCATTGAGAAAAAAAAATTAAATGTTGGTATATTGTATATATTGACATAAATTTAGGGATAATTACATCACAAGCATGTTTCTAGTAATCTAGGTAAGAGTCATTTGAGGAGGAGGTCTCAAAGTACCAAAGGGAAGATCTCTAATGATGGGACACATACCCCATTTGAATCATCTAATCAAAAAAAAATTCCACTGAAGACTCTATGGATAGAATCTCAAAATCATATTCCCTAAAAAGGAAAAAGAACATGAGTACAAAGATAATTTGATGGGAGAATTTAGAAAAGTGAAACCACCTACTTTTGATGGTGAGGTAAAATCTGGTCAAGAAGAAGAGGATTGGATTCTTGGTATCCAAAAGTACTTATAAGTACATGACTATAATGCGAATATGAAAGAAAGGGTGCCTATTTTTAATTTTTATGGAATAGAAACTATATGGTGGGATCATCTTAGATAGGTAAAGAATATCAATGAGAGTAAAATTCATTCGAAGTGGTCTACATGAATATATTTCATAGAAGTACTATAATAACAAATTCAAGGAATTTCATGACTTATATTTGGGAAATATGATACGGATGAGTATGTCAGCAATTGCTTGGAGTTTCTCTAATATGCTATCTATATCAAAGTCGAGAAGGTAAAAATTCAATGCTTTCTAAGTGGTTTTCCTCACTCTTATAAATACATGATTGAGTTTGATGAGACTAATAATCTTGATGTGGAAATAAAGAAGGATTTTAATGCACCTAATATGATCTGAATTACATTAATTAAAACTTACAAATATTCAAACAAAAACAGTGGAAAATATGAAATCGAACTAATTATTTTAGGCTAGCATTTTGAAGACATTTTTAAACAAGCACAAGACTTTGGAAGATAGGAGAAAATGATATGAATTTCAATAGGAATATGTAGGTTTGAAACTCTTATAAGAGGTTTTTTAATTCCATACATACTGCGTTGGGCACATTCTCTAGGTACATCATGCCTGGGATGGTTCGAAGGCCGTGTAGTTTCAGTCTTAAGGAGTTTTTTGGAAACCCAACATCTCTTGGTGCTTCACCAGATGTATCTAGACTTGGATTACAATCATATATTTAGACAAGGGCATGTGGTTCAGAGTTTGTAAAGTGAAATGGTGGTTTGAGTGGGTTTGGGAACAATATGACAATTCAGGACTGCACATCTAGTCTGAGTTCAGGGAATTCCAAACAACATAATAGGCCAATGAATTTTCAAAATTAGAAATGGAATATGTTCATTATGATCTTAATTAACTCTAGGAACTAACAAAATGCAATTTCACTGAGCAAAAGATCAAATATTGAAACTTTACTAAAAACTAGACAATTTTGAATCAAATCTAGAGTAGGTCTTGGAAGATGATATAAATATTGGACTTTGACATTATGAAAGTTCTGGAATAATATCAAAAGCTCAAAATAATAGATATTACATAAGATATCAGTCAAAATTCCTTTAAGAAGAGGCTCATGCTTGACATTTTCCAGTAGAAACAACTAGCATAGAGAATACCTAGAAACATTCATAGGTTCAGACTACTAGCTTCACAAAGCTTGTTCTGGATCTCGAAACATACTTGATTTAAATTCAGGACCTGAAATAAAATAATTTACAATGGCTGTATTCCATCATCAGAACATCTAACTGAATAATCAACCAGTTGAAGCAGTAGGAGCACATATCCCAACTGTGACAAGGGTCACATCTCCCAAGTCAAATTGAAATCTTGGATCTCTCAAAACCAAAAAAAATGATCCAAAATATGTGAAATGGATTTGGGAGCCTCTTATTATAGATTTCATTTGGATTTTCCCTCCAAGGATGAGTTTACTTCTTGGAAATTCGAATTCAAGTTGTGTGGATGTTTCCTTGGCAAGTTGCTTTTTCCTTGGAGTCACTAGCTTCATCAATTTCGCCTCCACTAGATAATTTTAGCCTTTTCTAACTTTCTTAAAGCTATTTGACTGCTTTATTCTTTTACTATTCCCTCTTGAGTGTATAAATTAGGAAAATTTTGACTTTTTGCTTTTCATGACTTTCTTGCTTTTCTGCCACTTTCTGCTTTTCCTTGCTTTTTGCTTTTCATTCCTTTTGCCAGTTTCCTTCTTTTCACTGAAACCTTGATTTGGGATGCTTTCTTCCAGTTTCCAACATTGGTTGAAAACTCATAGAGCCATCCTTATATCCTTAAGCGCACTTATGGGTCCCTTGGAATTTTCCAACTCGTATCATAATTAATAAAATAAATATTCAAAATAAAGATTACATCATTTCTAATTTAATTCAATACAAAACAGCTATAGTCCAATTTTATTTCTAGTCAATTTATTTAATTTTCCTCCTAAGCCTAAGGGATTGAATGGGTTAGAGGGTTTCTCCATGGTGCTATCAAAATGGGTACATTACAGTCCTCCCCTCCCAAAATTGCTTGTCCTCAAGCAAATGCAAATTTGTATGATGAAACACTTGGGCACTTTTCCACCAACTTCGACAAGCTGCTACATGAGCCATTTGAAACTCACCTTCATCATAGATGAGATCCCTACTTCCATACATTGATTTGTACATGTGTCAATATTGGTATTGAACCATTATGGCCAATTTCAATATCAAACTTGTTTCCCCTCAAGAACATTATGCACTTAGCCAATGCATGCACGATGATTAACACCTCCATGTATCTGATTGAATAATATCTATGGTGGGGCTGCAACTTGGTGGGGAAAACATTAGAAAATTATGCACCACCTTCTTCATCCCATTGAGAACTCTTTTGGAATCCTCATCCCAACAAGGAGTTTTTTTATTGCATCACCTTTTCTCCCAAGGAAATATGATGATAATGGTGAAATGAGAGATCATTTTTATGCACCATATCCCTTTCAAGAGATGTTTCTATCCCATACACTTCTACATGCCTCTACCACTTGAAATAGTTGAGACCAAGAATGATTCATGGGTTCCAAATGAATCTAAGGATTGGGAAGTATCTTCTTCTTCCCCATCTACACTCCCCCATGTCATTATAGAGAGCCTCATGATGACTCCCAAACCACCAAATAGAAGAATAGTGTGTCCATCCATCATAATGTTTCCCTTGTAGGAAACTCTCCAACTGTTCCACAAGGATAGACTCATGGAGTTGAAGGCTATCTATCCCTCTAGGATCCCATTTGATCATGCTGCAATCTTCATAAAATTTATTCCATTTGAAGTATTATGGCATTCCAAATAATTCGAGGATCCCACAACCATATTGGAATCCCATCACTTCCCATGCTTCCAAAAACTTCCACCATTGGGTCCAACAATGTTTGGACCTCTTCATGTGCAACCTGATTTCTAGCATGCACTCTTGCATCCCACATTGTATGAATGCAAGGTCATAAATCTTCCATATATATGCATACCCAATACTTGGATTTTTGTGTACCCAAGGCATCCAATGGCTGCAATAAATTTCTTTGTTGCTGCTCACATAATATGACACAGTCATATGCATCTATAAATCTGCTACAAATGCAAAGAAAAATATTACCAATGTGAGCCAAGCTTGCACATTCTTTAGTCTCCATCACTATTATGTATCTACCCATCCCATCCACGGATGAATAAACACCTTTTCTTGCTGATCCATATGGGATGTGATCATCCATATTCCTCATGATGAAGCCTTCCACCCATAAATGTAGATCATGAAATATTTCTTCCAAGGCATGTTTGTCAAACAATGCTCACCAATGCAAGAAAGCATTGCGCATCCATGAATCTTAATTTCAGTGATATAATTGTCTACCCAATCCTTGGATAAAAAATAACACTACATGCAGCCTCAAATGGTATGTCCTCAAGTATATCTCCCATAGCTAAATCCTCCTCATGACTCTTCTTTAAATCAACAAGTGTTTGGCCAAAATTTTTGTCATCTTTCCTCTTCATAAGCGCTTTCAAATATGAATTTTTCTCATGATCCATCATCACATGAGGATCCTCCATAGAAATATGAATGTAACCAGCCATATGAATATGATTTATAATGGTATTTGAGGAAAAATGTATCCCTCCCAATTCCATACAAAACTGCTCTTCAAACTGGAAGGCAAGGAATATATAACAAGCAAAACTCTTACCTTCTTTTGTTCCCAACATCCTGCTTTATTCGGCCACAAGCTTCTTCATCTAGTCTATGGATGCATGTGCAATGGGAGTACCAAATTGCTGCCATGAATATCCTTTCTTCTGCTCACATATCAAGGCAAAAATTCCAAGATAGAGACAAGGAACATCTCCTTTCCCATGCTCCTCTAACTTTAATCTAGTCACCCATAGGTGCAACTTATAATATTCCTTGAGGAAAATGATTGTTTTGAAAATACTATCCACATCTATTAACCCATCCAAATGAGTCAAGCATGACTCCCATGTGCTTCTATGTGTATTGGAAGGTTCATATCGAATCCATCGTAACTTTTGCTGCTCCTCATAAGATTGCATGATGAAGAATGTGTCCATTAATCTCCTACCAATACAAGCTAGATTGGTGCATCCTTGAGTATCCATTTCTATCATGTGCTTATGTACCGAATCAATGGAAGAATAAATACCCTTGCATGCTAATTCAAATGGAATATTCTCAAGCATGTTCTCACTATCCTTTTGCATCCCATCAAGTGCTTGATCAATGTCTTCTATGTCCTCCTTCCTCATAGGAACTTGGAAATATAAATAGTATTTCTCATGTTCAAACCTCTCATGAGGTTCCTCCTGGTGTGAAGCAAGTGCTCTACAATCATACTCCATGTCATTTCTTCCTTCAAGCACTTGTATCACTGAATAGTCCTCATGATCACCATGTGCATGAGGTCCCTTCAAAGCATGATGTGCATAATCAGCCACACACATAGAATCACTAGTGGTTCTGGAAAAGGAATGCAAATATCCCTTCACAAAAACCTACAAAGTAGAATTTTCCTCATGTTCCACCATCACATGAGGATCCTCCATCAATCCATGAATGCAATCAACCATATGGGATTGTCTGTTTGAAATGTAGGAGGTGGAATGTGATCTCTCCAGCTTCTCATGAAGCTACTCAATCTGAATTTCATATTTTTGAAGTGCACTTTGAGTACTCTTCAAAGAATCTTGGGTGGACTCCAACTCAAGAGTGAGCTTGTCAATATCTTTCTGCATCCCTCAAAGATGAACCATGATACATCCCCACAAGACCTAACAAATGATATCTATCAGAAATCAAATGCAAAAAGTTACCTTTGATGTATGTCATTTCTTCCCGAATGGCCTCCAAGTCTTCAATAGAAGATGGCTCTTCCATTGATGCAATTCTCCAACAAGAATTTGACATCAATGCTATAGCTGGGGTTTTCACACCAACTTGTGCTAAAGAGTACCTACTAAGGATTCAGGAACCCTTAGTAGCAGTTCAAAATAATGAGTAAAAACTAGATATTAAAAGAGTGACATGTGCATGTGATGATGTAAAAATAAACCTAACAATAACAGTAAATATAGACAATCGTGAGGAACTTATTAATGGAATTTGAAATTTTTTGTATTAATGGGAAAACAAGGGTTTGCAATGGTTCTTACCTCAAATGGAGAGGTTGTTGGAGTCCTTGCAGCTGTAGGGAGAGTAGTGCATCCGATCTCCAGAGTTCCTTTCCCTTCTCCAAATGCTCAATAGGTGGCCAAGACTCAACTGAAATGGTGAACATAAGCTCAAGGTGATAGGCTAGAGTTCAACAGGAATTTCAGCAACATAAGGGTATGAAGAGTGATTGATGGATGTGAAATGGGGGGTCTCCATCACCTTTTATAGAGATTTTGGGTGGTGGAGTTTTGACCCATGGTTTTGGGCAACCAATAGTATTGGTAAATGGTTTTAGGGTTTTTCCCTCTTTTTTGAAATTATTCTTGACTTTTCTCCCCTTTTATTTGGAGATTTTGGACCCTTTTTGGTGGGTTTTGACCTTTTTTGAAGGAATTTCATTAATTGAGGAGGGAAATAATGATTTTTTTCCCTTTCAATAACCATTTGAAGGTTTTTTAGGGTTTTGGAGGCCAAAAGTGTAGGAAAAGCGGACAAATGGGTTATGTGACTAGGGAGATGAGCTAGTGAACAATTTTTGGGTGTTAACAGATTGCCCCCTAATGTGTGAGGGCATGAGCTCATTGTATGGATGATAGACATCATAGGTATTGAATTTTTCCATGGATGTGAGCATTGTGACGGAGAAGAGAAGAAACTGGTTGGAGACCGGAACATGTGCTCCATACAAACTGCAAAGGTTACAACTAAAAATACATTACCTCAATAATAGATGAGGAATAATATCAAAATAGATGGGCGAGGTGGGAATACCCATGCTTGTATCAATATATACAAATAATAATGAGGCCCGCAAACTTATACCGCCCCACATGCGACGCAACCCGTGAAACCTCTCCCTCCAGTTCGTGCACCCCCTAAGTGCTTGTTATGCGATTATTTGGTCCATGCTACCCATAATTGTCCCCAATTGCCAAACATTCAAGATCACATGAAAACATTGGACAATGACCCCCATATTCCGTTTGTTGAGATAGACACCACCCCTAAACCGCGTAGCAAATCACTACGCACCAACCACTCTTGCGCCATATGCAGAGTCTACGACCATTATTCCCATAATTGCCCCGACCTACCTGAATATTGACTGGTTCTCCATGAACTAAATTATTTCTCCTTAGAGTCCTCCATTACTACTATTGAGGATATTCATCCATCTGAATCCTCCTCCTCGGGATAGATCAACAGGATCTATATGATTTCCACAAGCAATGGAACAACCTTGACCCCACCCACTAGATTTACCTCTTCTGACTTATCCACACACCTATTTCACAGTGACGAAGAAATCCTCAAGACATTAACGACCCCTGACTTCCCTTGGGATGATATGCATCATCGATCCTATTTCATTATGGAGGAGTCTACCATGAGTACGGCTAACCAAATTTCCGTTGAGATGAAAAAATTCATCGCTAACAAAGTGGACTGGTTTAAAAACCTCATCCCAGCTCCCGATGCCTTCTAAGAAGGTAACATGGCTAATATTTCTCCTACCATCCAGGTCGATATTTCCATCCTACCCGTTATGCTTGAGATCACTACGTTAGGTGCTTCTTGTACTAAAGACGAAATTAATTCCTATAAGAAACTCTTCCAAGAGTTTCGTGATGTTTTTTCTTGGTCATATATTGAGATTCCTGGTATTGACCCCAACATTGTTGAGCACTGTTTCGATACTTGGCCTAACGTCCCACCTGTCCACCAAAAAAAATGGCCCATTCACCCTGCCAAGCTACCAACTGTGAAAGCGGAGATTGAAAAATTACGCCAAGCCGGATTCATTTATCCCATTTCCTACACCACCTTGGTGTCCAAACCTGTTTTGATTAACAAAAAAAGGGCACCATTCGCGTCTGTACCGATTTTCAAGATCTGAATTTAGCTTGTCCCAAAGACAACTTTCCTATGTCGTTCATCGATTATCTCATTGATGCTTGTGTGGGTCACGATATTCTATCCTTCATGGACAGTTTCTCTGGCTATAATCAGATACAAATCCGTAAAGAAGATCAGTATAAGTCTGCTTTCACCACCCCATGGGGCACCTTTGTCTATTGGGTTATTCCCTTTGGTATTAAAAATGACGGTGCCACATTTCAGCAGGCCATGACCTATTGCTTCCATGAATTGGTTCATATTATCCTTGTGAACTTGGACAACCTCACTGTGCGGTCCAAGAAATGGTCCAACCACCTAGACGATCTTGGACCAGTATTTTTGTGTTGTCGCAAAAACAATATCCACTTGAACCCCCTCAAGTGTGTCTTTTGCGTTCCTGCATGCCGATTATTGGGATTCATTGTTTCCCAAAATGGGATCAATGTTGATCCTTTGAAGGTTAAATCCATTCTGGACCTCCCATCACCATGTACATTACGCCAATTACAGATCCTTCAAGGGAAAGCCAAATTTCTTTGTTGCTTTGTTCCAGACTATGCTACGAAATTTCATGGTTTCCTTCGCTTGCTTCAGATCCACGTCCCTTTCGTTTGGGATGAACAAGCACATGCGGATTTTGAAGCGCTCAAACAAGCATTGACTTCCGCATCTTTGATTTCACCTCCTGATTTCTTCGAGGATTTTATCCTTTACGTTTCAGCATCTGAACATGCCGTTTCCGGTGTGTTAGTCCAAGAAGATAGTGCATGGAAAGAACGGGTTATTTATTATGTGAGTCATGCATTGTATGGACCACCATTACGTTACCCCCATGAGGATAATTTGGACCTCTCCATCGTCTTCTCTATTCAAAAGTTACGACACTACATTCTTATGAGTCGAACTACCATTGTGGAATACTCCAGCCCCATGGTCTATCTCTTCAGTCGCCACCTCCTTCAAGGCCGTGTGGCTAAATGGGTTATTATCCCGCAAGAGTATGAATTGAAATTTGCAACACCCAAGAGTACCAAAGCCCTTTCCTTGGCACACCTCATGAATGACTTACCCTGTTCGTCAGCGTCACCACCTATCATCACTAAATTTTCCGATGACCACTTGTTCACAATCTCATCGGATGATCCATGGTATGGTGACATACTGGTATATTTACGAACACAAAAGTTTATACCCAACCTCGGCCGCGATGATCGGTGTCGTCTATGCCATCATGCTTCCCGATATCTCCTCCTTGTTGATGTCCTTTATTCAAGCGGTGTCAACACCATCTTACATCGATGCCTCACCCATGATGAGGCTAAACAAGTTTTAAATTATTTTCACAGCGGAGCTTGTGGTGGCCACTTCTCCGGAATGGCTACTTCCCAAAAGGTCATCCACGTTGTTGGGCCTGGCGCAAGTAAGGGATTTTTGAAGCAAGACAGTTTTGGAGCTGCAAGTTATAGTGCAGCTCAGATGTAGACAATTTTGGGGAGCTGTGAAGTTGAGCGCAGTGTAGTATCGGCAGGGTAAGAACCGTGCAGTTAAGTACCAGCTCCACGAAGTGGTAGCACCGCGTAGTGCCAAAAGGGAACTTATTTTGGGTAAAGAATGAAGGGAAGGTTGCGCGGAGGAAAGCGACCTGTTTTGGGTATGGAAAAATATGAAGTCAGGTGAAAGCAACCTGTCAATGAGAGTGGCAGAAAATAGTTAGAACCTAAGCCACCGGGTCGACAGCGACGGGCATGCCAAAGGGACGGAAAGCAACATGCCACGATGCATTGTAACTGTTTCAGGAAGGATGCGGCTATCACAAGGGCGTGCGGGATGCGAGTGGTCCAACAGAATGACTAGAAGCGTGTGGAGAAGCTTTCAACTGTGACAGGCTGAGTTGGAGGGTAACCGCACCATTTTGTAACCTAAGGATTTTTGGCCTATGCATTGTAAATACGTGACCTAAGGGCACGATCTATAAAAGGGCACATTTTGTAAGGGAAAGGGTTAATCTTCATTAGTCTTCATTTTGAATATTGTAGAAGAAGAGATCTCTGTTGAGAGACAATTGTAAAAGGATCTGCAAGATGCATGTGCAGAGACCTACTGAAGAAAAAGAGAGTCTGCAGCTGAGGGCACATACTGAAACTATTGTACCATTCCCAAAGATAATATAAAAATAGTTCTTGTGGACGTAGCTCCCATCCTGGGGGTGAGCCACGTTAAATTCCGTGTTATGTGATTGCTTATGTGCTTGAATCTGTGTATTTGGTTATGCTGAATGGTTAAGATATGGTTTATGAGCTCATGTGTTCTTGCTTTTATATGTATTCTCCATAAGGATAATGTTGGGAATAATATGTTAAGTAGCCACATATGTGAATGGATGCTAATTGCAGAATTATTTCCAAGTCAGTTGAACACATAAGTCAATCGGGTAAACACTTAAGCCCGCGAAGTCGGTATAGTGCAATTCCCTGAGCGCATCACTGAATGTGCACAGTAGCTTGTTGTTTGTTATAGTGTAGAAGTTCACAAGGGTTACAGGCTATTTTGCTATTGAATGCATCTTTTTACACTAAGTAAGGTCTATTGAAGTTGCATAAGTGTTGGGAGGAAGCGCAGTCTCTGTGGCACTGTCCTATCGTCGAAGAACCATTCCACATCGCGCAGTCCTTGGATGCGCGATAGTCTAAGCATTACCCGCGGAGAAGTGAACTTCGTGCAGTCCCCAGTTCACAGCATGAGTCCTATAGCACGCTAATAGCCAACTTTATTAAAGCGCTCATCACCTGGTTGTGGAAACCAGATTCCACACACCCCCATTACTTCACCTCGGGTGAGACCTCAGTCTGTTCGCAGGCTGTTTCCGAAAGGGCCAGTGAAAAGGGGTTTTGTTGGTTCCAAGAATTGCGTAGAACCTGGGTCTTTCTAGAAAAATTCAAGAACAATTAAGCAGCCAACAAATGGTTATGTTGCCGCGCTAAGAACCGGTGATGAGTACAGAACCTTGGAAGCCTAAGAAAAAAGAAATATGGGACTGGGTGGAAAAGACAGAGAGAGATTTTGCTAGAAAAGAGAATAGACATCCGCGTCTATCTGACGTAGAGTGGTTACACAAATACTTGTGGAAGGATATTCACGAAAATTTCTGGGCAAGTTTTGGAAACGAGTTGCACAAGTGGATATCAAGACTCACAAAGTGAAAGGATTGTTTCCAAGAAGGAGCACCTACCGAGTGGAATCTTGAGATTATTCAGAGGCTTAAAGAGGTAAATATCCCACTTTTGCGAGCAGTCAACTTTTGGGTTGATAGTATTTAAGAAGGCGTCGTGACAGAGTTCACTGTGGACACCTTGAAGTCTAACAGTGCAGCAGAAGCATATTTTTTCAAAGGTTTCAGAGGTAAGTACCTCAACAATACGAGTTTATATATTAAAATGCTTTTAGCTAAGAAAGGAATTTTAAGAATGCAATAAAAGTCCTAGAAGTTTTTGAATCTATAATGGTAGATAACACATATAGTGATTTTGACGAAGATACACAAAACTTGAGAAGTAGAAAGAGATATAAGTATACAACTCAGAAGAATCCTAGTGAACATGGATTCTGCGTAGATACTGAGTAAGAACCTGATATTGGTAGCCACACAACACCTCCATCAGCCACCTATCAGCCTCCGACTCCGCAGAACCCCCCAGAACCCCCCAGTTGACAATACCGCACCTCCTATTTCACAGAGCCCACCAGTTCAGAACCCTCCAACTGTTAATATTCCTAATCCTCCAAGCATCAATACCAGTAACACCGCAGGAGTGAGTACTCATACCATCCCGACTCAGACCATCTTGACTCATAACAGTCTGACTTAGAATATTCCGATTCAGAACATTCTGCGCAGTAACATCCCTAACACCACTCAAACCACTACGCAGAATATTGTACCACAAAGAAGGAGAATGACTGACGATATTAAGCTACCAATATTTAAAGGAACGGATCTAGAAGACCCTAAGCAACATTGGTTTCTATGTGAATCTGTGTGGGGTGTCAAGCAAGTTCAGGATGATGCTGTGAAGAAAGCGCAACTCATCATTACATTCATAGATAGAGCCTTGAACTGGTTCATGAAGTATTCTCAGGGACAAAATATAACTCTAGTTGATATTAAGGTTTCCCTATTAAGACAGTTCAAGAAGCCAAAGTATGAATCCCAATGCATAACAGAAGTGAAAGAAATTAATCAAAAACCTAATGAAACAGTCTGGGAATTCGACCAGAAGTTTAAAACATTGTTAGACCAGGTCTGTTTTGACATAGCACCGCAACAACACCAAGAGTGGTTCATAGCCGCGTTGTTTCCCCATATCAGACTGCCATTGATGCAATAAAAAGTGGCTTCGTAGGAAGAAGCCTTGGAGATCGCGATCAAATTAGAATCTTCACCTATAGGAGAGACTAGCATAGGAATGGTCCAGATCCAGAATCAACTAGCCACCTTGACATTACAGTTGCAGGACATTAAGAAGGGAAAAGAACAAAGAGAAGAAATCTGGTGTACCAGATGTAAGGGAGAAGGACACCCGAAGGAATGTTTTCCTTTGTTTCAAGATTACCTAGATATTGGAGCACCAAATCCACTGAACCAGAACCAAGGGCCATGGTGTGAGATCTGTATAACTAGAGGAAACCGACCAGAAGATTGTTAGTTAATCCAGAAGTATGTGCGAACACCTAAGAATTTATATTGCACATTCTGTAAATATGTTGGACATGATGATTCCAATTGCCGAGCATATGAGCTCATGCTGGAAAGAAAGAACGATGTGGAGCATACGCACGGTGGAGTATACAAAGTTCAAGAAAAAACACCGCAGAACAAGGATAACGCGCAGTATGATCAAGGCGAATACAGAGTCCGTGGAGGATTCCGCGGAAGAGGAAGAAACACTGGCTCAGGACAAGGAAGGGGAAGAGGCTAGATGATCTGTTATAACTGTGTCTAGCTAGGTCACTTATCTAGAGATTGCACCAATACGTGTACTACCTATAATTACTGTAAATATTTTGATCACGTCATTGATGCATGCCTAGTGTTAGCAATCGAAATGCAGAAGAGAAAGCAAGAAGCACCTAATCCAAATATTCAGATGATCGTAGCAGAGAAAAGGACTACAGATCTAAGTATTAACGTTGTGATACTAAGTGGTGTTTCCATAGGAAAAGACAAAAAACCAGAAGCTTCGACTTCTGGATATTTTCAAACTAAGCAGGCCCCTGCTGAAGCGACCTGGATCTGAAAAGCTACTAGGAAAACACTTATTTTCAATCTGGAGAAAAACAAAGAAGCCTTTGAAGAATCACGGGATATATTCAAAGAGACAGCATCTATGTCTCCAAGAATCCCTTTACGAAGTGAAACAACGCACATACAAGATATGCTAGTAGCGTATGATCAAACCAGTACCACAGTAGAAACATGCACTTCTGTTGCGCAGTTCCTATGGAGCTACATGAAATTATTGAAGAGCGCAGATACTGTAGTAGAATTGTAGAATTTACTAGATCAATATGAATCAAGCCGTTCCACGGATACTGCCCAAAGCGCAGTTCATCAGATAAAGAGCCATAAAAGAACAGGCAGAGAAATGAGGCTTAGTGCGCAGATTGGAGATTATGAGATGGATGAGATAATCCTTGATCTAGTATTAGAGGTAAATGTCTTGAGCAAACAAACATGGGAACAGATGGGGATACCAAGGTTAGCATGGTCACCTATCCAGTTGAGGTTAGTGAATCAGCATAAAGTCATACCTTTTGGGATATTAGCCAATGTACTTGTAGACATCGATGGAGTCAGAAGTTCCGTGGAATTCGAGTTTATCGAGATGACTGATGACAGTAACCCATATCCGACATTATTGGGGATAGACTAGGCGATGGATAACCTCGCAATCATAAACCTGAAAAAAAAAATATGATATTTGAAGGGCACGATATTAGGGTCATCGCACCCTTGGACCCTTCGCAAGGAAAAGGATACACTGAGTCGATACACGAAGAATCCAAAGCACAATATCTTGATCGCATCTATAAAATGAGCGAGAATCAGGATGACTACATTAATCCTACGACGGATGGAGCACTTAGTTGGTGATGTGACAGTTCTTGCGTATCAGACTCCGACGTAGGATTGGAAAATTGGCAAAGCCGAATGCATGAAGTATCAGCAAGAAGATGTGCGCAGATCACGAAGTCACTGCGCTGGATTGGAACAGAGGTAAGTCCAATCCCCACTTATGATGGTTCAACTAACGTCTATACATTTATTCAAGAACATACTATATCAGTTGTAGCTGAACATCACATACCAGCACCAGATATAGCACTGCGCGCTATACCTTCCAGATGGTGGGCTGCGTATAAGCTGACTTTGACAATATGGGATTAATGCAGACACATGATGCAAATCAGATTCACAGAGAAAGTTGCGCTGACATTTGAAAAGTATAATGGACAAATGGATCCGAGGGATCACATAGAAATTTGTTCAGAAGCATGGATAAACAGACCACGGGCATAATGGGTTCATCTGTTTGTGCACACATTGGAGAAGATTCCAGAGGATTGGTTACAAACACCAAGCTTCGCAGAGGAACCACATATTGGTCTATGTTGACTGCGAACTTCCAGAGAACCTTCAGCTTTGAAGATGAAATTCCAAGCATAAACGAAGCTCTGCAAGTTATCAAAGAAAGAATATTCAGAGAAGAATGCCCAAGTATAAACGAGGCATTAGAGGAAATCAAAGAAAAGATATTTGAATATGTAAGGGTACCTGTAAACCTACAACCAGAATGGGCAAGGAATATAGAGCATGCCCTTAAATTTTATAACCTCCCTGAAGATGCTGAAGAAGACCCCGAAGAAAGTGATGCAGAGGATCTGTGCAACATCAATATACCTAAATGCGAGGGAGCATGCGATGTAGAGAGACCTACATTATAAATTCCATATATGAGCGGCCCTGTCAAGACAAGAAAAGTGAACATTGGCACAAACGAAGAGACAAAGTTCGCATCCATTGGAGATTACTGGGATGATGAAACAGTCGCGCAGATTTCTGAACTTCTGCATCAGTATTGGGATTTATTTCCAACAAAGTTTTCCGAAATGAAAGGTATTTTGGGTGGCCTAGGAATTATGAAGATACCTCTTAAGCCAGGCGTGAAGCCCATAAAGAAAATACCTTATAGACTGAACCCCAGATATAAAGAAAGAGTTAAGGCAGAGATTGATAAGATGCTTGATGCAGGGATCATCGATCCTGTTGAAGAGTCCGAGTGGATAAGTCTGATGGTTATCCAAGATAAAAAGACTAAAGGTGAGATCAGGATCTGTGTAGATCTGAGGAAGCTGAATGATGCTTCACTGCACAACCCATTTCCTACTCCATTTACAGATGAAGTATTGGACAATGTTGGAGGGAATGAGGCCTATTCTTTTACTGATGGATTTTCTGGTTACCATCAGATCAGGATTGATGAAGCAGACGTACATAAGACCACATTTCTACTGAATGGGGACCATATCAGTATACAATGATTCCATTTGGATTGAAGAATGCACCATCTATATTCTCTAGAGTTTTTGTGGCTGCATTCAAAGACTTTATCCATAAGTTCTTCGAAGTCTATTTTAATGATTGGACTATCTTTGGTTTACTGAAGAACCACTATGAAAACCTGAGAATGATGTTATCTAAGTGTAGAAAACATAAGATTTCTTTGAATTTGAAGAAATGCATCTTTTATGTGCCCTATGGAATTCTGTTGGGACATATTGTTTGTAGGAAGGGTTTGATGGTTGACCTTGCGAAGATCACAGTTATTGTGAACCTACCAGTGCCGAACTCAGTAAAACAACTTCGCACCACGTTGGGACATACATGATACTATAGAAAATTGATCAAGGGTTATGCGCAGATAACTGAACCAATGGAGAAGCTATTGAAGAAAGAAGCGTAGTTCATGTGGAATGTAGAATGTGAGCAAGGCCTAGACACACTAAAGGAGAAAATGGTAACTGTGCCTATTCTTGTTGTTCCGTATTGGGACAAGAAATTTTATGTACACGTTGATGCTTCGTCCATTGCACTTGAAGTGGTGCTAGCACAGCTAGTAGAGGGAGGCATGGACCATCCCATTTCATTCTCGAGCAGGAAGCTCTCATCAGCTGAAAATAACTATACGACCACAGAAAGAGAAGGTCTCGCTATGGTCTACGCACTGTAGAAATTTAGACACTATTTGCTGAGTGCGCACTTCTCAATGTTTACTGACGATTCCTCTTTGAAGTACCTGGTCAATAAACCAGTGTTAGGGGGGAGAATTTGCATATGGTTGTTACTATTACAGGAATATGATTTTGAGATCATTGTTAAACCAGGTAGATTAAACCTAGGACCTAACCATCTCTCAAGGATTGATTCAGGTGAAGAACCCACAAACCTCGAAGACAATCTGCCTGATGCGCAGTTGTTTGCAATACAAATTTACGATGATTATTACAAATATATTGTAGACTTTTTGACTACAGGATTGGCACCCACAGAGTTCACTATGCAGCAGAAGAAGTAGCTCGTAGTCAGAGCAACATACTACACTATCATAGCAAGACAACTATACCAGTTGGGACTAGATGAAGTTTTGCGCAGATGTGTGTTGGCGCATGAGAAGCCATCATATTGGCTGATACATATTCAGGTGTATCAGGAGGTCACTACGCAGGAAGAGCCACTACGGAAAAAGATATTGAGAGCAGGGCTATGGTGGTCCATAATTCATAAAGATTCAAAGGAACATTTCCAGAGTTGCGATGTCTGTCAGAGAACAGGAAAGCCATTGCGAAGAGATGAAATGCCGTCAGTTGACACTACAAGAATTTGACAAATGGGATATTGATTTCGTGGGACCTATTAACCCACCGGGAAAGAGGACTGGTGCGAGATATATTATCACCGTAGCTAATTATCTCACCAGATGGGAAGAGGATAAAATAGTAAAGGACTGTAGTGTAGCCACTGCCGCACAGTTAATCTTTGAGAACATCCTTACCCGATTTGGATGCCCGAAGATTTTAATGAGTGATCAAGGGACTCACTTTTTGAACAAAACTATTGAAGCCCTCACCGAAGAGTTCCAAATTTATCATCATAGGAGTACACTGTACCATCCTCAGGCCAATGGAACAGTTGAAGCTTTTAACAAGGTACTAGAGAATGCACTGACAAAAGTATGCAATGTAAACAGGGATGTTTGGGATCTACACATTCCATCCGTTTTATGGGAATACAAGACCACTTGCAAAACGTCGACAGGCCATACACCTTTCAGATTGGTCTATGGACAGGAAGTTGTGATGCCTATGGAGTATATTGTACCCAACTTAAGGATAGCTGCATTCACAAGCGTGGAGGAGGAACAAACAATAGAAGAAAGGCTTCTACACTTGGTTGGATTGGAAGAGGATCACTTCATTGTAGGATTTCACCACCAAGTGCAGAAAGACAGAGAAAAAGCATGGCATGACTGCCATATCAAAAACAAGTCCTTTCAGGTAGGTGACCTTGTCCTCCTGTATGATAGTAAGTTTATGAAATTTCCTGGAAAATTTGAAATGCATTAGCTCAGCCCATATACTGTTATGCATGTTACTAATGGTGGCGCAGTTCAGTTAGCCACGTTAGGCAGAGATAACTTACCAGGTTTGGTGAATGGAAGTAGACTAAAACACTACAGGATTCAATGAGTAAGGTGATTGGGAGCGAATGAGTGTGGTTAAACCCTAAGGTACAGGAAGCGAAATAACGACAACATATTTACGCCTAGTAAGCATGGTCTGGTTGTGGTAGGTGTGTGGTGGCTGTGGCTCTGACAGATCTGAAGGATATGGGTAGAGGACCTCTCCCCAGGCCGCCCACGATAGAGACTAGAAACCCCAAGACACCGCAACTGGAAGGTGATTCGGCAAGCCCATCCAATGCTTAATCGAGTCAAGATGAGAAGGGATCCAAGTGGAAGATGGGGCCGCGAGGATGCCTCCCCCAAACCTCGAACATTCTTGCGATGCAGATCAAATTGGAAAAGATCCGAGAAAGGATAGAGCAATGGAGGGAGAAATCCCTGATTGGAAAATTTGTTGGAGTTTGGCCTCGAGAATGAGATCTAGAAAGCTGGATCAAAACTACATGGAAACCCAAAGGGCATTTCGACCTACAATTGGGTGCCAAAGGCCTTTTCACCATTATTTTATTCAACATTGAGGATTGTGAGAAAATTATGGAAGGTGGCCCTTATTTCTTCTTCTCAGCTGGATTATACCTTAGACCATGGAAGGAAAGGTTTAATCTAGAGACTAAGGATGTAACAGTTGCCCCTGTTTGGATCAGGCTGTTCTCCCTTCGATGTGAATATTGGGATATGGAGATATTGCAGGTTATTGGAAATACCATTGGTGAATTTGTAAAAGTGGCAGACCATACCAAACAACAAAGATATACGGCATATGGTCGGATATGTGTTTATATGGATCTGCCCAAAGAACTCCCTAAGGCGATCAGTCTAAATTGGGAGGACGAGGAATGGATCCAGCCGCTGGATTACGAGCAGCTCCCGTTTAGGTGTCGACAGTGTCATGTTTACGGGAACCTGGGTAGGAATTTCCCTTAGGTAATGTCTTCCCCCCCTCCTTGTAAAGGTGGTCCTACTGGTGAAAAATACAAAGAAGGGTTTATGCAGGTCCGCAATAAGCGAAGGAGTAAACCGGTTGGGAAAAACAAAGCCGTTAAGGAGTCTCGAGGCAAAGGGATTGAATCCAGTAATCCCTTCCAGATCTTCGAGGAACAACAGGAAGATGGGGAGGCTGGAAAGAATATAGGATCAGAGGACTTAAAGCAGATGGAAGCAGTAAATGAGGAAATCGAGCAGAGTCAGGGATTGGAAAATCTGGCAGAACCTATGATAGAGGATGGGAATGAAGAAATGGATCTAGGAGAGATTAATCTTGATGTGATCGAGAGAGTGTGTGAAAATAAAGGGAAAGGGTATGTAACTCGAAGGAAATTAGAACTTATTCAAGCAGCAATTATCAATTCAAAAGTCCCCAAAAAATTAGGGATAGCCTCTGACCCACAGAAAGGTAGTAAGAGGAAACCCCTGGAGGAAGATTTGAAAAGAGGCAGGAAGACAAATAAGCAAATAATAACAAAAATAGGAGTTAATTTAATTGAGGCTGGCCAATATCCGACTTTATTGGAAGCCTTCTCTGAATTCAATAAGGTTACTCTATGAAGCTAAGTTCTTGGAATATCAGGGGTTGCAATCACCCTAGGAAAATTAAGACCATAACAAGAAAGATCAAACACTAAAAACCATATATTCTCTTTCTTCAAGAGACTAAATGTAGTGTGCATTTTATGGAGTGAATGAAATAGAATATTTGGAGAGGAAGTGATTGTATGGCTATTGATGCGGTCGAAATGGCAGGCGGTCTAGCAGTTTTGTGGCAACTTGACTCACTGTGCATATCGTCCTTGTGGGCTAACCGATTCTCTCTTAGCGCTATGATCACTGATAGGGTTTCAGGATCTCAGGCCGATTGGTGAATATCTATGGTCCCAGTGCTTTCCCCCAAAAATCTGCTTTTCTCAATTTCTTATCATGGCTGGAGGGCCAAGTTTCTGTGGGATCTTGGATTATAGGATGGGATTTTAATCTGATCTCGTCTCTTGAGGAAAAGAAAGGGGGGAGGAGGGTCCTGGATAAATTTCAGGAAGGCTTCAAATATTTCATTGTCCAAATCCCCCTTGTGGACATTGAGACCAGCAATGGCCTTTATACTTGGAACAATAAGCGAGGAGGAACCCATCTTGTGGCCTCGAGAATTGACCGCTTTCTGACCACGGAGGATCTTGTCAGAGATGGGGGGGAGGCTCATGCTTTAGCCCTTCCTTCGGCTGGATCTGACCATTGTCCAATTTGCCTCCAATGGGAATGGTCTAAGGCCTCTCTATTCAAATCGTTCAGGTTTGAGCAATTTGGGCTCGAGCATAAGGATTTCAAAGAAATGGTGGGCTAATGTTGGCAGGAAATTGTCCTTCCCAGGGGAACCAGGATGTATCAGTCCAACAGAAGTTAAAAGATCTAAAAGATAAAATCAAAGCGTGGAATAAAGTGGACCTTGGGCACATTTTTCAGGATAAATAAAAGGTGGTGGCTGAGCCCGAGCTCTTACATAGGAGAGGGATGGAAGAAGGGTGGACTAATGAACTCAAAGAGAAAGAATATAATATTTTGAATCAACTGGAGGCTAGAGAAAAGAATGAGGAGATATATTGGAAGCAAAAATCAAGGAACCAGTGACTTCAGGAAGGAGACAAAAATACTAAATTCTTCCACAACTCTATGATCCATAATTGACACAAATCCAAGATTTATAAGATTTGTAAAGCTAATGGTAACCATGCTGAGTCAAGGTAGGAAATTGAAGATGAGCTTGTTCATCACTTTGAAGATATTCTTAAGGAGGATCAAACAGATCGAAGTAACGCTATTATCCAGATAACCAGACAAATCCCCAGATTGATTACCAACGAGCATAATGAGATCCTGAATAATCCTGTGACTTTGTAGGAAGTGGAGGAAGCTATGCAGCATATGGATTTGGGTAAAGCCCCGAGCCCTGATGGTTTCACAACTAATTTATTCCATTTTTTCTGGGATCTTATTAAATAGGAGGTGGCGGACATTGTGGAAGAATCTCGCAGAAGTCGTGGAGTCCTTAAATCTTTTAATGCCACGTTTCTGACCCTTATTCCAAAAGAAGAGGGGGATGAGGCACCTAACAAATTTCACTCGATTGCGTTGTGCAATGTTATCTACAAAATCATCACTAAAGTGGTGGCTAATCGGCTGAAGCCCTTGCTCCCTGTTTTGATCAGCTCTGAACAGTCGGGTTTTGTTGAAGGCAGGAAGATTCTGGATGGTACTATCCTTTCTCACGAAACTATCCACTCCTTACAAACCACTAAGAAACCTGGTATGATGATCAAACTTGATATTGCTAAATCCTATGATAAATTAAGCTGGAAATATATGAGAAGTATGCTTGAGGCCTATTGTTTTAATGCGGACTGGGTTAGTTGGATCATGAACTTGGTCACTACTCCCTTCTTTTTGATTCTACTTAATGGTTCTCCAACTAGGCTTCTCCAATCCTATCGTGGCATAAGGCAAGGAGACCCCCTCTCCCATTTTCTCTTCATCCTTATGGAGGAAGGGCTGGGCCGTCTTATCCATTCTAAGTCAGTAGCGGGGGAAATCAGAGGGTTTAACCTTCATGAAGGAATGATTAAGCAAACTCACCAACAATTTGTGGATGACACTATGTTAATGGGGCACCCTTCAGTCCAAGAAGCCCATGCCTTTAAAAAGATCCTAAAACTTTTTGCTAAGTCCTTTGGGCTTGAGGTTAATCTTGTCAAGTCTCGGGTTTTCTTCTTTAATACTCCATGTGCGACATAGCGCAACATTCTTTGCATTCTTAGATTCGCTAAAGGTACCCTACCCACTAAATTCCCAGGGGATCCGCTCACTAAGGGTACTATTCGTGGGATTTAATGGCAGGATATTCTGGATCTCATGAGAAGTAGATACAATAGTTGGATTAACAGACCTTTAAATTTCCCCACTTGCCTTACCCTGGTCAAAGATGTCCTATAGGCCATGTCGATTTATCTCTTCTCCTTACTTTCTTCTCCCAAATCGGTGCTGAGAGAAATCAAGAGCATTCAACGTAACTATCTGTTGGGGGGGTCGGGAAGCTAAATCTAAATTTGCTTGGTCAGATGGGACATTATTTGCTGCCCAAAGGATAAGGGGGGTTTGGGGCTCCGGGATCCGGAGGTGGTCAGTGACATCCAGGGTTCCAAATTATGGTGGAGATGGTGTAACCATAACGTTGAACCATGGGCGAAACTTTGGCATGTCAAGTATGCCAGGAATTATCCTACCCAACAACTGATCAGATACAATGCAGACATTGGGGGTTCCCATATATGGATGAAGGCGCAGAAAGGGTGGAAGCTGGTTTAGGATCATAGATTTTGGTACACTAGGGATGGTGAGTTAGTGAACTTCTGGGAGGACTCGTGGAATCAATTCCCCAAACTTGGGACTGATCAAAGGTGGCAGAATTTAAAGGTTTAGGGCCTGACTGAAGGAAAAGCTAAGGTTTGTCACTATTGGTCCACCCCTTCTTTTGATACTTTCAGATCTTGGTTAGATCATCAGTGGCGGACTGGGATTATAATTGAAGATGAAGGTAGATATTTTGGGGAATTACTTCAAGAAAGATACATTCGTAAGAGAATTGGGTTTGAAAAACTCAGATGGGGATACCAGTAGAAAGGGGTTTTCAGTATCAAGGAGGCGTATAAGCTGCGCATTACCAATGATGATGCTAATGAAACTCTGTGGAAAGATTATGGAAGATGAACCCATGGCCTAAAACTGGGACTTTTTGATGGCTAATCATTTGGTAGAGAATTCTAACCGGTGACAACCTCAAGAAACGTGGAATTCAAGGGCCCTCCTGCTGTCCCTTGAGCAAAAATAATGAGGAAACTATTGGGAACTTGTTGGATAGTTGTAATTTTTCCTCTTTCCTTTGGGATAAAGGTGCCACGATTTTCCGAAAAAGTGATCGGGAGTGTGGTCAACCTGACCATACTCTTCACAATTGGAATTCCGAAGATTTTAGCAATCCCATCTTAGCTATGATTTGGCAGATGTTCCCTGGTATGGTGTGTTGGAATCTTTGAAAGGAAAGGAATGGGAGGATATTCAAGGATAAAATTAAGCATAAAGAGGAAGTCTAGGAGAATTTGGTCCGGAACATTCAAGAGAACATTAGAAGCAGGCAGTGGACTGACAAAGACAGGAATCTATCGGAAGGGGAATTACGAATTGCTAAAGGATGGGGTCTTGGTCGGGATGATATGATGGGATTGGGACAACAGGTTGAGATCTGTAAACCTATTATCCCAATCTTTGGTCGCCTCCTAGGCAGTTGGAATATAAAATCAATTTTGATGGGGCTTCACGAGGAAATCCTCGGGCTGCTGGTTATGGCGGGGTATGCAGAAATGTAGAAGCGATTGTCTTCATGTTTTCTTTGGGCACCTTGGGCACGATACGAATAACTCAACAGAGCTCGATGGCCTCATTCATGGTATGTTGCTAGTTATTCAGAATGGTTTATTCCTAGCTACGATAGAAGGGGATTCAAGAATCATTATCCACATGGCCAAAGGTCTGGCACAAGGGAAAAAGACAGATCATGTCACGACCAGCAGGCGACTTTCACACCAGTGGGACGTCCTGAGTCACCTTGTTCGCTCCAATAACTTGATTTATTTTCACCATGTTAGACGGGAGGCTAACAAGTTGGCTGACTTTCTGGCCAACCTGGGTGCTGCTAGGATTGGCGATCACACTCTTGGCCAGATGGCAGATTTTGGGGATAAAGAATGGGCCCCCAAGTGTCTCTAGCTGGCTGCCGAGGATGTTTCAAGAAGCCAGCAGGTGGAGAGTGTGCGACGTGTTCCCATGACAGTTTCCAGACGGATGGCGGAGGTCATTCGAATGATGATTTGATGATTTGTGCATTAATGCAAAGACGTGATAGGTATCACAAGGTGGTTATTACGGGAATAAAGGCCAAGTACGGTCTCAAGATTTTTTTGGTCTCTCTATTGGATTTGATACGAATTCAATCTATTCTCGTTATGGCCCTCATTCTTCTGGATAATGGTTATGGTACGCTTTAGGGTTCGATCAGTACTTCATGGTACTTGGCCATTAATCTCCCCGAATCTGTTATCATGCGAAATCTGTCTTTAAATATGGGCCACTTGCTATGATGGGATTATCTCTGGTTCGATAGTGGTATTGATAGTCCATAGTTTGCTGCTGATAATTGGGTTAGAGGGCCTACCAGGGTGTAGTTTACGCATTCGCATCCCCTTGATTATTGTCTATTCTTTGTGCGGAGCTCTGCAATGGCTCCCAAACGTGATATTGGTGATTCTTCTGGGGTGGGTTCTGTCACCCAGAAAGGAAAAAAAAGGCCAATATTAGGGGCCGTAGCCTAGGTCGAGTGACTCGGGATTAGTTGTGTGCTCAATCTGATGCTACGTTCTTCCATGAGCGTATTCAGGATCCCATCAGGAAGTACATTGAACATATTGAGCAACGGCTGTGGGAAGAGGTCTAGGCTCTCCCTTTCGAGGATCTCAAGAATGAAGTTGAAGAGTGGGTCATTGATCCTGGGACTACTGTGGGCCGTGCCTCGGCCTACGACAGAATGGTCATGGTGTATTGGGTTACAAAGAACCTCCTGGATCATGTAGTGATGGAAGGTACCGAGAACGCAAAGGGGATGATGAACCGGTCAAGGCCTGGAAGGTTCACAATGCGGATAATAGGCTAATGCATTGCAAAATCAATGCTATAGCAAAGAAATTGGGCCTCTCTTTCTCCTATGCGGGGCTGGATGCGCAGGGGAATTGGGTCTTTGGTAGCAAGTCGCCTCAACAAGGTTTTCCTAGTCTGACGACTACTGTTCTGTAAAGCGATAATCTTTCTTTCAAGAAACCGGCGAGCTTTGACGCTCGGGAGAAAGGTGTTGCCTGAGTTTTCTGGTCTGTCTCTGTTAAGTTTAGGAGTCTTAGATGTATGGGCCTTTGGATTTGTTTTGATGTATCAGTCTCTATTTTGGGTATTAGTACTATGGATTGTTTTTGGAAAAGATGTAACTAGGGATATGTAATGGGTCCTGTTTTGGGAATATTTGTTCAGGGTGATGAAGAGTTTCGTTATCATGGACTCTCGTCTGGTTGTCTTTTGGGTAGCACTTCAGTCTGTAAATTTTGGGTTTCAGATCCTTTGACCAGCTCCGCTGTAAGCCTACTATGTATCTTTTGATCTTGCAGTAATATAATGTCTTTTATTTACAAAAAAAAAAGACTAAAACCCTACAGGGATAGTCCAACTTTGCAGAACCCTCACTGATCAGAAAAGAAGAAAATTTCCAAGTGCCAAGTACAGTTGAAATTGGGCACTAGAAATGCAAAAGAGTTTGTACACAGTTTTGGTCTGATACGCGAAGTTTGATGAAAATAATGCATCAACCGCGCAGAACTGAAGTGAAGCTGCACATGAAAAAAAGAAAAAAAAAGAAAAAGAAAAACAAAATGAAAAAGAAAAGAAAAAGTGCGCAGTCGAAGCTCAAAATGTAGCTACGCATATCAGATAGAATAAGAAGGATGAAAAGTTCAGAAGAAGAAGAACGACACTGCAAAGTAACCGCACCGAAGTAGTGACAACCCGCCTTGTAGTTCGATGCAATGCTTCAGGAAACTAGCCGTTAAAATGTTGGTGGCAAAGCTAGCCGTTATACAGTGATTCTGCCAACGACAGCTTGAGCATTTAACGTGGAAATAACTGTTTTGAAGGAATTAATGAAGGAAAGGACCCGAATCATCAGTGTATTTTTCCAACAGACATGCCATTTAATGCTCTTCTAGCCATTGATGAGTGCGACTAAGGCCGACTGTGCCGATAAATACCGCTGCATTTGGGCTTGCTAGCGTTACAAAAACTTTGAAATTTTTTTGTGAGCCATAGATTGAATTTGTTTACCGAGAATGTCAAGTTACCCCATGACTCTGCAAAAGAAATTTTAGTGAATATCTGAAGATTCTACAGTTGAGCAAGAGTTTACTGTCGAGTAGGTTGTGAGGGTGTTTAAGAAAATGGGGCTTGAAGGGTTGATGAGAACCCCTGCTAAGAAGGTTGTTACAGAACAAGTTTAAGGTTCACGCCATTCACCATGACACACTGCACCAATGCAAGCCAAAGGGAAGGAACCAGCAGTGGAGAAGACAAAGCCGAAGATAATAAGCTCAAAGCTGCCAGAAGTTCCACTCGGCAATAAAGAAATCCCATTAACTTTGACTCCTGAGTATATATCTCCGCGTACATAGGATGCATCGGCCCTGAAGCTCACCAGGAATACTAAGTATGAAATCCCACTTCTGTCCATATACAAGCATGTAAAACTAGAATCAAATATGTTGGGTAATATCGCGGACTGTAAGTTTGAAGACTATGACTTACTGCAACAGCAGGAGGACCCAAGTATGCAAACCTGTGGGCGAATCTGATGTCAAAAAGACAGTGCGCGACGAATGAAGTTTTCTATACATACTACGAGCAGCTGTGCGATGTCATTGTTCGCACATCGTGCATCTCCAAAGATATAACAACTAAGTGTATTCGCACTTTAAATTTTATGCTGACATGCATTCCATCTACATTTCAGCAAAGGCACAGAAAAAGAACCCAGAATGGTTCCAAGGGAACTATCACATGGATGAAGCAGATATCGACCTTATTATAAAGGAAGGGGTGGATGAATGGAAGGTCAAAGGATCTATGATCATCAGCAGTGACTCCGAAGAGAGTAATCCAATTCCAACAGTAATTGTCAAAGAGTCACCATCAGGAAAAAGGAAGGAGCCCGGAAGCTCAGTACCAGAGAAAGTCCAGAAAAAGAAGCAGAAGGTTTCAAAGGGCCAATCTGAAGCAAAGTTGCATGATGACGATTATGATATGATCGCATCCACGGTCACCGCGCATCTAGAATATGTGCTAAACCTCAAAGACAATAAGGATGAGGAGATTCAAGCAAGTTTCTAGAATCTCACCACTCTGCAAGGGATAACAACGAAGTTTGAACAAGTCTAGAGTGAATTGGTCGTGCCGTGAGAATCAGAATCGAAAGGAATGTTAGAGGACACTTCACAACCAAAGAAAACATCTCTAGCCCTGACCTTGCCACCAAAATTGTGCATAGTCCAAATTGACCCACTAAGCATCATATTACTACACGATCAGTTAGCTTCAGGCGCGCAGAGAATAGAACATGTGGACATTGACATCGCGATGTTGCCACTAAATGGCCTGCATAATCTATACTTGTAGGTTGTCGAAGAGATCCATGATAGAAATGTGGTTGCTCTGAAACAACACCATCAATTGCAAGAAAATTATAAGCAGCTGCAGGAATCAATTTTAAAGAGATCCAAGGAACTTGAAAGTGAACAGGACCAAAGAAGATGAATAGAGCAAATTGTCGCTTCAGTCTGCATGGAGATGCCAGAATGCGACAAGCAGCTAGATCTCGCAGATACTATCCTTAAGATCGGCTCGGTAGTCAGTGATCTTAACACTAGAATGAAAGGCATGGAGACTGATTATCAAGCAAAGATTTTCGCCTTGGAAGCACAGAATCAGCTGAAGACACCACCATATTAGGTAGAACTCAGAGCAGCAGAAGCAAAGCTGTAGAGACCATATCCAACAAAGTAGAAAAGTGTCAAAACTTGCTGGATGAAGCAAGAATGTTTAATACACTACAAGAGGGCCTTGAGCTGCTGCAGGTCCAAACCAGTTTGAAGGAAAAGCAAGCAGCATTAGATGCTCTGAATGCCGAGATGAAGACCCTGCTACCAGTAGATAGGCTCCACAGATTTCCAGATGTCAAAGAAATCAAAAGACATCTTCAAGTGTTAAGAGAACAGGAGGCTGAAGTCGGAGATAAGTCATAGCCCCTGTAGGAGGAAGCTCATGAACTAACACAGAAGATTGAAGAAAAACTGAGAGAACTCTGTGACGCACATGATTCAGTGCAAGAGAAAACTTAGGATGACTTAACACTAGATGTGTTAGAAACCATTAAAGTCATTGAACAAGATTCTAAGGATACGGTTGCTAAGCTGAGCGCAACATATCAAGAGTTCGTTGCTAAAATAATCCCGCAGGAGGAATAGCAGCTCATGGAACCAGAAGTGGAAAGTGGCTCGGGGACGAGCCAGATGTAAGTGTTAGGTGTCTGTTGGGCCTGGCCCAAGTAAGGCATTTTTGAAAAAAGACAATTTTGGAGCTACGAAGTTATAATGCATCTCAAATGTAGACAGTTTTACGGAGCTGCGGAGTTGAGCGCAGTGTAGTATTGGCAAGGTAAGAATCGTGCAATTAAGTACCAGCTCCGTGAAGTGGTAGCACCGCGTAGTGCCAGAAGGGCACCTATTTTGGGTAAAGAATGAAGGGAAGGTCGAGCAGAGGAAAGCGACCTGTTTTGGGTATGGAACATTGTGAAGTTGGGTGAAAGCGACCTGTCAATGAGAGTGGCAGAAAATAGTTAGAACCTAAGCCACTGGGTCGACAGCGACGGGCAGGCCAGAGGGACGGAAAGCGACACACCATGATGCATTTTAACTGTTTCAGGAAGGATGCAGCTATCAGAAGGGCGTGCAGGATGCGAGTGGTCCAATAGAATAGCCATAAGCATGTGGAGCAGGTATCGAGTGTGATAGGTTGAGTCGGTGGGTAACCGCACAATTTTGTAACCTAAGGGTTTTTGGCCTATGCATTGTAAAGACGTGACCTAAGGGAACGATCTATAAAAGGGAACATTTTGTAAGGGAAAGGGTTAATCGTCATTAGTCTTCATTTTGAATATTGTAGAAGAAGATATCTCTGTTGAGAGACGATTGTAAAAGGCTCTGCAAGCTGCGTGCGCAGAGACCTACTTAAGAGAGAAGAGAGTCTGCAGCTAAGTGCGCAGACTGGAACTATTGTACCTTTCACAAAGATAATATAACAACAGTTCCTGTGGATGTAGCTCCCATCCTGGGGATGAACCACGTTAAATTCTGTGTTATGTGATTGCTTATGAGCTTGAATATATATATTTGCTTATGCTAAATGGTTAAGATATGGTTTATGAGCTCATGTGTTCTTGCTTTTATATGTATTCTCCATAAGGATAATGTTGGGAATAATATGTTAAGTAGCCACATATGTGAATGAATGCTAATTGCAGAAGTATTTCCAAGTTAGTTGAACACATAAGTCAATCGGGTAAACACTTAAGCTCGCGAAGTTGGTATAGTGCAATTCCCTGAGTGCAGCACCGGAAGTAGGCAGTAGCTTGTTGTTTGTTATAGTGTACAAGTTTGCAAGGGTTGCTGGCTATTTTGTTGTTGCATGTGTCTTTTACACTAAGTAAGGTCTATTGAAGTTGCATAAGTGTTGGGAGGATGCGCAGTCTCTGTGGCGCTATCCTGTTGTCAAAGAACCATTCCACATCGCGCAGTCCTTGGATGCACGATAGCCTAAGCATTACCCATGGAGAAGTGAACTTTGCGTAGTCCCCAATTCATAGCATGAGTCCTGTAGCACGCTGCTAGACATATTTATTGAAGCACTCATCACCTGGTTGTGGAAACCAGATTCCACACCCCCCCATTACTTCGCCTCGGGTGAGACCTCAGTCTGTTCGCAGGTTGTTGCCGAAAGGGCCGATGAAAAGGGGTTTTGTTGGTTCCAAGAACTGTGCAGAACCTGGGTCTTTCTAGAAAAACTCAAGAACAATTAAGCAGCTAGCACGCGCTGGGTATTTCTGTCCCACACTTTTCACTGATTGCATCACAATAGTCAAACATTGCTGGAATTTCCAACTTTTTTCCCCCAAATCCAGGACCCTTCCTTCCCCTCTCCATCGAGTCATCACAGTTGGCCCTTTCTAGAAGTGGGCCATCAATTTTATGCAGTGTAATCCCCCCTACACGAATGGCCATAAATACATCATTGTGGCTATCGACTATTTCACTAAATGGGTCGGGGCCATGCCTACATTTATCTGCTAAGCTGAGACTGTGGCACGCTTCTTTTTTAACCATGTCATTACTCGGTTTGGAGTCCCCAAGAAAATCATACACGACCATGGAAAACACTTTGAAGACACTGTATGGAAACATTTTTCCACCTTTTTGAAGTTTGACCACCAATACACCTCATCCTACTACCCCCAAGGGAATGGCCAAGTAGAGGCTATCAACAAGATCTTGAATACCATTCTTCAACAGACAGTAAACCAACACAAGTCCAATTGGAACCATATGGTCTTTCCTGCACTTTGGGCTTACTGCACCTCCACCAAGACTACCATGGGTTTTACCACTTTCCATTTGATTCACGACGTAGAGTCGTTCCAAATGAAATAGTGTCATGCAGAATGCTCAAGGCATCATGGATCTTCCTTTCGTTCATCTTCAAAGGCCCTGCAAGAAAGCGTGGCTCTTTAGGATAAACATCCTCTTCTTCCTTCTTTGGATCAACTTATTGATGAAGCTCAAGTGGTGATTGGGAAGATGATCCTTGTCCTTCTTCCTTGGCTACAAGATCTTCCTTTTCATGCTCATGGGAAACTCATCCTGTAGCAGGTTGTTCCAAATCGATCTCTATGTCACCAACATAGAGACTCATGCATCCTTCAGTATATTCTCTACTATCCATGTATAGAGTGTCTATATATTCTTCTGCACAACCTTCCGCTTCATTACAAACATCTTGCAATGTATTTCGCTCTTCTTGATAGATATTTTCTTTTGCTTCATCACCTGTAGGACTAGGTGGTTCATGGCTCTCCTCAATGATGGTAGATGGATGATTGGTACTTTTATTTTAGTCCTTCAATCCAGTTGATGCATCTTGCTCCTTGGTAGCCTTAGTGTCAATATCTTTATATTTCTCCTTGAATAAAATCCAAAGAGTCTCATGATGCCACTATATGCAGATGTCTCTAATGGAGCTTCACATTTGGTTCCTTTTTCTTCTTCTTTATTGAAGAAGTGGAACAACTTGGTTTCTCCATTGATGTTTGATTCTCTCTATTGAATCCACATATACATCCTTGGGTTCAAATCCAAATATGAAATAAAATTAATGTTTGAAAGGAATGGATTTACAAATCCCTTCCCCCAAGGCAAGATACTCCTGATAGTGATGAGGCAAGTTTTCACTTGTTGCAATCTTCCTTGCTAAATAATATTTTGATCTAACCATTGGTGGTTCAGCCCTTTGGTATTCATTGTCCATTTGCTAAAAAAAGTAACCATTCTCATCTCGTGGTAATCCTCCATCTATGTAGATGATTTCTTCATCAGAACCAGATGCTTCCACATCATCCCATTCGAAATCATCATTAGTTGGTGCTAGTATCATGGCTACAAATTCTTCAAATTGAGAGCTTACTTCCCACAAGAGTAGAGGAAAGTGATATGATACCACTGTAATGTACCTAATCCGATCTGAATTACATTTATTAAAACTTACAAATATTCAAACCAAAATAGTGGAAAATATGAGGCCGAACTAATTATTTTTTACTAGGATTTTGAAGACATTTTTAAACAAGCACAAGAATCTGGAAGATATGTGACAAGGATATGAATTGAATCAGGAATATTCAGGTATGAAACACTTATAATAGGTTTTTTAAGTCCATACATACTGCGGTGGGCACGTTCTCTAGGTACACCACGCCTGGGATGGTCCGAAGACCACGTAGTTTCAGTCCCCAAGACTTATGTGGAATCCCAACTGCTCCTGGTGCTTAACTGGATGTATATATACTTGGTTTATAGTAATATATTAAGAAAATGGTATGTGATTCATAGTTTGGAAGTGAAATGGTGGTTTGAGTGGGTTTGGGAACAATAGCACAATTCAGGATTGCACATCTAGTCCGAGTTCAAGGAATTCCAAATAGAATAAGAGTCCAATGAATTTGAAACATTAGATAGGGAAGATGTTCATTATCATCTTAATTAAGTCCATGAACTGACAAAATGCAATTTCACTGAGCAAAAGATCAAATATTGAAAGTTTACTGAAAAACAAACAATTTTGAAGAAAAACTAGAGTAGGTATTGGAAGATGATATAAATATAGAACTTTGAAATGATTAAAGTTATGGAATACTATAAGAAGCTCAAAATAGCATACATTCTGCTTTTACTATTCCTTCTTGACTGCAAAAATTACTATTCCTATTCTGCTCAAAGTTATGGAATACTTTCTGCTTTTACTATTCCTTCTTGGCTACAGAAATTAGGAAACTTCTGACTTTCTTCTTTTCATGACTTTCCTGCTTTTCTGCCACCTTCTGCCTTTCCTTGCTTTATGCTTTTCCTTCCTTTTTTCAGTTTCCTTCTTTTCACTGACACCTTTCTTTGGGATGATTTCTTCCAGTTTCCAACACTGGTTGACAACTAATAGAGCCATCCTTATCTCCTTATGTGCCCTCATGGGTCCCTTGGCACTTTCCAACTCATATCATAATTAATAAAATTAAATATTCAAAATAAATATTACATCATTTCTAATTTAATTTAATACAAAACAACTGTGTCAACTCCGCGCCGATAGAGGACATCGCCTAAGAGGAGATATCGAGAGGCCTGGTGTCGGATGCGACGACGTCCATTTCGTGTAACTTTGGGTCTGAACTTCTGTGTGCGTAGGTATAACAAGATATCACCGTACCATGGGTCATCGGACGAGATAGTGAACAGGTGATTGTCGGGTAACTCATCGGAGATGGGTTTGGCCGGGAGAAAGGAAGGGAGATCAGTGATGAGCTGGGCGAGCGCGAGGGCTTTAGTGCTCTTAGGTGTTTTGAAGGTAAGGTCATATTCTTGGAGGATAATGACCCATTTGGCAACACGACCTTGGAGTAGCCGCCGGTTCAGAAGATATACCATGGGGTTAGAGTTGGCCACGACGGTGGTATGACTCATTAAGATGTAGTGTCGCAATTTTTGAACGGAAAAGACTACTGCGAGGGCAAGTTTCTCTTCATATGGGTAACGTAATGGTGGACCAGACAAGGTCTGGCTAACGTAGTAAATGACGTGCTCCTGGTGAGAATCGTCTTCTTGAACTAAGACTCCAGAGACGGCATGCTCGGAGGCCGACACGTAAAGGATGAAGTCTCGAGTGAAATCCGGAGGGGAAATCAGAGGGGCTTGTGTGAGGGCCTTCTTGAGGGCCTCGAATGCAGCTTCTGCTTGCGCATCCCAGACAAAGGGTACGTGGGTGCGGAGTAGGCGCAAGAAACCGTGTACCGTAGTGGCATAATCAGGAACGAAGCGTCGAAGGAAGTTAGATCGCCCCTGCAGACTTTGGAGCTGCCGGAGCGTGTGAGGAGGGGGGAGGTCTAAAATAGCTTGGACTTTTAGAGGGTCAACAGTAATTCCTTTCTGGGAAACAATGAAACCCAACAATCGGCCTGCCGGTACGCAAAAAACACACTTGTGTGGGTTCAAGCGAATTTGGTATTTGCGACAACGCAGAAAAATTTGCCGAAGGTCGTTAAGGTGGTCTGATCGTTTCCGGGAACGAGCTGTAAGGTCATCAAGGTAGACTAGCAGGATATGGACCAAGTCGTGGAAGCAGTAGGTCATGGCCCGCTGGAAAGTGGCACCAGCATTTTTGAGGCCGAACGGCATGACGCGATAGGCAAAGGTGCCCCAAGGGGTAGTAAAGGCTGTTTTGTACTGGTCTTCCTTACGGATCTGAATCTGATTATATCCGGAAAAACCATCCATGAAGGAGAGGACCTCATGTCCCGCACACGCATCTATGAGTTGATCGATGAACGGCGTGGGGAAGTTGTCCTTGGGACAAGCATAGTTTAAGTCACGGAAGTCAGTGCATACGCGGATGGTGCCTTGCTTTTTGTTAACTGGAACAGGGTTTGAAACCCATGTGGTATAGGCAATAGGATAAATGAACCCTGCCTTGCGCAGCTTCTCAATCTCGGCTTTGACAGCTGGGAGCTTTGAGGGATGAATGGGGCGCTGTTTCTGACGAACAGGGGTTACATCAGGCCATGTGTCAATGTGGTGCTCTATAATTGCGGGATCAAGACCAGGCATTTCGGTATAAGACCAGGCAAAGACATCACGGAATTCTTTGAAAAGGTGTGTGTAGTCCTCAATCTCTTGTTTACTGCAGAATGCTCCTAACGTAATGAGTTCAGGAGCACGACCTGGAGCAGCAATATCAACTTGGATGACAGGTGAGATGTTGGCCATGTTGCCCTCCTCGAAGGCATCCGGAGCAGGAATTGGGTCCTTGAACCAGTCAACCTTGGTGGGGAGGAAGTCTTTGGATTCGACCGCGTATTGGGTAGCGGTGCTAGAGGAAGACGCTTCTGGGATGAAATAGGAACGGTGGTGCATATCATCCCAAGGATAATCCGGGGCAGTTAGGGCCTCAAGAATCTCCTCATCAGTACGGAAAGTCTTTGTCGTCAAATCGGTTGACGAGGTAGTGGAAGTGGTGGTTGAAGAGATCATGTAGATGGTATTAACCTCTCCGGAAGGTGAAGAGTCTGGGGGGTAGATCTCTTCAACGGTAGGTGGTGCCGTCTCAAGGTCCAGATTGTTCATCTCATAAAGAGCGGCTCTGTAATCCGGGAGATCAGGACAATGATGTGAATAGTGCCCATAAATACCGCAGATGGCGCATGAGTGGTTGGTACGTAGGGACTTATCTTTAGGCTTAGGAGTGGGGTTTAATTCGACAGTTGGGACGTTGGGGTCATCATCGAGCATTTGCATGTGCTTCTGTAATGCGGGTAACTGTGGGCATTGGTGGGTCGCATGGCCCAACTCGTCACACAGCGAGCATTTGGGAGGAGCACGAAACACTGGAGGGTTCTTGACTGTCTTGGGAGGTGGGACAGCAGTGTAAGGTTGTGGACCTCTGCCCCCAGTGGGTTGAAGAGGGGGAGGAGGTGTCGTGGAGGACGAAGGGGTAGGGACCCCGGGAGGTGGGTGGGTGGTAGTAGCCATGGGTTGCACCGGCTGGAGGACGACATCAGGTGTCGGCGGGCGAACGGGAGGCGAAAGGTACCATACAGGTAATCCCAAGGTTAACCCAGGGAGGCTAAGGGTAGCCATGACCGGGGCGCTTACTACTCCTGCTGGAGGAACTAGGAAGGGGATCGTATGGATCGGTGTAACACCAATGTGACTAGGTACCAAGGGTGGTTTAGGCAACAAAGATGGCTGATTGTTAGGTGGTAGGATGTCATGGGACAAGGTACATAAGTCAGACATTTCGGGCGTAGATGATGGCGGAGGAATGGATTGAAAGGTGGAGGTCATCGGCGCGTCTGAGTAGACTCCAGGCCCCGTAGAGGAAACGAACGAGGTGGAGGCAGGAGAAACAGGTTGTTCAACCATGGGGAGAACATTTTCCGGTGCCGCGGGAGCACTGGGATCATAGTAGGTGAGCTGGTCAATCTTAACCACGCGTCCGTCATGGGGGAACATCATGGTGCGAAAGACAGAAGAGGCAACCGCCCGCATGGCATACATGTAGCTGCGGCCAAGTAGAAGGTTGTAATCCAATTGGGCATTGATTACCTCTATGTCAATAAGAACTGTTTTACCACCTAACTGGACAGGAACGTTGGGCAGGAGGCCTTGGGGCTGGGCCGAACGACCGTCATAGGCACGTAACGCAGTGGTGGACTGCTGGAGAGGAGGGGATCCTAGTTTCTGCCATACAAATGTAGACATAACGCATGTGGAAGCACCCTCATCAATGATGCACCGATGGATAACAAGATTCCTAACGGAGACTGTAACTTGGAAGGCTAAGCTGGAAGGTAGGCGTGGTTCAGACTGGTCTAAGTCAAACGCCATCAAATGTGAATCAGTTGGGTCAATCCCCCCGATGGCGGAAAGTAAAGTCTTGCGCTGGGCAGGGCAGTTCTTCAAGACTTCTAACGCAGACATGGCTGCGGGAGATTGGGCTAGGTCGTCTACAATGTTGTAGTTTGACGCAGCACGTGCATTAGGGTTATTATTGATTCGGCGCAGTGGGAAACGAGGTGCTTTCGCAGCGCCGTCTGTGGGAGGCGGAGGTATGCGTAACGCCTGATCGGTGGGGTGGGCGTTAGTAGTTTTATCCGTGGGAGTGGCTTCAGAGGTGGAGCCATATTGGTTCCGACGGGTCTGGAGGTTGACGTCAGCGGATGACATCATCAGTAAGTGGTGGGTACCTGAGTCAAACATGGGTTGATCAGGGGCAGCGTAGGTGATCTGTTGTTGTTGGGGTTGCACGTTAGCTTGAGGGGCCAACGGCTGAGTGTTCACCACGCCTTGGGTCGGTAAGGGGTTTTGCAGCACCAAAGGGGGTTGCTGAGGTTGGGGGGGGTTGGGCGGTGCTTGGGGAGCCGCATGCCCTTGGCGATGGGCCTCGTCAACCCAAAGCTGCCGAGCTCGCTCCAAGTGTGGGCAAGCATGGGTGTAATGTCCATAGACCCCGCAAATAGAACAAGGGTGGTTCGTTCGCAGATTGGGGTTTTTGGCCTGCTTGGGCGGGCGATCAGGGTTTTGATTAGCGGGGGCCGCATTGTTATTGTCAGGGGGATTAGCCGGTTGACCAGCTTGGTCTGCAGGTTGGTTGTTTCCCCGATTACGGCCCTTGCCGCGGTTCTGTTGGCCCTGGTTACGTTGGTTATTCTGGTTTTGCTGCGGGTTATGTTGGGCGTAAACTTGCCCTTGGGCAGCAGGTGGATTTTGAGGTTGCGCAGGTGCTGGAGCAGGCTGCGGAGGATGATATGCAGGTTGAGGCTGAGCAGGTGCAGCAACTTGAGGGGGTTGCTGATAGGACTGCGGAGTCGGTTGTGGATGTGCCGCAGGGGCTGCCTGGGGCGGATAATAAGCTGGTGGGGCTTGGGAAGGCGCAGGAGCTGAGGCAGCCTGTTGATGGTAGTAAGGCTGAGGGGCGACTGGAGGAGCATAAGCAGGAGTCGCATACCCGAAGCACTGTGGTGGACATGAGGGCCCATGGGAATGGTGATGTGTCATGGGAGCATATGAGTTGGTTGCTCCAGACTGTGAAGTAGCCCGCGACAGGTCGGGGCCAGGGGTAGGACGTGCTATAGAAAATGGTTGGGGATGCGAAGAAACACGGCCAATGATACCATCTGCAGCGTGGGATGCCCCCGGCGCATCATGATGGGAGGACTCGCCGCGAGGGGCGTCAGGTATAATGGTATAAAGGTAACCCGACTGGGCGTAAATGAGGTCGAACTGCTGTGCCTTAAGGATGGCCTCTTCTTCAGACTGGGGTCTTTCTGAAGCTACATCCTTAGCGATGACAGGAAGCAGGGACTTGAGGAACCAATCGAGGAAGATACGGTCATCTAGTTTAATCTTGCATAAGCTACGGCGTTTACGCCACTCATGGATGTGGTCCGTGATATGGGTAGCTGTGTTTTGTCTACAAGATAGAAGGATCTCAACGCCCGCGTCATAGCGGACTGGCAACTGGAAGAACTGCAGGAAGGTCGAGGCCAGGGAAGAAAAGGTGGCGTGGGTCCCATGAGGCTGCTCAATATACCACTTGGCTGCAGAGCCAGTAAAGGTGCGTTGTAAGAGACGGAGGCGAACAGAGTCATCCACAATGGAGTTAGAGGAACACCATAGGTGGAAAGACATGATGTGGTTCTGTGGGTCCTCACCGGCCTTACCCTCGAATTTAGGGATGTCAGAGGGTAGTTTGGTAGGCATATGAGGCCACATAGGGTCGTGTCGAATAGGATCGTTGGTCAATCTGGCCAGGTCAGGTAGGTTGAGGCTAGCCATGAATGGCAAACTGGAAGAAGGCTGCGACACAGTAGTGCTATGGACCAAGTTGGGGCCAGTGCCCCCAAGTGGAGGGACAAGATTTAGGGTGGTGCCCCCAAGTGGGGGAACTGAGGTAGTGGAGGATGGTCCAGCACCACCATGGGTAGTGTGAGCCACTGATGTAGTGGGGATAGGTATTCCTGCTGTGGGAATAGGTACCGTGAGGGGAACGGTAGATGGTTGCCCCATGGAGGGCATACCAAAAATAGGTGTAGTAACTGGTGTAGTAGTGGTGGATATGCCACCAATGGTCCCTATGACAAATGGAGTGGAAGTCGTACCAGCCATGGGGCTAGTAGGGGCAGTATAAATAGGGTTCTCAGACTCTTCGTCAGAATCAGAGGTAAAGTAAGGTGCGTCACTATCTGGTGACGGAGACCTACGTCGCTGACGGGTGGAGTCAAGTGACAAGGCTCTAGATCTGTGATGAGTGGTATCAACGGACAATGATCGGAATCTATGACGAGTGGTGTCGAGAGAACCGTGCTGTGGGGGCTCGCCCCTGAGGCGCCGAGAATGTCTCGGGGACTCAATGGTGACAGATGGTGTCTAAATCTCTGTGGGTTGAGGTGAGTATGAAAACAGCTCAAAAATCCTAATGCAACCGAGTGTGCAGAAGGAGAGCTAAAAAGCAAGGCACTCAGGCCAACAACCAACTCAAAACACCCACTGCAACAGCTGTGCTACAATAGGTGGAGTAACAACAAAGATGGTCAGAATACCAACAAGCAGCAGGCTTCCTAGAAAAGAAAAATGGTGGACTCACTAGACCAAGGGAGGTAAAGGAGCATGCAAACACCTAGCTAAAAGTATTCTGACTTAACTAAACATATCCTCTGCAAGGTGATGAAATCCAAGTCAGACAATATGAGTAGGAAAGCCAAGTGGCTATGATATCCCCCTACCGGGAGGGATACCGGGTAGTCAATCCTAGAAGAATGGCAACTAAGATACCCCGTTCATGACACGTCCAGAAAGGTGAATCTGCCGTTTAGTTCGTTGACCGCAATACCCCTATACAGGGATATCCCGCGAACCGCGAAAGGTAGCCCTTCGGTTACTGAATGGAGTGCGGTATTCCACTCAGGCCTCCGGAACCAGTCTCCCGACTTCAACCCTCCTAAGGGAGAGGCCCTCTGATAAACTGGTCGTGACCGTGCCAAAAAGTACTAGGGGATTTTGGTTCCCTAGTTGGACAACAACTATGTCTCAAGTGAAATGACCAAGGGGTGTTATTGGAAGCCTATCCCCCTGATCCTATCTAACTACAATGATTCTTTAGTGTTCCCCAAGTGGGGTTAGAATGTTGGTTTAGTTAGGTACTTTTTAAGGCTCACTTGATTTAATGTGACAGAGTGTGTGCTCGTGAGGTGTTGAACCCAAAAACAGAAGTGCCACAAGGGAGGGCAACTTCCAATCTATCAATAATGCTGAAATTGATTCTTTTAATTTGCAAAATTTTCTGAAAATAAAAATACTGAAATTTTAAAAAGATTCTGTAAAAGGAACAGAAATTATGTTGCAGAAAGGCTGTAAGGAAGTAGGCTGCAGGTGGGACAGAGGGCTGTTCAAATGCAGAAAATATTGCAGCAAGAGGGGCTGGGCTCAAAAACAGGAAAAGAGCAGAAATCAGACCGCGAGTCTGTGGCGGGTCAGAACAGGCCGACCGCGGGTTTGAGGGCAACAGCGGCGGTCAGGTCGCGGCTATCGGGCCAATAGTTGCAGTCGGGACGCAGGAAACAGGGGACAAGGCACAGTCGGGTCGCGGCTATCGGGCCAACAGTGGCAGTCGGGACGCAGGAACAAAGGAAAAACAGACAGTCGGGTCGCGGCTAAAAGGCTAACAAGCGCAGTCGGGACGCCCGAAAGAGGCAGAAAGCCGCAGTCGAGACGCGTGAACAAGGCCGATAGGCGCAGTCAGATCGCGGCAAACAGGCTGGTTAGCCACGGTCAGATCGCAGGTAACAGACTTGAATCCGCCGACTGAGCGTCGGAAGCAGTCTGAGAGCCACGGTCGGATCGCGGGTAAAGGCCTGAAAGGCGCGGTCGGGACGCGACTGTAGAGGAAAAAGACGCGGTATGCAGCGGCCGAAAGGGACAGCCGAAAGAAAAAAAAAATTTAAAACGGAAACCAGAAATTCGAAAACTAGGGGAGTCGCCAAAACTGTAGCTAGGGTTTTACCCCTAGCTTGTGCCAATGAGCACCTACTAAGGAGAATGGACTCCTTAGTAGCAGTTCAGTATATTAAACTAATTATGCAATAAACAAAAAATTAAATTATTTCTAATACAAGCATGAAGCATAAACACCAAAATGAAAGAATGTCTTTGTATTGATGTTACCTTGAGTGTCAAGGTTGGTGAAGCCCTTTGCAGTGTCCAAGAGGATGCTCCAAGCTCCAAGAATGCTCCTTCTCCTTCTCCAAGGTTGGGAATGGGCCAAAGGTGGCTCTCAAGGTGAAACTAGTTCAAAGGTGGACTAGGGTTTCGAGAGAGATTTTGGCAGAGTAAGGGTGCTTGTGATTGTGGATATGGAATAAGGGATCTCCATCACCTATTTATAGTTTTTTGGTGGTGGAGTGCTGACCCATGGTTTTAGGAAACACATGGTTTTATGCAGCTGTATAGGGTTTTTTTCTTCCTTTTCCTCATTATTTTATATTTTTATTCCCTTTTTAGGGGATTTTTGCTATTTTTGGAGGAAAAGGGGGTTTTTTAGCCTTTTTTAGGCTATTTTGAGGGTTTTTTGGCCTTTTGGAGGCTTTTTAATGGGTTTTTTGGGATTTTTAATGGAAATATGGTAGGAAAATGGACAAATGAGTCATATAATGTGGTAAATGAGCTAGTGAGCACTTTTTGGGTGTTAACAATAATGTTGGGAATAATATGTTAAGTAGCCACATATGTGAATGAATGCTAATTGCAGAAGTATTTCCAAGTTAGTTGAACACATAAGTCAATCGGGTAAACACTTAAGCTCGCGAAGTTGGTATAGTGCAATTCCCTGAGTGCAGCACCGGAAGTAGGCAGTAGCTTGTTGTTTGTTATAGTGTACAAGTTTGCAAGGGTTGCTGGCTATTTTGTTGTTGCATGTGTCTTTTACACTAAGTAAGGTCTATTGAAGTTGCATAAGTGTTGGGAGGATGCGCAGTCTCTGTGGCGCTATCCTGTTGTCAAAGAACCATTCCACATCGCGCAGTCCTTGGATGCACGATAGCCTAAGCATTACCCATGGAGAAGTGAACTTTGCGTAGTCCCCAATTCATAGCATGAGTCCTGTAGCACGCTGCTAGACATATTTATTGAAGCACTCATCACCTGGTTGTGGAAACCAGATTCCACACCCCCCCATTACTTCGCCTCGGGTGAGACCTCAGTCTGTTCGCAGGTTGTTGCCGAAAGGGCCGATGAAAAGGGGTTTTGTTGGTTCCAAGAACTGTGCAGAACCTGGGTCTTTCTAGAAAAACTCAAGAACAATTAAGCAGCTAGCACGCGCTGGGTATTTCTGTCCCACACTTTTCACTGATTGCATCACAATAGTCAAACATTGCTGGAATTTCCAACTTTTTTCCCCCAAATCCAGGACCCTTCCTTCCCCTCTCCATCGAGTCATCACAGTTGGCCCTTTCTAGAAGTGGGCCATCAATTTTATGCAGTGTAATCCCCCCTACACGAATGGCCATAAATACATCATTGTGGCTATCGACTATTTCACTAAATGGGTCGGGGCCATGCCTACATTTATCTGCTAAGCTGAGACTGTGGCACGCTTCTTTTTTAACCATGTCATTACTCGGTTTGGAGTCCCCAAGAAAATCATACACGACCATGGAAAACACTTTGAAGACACTGTATGGAAACATTTTTCCACCTTTTTGAAGTTTGACCACCAATACACCTCATCCTACTACCCCCAAGGGAATGGCCAAGTAGAGGCTATCAACAAGATCTTGAATACCATTCTTCAACAGACAGTAAACCAACACAAGTCCAATTGGAACCATATGGTCTTTCCTGCACTTTGGGCTTACTGCACCTCCACCAAGACTACCATGGGTTTTACCACTTTCCATTTGATTCACGACGTAGAGTCGTTCCAAATGAAATAGTGTCATGCAGAATGCTCAAGGCATCATGGATCTTCCTTTCGTTCATCTTCAAAGGCCCTGCAAGAAAGCGTGGCTCTTTAGGATAAACATCCTCTTCTTCCTTCTTTGGATCAACTTATTGATGAAGCTCAAGTGGTGATTGGGAAGATGATCCTTGTCCTTCTTCCTTGGCTACAAGATCTTCCTTTTCATGCTCATGGGAAACTCATCCTGTAGCAGGTTGTTCCAAATCGATCTCTATGTCACCAACATAGAGACTCATGCATCCTTCAGTATATTCTCTACTATCCATGTATAGAGTGTCTATATATTCTTCTGCACAACCTTCCGCTTCATTACAAACATCTTGCAATGTATTTCGCTCTTCTTGATAGATATTTTCTTTTGCTTCATCACCTGTAGGACTAGGTGGTTCATGGCTCTCCTCAATGATGGTAGATGGATGATTGGTACTTTTATTTTAGTCCTTCAATCCAGTTGATGCATCTTGCTCCTTGGTAGCCTTAGTGTCAATATCTTTATATTTCTCCTTGAATAAAATCCAAAGAGTCTCATGATGCCACTATATGCAGATGTCTCTAATGGAGCTTCACATTTGGTTCCTTTTTCTTCTTCTTTATTGAAGAAGTGGAACAACTTGGTTTCTCCATTGATGTTTGATTCTCTCTATTGAATCCACATATACATCCTTGGGTTCAAATCCAAATATGAAATAAAATTAATGTTTGAAAGGAATGGATTTACAAATCCCTTCCCCCAAGGCAAGATACTCCTGATAGTGATGAGGCAAGTTTTCACTTGTTGCAATCTTCCTTGCTAAATAATATTTTGATCTAACCATTGGTGGTTCAGCCCTTTGGTATTCATTGTCCATTTGCTAAAAAAAGTAACCATTCTCATCTCGTGGTAATCCTCCATCTATGTAGATGATTTCTTCATCAGAACCAGATGCTTCCACATCATCCCATTCGAAATCATCATTAGTTGGTGCTAGTATCATGGCTACAAATTCTTCAAATTGAGAGCTTACTTCCCACAAGAGTAGAGGAAAGTGATATGATACCACTGTAATGTACCTAATCCGATCTGAATTACATTTATTAAAACTTACAAATATTCAAACCAAAATAGTGGAAAATATGAGGCCGAACTAATTATTTTTTACTAGGATTTTGAAGACATTTTTAAACAAGCACAAGAATCTGGAAGATATGTGACAAGGATATGAATTGAATCAGGAATATTCAGGTATGAAACACTTATAATAGGTTTTTTAAGTCCATACATACTGCGGTGGGCACGTTCTCTAGGTACACCACGCCTGGGATGGTCCGAAGACCACGTAGTTTCAGTCCCCAAGACTTATGTGGAATCCCAACTGCTCCTGGTGCTTAACTGGATGTATATATACTTGGTTTATAGTAATATATTAAGAAAATGGTATGTGATTCATAGTTTGGAAGTGAAATGGTGGTTTGAGTGGGTTTGGGAACAATAGCACAATTCAGGATTGCACATCTAGTCCGAGTTCAAGGAATTCCAAATAGAATAAGAGTCCAATGAATTTGAAACATTAGATAGGGAAGATGTTCATTATCATCTTAATTAAGTCCATGAACTGACAAAATGCAATTTCACTGAGCAAAAGATCAAATATTGAAAGTTTACTGAAAAACAAACAATTTTGAAGAAAAACTAGAGTAGGTATTGGAAGATGATATAAATATAGAACTTTGAAATGATTAAAGTTATGGAATACTATAAGAAGCTCAAAATAGCATACATTCTGCTTTTACTATTCCTTCTTGACTGCAAAAATTACTATTCCTATTCTGCTCAAAGTTATGGAATACTTTCTGCTTTTACTATTCCTTCTTGGCTACAGAAATTAGGAAACTTCTGACTTTCTTCTTTTCATGACTTTCCTGCTTTTCTGCCACCTTCTGCCTTTCCTTGCTTTATGCTTTTCCTTCCTTTTTTCAGTTTCCTTCTTTTCACTGACACCTTTCTTTGGGATGATTTCTTCCAGTTTCCAACACTGGTTGACAACTAATAGAGCCATCCTTATCTCCTTATGTGCCCTCATGGGTCCCTTGGCACTTTCCAACTCATATCATAATTAATAAAATTAAATATTCAAAATAAATATTACATCATTTCTAATTTAATTTAATACAAAACAACTATAGTCCAATTTTATTCCTAGTTAATTTATTTAATTTTCCTCCTGAACCTAAGGGACTGAATGGGTTACAAGGTTTCTCCATGGTGCTATCAAAATGGGGACATTACAAGTATAATATTGGTCCTAGTGGTACAAGAATAACTAGGTATCAAAAAATCATGGAAGGAAAATAACAACCAAAAGGCTAAGAAGATAGAAGAGATTAAACCTCCTCCATATAGAAATCAACAAAAAGTTATTCATCCAATTAACCCCTCACAAAGAAGAAGAAACCATATGAAATAGTGGGGAAGAGACCAAGAGAATCCATGAAATGTTCGGGATGTGGAGAAGACCATTTTATCAGTACTTGTCCCCCATAAATAGGAAGACAAGAGGGTTATCAACAATATCTAAGATGCTAGTATGGTTAATGACATTGAAAGGACCATTCCTATAATTTATGTAGATCTAGTGGTGGTATCTGAAGGTAAGATTGCTTAGTAATATGTTTCTATTTTGATTTATCCATGATATAGTCACATCTATGCTGCACCTGAAGTTGTTGAATCATTCGTTCTTAAAAAAGAAACCATAAGAAACCATGGTTGGTGCAATTGGCCACATGAACAAAAATAAAAGAAAGTGAGTTGGTAGAGGCATGTCTACTTGAAATGAAGGTGTATTCCACAAGGGAATTTTTTAAAAGGATACCACTTGGATCATATCATGTCTTGATTGGTACAAACTGGTTGAAAGCACACAAGGCCTTTGACTATATATATTGTTAAATTTTGAGCATTATTTCACAATACTCTAGGATCTTCACTTAGAGAATAACATATACAGTATATCAATGCATGACAATCACAATAAGCATGAAAAGCATCACAAGAATCAAAATCATGAGAGACAAGAGACACAGAGTTTCCGTGGGGAAAACCCTAAGGTGAAAAACCCCACAACTTCCTCAGAGATAGAGAGAGAAATGGCTCAACCAAAGTACAACCAAAATACATTGAGATAGTCTCGTAGTAGCAGATGATCCTCCTCCTCACTAGTGCGCCACTTTCTGAGTGAGAGAGATATAACTTTTCGAATGATCTAAATAGAGATCACCTAATCTCTATTTATACTAACCTGTTTTCCCAGTGACCTTATGGGGCCGACTTGTCTAGCTAGGCACATCCACATTATAATATATATATATTTCAGGGCCGACCCCACACATGGTGGTCTAATAACCCATCGGTAAGTACACACACTTGCGACACTTGTCAATCCACATGAAGACACTTCCTTATAGAGGAATAACACATCTCTAATAAGGGTACAATAAATATATATGAAATACATTCCGAAATTACATATACATCAACACTCCCTCTTAACTAGGAAGGTATTTCTCGTCACAGATCTGCTAGACAAGTCTTCTTCTCGGGATCATCGTCATCAATGCATCGTCATCATCATTATCACTGCTGCTGCTATCTCAACCAATATCTGACTCTACTCATCATAGGAAGTTCTACAGATCCAGTCATTTTTCATACTGGATGTAGGCCCACCACCTGCAGGTATTTTCCATCACTGGCCATACTGTGGAATCCTCAGGACTTATTAAGTGCGTCACAAAACCTTGAAAGAGCATCCCAGGATGTTACGAGCACACGGCTCTACCTATAGGATCTCCCAGGGCCATATTATATGTGACCTCATCACAAAACCTCGCAAGAGCATCCCAGGCTGTTACAAGCACACAACTCTACCTATAGGATCTCCTAGGGACATATTATATGTGGTCACCACAAAACCTCGCAAGAGCATCCCAGGCTGTTACGAGCACACAGCTCTACCTATAGGATATCCCAGGGGCAGATTATATGTGGTCATGGCAAAACCTTGCAAGAGCATCCCAGGACTTATTACGGGCACACAGCCCAACCTATCGGATCTCCCAGGAACATATTATATGCCATAGGACAAAACCTCGAAAGAGCATCTGCCAGATATCCCAGGGCCAGATTGTATGCCATAGGCAAAACCTCGAAAGATTATCTACAGATCTCCCAGGGCCAAATTATATGTCCTCCCAGAGAAAAACCTCGAAAGAGCATTTTCCAGATATACCAGGGCCAAATTATATGCCATAGGAAAAACCTCAAAAGACTATCTGTAAATCTCCCAAGGCCAAATTATATGCTCATCTTCACAACCTGATCCACAGCCATAGAGTATCAACTTGATACTCACCATACATCATCCTGATGTACACATGATCATCCTGATCATCATCACTGCAACATCCTGCTGCATATCATCTGGAGAAACATCCTGAAGCTCGTCATCCATGATCATCCTGATCATACAATGCATCTACCTGATGCATACCAAGTATCTACCTGATACATATCATCATAGATGATCCACCTGATCATATAGTGTATCCACCTAATACAAATACAAATACATGATACATATCACCATACATGGTCCACCTGATCATACAATGTATCCACCTGATACATATACAGATACATGGTCCAAGCATCCAACATGATGCATATACAAAAATACATACAAATGATCCTACTGATCATATCCAACATCCAACATGATGCGTACATACATATACATATAAATGATCCAACTGATCATATCTAGCATCCAACATGATGCATACATACATAAATATAAATGATCCAACTGATCATATCCAGCATAAACCAGAACATCATCCTGATGCTCATCATCCAACACTTATATCCACAGCCATGTGAAGGATCCTCCTACCAACATGCTTGGAATTGCTTCAGCAAAGGTGTCCATCACTTCTTCCTCGAAGTGTCATCAATCCGAAGAACACCAAGCCTCTCTCTGAAGTACTCGAACTTCACCCTGGCTAGTGGCTTCGTCAGCACATCTGCAATCTGCTCATCCGTCGCAACATACAGGAGCTTCACATCTCCTCTCTGCACCATATCCCTGATATAGTGATATTTGATCTCTATGTGTTTCGACCTGTCATGAAACATTGGGTTCTTAGACAACTTCACACAACTCTGGTTATCACAGAAGATACCAGTAGCATCCAACGGGAGATCAAATAACTCAGACAATAGCTTCCATAGCCATACTACCTCACAACTAGCTGAATAGGCTACAACATACTCTGCCTTAGCTGTACTCGGTGCTACGCAGGATTGCTTCCTACTAAACCAAGAGATCACACCTGATCCCATAATGAAGCAACACCTAGATGTGCTCTTCCTATCTGCAGCACTGCCAGCCCAATCTGAATCAACATAACCCTACTGGTTAAACTTTTGATTCACTTCATACTTGAGCCCATAATCCACTGTAACCTTTAGGTACCTCAGAACATGCTTTACAACAACCAGGTGAACACTCCTTGGATCTGTCAGGAACTGACTCAATGTGTTAACCGCAAATCAAATATCTGGTCTCGTGTTCGTCAGGTACATCAAGGACCCAATCATCTGACGATACATAGAGACATCAACCGGCTCAGATGAAGCATTACATAGAAGCTTCAGATTCGATGCCATATGTGTGGCAATGGCCTTGCAATACATCATCCCAAATCTCTTCAGGATATCTACTGTGTACTTCCCTTGACCAAGGAAGATCCCACCTGCAGTCTGCCACACCTCCATACCTAGGAAATAATGCATCATTCCCAAATCTTTCATATCGAACTCAACAGCAAGATTCGTCTTTGTATCACACCAAGTTCTGGGAGCTTGCTACAAGTCATACAAGGCTTTCTTCAATCTGCACACATGTGACTCCCTGTCAGGTCTTGGGACTGCATCCCAAACATCTTCTTCATGATCGACGGATCATGGCATTCCATTTCTTCATCCCAGATCCTGGAAACTTCAATATCTTCAATAGATATCTTTGTTGCTGGAACAAATGTTGTAGTCCTTTTGTAGGTGAAGATATACGGTCTTTCCTACAAAACAAGTTAAATTACATGATTAGAAACATCTCATAATTTTCAGAACAAATTCTTTACACATAAAGAAATATGTCATGCAGTCATGCATTTATCTTAGCCAATGCTTCAATACAACATTTATCCATGTTCCACAACTTTCTAGATGCCTTTCAGTCTCTACCAGAACATTGTTAAGAGTTTGCACTATTCCCAACATGTCAGCAAAGAGGTTTCATTCTAGATAAGTAGCATTGGAATGTTGTACAGTGCCATAGGCCACTTATCCATCACATGCATATTAGTAGTATATTGTTCATTACTACAATCATTCTAATATGCACAATACATCTCCTAAGTCTAGGAACATAAGCATAATATTATTAAACAAACAAAACAGGAAAGAAATGATAATTGAAATACTTATCTTTGTTTGTTTGTTGGGCGGACTCCCTCTGAGTCTTTGCTACCTGGCAGGAGCTGCTGAAGTAGCTTCTTCTACACCTTTCTATTGTGGAATGTAGGAAGATGGTCAACTCCCTCTAAAAATATGCATCCTTGCAGGAGCTGCTGGAGTGTGCTCCCTCTTGATCTTTGCTTCCTGGATTACCTGTCCTTGAACCTATATTCATCCTTGCTGACATCAATATTCTTGAACCCTGGAAAGTATAATCTGTAAGCCTTCGAGCTTTCATTGTAACCCACAAAGATACCCTTCTTTCCTGAAGGATCTAGTTTGGTCCTCTTTTCCTTTGGGACATGAGTGTATACTGGACAACCAAATATTCTGAGATGGATGACTTCATGTTTCTTACTAGAAAAGACCTCTTCTGGTGTTTTGTTGTCCAATATCTTGTGGGGTGTTCTGTTCTACACATATACAACTGTTCTAGCTGCTTCTGCCCATAGATGCATAGGTAGATCTTGGTCATGCAGCATTGCCCTTGCTGCTTCCATGATAGTTCTGTTCTTCCTTTCTGCAACTCCATTTTGTTGAGGATTATAAGGAGCAGTCAACTCCCTTTTAATCCCTGAATCACTACAAAGCTTCTTGAAGTTACCTGAGGTGAATTCTCCACCATTGTCGGATCTGAATGTTTTGATCTTCTTGTCAGTTTGATTCTCCATCAAGGTTTTGAATTCCTTGCACTTATCAAACACCTCATCTTTGTTTTTCAAGAAGTATACCCAAGTCTTCCTAGAGAAGCCATCAATAAATGAGACATAGTAAACATACCCACTAAGAGAACTGGATGACATAGGACCACATACATCTGAGTGGATGATTTCCAGGATATCTTTGGCCTTGCTTTCACTACTTGGGAAAGCCTTCTTAATGTTCTTACCTTTTGCACATCCTTTGCAAACACCTTCATGTTTGGTCTTGATTTCAGGAAGACCTTCTACAACCTTGCTTGCAATTGGAAGTGCCCTATAATGCATATGAGCAAGTCTTCTATGCCAAAGTTCACTTGGCTCCATGGATTCATGCACCATGGCATGTTCAGGTTGTCCCTTCAATTTATACAATCCTCCCTCTTTCTCTCCAATCACTACTGCATCATCTATGGTCTTTCCCTTTGGCCACATTAGGACTTGGCCATCCACAAATGCAACCCTCATACCTATTGCATCCAATGCATAGATGGAGAGTAAGTTCTTCTTGAGCCCAAGTACATAAAGGACTTCTTTCATCTTCAAGATTTTCCAGAATCTAGGTTGTAGGAAGCTTCACCACTTCCTTTGATTGGGTATTGATAATCATCCCCAAGTTTCACCTTATGAGGTGATTCATGTTCAGATAGATTCACAAAAGATTCCTTAAACCCAGTCATGAGTTTGGAAGCCCCACTATCAATCGACCAATCATTACAACCATGGGAGATAGTACCTGTGAGAGTAGAGATTAGAACATACTCTTCTTCACTTGATGAGTCATCATCACTTTTTTCCCTAGCCTTCTTCTTTGGAGGTTCATCATCTTCGGCAGTATGAGCATGGAACTTTCTTTTGCTACCCTTCCTCTTCTTGCTGAAGTTGTTGTTATTATCCCTTTTGTTCTTGGGACAATCTGAAGCAAAGTGACCCTTCTCATTGCATGTGAAGCATCTTAGATCCTTCTTATTCTTTTGATAGGATCTTTTGTAGCGAGAGTGCTCCTTCTTGGGCTTGCTTCTTTTGGTGTGAGTTGCGAGAGCTTGATCTTCACCTCCCATCTTTTCCTCACGAGCTACAAGTCTAGCTTCTTCTTGAGAGCATTCCTCCCATAGTTTACTGAAAGAGATCAATTTCTTTCTTGCACAGATTCCTTGAATAAAGGTGTCCCATGATCCAGGTAGGCCATTCAGAGTGCTCATAACAACTTCACCATTGTCCACTACTTCATCCACAGCTTCAAGTTGCTCCTTGATCTAAGAGACCTTGGAGAAGTAAGATTGAATGGTTTCTCCATTCAACATATTGACCCCTTTCAATTGATTCCACAGAGTCATCTTCCGATTTATGTTCTTCCCTTCAAATAGCTTGGTCAAAGAGTCAAACATCTCCTTGGGTGTCTTTAGAGAAGACACATGGGGTATGAGATGGTCTTTGATAGAATCAACAATGATTCTCTTTACCTTGACCAAGTTCTTCTTATCAAATACCTTGGCCTCTTCATCCTCTGGGATAGGGATGTCTTCTTTTATATATGAGTCCAACTCATTCTCTTCCGGGATTAACCCAATCCTATACTTCCAAGCTTGGAAGTTATCAACCCCTTCAAGCATATCCTCAAGCTTGGTGAGGTGAGACATCTTAAAGAGTACTTCAAATGGAAATAGAAAAGATTTAGGTCTTACCACTTGAAATGTTGAAAACTGGATCTGGTCCCGGATTAGGGTTTGTCGGAAAAACACTAAAAATTCAAAATGTGAATTTCAATTTTTTGAAAGGATAGAAAGATGCGCTTTGATGAGTTGATCAGCCTAGTGCATTCAGAATTTGAGATCAACAAAGTTTTACCCTTCAAATTTGCCTTTTTGTCCTCCTGGGTTCACTAGGGAGAGCCCTGAATTAGGGTTTGAGTTTACCGGAGATCTACCCAGCCAAAAATCTCGATCCAAAGCTCTAAACTTCAAGTTTTGCAAGGAGCTTCCAGCTATATCTTCAGATTTCAGAAATTCCTATTTTTGTGGAAACCGTAATTTTTAGGGCCAAATCTGAAAATGCTCAGAATTGAATTCTGATTGGATAGATAGATTCTCCTTGATGAGTAGAGTCAATCTACTATACTGCTTTTCCAAAATCTGTGGAGAGAAACCCAATAAACAAGAAACTCAAGTTTTCGTCACTGCAAAATGTCTTCTTCTCAGGTTAGCTCTGATACCATGTTAAATTTTGAGAATTAATTCACAATACTCTAAGATCTTCACTGAGAGAATAACATATACAGTATATCAATGCATGACAATCACAATAAGCATGAAAAGCATCACAAGAATCAAAAGCATGAGAGACAAGAGACACAGAGTTTCCATGGGGAAAACCCTAAGGTGAAAAACCCCACAACTTCCTCAGAGATAGAGAGAGCAATGGCTCAACCAAAGTACAACCAAAATACACTGAGATAGTCTCCTAGTAGCAGATGATCCTCCTCCTCACTAGTGCGCCACTTTCTGAGTGAGAGAGATATAAATTTTCGAATGATCTAAATAGAGATCACCTGATCTCTATTTATACTAACCTGTTTGCCCGGTGACCTTATGGGGCCGACTTGTCTAGCTAGGTACATCCACATTATAATATATATATATTTCAGGTCCGACCCCACACATGGTGGTCTAATAACCCATCGGCAAGTACACACACTTGCGACACTTGTCAATCCACATGACGACACTTCCTTATAGAGTAATAACACATCTCTAATAAGGGTACAATAAATATATATGAAATACATTCCAAAGTTACATATACATCAACATATATGAGTATGAAAACCTAAGAATAGTAATAAACACATGAAAGGACATTTCATAAGATAAATTTCATCCATACAACTAAATAAGAGTTTTAGAATAGGATGTTAGTTTTACGCAGTTCATGTGTTGGGTTCAATAGAAAGTGAGGGACACAAGTTGGAAGACTATCCAATATTACAAGAATTCAAAGATGTGTTTCTAGATGAGATACCTGATCTACTTCCCAAGAGGGATATTGAATTTTCCTTTGATCTCATGCATGGATCAAAACCTATCTCCAAATATCCTTATAGAATGAGTACTCCGGAACTACTAGTTTTGAAGATTAGACTGCAATAACTATTGGAGAAAGGATACAATAGGCCAAGTGTGTCATCTTGGGGGGAACTATTTTTGTTTGTAAAGAAGAAAGACGGGATTCTCAGATAATGCATAAACTAAAAATACTTGAACATAGTAATAATGAAGAATAAATACTCATTACCTTAGATTGATGACTTGTTTGATAAGTAAGAGGGGAATATGTGTTTTCATAGATTGACTTGAGAACAAGATATCATCAAGCTAGAATCAAAGATGAAGACACACACAAGACAACATTTAGGACAAGGTATGGTCATTATGAGTTTGTCTTGGTACCATTTGGTCTTACCAATTAACCAATTATGTTCACGTGCCTTATGAACAATGTATTTAGTAAGTATTTGAACTCATTTGTACTTGAATTCATTGATGACATATTTATTTACTCAAAATTTCAATAAGAGCATGAGGAACATCTTAGAATGGTTTTTCAAATTTTAAGAGAGAACAAGTTATATGAAAAGTTCAACAAGTGAGAATCGAATCAAGAGAAGACCCATTACATGGGGTACATGATCTCAAAAGAAGTAATAGTTGGTTATCCAAAGAAGATTGAGGCCATAATAAGGTGGCCTTCTCCTAAAAATGTGACAAATGTGAGATCCTTATTGGGCCTTGTAGGGTACTATAGGAGATGGATTCAAGGTTTATCCAAAGTAGGAAATACAATAGCTTAATTAAAAAACAAATGGGTAAAGTTTGTATGGTGCTACAAATGTGAGGAGAGTTTTAAATAGTGAAAATATTTTCTTACCAATGAATAGATTATAAAATTAGTAGATCCAAAAAGAGATTTTGTATTGTGCACATATGCATGTGGAGAAGGAGTTGGTGATGTCCTCATGAAACACAACCATGTGGTATTATATGAATATAGAAAAATCAAAGACCATGAAATAAACCATGTTACCCATGATCTAGAACTTGTCGTTGTAATCCATGCATTGAAGATGTGGCACAATTACTTGATAGGAAAGAGATTTTTACTCCTGAAAAATCATATTGGGTTGAAACATTTGTTTGATTAGCGACACTTGAAAATCAAGACAAGCTAGGTGGTTCTCTTTCTTGAGTGAATATGATTTTTCAATAAATCACATAAAAGGGAAAGAGAACAGGGTAGTAGATGCACTAAACAAAGACATGTAAGTGATACATATGGAAACTAGTAGCACTTGTAAATTTGATTTGAAAATTAGAGTGAATGAAGCTATTATGGGTGATGCAAATTTCGTCCAAGTAATAAATGGTTTACAATAAGAGAAACCTAAACAAAATTATGCAAGTTATCAGATGACGAAATATGGATTGTTGGTTTACAAACATAGATTGTACATCCCACACTCAATAGATTTAGAAGAACTCATCATGGAATAAATACACATAAACCATATTCAAGGAATTCGAATTACCAAAAGATTATTTCTATAGCAATGGAGGAATAATTTTGGCTTGGAATGAAGAGATATGTTGTGAAATACTAAATGGTGCCTTGAATGCTAAAAGGTAAAAGTGGAACATTAACAACCAATTGTCTTGTTGCAACCTTTGCCACTTTTAGAGTGGAAATGGGAAGTGATCACTGATGGAATTTGTCACCATGTCGCCACAGGAAAATTTGAACCCAAAATCCGATAGCATATTTGTCTGAATTTCGACAACACTCTATCTAAGATCCGCAAAAGTTGATTTTTTTTAAACATCGGTGAGACATCATCTGATATTTGACTGAAAAAAACCCCATTTGGATATCCGAAAAGAACTGGTTGAATAACATACGCTTTTTTTTATCCAATAAGTCAAATAAATGACAACAACGTGGTTGAATATACAACAACATATACATACCAACATGTTGAATAACTGACAAAATTGAGGTCAAATATCCGACAACAGTGACGTCGAATATTCGACAAAGTATTCATTCCAAATTGTACAAGTGAGGTCAAATATTCGACAACATATTCATCCCCTTAGGTCGAATAAATGACGACCATGATGTCGAATATCTGACAACAATTAGGTCGAGGATCCGACAATGTATTCCTCCCCATTTGTCGAATAACAGACAAGCTCGGACCACAAGCCGAAAAAAAAATCCAACCATGTTTTCGTCATCCAAGGTATAACATACTCATCAGATTATTGTTGTGTGGTCACCAGATATGCGATGGATCCCAACCCCAATATCCAATTAATTTTCCATCGGATGTATAGAAACATTGTCGGATCTCTGTTGTGTTGTCGTTGGATATTCGACGGTGTTGAGGAATTTAAAAAAAATAATTTTATAGATTGGAAACTAGTCAAGCTCCTTATCATTTCACTGAGACCAAAGAATCCACATTGTGAAATTTCCCACATAAGATCCAAAGAGATGATGCAAACCTCACAATGAAAGAATTTAGGAATAATAGAAGAAAAGACAAGCAATAAAACTTAGATCCAAAGAAACTCTGATTGAGGCATAATAATTACACATGTTACTATTAACAGAATAATGAACTGGTAAATATACAATGTTGAGTATGAGGATTCGAATTCACTAAGTTGAATTCGACTTGGCCTTCATGCACAGATCCATAATCAGTGGAGAGTCATCAATGCCTAACTAGGAGTCCACCTTCTCATCAGTGAAGTCATCAATGCACAAGTAATGGTCAACTGGGAGTCAAACTGAGTCTAACTGAATGTGGTTGGTGTAACTGGCACATGGAAGCACTAATATAGTGAAGGAGGCTCAGTGGAGGGTGCCATAGGAGTTAACTGGAGTCAGAATGGTCAATCTAGTCTCACTGGAGGTCCAATAGAGTGATACACTTAGTAAAGAGTCAATTAATCCTTAAATCAAGGAAATAACTGAAGATAACTCAATATAACTGAATATAACTGGACTGGTAGGTGAAGAAGGTGCCCTTGTCATGCAGTGGAGCAAAGGAGGGCGCATTAGTCACTGGGAGGGCTAGAAATGATCTCAAAGTAGCTCCGGGGGCTAGTTCGCTGAGGACTAGGTGCTGGGACTGATGACCTAGAATGCATGAAAAATGCATGCAAACCCTAATTTTACATGCATGACTAAAAATGAAAATGACTGGAAATCTAGTAGGACTAGGGTGAAGTATAGGAATATCCTAACACCCCCCCTTCTTCCATCCTGGGCCCTGGTAACTAGGACCAAAGGTCACCCATACAAAAAATGAAATGATAATAAAATACATAACTGTCCATAAACTGAGGAAATGGGGAAAACCTCATGGGAAAAATACTCCCCCTCAAAAGAACAGTAAATAACTCAAAGAACCATCATGCAGAAAAGAAGGAAGTTTTCATCAGTGAAAACTTTTGCAAAAGACTTGGCAAGCTGATCCCATGTAGGAAGGTCTCCCACTGTGTGGAGGATGAGGAAAGTCTTTCAGGAACTTTTTCTGTATCTGGAGCGAATGGAACATGAGTAGTCTTCCCAAAAGATGGAAGAGAGAACCCCATCATCATGCTGCATCTCTCATGGAGAGATGGATGGCATAATGAAAGGTTAGCATGCTGCTGAATTATAGTAGTTTTGTAAGCAAATAATTCATCAACTGTGTTATCAGTAGTAGCAAGGACTGTGTGATAACATATTTCTCTTGAATCTGGACTGAGAATAGGTGTTGGTTCTGAATCTTCTTGAACCATGATCTCAACATCAAAATCTTGATCTTCTTCTTCACTAGAATAGGAGTCACTGGAAGAGAAGTCACTGTGATCTTCATTAGAATCTGAAGGAATAGTTGGAGAGAAGGGCATGGAGTGTGAGAACTCATATGCCTTTGAGGCATGATTAGAAATCGCATTTGCTATAACCTTTCCAGTGGAGATTTCTATAATATCTACTGTGTCTGGACCAAAAATTACTTGTTTTGGAGATCCTGTATGAGTCATTTGATATAATGACAACAAATTAGTTGTAAGAGAAGGAACAAATAAGACATTTTTGAACTTACCATGCTCCATATGAATTGTACCCAAACCTTTGGAAGAAATCTGAGAGTTGTCTCCCATGTGAATGGTAGGCCCATCTTGGAGATCCAAAGAGGAGAAGGATTCTTCTTGTGCCATCATGTGGTTGGAAGCTCCAGAATCTATGAGGAGAGATTTTGTCTTTGAAAAACCAGCCATCAATGCATGAAAATCATCAGATCCACTTCCAGAATCAGACATCTTTGCTTCTTTTGGAACAACAATTTGGTTTTGTTCAAGAAGCTTGGTTAGAAGATCAATCTTCTTATGCATGCAGGCATGCTCAGGATGGTTTCCTCTCTTGTAGTAGGTACAATTAGGTCTCTTTTGTTTGACATTCTTGGATATTGAAGGTTTCTTGCCTTTGCCTTTTTGTCCCCCTTTTGCATTCGCTCCACTTGATTCACCAGCTAAAAGAGCTAGATCTCTGGAGGTTTTGATGGCACCCATTTGAATCAATTTGTCCTCTTCTTGAATGAGAGTGGTAGTAAATTTTTCCAAGGTAGGAAACTTCCATCCAGGGATTGACATTCACCCAGAATGGAAAGTAGAGACAAAAACAGAAAATTGAGATCCAATTTTGCTCAAAATGGAGAGTACTAATTGCTCATCACTTTTGGTGATGCCACAATTCTTGCATTGAGTAACCAAATTCTGAAATTTTGAGATGAATGTTTGAATGCTCTCGAAATTGCTAGGTTACAGAGAAGCTAATTCATCTTCAAGAGTGTAGCCTCTCATCCCATCTTGTTTGCCAAAAAGGCTCTCCAATTTGGTCCATAACTCTTTTGGAGACTTCAAACCTTCAGCATGGAACAATATATCTTTGGACATGTAAAGGCATATGCATCCAAAGGCTTCATCCAATTTGGTTAGATGCTTGATTCTTTCTATAGCTATATGTGGTGTGGCATCTTTTTCATAAACCAATCTTTCAAACCCTTTTGTCATCAAGAAAATATTCATCTCACTCTTCCATTCGAAGTAATTGAAAGGAGTGAGAAGTACAGGAGAAGAAGGAGCATTTGAATTGCTCATCTTGACTGATTGAACAAGTGCAAATAGAAAGCTACTGAATCTACTGCTGCAACTGCCGGAACTTCGAAATACCTGCAAAAAAATCTCTAGAATGGAGGTAGAATATACTCTCAAATGGCTCTGATACCATGTGAAATTTCCCACATAAGATCCAAAGAGATGATGTAAACCTCACAATGAAAGAATTTAGAAATAATAGAAGAAGAGACAAGCAATAGAACTTAGATCCAAAGAAACTCTGATTGAGGCAGAATAATTACACATGTTACTATTAACAGAATAATGAACTGGTAAATATACAATGTTGAGTATGAGGATTTGAATTCACTAGGTTGAATTCGAATTGGCCTTCATGCACAGATCCATAATCAATGGAGAGTCATCAATGCCTAACTAGGAGTCCACCTTCTCATCAGTGAAGTCATCAATGCACAAGTAATGGTCAACCGGGAGTCAAACTGAGTCTAACTGAATGTGGTTGGTGTAACTGGCACATGGAAGCGCTAATATAGTGAAGGAGGCTCAGTGGAGGGCGCCATAGGAGTTAACTGGAGTCAGAATGGTCAATCTAGTCTCACTGGAGGTCCAGTAGAGTGATAAACTCAGTAAAGAGTCAGTTAATCCTTAAATCAAGGAAATAACTGAAGATAACTCAATACAACTGAATATAACTGGACTGGTAGGTGAAGAAGGCACCCTTGTCATGCAGTGGAGCAAAGGAGGGCACATTAGTCACTGGGAGGGCTAGAAATGATCTCAAAGTAGCTCCGGGGGCTAGTTTGCTGAGGACTAGGTGCTGGGACTGATGACCTAGAATGCATGAAAACCCTAATTTTGCATGCATGACTGAAAATGAAAATGACTGGAAAGCTAGTAGGACTAGGATGGAGTATAGGAATATCCTAACACACATAATGCCAAGAAACCCCAAGAGAAGGAAAATATAAGAGGCTCTCTTAGAAAGAGATCAAAATTCATGCCCAATATAAAATGATGAAATTTGATGTTTATTGGATCGAGTATGTTGGCATGTAAGACTCAATTCTAGTGTTGGGATTTCTAAGTGAGGAAGAATTAGATGCCTTCCCACATGAATAAATAATTGAAAGAGTTTACATATTATGTGGAATAATTTGTGAAGGCTAATTCAACCCCTCTATCCATGTTAGTGTTTTTAGATTCCATGTTGCAAGGTGTTTGTAGATTGTTCATGTAGCTTTATTTTGTAGACAGTTCATGGTCCTTGATAGTAATTTTGTAAGGAAAAATTAAATTAACAAGTTTACAAGAAGGCCATTCTAATTTTCAATACTTTAAAGTTTCTTCATGATAATGGAAAATTAGCCAAAAAAAATAATTTAAAAGAGGAAGGGATATGTTTTCAAATGTATCTAGGAATTCATAAAACCCATAGGTAAATTTATATAAGTGATTTCTAGATTTAACTAGAATGAAATGGAGACCCTTGTCAGGCATGTCATAGGTTCAAATCTAGGGAGATCATAATGATGAAAAATCAATAAGCTAAAATGTAATTCATGAACGAATATTGTGGGAAACATCCTAACTATTGGTTTGTCGGTTGACTTGCATACCAACCATAGAAAGTACATGCCATTGATCAAGATAATTATAGAAAATACCATGAACACATTACTAAGGTACAAGGTATGTGGGTACCTTCTATAACTCTTAGCTATTGAGCCAAGAATTATCACATTACATGTGCCTCTGTGGTACGCGTGTCTTATTGAAATCATTCTTTGCCTCTTCCTCAAAATCCAAAGATCTAGTTTCCATCAAGTTATTACCATTTGGTTATGTATGAGTCTTACCATTGATTCAATGCGCAATTACTTGATAAGAAAGACATTTTTACTCATGAAACATTATAGTGGGTTGAAACATTTGTTTGATTAACAACAATTGAATTCAAGACAAGCTAGGTGGTTCTCTTTCTTGAGTGAATATGATTTTTAAATAAATCACAAAAAAGGGAAAGAGAATAGGACAGTAGATGCACTGAAAAAAAACATGCAAGTGATACATATGGAAACTATTAACACTTGTAAATTTGATTTGAAACATAGAGTGAATGAATCTCTTATGGGTGATGACAATTTCATCCAAGTAAGAAATAGTTTACAACAAGAGAAACCTAAAAACAATTGTGCAAGTGATCACATAAATAAATATGGATTGTTGGTTTACAAACATAGATTGTACATCCCCAACTCAATAGAGTTAGAAGGACTCATCATGGAATAAATGCACAGAAACCATATTTAGGGAATCCCAATTACCAAAAGATGATTTCTATAGCAACAAGGGAATAATCTTTGCTTGGAATGAAGAGAGATGTTATGAAATACTAAACGGTGCCTTGAATGTTAAAAGGTAAAAGTGGAACATTAACAACCAACTGGATTGTTGCAACCTTTGCCACTTTTAGAGTGAAAACATGAAGTGATGATTGATGGAATTTGTCACCGTGCTTCCATGGGCAAATTTGAACCCAAAATATAATGACATATTTGTCTGAATTTTGACAACACTCCGTCTACGATCCGACAAAGCTGATTTTTTTAAAACGTTGATGAAACATCATTGGATATCCAACCGACACAAACCCTAGTCAGATATTTGACAAAAACTGGTCGAATAAACTATGCTTTTTTAAGCCAATAAGTCGAATAACCAACAACAACTTGGTCAAATATACGACAACGCATACATACCAACATGTCGAATAACCGACAAAATTGGGGTGGAATATCTGACAACCGTGACGTCGAATATCAGAAAAAGTATTCATCCCAACTTGTACAAGTGAGGTTGAATCTCTGACAACATATTCATACCCCCAGGTCGAAGAACCAAAGAACGTGATGTTGAATATACAACAACAATCAGGTCAAAGATCCAATAACGTATTCCTCCCTGTTTGTCGAATAACCGACAAGCTTGGACCACAAGTCAAAAACAATATCCAACGACTTTACCATTGGAGGTATAGAATACTCTTCAAATTATTGTTGTGTGGTTGTAGGATATGCGACTGATCCCGACCCCAATATCTGACGACTTTCCCATTGGATGTATAGAAACAATGTCGGATCTCGTTTGTGTTGTCATCAGATATTCGACGGTGTTCAAGAATTAAAAATAAGCCTTATAGATTGGAAACTAGTCAAGCTCCTTATCATTTCATTGAGACCAAAGAATCCACATAATTCCAACAAATCCCAAGAGAATGAAAATATAATAGGTTCTCTTAGAAAGAGATCGAAATTCATTCCCACCATAAAATGATGAAATTTGATGTTGATTGGATCGAGTATGTTGGCATGTAAGACTCGATTCTAGTGTTGGAATTTCTAATTGGGGAATAATTTGATGCCTTCCCACATGAATAAACAATTGAAAGAGTTTACATATTATGTGGAATAATTTGTGAAGGCTCATTCAACCCCTCTATCCATGTTAGTGTTTTTAGAGTCCATGTTACAAGGTGTTTGTAGATTGTTCTTGTAGCTTTATTTTGTAGACAGTTCATAGAGCACCCCCTCAAGCTATACTATGATGTAAAAAATAAAATGTAGGGGCTTGGTTACTGAGACCAAAGGTCACCCCAATACAATAATCCAAAAATGCTGAAAATAAGCTAAGTGAAGAAAGAGGGAAAACCCAGTGGGAAGAAAGCCCCCCCTCAAGATAAACATAAAATGGATCTAATCTGTCTCCACCATGATGGAACTCACCCCCAACAGTGAATGGAGATAAGAGAACTTCTTCTCAATGAAGCTCTTGGTGAAGGTGTCTGCAATTTGCTCATCAATAGGGCAATATTGCAGAATGATGGTACGATCATGCACCAACTCTTGGATGTAGTGCATATGAATCTCAATGTGTTTGGTCCTCTACCGCTGAACTGGATCTATGGAGAACTTAATATCACTTTGATTGTCACAAAATATGATAGTCGAAGTAGTGCTACCAAAATAAAACTCGGAAAGAATACCCTGCAACCAAATTGCTTGAATGCAGGCATTGACTGCCCCTCGATACTCTTCCTTTGCTGAAGAAAGTGCAATGGCTGCCTACTTTTTGATTGAACAGAAGATAGGGCCATGGCCAATCATGAAAACATATCCGGAAGTGGAATTCCGATCTATGCTATCACCTGCCCAATCTAAATCAGTAAAACCAATGAAATCTAGCTCAGAATCAACAACATAATGTATGCAAAAATGTCTCGTACCTTGCACATACTACAAGATCCACTTGGATTCCCGCCAATGAAGCTCATGGGGCTGCTGAATATACCTTGATACATCACTCACGACATATGAAATATTAGGCCTTGAGTGTGTCAAGTAGAGTAGTGAATATACCTTGATACATAGTGCAATCTGCAAGCGGTGTAGAATTTCCTTCCTCAAGACTGATTCCTGAGAGGAATGGAAACGGAGCAGCCTTACATTATACCTACCATATTAAACTTTAATAGTAGGTCTGAAGCCTACTTTTTCTGAGATAATGTGATCCCATCAAAACTTTGAGCTATCTCCAGCCCACAAATTGCTTAAGCAAGCCCAAATCGCTCATGTCAAAAGCTAGAGTTAAAGTGGTTTTTAGCTTGTTGATTGTAAGGAGAGTGCTACCAGTAATGAGAAGATCATCAACAAAACGAAAAAAAATCAGAAAAGTACCTTTAAATTGATATAGGTACACATTCGGATCAGATTTGCATCTTTTGAAATTCTCTATCAGTCCTTCTTTCCGTACCAAGCTCTTGGGGCCTGTTTCAATCCATACAAGGATTTCTTCAATCTGCAAACTAATGATGGATCTGATATGTATTCTTCTGGATGATTCATATATACTTCTTCATCAAGGTATCCATGTATAAAATCACTCTTCACATCCATATGGTGCACTTCCCAGTGCTTGGATGCGGAAATAGCCAAAACTAGGCAGATGGAATCCATCTTTGCAACCGGTGCAAAGGTCTCAGTGTAGTCCACTCCTTGGACTTGGGAGAAAATTTTTTCCACTAGCCTAGCTTTGTATTTGCTGATAGAGCCATCAGAATCAACTTTCGTGTGGTAGACCCACTTACATTGGACCAATTTTGTTCTAGGTGGAAGAGAAACTAGCTCCCATGTATTGTTCTTTTGAAGAGAATTGTACTCTTCATCCATGGCGGTTTGCCATCGTGGATCTCGGTGGGAATGATAGTATGATTTGGGATCTGAACCAATCATCAAATAAAATTTCTCAGATAATAATGGATCAGAAAATGAAAGAGCCATACCTACTCTTTGAAAGTCTGCTCTTGTTCTCCTTGGATCAACAGGATTTCCAATGTTTGGAGCAGCAGATTGTAGAGTGTTTTGGGCCCACTTTGGTAACTGAGGAGGATCATTATGGTCGGATTCTGAACCTGATATGCCATGGCCATAAAATTCTGATAAAATACAAGAAATATCAGATCCAATTCTTTCTTCATATTCTCTCAAAACTTCTTCTTGTAGAGACTGCGGATCAGCAGTGTTTTCCTCGACTAGTTTCAGATCTGGAAGCGGTTCTTCAAACTTCACACTTCGCTCTATGAATATATTTTTGGATCTGATATTCATGAGTTTATATGCTTTTGATTCTTCTCCATATACTATTAGGATGCATTCAATACTTTGTGGATCCAATCCTTTCTCTTATCAGAAGGAATTCTAGCCCATGCAGTGGAGCCAAAAACCCTCAAATCGGACACATCCGGTTTGTGACCAGTGAATGCTTCGAAAGGAGTTTTACCTTTCACGGATGAATGTGGAACTCGGTTCTGAATGTATGCAACAACATTTATGGATTCAGCCCAAATATTTGCAGCCAAACCTTTTGACTCAAGCATACAGCTAGACATCTCTTTCAGTGACTGATTCTTCCTTTCCGCTACACCGTTCTGCTAGGGTGTGTAGAGAACTATATGTTGGATTTGAATTCTGCTTTCGGCACAAAGTTGCAGAAATCCAGTCTTGATATATTCTCCACCATGATCAGATCTAAGATATTTGGTCTTTCTCTTAGTGGCGGTCTCAATAGAAGCTTTAAAATCCTTGAATTTTCCAAGCACTTCTAACTTGTTTTTGAGATAAAATACCCAAATAAAGTGGGAGAAGTAATTGATGAATGTAAAAACATACCTTGAACCATTCATGGACATGTTTGGCAGTGGACCACTGATATCAGAATGTACGAGACCCAAAATAGTAGAGCTATTCTAGCTTTTCCGTGGTTGAACGTGTGCTCGGGTGCTTCCCAATGATGCAACGTGGGAAAATTCCCTTCGAGGAACAGAGGTGCGGAAGACCATCAACCATGGATTTTTCTTGTTACAGAAGCAAATACTTGTAATTAAGGTGTCCAAACCTTTAATTCCAAAGCCTAATAACCTCATTGCCATGAGTGAGAGGAGCAGTGGGCTTTTCAAGTGGCACAAAGTGTGAAAACTCTTAGTATTTTGCAGTATGGTTTGCCTTTCCGACTGCAATAAGTCTTCCACTTTCAATATCAGAAATTTCAACTTTGTTAGGGTTGAATGTAACTTGCTTTGGTGCACCAGTGTGTTTCATTTGATACACAGAAAGTAGATTTGAAGCCAAGGAAGGCACATAAAGAACATTCTAAAAACTTCCATGCTCTAAATGGATGGTACCTTTACGCTTTGAAGAAATTTTTGAGTCATCTCCCAAATGGATGGGGATGGAGCTGTTTGGATCAAATGAAGAAAATGAGTCAATATTTGCAGCCATATGATTTGAGGCACCGGAATCTATCAATAGAGTGGTGGGTTTCGAAACAGTTGCCATGAGTGCTTGACCTCTTTCATGATCATCATTTCTATCCTTCTTCTGTGCACCGTCGGGAAGAGTTATGTTATTCTTTTCCAAAAGGAGGGCCATTTGATTGATTGTTTTCTTCATGCATGAACTTTCAGGATGAAAGCCACGGTTGCAATATGAACACTTAGATTTTTCTTTACCCTCTTTACCCTTTTGCTTGTTCCTTGAACCGGATGGTGCATCCAATGGTTTGCTTTTCTCTCTTTGCTTGGTAGGATTGAATTTGGGCTTCTCTTTGTTGGCTTGGTTTTTCAACCAAGCTTTGTGCAATGGGCACCTATCAACAATGTGATAGCAGTTTCAATAATGAAAGCAAAAACAATTATAAATTAAATCTAAATCTAAACTAGCATGTCAATATAACAAATAATTTTTTAAAAAATGATTCAAGAACAAGAAATAAAAGAATAGGTTTTTTGTATTAAGATACCTCAAATGGTGAGGATTTGTGTTGAGCAACTCCCAAGGTGAGTAGCTCCAAGCTCCAAAGGTCTCTTCTCCAAGATGCTGAAAATGGCCAAAAGTCTCATGAGAGATTTTGATAGCGTGAGGATAGGATGATGGATGGATGGAAAGTGAGGAGCCCCTACCACTTTTTTATAGTTTTTGGTGGTGGGGAATACCATTATGGTTTTGAGGAAACCAATGGTATTGACCAACATGGTTTAGGTACCTTTTCCCTCCTTTTTCCTTTTTTGAATATTTTAAATATTTTTATTCCCTTTTTAATATTTTTGGAAATTCTGGACCCTTTTTAAGGGTTTTTTATGCTTTTTGAGGAAAAATATTCATTTTGAGGGGGAAAAGGGTGTATTATGGTCTTTTGGTGACCTTTTGATGGCATTAGAGGCTCAAATGGTGGAAAAGTGGACAAATGGGTCATGTGAATAAGGAAATGAACTAGTGAGCACTTTTTGGGTGTTAACAGATTGCCCCCTGATGTGTGAGGGCAGGAGCTCATCGTATGGACGATAGACATCATAGTTCTTTTGTATTTTTTTTGGGGTTTGGGGAAGAGAAGAGACTAGTTCGAGACTGGATCCATGGCCCTTGGAAGCTGCAGAAACAAAAAATATTACATGGCCTCAATATGAATGAGGAATAATCTTTGATAATGGACGAAGCAGGCATACCTATGCTCGTAGAAAGACATATACATAACAATTAGTCCCAAGAAGGGGGACCTAAATAAAAAATATGCTGGTACATCATAATGGTCCAAAGGGGACACTATTTTTGGATGTACTCATGATCATGACATGATTGATCTCAATAATTGATACAATGGAATAAAGCGACAACCGTTCTGAACACGGTCTCAGAAGGGTTGATGAACTGCTGAATCTAAAGGTGTCCAACATCTGTAGGGACTCAATGAATATGAGTCAACTCTGAGGAGTATATGTAACTATATACTCGAGGGAGTATAAAACTAGGGTACATTTAAATACTGTCGCCATGCGCAACCCGGATATCTATAGAAAAAATGTAACTGGTTGTTTCCATAGGTAGACTCTCAAATGTGGAAGAGTTAGGTGGTATCCGGGGTCTTCAACCAATAACTGAAAGGACCAATACCCTGTGTGAGTCTCAACGATGCGATCAAGGTGTTGAAGTCGAGCATGTGAGAAACAATCATTTGGAGAGGTACAGAGGACTCTTCTCGAAATGATTCGTAGGCACTCATCATAAATGGTGATGAGTCCAAGAGACAGGGACCTCTAGGTCTATCCTTTGGAATACATTTGGTTATCATCGACAGAGGGAGACCAGCAATTGACAAGGCAATGATGTTTCCTTGATAGGAGCACGAGGTGTAGAACTGAAGTGTGGTAGTACTGATGGTAGGATTGACATACTTGTGGGGATGGGAAGTAACTGGGGTCATAGAGTGGGTAGACTCAAACTTCCTTTGTTTCAGAGCATGATGACATGGTTGACCTGGCAGCATAGGGAACTGATTGTAGGTGTGGGGATCATAGCTTTTAGGGACTGAAGGGTATGTATTGACTCTAGGGGGTCAAGCTGATGGGTGTTGTCGAGGGATTCTCAGGGTGACATACTGCAGAATACTCTGAACAAAGGCGACCAAAATGGGGAAGCTGCCATATGAGTAGAAGTGATCTGTTGTGGCGCCGAGAAGCACCATTGGGTCCTTGTTCGTAGTTTTAATGAGCTCCAAGAAGGGATAAAAGTGTGCTCTGAAATGGTACTGTCCTGTGGATTTTGTGAGCCCAAGATTGTTCGTGCTCATGGGTGCTTTCATTTTTAAGGAGTCTGAAAACGATAAGAAGACTCTGTAGTGGTTGTGAGTACCGTCCTGTGGGTTTTTACGATCCCAGGATGGTGATTGCTCGTGGTCTCCATTGGTGTTCTTTTTCGTAAGTTAGTCGCCAAGGCCCGAAAAAGCATAAAATGATGCAAATGGAGAACTCTTCTAGCCGATGTGACTAGAGTATTCCTTTTTCATAATTAGTCTACAAGGTCTGGAAAAGGGGTAAGCTTATACCAGGTAGATGCCCTTTCAGATATGTTTAGCGAGCATGAAAGGAAGCAAGGTTGCTCGGCGATATTTTCATTTTTTTTTTAGGAGTCAGAAAAGAGCTTAACAGAAACTCCCTAAGTGCCTTTTTCGTAAAAGAGATTGCTCGGCCTGAAAAAGGGGTAAAACTATACTGAACAAAAAGGGATTGATGAGAGCAAGAAAAGGTCTCAAGCATCGTCATGAGTGCGGAATACTGAATCCGGTGACATACAGATTGTCAAAAAGGGGCAACGACCAATGTGGTATGCAAACCAAGGTGATGAGTGGCGTTTTGAAAAAATGCCCGAAAAGTATGGGGTGAGAGTGAGAAATGATCTCAAGCATCATCATGAGCGCGGAAAATTGAATCCGATGATATCAAACTTGTCAAAAATGGACAATGGCTTATGTGGCACGTAAACCGAGGCAACGAGGGGGCATGGGAAAAATACCCAAAAAATATGGAGGTGAGAGCGAGAAATGATCTGAAGCATCATCACGAGCGCGAAAAATTGAATCTGGCGATATAAGACTTATTAAAAATGGAGAACGGTCGATGTGGCACGCAAACCGAGGCAAAGAGGGGGCATTGGAAAAATGCCAGACAAATTTGGGTGTGAGAGCGAGAAATGATCTCAAGTGTCATCACGAGCGCAGAAAACTGAATCTGACGATATAAGACTCGTAAAAAATGGAGAACGACCGATGTGGCACGCAAACCGAGGCAACGAGGGGGCATGGGAAAAATGCCTAAAAAATCTGGGCATGAGAGCGAGAAATGATATCAAGCGTCATTTTGAGCGTGGAAAACTGAATCCGGCGATGTAAGACTCATCAAAAACGAAGAACGATCAATGTGGCACACAAACCGAGGCAACGAGGGGGCATGGGAAAAATGCTCGAAAAATCTAGGTGTGAGAGCGAGAAATGATCTGAAGCATCATCACGAGCGTGAAAAATTGAATCCAACGATATAAGACTCGTCAAAAATGGATGACGGCCACTGTGGCACGCAAATCGAGGCAACAAGGGCGTGAAAAAATGGACCTGGTGAAAACAAGAAAAGGAAAGGATTATCGTGAAGTTCTCGCTGTGCTGATTCCAACGGTACCAACGGTCTGAGGAACGTATGTCGTATGATACCGCAATGGTTGTTTGAAAAATGGTCAAATTTCTATAAATAGGGTGTGGGGCCCATATGACATGTCATTGTTACGTGGAGTTTGGCAGAGTAATCAGAGCTCTTTCTTGATTTCCGGGAGATTTGACCGTTGGTTTTCGATTCCGTGAGTTTCAAGTAACCCTATTCGCCTTAGCCTTTTTAATTATGTCTTTTTTGGTTAGCGGCGGGCCCCCGAAGGCCGCGAAATTCCATGTTGGCCTTCCAACGTGGAATATCGTGGGTTTCGCATCCTTTTTCGCGATGAACATCGTGGGTTTGGGCCCGAGAGTCGCGATGTTCATCGCGGCTATCGGGCTGAAAGTTGCGATGTTCATCGCGACTATGGGGTTGATAGTCGCGATGTTCATCGCGACTGTGTGGTCAATACTCGCGATGTTCATCATGGGTTCTTGGATGAAAGCCGCGATGATCATTGTGGCTTTTGATGGAAAAGCCGCAATGGAATTTTTTTTATTTTTTATTTTTTTTGGTTCTAAAAAATTTTCTTTGTTTTTTGGCAGGATGTTGAGGAGACCATTGGTGTCATAGCGAGAGCAGGAGATGGAGGAGGACTTGATGATTCAGATTCAGACCGATCAGGGGGTCCGACAGGCTCTGGCCGTGAGTGCGCTCCTGAAGTTCGCTCAGATTCCACCGATGCATTTAGTAGGACCACTACTGAACAAATTGGTGAGTCTTTGGGTCCCTGCAGAGGGTGCATTTATTGTTGGGGGTGAGAGGTTAGAGATCACCCTTACTGATGTATACTTTCTTACCGGGTTGCCTCGCTTAGGGGAGGTAGGGGATATTCTGCCGAGGATCCCGACAGGTTTGGATATCGAGGATCTCCTTGAGACCTTCTGTGTTGCTGGGGCAATTGTGCAGAACAACGCTTTGAGCCTGAGATCTTTGCGGGAGTGGGACATGCGGGCTGTTGGGGCTTGTGTTCTGTGGGTGTTGGGTGCCACGACGCCACATCATTTGTCGAGGGGAAAAACAATGATGGTGGATTCTGTGCTGAGGGGGACCTACTACGCGTGGGGTCAGATGTTTTTGGCTGGTGTCCGGAGAGATCTGGACAAGGTCAGTCGGGAGGGGGGAGAGTTTTTCTATGCCTCCTTCCTGTGTTGTTTCTTCATTGAGCGGGTACCGACTTTACGGCCACGGGTGCCGGTTCGAGACGGGTTGGTGAGCGATCCGCGCATGGTGCGGTGGGGGAAAATGATGCCCCGCGGTGGTGGTGGTATCCGTGGGTTCTTTTCACAGGATATGTATGAGCAGTGGGAGCAAATCCCCCTGCTAATTGATGACTATCCATATGCCGGTATGGATTATCGAGGAGATCCAGAGATGCCTTGAGCCCAGGGACAGGCCTGGGGTTTAGATGGTATGTTTTTGTGTTTTGTTCTCTACTATATCATGTGTTTTAGATGTTTTTGTTATGATTATAGTTAGATATTTATATGATGGTTCACTTGCGTGATTGTGCAGATGTTGGTCCTGTACTACCGACCGACCATGTGGTTCGTAGGGAACGGGTGATGGTGGTCATTCCACCTCCTGTAGCGGTACCACCTCCTCATGCTCGAGGAGTTGGGCCTCGCGGTTGAGGAGCTCGGCCTCGAGATGATGCTGTGGAGGGTGTCCGAGAGACACTAGACATGATCCTGGCAAGATTGCTAAAGGATGGGTGGAGGGATTTGGATCGGTACATTGTCGAGCATTGTTTCGATGCACCTCGTGAGTGGCACTTGATCTTGCTTAGAGCAGCATTGTTGACAGCTGAGTGGAGGGATGGGGCTCGGCATGATCTAGCAGGGCCGGTGGAGGGGAGGATTCAGGTGCGAGATGATCCAGCGGGGCTGGCGGAGAGGAGAGTTCGGGCTCGGCATGATCCAGCAGGGCCAGCGGAGGTGGCGCCAGAGGAGCCTAGAGACCATGATGATAAGATGATCTTGTATCTGCCCCCAAATCCTGATGAGCATATGGGGAAGTACCGTTTTGGACGGCTTATGAATTTTTGTATATTGGGTGCTGAGGGCACCTATGACATGTTTGACTATATTATGATGTATATATATATATATATGATTTGGTATATAGTCGTGTATGCACATGGATGCATTTATTGTCTATTTACTTGCCCGTGGATGCATGTTTGATTTTCTATATGCCCATGGAGGCACATGTTATGCACGTGGATGCAACATTTTGATTTTTGTATATGCCTGTGGAAGCACATGTTTTGCATGTGGATGCATTTTTTGTAATTTTTTATATATGCCCGTGGAGGCACATGTTATGCACGTGGATGCATTTTTGTTTAAGCCCATGGAGGTACATTTTGTGTTTACTATATGGTTTAATTGGTGTGCCAGTCAAGAATGTTGTTGGCCATATGGTCTGCTACACTGTTGAGATTCCTTGGGACATGTGTGAATGAAATGGATTCAAACTGTCGAACCATTTGTTTAGTGTGCAAGAATTTTCTGAAAAGACAAGGATCACGTACCTGGTAATCATTGTTGAGCTGGGAAACAAGGAGTTGTGAGTCCAAGAAAACGTTAAGGTGACTTATGCTCATTTGGAGAGCTGTGGCTAGGAGACCGGTCACGGCATCGTATTCAGCTTGGTTGTTGGTGGCGGCACCTAGGCACACTTCATCAATGTGGATCAACTCATGTGAAGGGGAATATATTACCCAAGCTATGGAGGCCAGATTGGGGGACCAATGGCTTGCACCATCAGCGAAACGGACGTAGTAGAGTGGAACAGGATCCATCTGTGGTCATGCAGAAAAAACAAATATTTAGGTTTTTTGAATTTTTTGTGAAAAACAAAATAAGACTGTACAATAATGGACGGTGGTGTCCATCATATTTTCTATGGGTAAAATCGCTTGGGGTACAACCCGTTGTGTGGGTTGCATAGGGGGTTGCCTTCTGAATTGGTCAGAATGTATGCCCCCTGTCCGAGGCAAGTGTGTATAATGTATGGGCCTTGCCACATGGACACAAAATTTCCTTTTCCGGTTTTGTCATGAGCTTGATCATAGGCGAGGACAAGGTCCCCTTCAGTAAAAGTTCTTGGGTGGACATGTTTGTCGTAACTCAGTTTGGATCGGTTCTTGGCTGCTGCCATGGTTTGGAGGGCTGTGCATCGATCTTCATCGGCTTGCTCCAGGAGTAGTAAGCATTTCTCAATTGGGGAAGTGTCCGATAGGAGTTCAACGGCCATATGTAGGGATGGAATCTGGCACTCGATGGGGAGGACGAATTTGACACCGTGAACTAGATGGAAAGGGGTAAAACCAGTGGCGGTTTTGGTTGACGTGCAGTATGCCCATAGTGTCAGGAAGAGCATGTGGTGCCAATTTGATTTGTGTTTGTCCAAAATTTTATTAATCGCTTCAACTTGGCCATTTCCTTAGGGGTAGTAGGTGGAGGAGAAATGGTGTTCAAATTTCAGTAAGGTTGATAATTCTCTCCAAACGACATCTTCGAAGTGAGAGCCATGGTCTGAGACGAGTTGCTTTGGCACTCCAAAACGAGCGATAACATGGTTGAGGAAAAAACGTGCTGCGGTGTCGGCTTTGCAATTGTAAGTTGGCATGGATTCCACCCACTTGGTGAAATAATCTACCACCACAATGATGTGTTTATGACCGCCGGCTGACGTGGGATTGCAATCTAGGAAGTCGATGGTCCATTTGCAGAATGGTCCGACAGTGACGACTAGATGAAGGGGGGCAGGTGGGGTTCTTGCCTTGGGGGAAAAAAGTTGGCATTTTTGACAATGTTTGACTACGGTGATGCAATCAGTAAATAATGAAGGCCAAAAGTAACCTGCGCGGATTATCTTTTGGCAGTGGCCATGCCGAAGAAGTGGACTCCGCAGGCACCGGTATGGCAGTCATTAAGGACTTGTTCTTCCTCGTTATGAGATAGGCAGCGTCGTAAGATGGTATCGACGCTGCATCGATAAAGTACATTGCCTAATAGGAGATATCAGGGGGCGTGGTGTCGTATATGACGACATCCATCACGATCGATGTGGGGTCAAAATTTTTGTGTGCGGAGGTAGATTAATATGTCGCCGTACCATGGGTCGTCAGAAGAAATGATGAAAATGTGATCATCAATGAGATCCATTTGGATAGCGAGTGATGGCTAATAGGATGGGAGATTTGTGATGAGTTGAGCGAGTGCTAGGGCCTTGGTTCTCTTTGGGGTTTTGAAAGTTAGGTTGTATTCTTGCAGGATAATCAACCATTTAGCTACGCGACCTTGAAGGAGACGATGCGTCAAGAGGTAAACCATTGGATTGGAATTGGCTACAACTGTGGTGTGGCTTAGGAGAATGTAATGTCGCAGCTTTTGTACTGAAAAGACGATGGCGAGGGCCATCTTTTCTTCATGTGGGTAGTGTAGGGGTGGGCCTGACAAGGTCTGGCTCACATAGTAGATGACATGCTCATGGCGAGTAGTATCTTCTTGCACAAGAACTCTAGATACGGCATATTCGGATGCTGAAACATAGAGGGTGAAATATTTTGTGAAATCTAGAGGAGAGATCAACGAGGCGTTCGTGAGTGCTTTCTTTAAGTCGGTGAATGCTGTTTCTGCTTGTTGGTCCCGTATGAAATGGGTATGTAGACGTAGTAGTCGAAGGAAACCATGGACCATTGTGGCATAGTCAGGGACAAAGCGACGGAGGAAGTTGGACCTCCCTTGAAGGTTTTGAAGTTGTCTTAATGTATGGGGTGACGGTAAGTCTACAATGGCTTGGACTTTCAAGGGGTCTACAGTGATGCCTTTTTCTGAAATGACGAACCCCAGCAGGTGACCTGATGTAACGTAAAAGACACACTTGAGAGGGTTCAAGCGGATGTTGTATTTTCGACAACGCAAGAAAACTTGTCGAAGGTCGTCTAAATGGTCAGATCGTTTCCTGGATCGAGTGGTGAGGTTGTCCAGATAAACTTTAATGATTCTGTGTAGATCGTGGAAGCAATAAGTCATGGTGCGTTGGAAAGTGGCTCCAGCATTCTTGAGACTGAAAGGCATGACGCGATAGGGAAATGTGTCCCATGAGGTAGTGAAAGCTGTCTTGTATTGATCTTCTTTACGGATTTTGATTTGGTTATATCCGGAGAAATTGTCCATAAAAGAAAGGACCTCATGTCCCGCACATTCATCGATTAGTTGGTCAATGAAAGGTGTGGGGAAGTTGTATTTGGTACAAGCGAGGTTGAGGTCTCGGAAATCAATACAAATGCGTATGGTGCCCACTTTTTTGTTTACTGGCACTGGGTTTGAAACCCAGGTGGTGTAGGCAATAGGATATATGAATCCTGCATTTTGGAGTTTCTCAATCTCAGTGTTAACAGCTGGGAGCTTGGACGGGTGAATTGGTCGTTGTTTCTATCGGACAGGAGGCACATTGGGCCAAGTGTCGATATGATGTTCCAAAATTTTGGGATCGAGGCCAGGCATCTCGGTGTAAGACTAGGCAAAGACATCATGAAACTCTTGGAAGAGTTTCTTATATGCCTGAGTTTTCGCTTGAGTGCATGATGCGCCTAGCGAGATGAGCTCAGGTTTTCCAGGTGTGGTGGAAATGTCGATTTGTATAATAGGGGAAATGTTGGACATGTTCCCCTCTTCAAAGGCATCTGGTGCTGGGATGGGGTCTTTGAACCAATCAACCTTAGTTGGTAGGAAATCTTTTGATTCGACTGATAGTTGGTTTTCTGCGGTGGATGTAGACGCCTTAGGGAGGAAGTATGATTGATGATGCATATCGTCCCAAGGGTAGTTCGGTGCAGTGAGTGTTTCTAGAATTTGCTCATCAGTACGAAAGTAATCAGACCATAAATCAATGGGTTCTGGTTTGTATGTGTTTGAAATCATATAGATGGTGTTGATTTCTTCCGAAGAAGATGATTTCGGAGGGTAGATCTCCTCGATGAGGGGAGGAGATATCTCTAAGTCGACATTGTTCATCTCGTATAAGGCTGCTCTATAATCTGGGAGATCCGGGCAGTGGTGTGAATAATGGCCATAAATGCCGCATATCGCACAAGGGTGGTTAGTGCGGAGCATTTTGTCGCGAGGTTGAGGAGGTGGCTCAAGTCTTACCACTGGAATTCTGGTGTCGTTATCCAACATATTCATGTGTTCTTGGAGTGCAGGTAATTGTGGACATTGATGAGTGGCATGGCCTACGTCGTCACACAACGAGCACTTAGGGGGAATGCGAATAGTTGGGGGGTTTTTAGCTACCTTGGGGGTTGCTGGGGGGGTGCGAGTTATGGGTCCAGTGTTATAAGTTGGTGGGCCTCTGCCCCCTATGTTTCATAATGGAGGTGGGCCGTTTCTGGACGTTGATGCCGTAGTCACTATTGGGGGTGGTCTGTTTTGCAGATGAGCGACAGGAGGGGGTGGGTGGTTGGTAGAAGGGATAGGTTGTACTGGTTGTAAAATAACAATCGGAGTCGACGGGGGGCTCGAAGCAAGTAAGTACAATACAGGTATCCCTAATGTTAAACCAGGAAGGTTGAGTGTAGCCATTACTGGCAAACTGACAACTCCATAAAATGGGAACAAGAACGGGATAGTATGAATTGGCGTTGTGCCAATATGAGTAGGCACTGTGGGTGTTTGTGGTAGTGATGAAGGCTGCTGTGTGGTGTGTGACAGGGTGCACAAATCCGATGTTTTTGTTATTGGTAAAGGTGGTGGGATCGATGGAAATGTGGAAGTCATAGGTGACTCGGTGTAGATTCCAGGACCAATTGACGACACAAATGATGTTGGTGCAGTTTGAATGGTTTGTTCAATCATTGGTAGCACATTTTTAGGGGCTGCGGGGGTGTTAGGATCATAATATGTGAGTTGATCAATCTTGATAAAGTGTCCTTCATGTGGGAACATCATGAGGTGGAAAACAGATGAAGCCACTGCTTTCATTTTGTACATATAGCTACGTCCAAGAAGGAGGTTGTAGTCGAGCTGGGCATTGATCACTTCGATGTCGATAATAACTAATTTTCCGCCTAGTTCTATGGGTACATTCGCTAAGAGGCCTTGTGGTTGCGCTGAGCGCCTATCGTAAACTCGTAATGCCATGGTTGATGGTTGTAAAGTGGGGGAGCCAAGTTTCTGCCACACAAGGGTGGACATGACATAGGTTGAAGCTCCTTCATCGATGATGCATCCATGCACAACAAGGTTTCGAATGTTTACTGATACTTGGAAGGCCAAATTTGATGGCAATCGAGGTTCAGCTTGGTCTAGGTCGAAAGCCATCATGTGTGTGTCATCAGGGTCTACTCCTCCGATGGCGGATAGTAGTAGTTTTTGTTGTGCATGGCATGTTTTCAGTACCTCTAAAGCAGACATAGCAGCAGGGGATTGTGCTAGGTCTTCCACGACATTATAATTGGATGCTGCGCGAGCATTAGGATTGTTGTTAATCCTTCGCAAAGGGATGTGAGGGATTTTAGGTCCTCCGTCCAACGACATATTTGGTATGCGTAGTGGTTGATTTGGTGGAAGGGAGGTGGATGCATCAGTGGGAGGAGTTTCTGGGGGTGGGCCATACTGATTCCTGCGAGTTTGGAGGTTAATGTCATTGGATGACATCATTAATAAATGGTGTGTGCCTGGATCCATATGCTGATAATCAGTTGCGGCATAGGTGATTTGATGCTGGGGTGCAGTAGATCCTTGTGGGGGATCCATAGGGCGAGTATTTACTACTCTCTAGTTTGGCAATGGGTTTTGCAAAATCATGGGTTGCGGTTGATTAAGCAGAGCTGGCTATCTAGCGTGGCCTTGGCACTGGGCATCGTCAGCCCAAATTTTACGTGCTTTCTCTAGATGGGGGCAGTTGTGAGTGTAGTGTCCATAGATTCCACATATAGAACATGAATGGTTTGTTCTCAGGTTATTGTTTTTTGGTTGCTTGGGATGATGATCAAGATTCTGGTTGGGAGGAGCAGCATTGTTATTATTTGGAGGATTGGGAGGTGGTGGACCTTGATTATGTTGTTGGTTGTTGCCGCGGTTTCGTTCTCTTCCATGGTTTTGTTGTCCACCCTGGTTGCATTGGTGTTTTTGGTGTTGGGGCTGATTGTGTTGTGTGTACACTTGCCCTTGAGTAGTGGGACGATTTTGGGGTGCCGTAGGTGTGGTAGCAGGTTGCAGTGTATAATAAGCTGGTGGGGCTGGAGGTGGTCTAGTTGCCTGCTGGGGTTTTTGGTAACCCTGAGCTATTGGAAGTGTTGGGTTAGCTAGTGTAGCTTGCCATGGGTAATACATTGGTTGTGCCGGAAAATGAATTGGGTTCTGGGTGGCCGGTTGGTTATAGTATGTGGGTGGTACATATGTCGATGGCGCTTTCCCATAGCAATGTTGTGGACAAGGCGGTCCATGAGTGTGATGAATCTGATTCGCTGGAGCGTACGAAGTTGTCGTTCCAGAATTAGATGTAGCCCTAGAGAGGTCTGGGGAATTTATGGTGCTCACCATGCTAAAAGGTTTATTTTGTGTCGTGACTTGGCCGATAATACCATCAGTGGCCGATAATACCATCAACGGCATGTGATACCCCTGGAGCATCATCGAGTGAAGAAGCACCTCAAGGGGTGTCTAGTATGATGGTGTAGAGATAGCTTGACTGGGCATAAATCAGGTCGAATTGCTGAGCTTTTAAGATAGCTTCTTCCTATGACTGGGGTCGTTTGGAAGCTATGTCTTTGGCTATGAGGGGTAGGAGTGATTTAAGAAACCAGTCCAAAAATATACGGTCATCTAGTTTGATCTTACAGAGGCTATGACGCTTGCGCCACTCATAGATATGGTCGGTGATGTGGGTAGCTGTGTTTTGTCTGCAAGACAACAATACTTCAACTCCTGCATCATAGCGTACAGGTAGTTGAAAAAAATGAAGGAAAGTGGAGGTGAGAGACGTAAATGTATGGTGGGTCCCATGTGGTTGTTCGATGTACCACTTGGCTGCAGAGCCAGTGAACGTTTGTTGCAACAGTCTTAGTCTAATTGAGTCATCCACTTTGGAGTTAGATGAACACCATAGGTGAAATGACATTATGTGGTTTTGGGGATTCTCCCCAGGTTTTCCTTCAAACTTGGGGATGTCCGAGGGGAGCTTTGTAGGCATGGGTGGCCATGTAGGGTTGTGCCTGATAGGATCGTTGGTTAGCCTGGCTAGGTCTGGTAAGTTCAGACTATCCATGTAAGGTAAACTAGCAGATGGGTGTGGCGTAGTGATTGGGACATAACTATTAATGGTGGCATTATGTAGTGGTCCAGTAGCCCCTAAGGGTATGTTAGGTATTGATGGTATGTGTGCTCCAACCATTGTGGTTTGGGATGGGCCAACGCTCCCAAGTGCAACATGAGTTGCATAGGAGTTAGGAATAGTGCTAGGAATTCCTGGGATTTGGGTTGTGGTAATGAGAGGTGGTGTGATCCCTATGTTGGGCATACCCATAATAGGAGGTAGTCCTGTGTTGGGAATACCTAAAAGTGGAGTGGCCCCTATATTAGGCATGCCTAAAGGGGTTGTTGTTACCATGGGTGGCACAGTAGTAGAAGGGTTTGTGGATATATCTCCAATAGTACTGGTGAAAAGTGGGTCGTATTGTGATCCAGCCATGAGGTTGGTTGGTGATATTTTAGTAGGGTTTTCAGATTCAGCCTCAGAATCAAATGTGAAGTGAGGTGTGTCAGAATCGGATGACTGTGTGTTTGGCCAATGATGTGTCGAGTCAAGGGATAAGGCTCTACGTCGATGACGTGTAGAGCCAAGTATACCGAACTGAGGGGGTTCACCCTGAAGACGACGAGATCGTCTTAAATTCTCAATGGTGAGAAATATTTTAAAAATTTCAATGTAAGGTGGTGATGTAAAAAACTCGAAACCTTAATGCAATAATGAGTGCAAGAGGGGAGTGAAAAAATAAAGGCTCTCAGGCCAACAACCAACCTCAAAAAGCACTTATTATAGCAGCTGCGCTACAATAAGTGGAGGGATGCAACAAAATTGGTCAGAATACCAAAAGTCAAACAGTTCCTAGAAAAAAGGGGTGTTACTAGACCAAAGGTGGGTAATGTATCATGCAAACACCTAACTAGAAGTATTGTGAGTCAACAAACGATATCCTCTGCAAGGTGATGAAATCCAAGTCAGACAATATAGAGTGTTGAATCAATGGCTAGATATCCCCCTACCGGGAGAGACACCGGGTAGACAATCCTAAAGAGTGGCAACTAGGATACCCCGTTCATGACACGTTTGGTTGGGTGAATCTGCAGTTTGGTTATATTGCCGTCGTACGCCCTCTTGGGTGTACACCGAGAACTTTGAAAGGTATCCTTCGGTTACTGAATGGATTGCGGTATTCCACTCAGACTTCTGGAACCAGTCTGGCTACTTCAACCCTCCTAAGGGAGAGTCCTTCCCGATAAATTGGTTGATAACCGTGTCAAAATTATAAGGTATTTTTGGACCCTAAAGACAACCACTATATCTCAAATGTAAATAATTGAGAGCTGTTATTGGTACACCTATCCTCTCAATTCTACCTAACTACAAGATTCTTTTAAGTGCTCCCCAAGTGGGGTTAAACGTTTGTTGAGTTAAGGTAAATTTTAAGGCTCAGTTTAAATTATGTGGCAGAGTGGGTGCAAGTGTGGTATTTAAACTGAAATTGATTTGCCTCGCTTGGGTGATTGATTACAAATGAAAGAAAAGACGCTTCCAGTTTTGCAAAAAATAAAGGCGTTTTTTAAATGTAAATGCTTGAAAAAACTATTAAAAAATAATCGATCTTTGGAATAATTTGAAGGGAAGCAAATAACATAAATATTTCAAGAAATAAATGGATCTCTTAAAAATTGCTTGGGCAAAGTATTGAGCAAATAAACAGTAAAACCTTGATCTAAATAAAATGCAGAAAATCTTTCTTTCAATTGCTGAAAATTTTTAAAAAGACTTTTAATGGAGCATATATAAATAGTAAAAGATTTAGTATGACTGTAAAAATGCAGAAAAATTAATACTGTAAAATATGCTAAATGGGCAAAAAATATAGCAAAATTTTTTTTCAAAAAATTGGCCGAATTAAAAAAAATTGCATCGCGGATTTTGGGAAAATAGTCGCGATGTGAAGTGTGGGTTTCGGCCGCGCAGTCATGATGTGCAACGCGAGTTTCGGCCATGAAGCCGCGATGTGCAGCGCGGGTTTTGGTCACACAGTCGCGATGTGCAGCACAGCAAATGGCCGCGAAGTCGTGATGTTCAGCGCAGCAAATGGCCGCGAAGCCACGACGCGCCACACGGAAAAAAGACGCGAGGTCGCGATGAGCCGTGCGACTGTTGGGTGAAAAGCCGCGAGGCGAAAGCCGTAAAACAGACGTCGAAAAATGAACTTGAAAATGGTAATTTCAGCCTGTTAATGGCAATAGAAAGGGCTAATATCTAGAACAGCAATGGATCTGCTGTCTAGGATGGCAGATCTATGAATTAAAATGATTAAAACTAACAAAAACTAAGATCTAAAGAAAAAAGCTGAGATCTAAGAATTCAAAGCCAGCGGAGTCGCCAAAAACTGTTGGCTTGGTTTTGCAACCAAGCTTTGTGCAATGGGCACCTATCAACAATGTGATAGCAGTTTCAATATTGAAAGCAAAAACAATTATAAATTAAATCTAAATCTAAACTAGCATGTGCATATAACAAATAATTTTTTTTAAAACAATTCAAGAACAAGAAATAAAAGAATAGGTGTTTTGTATTAAGATACCTCAAATGGTGAGGATTTGTATTAAGCAACTCCCAAGGTGAGTAGCTCCAAGCTCCAAAGGTCTCTTCTCCAAGATGCTGAAAATGGCCAAAAGTTTCATGAGAGATTTTGACAGCGTGAGGATAGGATGATGGATGGATGGAAAGTGAGGAGCCCCTACCACCTTTTTATAGTTTTTGGTGTTGGGGAATACCATTATGGTTTTGAGGAAACCAATGGTATTGACCAACATGGTTTAGGTACCTTTTCCCTCCTTTTTCCTTTTTGAATATTTTTATTCCCTTTTTATTATTTTTGGGAATTCTGGACCCTTTTTGATGGTTTTTAATGCTTTTTGAGGAAAAATGTTCATTTTGAGGGGAAAAAGGGGTGTATTATGGTCTTTTGGTGACCTTTTGATGGCATTAGAGGCTCAAATGGTGGAAAAGTGGACAAATGGGTCACGTGAATAAGGAAATGAGCTAGTGAGCACTTTTTGGGTGTTAACACTCTTTCTTTTGCTTCCCTTTGCCATTCGAATTCTTGGATCCTTGAACAAAGAGGCTGAATCTTTGGAGCTTATGGATCCCATTTGAATTAGCTTATCATGCTCTTTGGTAGAAGACTCAATGAAGGCATTCAAGGTAGGCATCTTCCAATTCGGGGTAGTTAGCCGACCGGAATTGAAAGTAGAGACAAATACCGAGAAATCTTTACCAAGTTTTGAAAGAATAGAGAGCATCAATTGCATATCCTCTTTGACAGCTCCACTGTTCTTCAATTGCAAAGACAAATGCTTGAATCTTGTGAAAAAATCATTGATGGTCTCGAAATTCTCAGGATTCAAGGCAATCAATTCATTTTCCAATTGAAAAGACCGCATGTCATCTTGATTCCCAAAAAGCTTCTCGAGTTGCTCCCATACTTCCTTTGGAGTAGTCAATCCACTGAGGTGAAAGTGAAGATCCTTGGAAATATTGAGGCAAAGAAGACCATATACTTCATCCAACTTGTTGAAGTGCTTTGATTTTTCAATGAGTGTATTGGGCTCAACTTCGAGGCCCATGGTGACTCTATAGTACCCTCTTGAGTGCAACATAATCTCCATGTCATTCTTCCATTCAAAATAATTGAAAGGAGTGAGTAGCTTAGAAGAAGAAGAATCCATCTCAATGATAGAGAATGCACTTGATGGAGATGATAAACCTGCAAATCACAATCAAAACAAGAATAGTAAAGTCGAACAATCCACCCTTTTAGAGTTGAATCACACCTGGGATTGGAGATCAAGCAAGCTTGAATGATCCAATGTATCAAATCTAGGAATTCTGTGGAAAACTCAATCTTCTGGAGTGGATTGGAGAGTATTTTTCAGCCTTACATGCACATGAGTGAATGCATATGAGATTTTGCATGCCAAAACTTCAGTAATTTGGAGCAAATTCACTCAATTCTTCATGTAGAACACCTGTAGAAGAGAGATCTTGTCCCTTCCATGGCTCTAATACCATGCAAAATTAGTCACAGCATATCTATTGAACAAGAATATCAATCACAAATATGTAAAACAATTTGGAGTAAAAACTGTGCAAGAGAGATGCATCAGTGCTCTATAATCCAGAATGGCAGAATTACAATACAATGCTGTCACAACGAGTGAGAAATTTGAATTAGCCAAGGAGGTCATTCGAATATAATGCATGGCATATCTTGGCTCCAACTAGGATTCCTCATCATCAATCAGTGATGGTCATCAATGCATAAGTAACTGTCAAAAAGGTGTCAAACTAAGTCTAACTGAGTGTAATAAGTGTAACTGATGGTAATGGCACTAATGTAGGGATGGAGGCTCAGTGGAGGGTGCATGAGGAGTTAACTACACTCAGAATAGGTAGTCAAGTCTCATTGGAGGTTAATCGGAGTGATAACAGCAGTGAGGAGTCAGTCTATCCTCAAATCAAGGAAAGACAACTAGCTAACTGAAGTGAACTGGATTGGTAGGTGAGAAAAGGCGCGCTTCTCAAGTGGTGGGTGAGAAGTGGGAGCCTACCTGACTAGGAGGGCTAAACCTGAGTGGAAAGTGGCTCCCAGGTGCTGGCAGACTAGGGACTAGGTGTTGTAGGCATCAAACTAGTGACTGGGAAGCATGCAGATGCATGCATGCATGCAAAGTACATACTGAATGATGAGATATCCTAACAGTATGTTGGTACCTTCTATAACTCTTAGCTGTTGAGCCAATAATGATCACATAACATGCGCCTATGTGGTATGTGTGTCTTATTGAAATCATTCTTTGATTCTTCCTAAAAATCCAAAGATATAGTTTCCATCAAGTTGTTATTACCATTTGGTTATGTATGATTCTTACCATTGATTCAATGCACTATTAATTGATAGGAAAGATATTTTTACTCATGAAAAATCATAGTGGGTTGAAACATTTGTTTGATTTGAGACAATTGAATTCAAGACAACCGAGGTGGTTCTCTTTCTTGAGTGAATATGACTTTTAAATAAATCACAAAAAAAGGGAAAGAGAACAGGGTAGTAGATGCACTAAAAAAAAACATGCAAGTGATACATATGGAAACTATTAGCACTTGTAAATCTGATTTGAAACTTAGAGTGAATGAAGCTCTTATGGGTGATGAAAATTTCATCCAACTAATAATTGTTTTAGAACAAGAGAAACCTAAACAAAATTATGCAAATTATCATATGAGTAAGTATGGATTGTTTGTTTTCAATTATAGATTGCACATCCCCAACTCAATAGATTTAGAAGGACTCATCATGGAATAAATGCACATAAACCATATTCAAGGTATCCCAATTACCAAAAGATCATTTCTATAGAAACACAAGAATAATTTTGGCTTGGAATGAAGAGAGATGTTGTGAAATACTAAATAGTGCCTTGAATTTTAAAAGTTAAAAGTGGAACATTAACAAACAACTGGCTTATTGCAACCTTTGCCACTTTTAGAGTGGAAACAGGAAGTGATCATTGATGGAATTTGTCACCGTGCTGCCATAGGGAAATTTGAACCCAAAATCCGCCGACCTATTTGTATGAATTTCGACAACACTCTGTCTAAGATACATCAAAGTTGTTTTTTTTTAAACATCGGTGAAACATCGTCGGATATTTGACCGACACAAACTCTAGTCGGATATTCAACAACAACTGGTCGAATAACCTACACGTTTTTTTAGCCAGTAAGTCAAATAACCAACAACGACGTGGTCGAATCTCTGACAATGGATACATACCAACATTTCGAATAACTAAAAAAATTGAGGTCGAATATATGACAACCATGACGTCGAATATCCAACAAAGTATTCATCCCAACTTGTACAAGTGAGGTCAAATATCCGACAACATATTCATCCCCTTAGGTTGAAAAACCAACGACCGTGATGTCAAATATACGACAACAATCAGGTCGAATATCTGACAATGTATTCCTCAACATTTTTCGAATAACCGACAAGCTCGGACCACAAGCCGATAACAAAATCCAATGAATTTTCCGTCAGAAGTATAGCATACGCGTCGGATTATTGTTGTGTGGTAATCGGATATACGACAGATCCTGACCCCAATTTCTGACGAATTTTCCATCGGATGTATAGCAACAATTTCGGATCTCGTTTGTGTTGTCGTCGGATATTCGATGGTGTTGAGAAATTAAAAAAAAAATACTTATAGACTGGAAACTATTCAAGCTCCTTATCATTTCATTGAGACCAAAGAATCCACATAATTCCAAGAGATCCCAAGAGAAGGAAAATATAAGAGGTTCTCTTAGAAAGAGATCAAAATTCATGCCCAACATAAAATGATGAAATTTGATGTTGATTGGATCGAGTATGTTGGCATGTAATACTCGATTCTAGTGTTGGGATTTCTAATTGGGGAAGAATTTAATGCCTTCTCACGTGAATAAACATTTGATAGAGTTTACATATTATGTGTAATAATTTGTGAAGGCTCATTCAACCCTTCTATCCATGTTAGTGTTTTTAGAGTCCATGTTGCAAGGTGTTTGTAGATTGTTCATGTAGCTTTATTTTGTAAACAATTCATGGTCCTTGATAGTAATTTTGTAAGGAAAAAATAATTTAACAAGTTTAAAAGAAGGCCATTCTAATTTTAAATACTTTAAATTTTCTTCATGAGAATGAAAAATTAGCCAAAAAAAAATTTAAAAGAGGAAGGGATAGCTTTTCAAATGTCTCTAGGAATTCATAAAACCCATAGGTAAATTTAGATAAGCGATTTATATATTTAACTAGAAATAAATGGAGACCCTTGTCAGGCATGTCATGGGTTCAAATGTAGGGAGATCATAATGATGAGCAAGCAATAAGCTAAAATGTGATCCATGAATGAATATTGTGGGAAACATCCTAACTATTGGTTTCTTGGTTGGCTTGCGTAACAACCTTAGAAATTACATGCCATTGATCGAGAGAAATACACAAAATACCATGAACACGTTAGTAAGGTACAAGGTATGTGGGTACCTTCTATAACTCTTAGATGTTGAGCCAAGAATGAGCACATAACATGTGCCTCTGTGGTATGCGTGTCTTATTGAAATCATTCTTTGCTTCTTCCTCAAAATCCAAAGATCTAGTTTCCATCAAGTTGTTATTACCATTTGGTTATGTACGATTCTTACCATTGATTCAATGCATCTATCTATCTGAAAATGTCATTTTGAGGCAATATTAACTCGTAGTAATTACGGATTTTCTTCCTTATTGTTTTCCTATATAATCCAATTTGATTTCAAGAGATGTTCCATGTGATAATTACAAATCCACTATAACATTAAATACAAATAGAGATTCCAATATTTTAAAATGGTAACCATATATACCAATGAAAAAGAAGCCCCCATGGTGAACACTAGTGGAATTTTCGTGTGATTTATGTCAATGATTTCCTGTGGAAAATATTGTAGACCAAATAACATGTATGTAGTGTCCTGCATAAAATATTGCAAACCAAATAACAAAAACATGTCATTCATATAACAAAATATATAAAGAAAAAATATTATGCGAATGATATGGCTTTATTGTTACCATTTAAGTGTGTTGTCGAACAAAAAAACAACTCGAATTCCATATAACAGCCGTACTTCTTCCCAATTCTTATTGAAGAAATGATTTGCAACAACTCCTGCTTCAGTTACCAACAACACACAGACAAATAGTAGAATTAAATTGGTTAATAACTCATAACATCAACTCTACATGATCTCCAATAACTAACATCATTATTTGTTCATTACTATAAATGAGACGTACTTGAAGATTTTCCTAGACTTGTTGATTTCACTGTTAAGTTTAATCTAAATGATAAACACAGAGGAACAATAAGCAAGATAAAACACTTCATCTGGAATAGAATGAGTAGAGAACTTAAAACATACACTCTACATGATCTTTGTTGATGTTAATGCTACTGAATAATTAATGACGAGATTCTACCTCAAATTAGAATTGCAGTATCATGATTTCCACTTGTGGTTCTACATTTTCTAGCTTCAAATTTACATAGTTTGTCTCAAAATTCTGTTATGGCTCCTGTAAATCTGGAAATTTAGATATCTATCAAGATTTTGGTATTGTTCAATGCTTGGTATTACAAATGTAGTAGCATTAACATTAACAAAGAAAACACTACATGGTCTCCAATAACTAAAATCAATATTTGTTCATTGCTATGAAGGAGATGTACTTGGACTTGTTGATTTCACTGTTAAGTTGAATCTAAATGATAAACAAAGAGGAACAATAATAAATATATAACACTTTATAGGAAATAGAATGAGTAGAGAACTTAAAACATCCACTCTACAGGATCTCCAATAACTAACATCATTATTTGTTCAAGAGACGTACTTGAATATTTTACTGGACTTGTTGATTTCATTTTTTAGTTGAATTTAAATTATAAACACAGAGGAATAGTAAGCAAGATACACCACTTTATAGGAAATAGAATGAGTAGAGAACTTAAAAAATCCACTCTACAACATCTCCATTAACTGATATCATTAGTTGTTCGTTACTATAAAGGAAATGTATTTAAATATTTTCCCGGACTTCCTAATTTCACTATTAAGTTGAATCTAAATGATAAACACAGAGGAACGATAAGCAAGATACAACACTTTATAGGGTAGAATGAGTAGAGAACTTAAAACATCCCTCCAATACCTAACATCATTCATTTGTTCATTGCTATAAAGGAGATGTACTTAAAGATATGTGTGGACTTGTTGATTTCATTGTTATGTTTAATCTAAATGATAAACATATAATCGATATCACTGTGAAGTTGAATCTAGAGACTATAAGGTTGCTTGAGGATATAACTGACATATTTAAGTTCAGTGAGGACTTACATTGTTGTAATATTGCACAAACCACTGGTAGGAAAAATTTTGCCTTCAAATAATATTGAAATGTGGGCAATCCAAATTCCCCAAAGAACCAAGAATGGTATGATTACGAATTTCTTTAGTTATTGTCTGTCAAACCACTTCCTATACTTGTGATGTTCCACGAAGGTCATGTTTTGAATACCTAGGGTTTGAGGACATAAACCCTAGGATGGAAATGTAGACTTAGAGGCTAGTGCTTGTTGTTAACACCCAAAAAGTGCTCACTAGCTCATTCCCCTATTCACATGACCCATTTTTCCACTTTTTCATCATTTGAGCCTCTGAAGCCAACAAAAGGTCACCAAAAGGCCTTAATACACCCCTTTTTCCACTCAAAATGAGTATTTTTCCTAAAAAAGCATAAAAAACCCTAAAAAAGGGTCCAAAATTCCCAAAATATTAAAAAGGGAATAAAAATAATAAAAATATTCAAAAAAGGAAAAATGAGGGAAAAGTACCTAAACCATGTTGGTCAATACCATTGGTTTTCACAAAACCACAATGGTATTCCCCACCACCAAAACCTATAAAAAGGTGGTAGGGGTTCCTCATGTCACATCCATCCATCTTCCTATCCTCATGTTGCCAAAATCTCCCTTGAGCTTTTGGCCATTGTAACAACCTTGGAGAAAGGACCCTTTGGAGTTTGGAGCTGCTCACCCTTGGAGCTTCTCAACTATCTTCATCACTTGGAGGTATTGTTATTGCAAGCACTTGCTTGCCTCCATTTTCAATACAAATTTATTTTCTTTATTTCTTGTTCTTGTTTTTTAATTCAAAAGTTTATTATGATATGCACATGCTAGTTTAGTTTAGTTTTAGATTTAGATTTAGCTTATTGTTTTTGCTTAATATTGAAACTGCTGCTACTAGTTAGCAGGTGCCCATTGCACTAAGCTTGGTTGCAAAACCAAGCCAATAGTTTTTTGGCGACTCCGCTGCTTTCGAATCTTTAGATCTCACTTTTGCTTTAGATCTTAGCTTTTGATTGTGTTAGTTAGTTTAATTCATAGATCGGCCACCCTAGACAGTAGATCCATTGCTATTCTAGATCTTGGCCCATTTTATAGCCATTAACAGCCCGAAACTATCAATTTTCGGGTTCATTTTTCGACATTGGCGTACGGCTTTCACCTCGCGGCTTTTTGCCTAACAGTCGCGTGGCTCATCGCGACTGCGTGGCTCTTTTCCGCGTGGTTCCCCATGGATTTGCGGCCTATTTGCGCGCTACACATCACGACTTCGGGGACATTTTCCACGCTGCACATCGCGACCGTGTACCGAAATCCCGCGCGGTCCATCGCGGCTTCACGGTCGAAACCCGCGCTGCCCATCGCGACTGTGCGACAGAAACCTGCGTGGTCCATCGTGGCTGTTCTGTCAAAACCCGTGATGCCATTTTTTCCATTCGGCCAATCCGATTAAAAAATTAATTTTTTGCTGTATTATCTGCCCACTTAGCTATTTTTACAGTATAAAAAAAAATCTGCATTATTACAGCCATTTAATCTTTTTACAATTTAGAATGCACATCTAGAAAGTCTTTTTAAAAATTTTCAGAAAGTGAAAGAAGGATTTATTTTGCATTTTATCTAGATTACAAATTTTTGTTGTTTACTTCTTTAATATTTTGGCCCTTAGCAATTTTTGAAAAAGAAATCCATTTATTTCTTAAAAAAGTCATATTATTTGCTTTCCTATTTCAAAAGATCCTTTGTTTTTTGAATAGTCTTTGCAAAGCATTTAATTTCCATTTATTGAAAAAAGTCATAATATTTTTTTATTTTTTATTTTCAAAAGATCCTTTGTTTTTTGAACATTTTCTGCAAAGCATTTACTTTTTTCAATTTCAGTTTAAATACTACACGTGCACCCACTCAAACACTTAATTTAAACTGATCCTTAAAAAGTACCCTAACTTCAACCAACTTTTAACCCCACTTGGGGAACACTTAAAAGAACTTTGTAGCTAGGTAGTATTGAGGGGATAGGTGTTCCAATAACACCCCTCAATTATTACATTTGAGACATAGAAGTTGTCCATTAGGGAACCAAAATCTTCTAGTATTTTTTGGCACGGTCACAACCGGTTTATGGGAAGGCCTCTCCCCTAGGAGGGTTGAAGTTGCGAGGATGGTTCCGGAAGCCTGAGTGGAATACCGAAATCCATTCAGTAACCGAAGGGCTACCATTCGTAGTTCTCGGGATATCCCTGTATGGGGGTATTGCGGTAAAAGGACCAAACGACAGATTTACCTTTTCTCGACGTGTCATGAACGGAGTATCCTAGTTGCCATTCTTTAGGATTGATTACCCGGTGTCCCTCCCAGTAGGGGGATATCTAGCCGTTGATTCAACACTCATATTGTCTGACTTGGATTTCATCACCTTGTAGAGAATATCGTTTGTTGATTCACAATACTTTTAGTTAGGTGTTTGCATGATACAATCCACCTTTGGTCTAGTTACACCTCTTTTTTCTAGAAGCTGTTTGCATGTTGGTACTTTGACCATTTTTTGCATCCCTCCACTTATTATAGCACAGCTGCTATAATAAGTGCCTTTTTTGAGGTTGATTTTTTGGCCTGAGAACCTTCATTTTCACTCCCCTTCTTGCACCCTTGGTTGCATTAGGGTTTTGAGTTTTTTTATACATTACCATTTTTACACAGATGATTTTTAACACAAAACTTATTTCTCACCATTGAGAATTTTAGACGCTCTCGTCGTCTTCAAGGCGAACTCCCAGAGTTCAGTCTACTTGGCTCTCCACGTCACCGACGCAGAGCCCTATCCCTTGAATCGACACATCGTCGATCAACCATACAGTCATCCGATTCTGACATGCCTCACTTCACCTCCGATTCTTAGGCAGAATCCGAAAACCCCACAGAGTTATTTCCAACCAACCTTATGGATGGAACACCATTCGACCCACTTTTCACCAGCACCATAGGAGAGACGTCCATCAACCCTTCTACTGCGGTACCATCTATGGCAACCACCACCCCCCTAGGTATGCCTAATATGGCGGACACTCCACCTTTAGGAGTGACCAACACAGGGCCACCTCCTGTTATAGGAATTCCCAACATAGTGCCACCACCTGTTATGGGTATGCCCAACATAGGGGTCACGCCCCCTCTGAGTACCACAACCCAGATTCCAGGAATCACCACTACTGTTCCTAACCCCCGTGTAACCCATGTTGCACTCAGAAACGATGGCCCATATCAGACCACAGCTATTGGAGGACACATACCTTCAATACCTAGCATACCTTTAGGCGCTACTCGACCCCTACATCATACCACCATGACTAGTCATATCCCAGTCACTACGCCTCATACATCTGCTACCTTACCTTACATGGCAAGTCTGAACTTACCAGACTTAGCCAGGCTCACCAATGACCCTATTAGACACGATCCTGCGTGGCCTCTCATGCCCACCAAACTCCCCTCCGACATCCCTAAGTTTGAGGGAAAGGCAGGTGAGGACCCCCAGAACCATATCATGTCCTTCCATCTATGGTGTTCCTCCAAATCCATAGTGGACGACTCTGTCCGCCTTCGTCTATTACAGTGCACCTTCACTGGCCCTGCAGCTAAGTGGTATATCGAGCAGCCCCATGGGACACATGCCACCTTTACCTCCCTTGCCTCAACCTTCCTGCAGTTCTTCCAGTTACCTATCTGCTATGATGCGGGAGTTGAGATCCTACTATCTTGCAGACAGAACACGGCCACCCACATCACTGACCACATTCATGAGTGGCGTCGACGCCGAAGCCTCTGCAAAATCAAGTTAGATGACCGCATCTTCTTAGATTGGTTTCTAAAATCCCTCCTCCCTCTCATTGAAAAGGATGTGGCATCTGAACGACCCCAGTCGGAAGAAGAGGCCATCCTCAAAGCCCAGCAGTTTGACCTCATTTACGCCCAGTCGGGTTATCTGTATACCATTATACCGGATGCCCCTCGAGCTGATTCATCCCGACACGATGCGCCGGGGGCATCCCATGCCGCAGACGACATCATTGGTCGTATTACCCCGCATCCCCAACCCTTTTCCATTGCACATCCTAGCCATGGTCCTGACCTTTCGTGGGCTACATATCAATTTGGAGCAACCAATTCATATGCTCCCATGGCACATTACCACCATACCCACAAACCTTCATGTCCACCTCAGTGCTTTGGTCATGCACCACCCGCATACACCCCTCCAGTTGTACCTCAACCTTTATGCTACCCACAGCTAGCTGCGACAGCTAACCCAACACCTCCAATAGCTCAGGGTTACCAACAACCCCAGCAGGTAACTGGTCCACCTCCAGCCCCACCGGATTATTATCCACCACAACCCACTCCCGCAACTGCGGAGAACCAAAATCCTCCCACTGCTCAAGGGAAAGTGTACACACAGCACAACCAGCCCCAGCACCAAAAACACTAGCGCAACCAAGGTGGGAAACAGAACCGTGGAAGAGGACGTAACTGCGGTAATAACCAACAACATTAGCAAGGTCCTCCACCTCCCAATCCTCTGCAAAATAACAACGCTGCTCCTCCGAACCGGAATCCGAATCGTAATCCCGGGCAGCCCAAAAACAGTAACCTCAGAACAAACCATCCTTGTTCTATTTGCGGGGTTTATGGTCATTACACGTATGCTTGCCCACATTTGGACCGAGCTCGGCAACTTTGGATTGACGATGCCCATCGTCAAGGGCAAGCAACTCCTCAGCCGCCGCCCAACCCTCCACCACCTCAACATCAACCTTTGGTGTTGCAAAACCCCTTTCCAAACCAAGGTGTAGTGAACACTTAGCCGTTATCCCCCCCTCAGGGCAACGCGCCACCACAACAGATCACTTATGCAGCTCCTGATCAACCCATGTTCGATTCGGGTACTCACCACTTGTTGATGATGTCAACCGCCGATGCCAACCTCCAAACCCGTCGGAACCAATATGGCTCCACCTCTGAAACCCCTCCTGCCGACATTAACACTAACGTTAATCCCACGGATCAAACGTTACGTATACCTCCGACTCCACTTGATGGCACTCCCAAAGCACCTCGCTTCCCACTTCGCTGAATCAATAATAACCCCAATGCTCGCGCTACATCAAATTACAACATTGTAGATGACTTAGCCCAATCTCCTGCATCCATGTCTGCTTTAGAAGTCCTAAAAAACTATCCTTCACAGTGCAAGACTTTGCTCTCTGCCATTGGCGTTATTGACCCCAATGATTCACAACTGATCGCATTCGATTCAGACCAGTCCGAACCACGACTGCCTTCCAGTTTAGCATTCCAAGTTTCCGTTTCCGTTTGGAATCTTGTCATCCATCGGTGCATTATCGATGAAGGGGCCTCTACATGTGTCATGTCCACATTCGTTTGGAAGAAGTTGGGATCCCCTACTCTCCAGCAGTCCATCACTGCGTTGCGAGCCTACGACGGCCATTCGGCTCAACCCCAGGGTCTCTTACCTAATGTCCCCGTCCAGCTGGCTGGTAAAACCGTACTCATTGACATTGAGGTCATCAATGCCCAACTTGACTATAACCTTTTACTTGGACGTAGCTACATGTATGCCATGCGGGCTGTTGCCTCATCCGTTTTTCATACCATGCAGTTCCCCCATGAGGGACGTGTGGTCAAGGTCGACCAACTCACCTATTACGATCCCAAGGCCCCCGCTGCACCTGAAAATGTTCTCCCCATGGTTGAACAACCTGTTTGTGGTGCAAATACCTCATTCGTTTCCTTAGTGGGACCCAGACTGTACTCCGACGCGTCGATGACTTCTACATTCTAGGCCATTCCACCACCGTCACCAGAGACACACATCGCTAACCTCTGTACTGTTTCCCACAATACACAAACGCCCAACAATCAATCATCCGTGTTACCTAAACCACCATTGGTACCTAGTTACATTGGGGTTACACCCATCCACACAATCCCCTTTCTATTCCCTCCTTCGGGCGTAGTAAGCGCTCCGGTGATGGCTACCCTTAGTCTCCCCGGGCTAACCTTGAGATTACCCGTGTGGTATATTTCGCCTCCCGTTCCCCCGCAGACACCAAATGTCATCCTACAACCGGTGCAACCCATTGTCACTTCTACCCAACCACCTTCCGGTATCATGACTCCTTCGTCATCAACGAATCCCCCTCCTCTCATCAGGCCCACTGGGGGCAGAGGCCCACAACCATACACTGCGGTACCCCCACCCAAAGTAGTTAAACCTCCCCCCGTGTTCCGCGCTCCTCCTAAATGCTTGTTGTGTGATGAGTTAGGCCATCCAACTCAACAGTGTCCACAGTTACCTGCATTACAGGAACACATGCAAATGCTGGATGACGACCCCAACATCCCGGTTGTCAAACTTGACCCAAATCCCAAGCCTCGTGATAAGTCACTGCGCACTAACCACCCTTGTGCCATATGCGGTGTTTACGGCCATTAATCACATCACTGTCCTGATATCCTAGATTACAGAGCAGCGTTGTATGAGTTGAATAATGTCGACTTAGAAATATCTCCTCCCCTCATCGAGGAGATCTACCCTCCCCCATCATCCTCATCCGGAGAGATTAACACCATCTACATGATCTTTTTGACTACCACTACCTCATCACTTGATTTGACCACTCAAAGCTCTCGCAATGATGAAGAGATTATAGAGGCTCCTACAGCCCCTGATTATCCCTGGGAAGACATGCACCATCGTTCACACTTCCTCCCAAAAGAGACCTCATCCACCACCACTACCGAATTTGCGGTTGAGTCCAAAGATTTCCTTCCTACTAAGGTCGACTGGTTCAAGGATCCTATTCCTACTTCTGATGCCTCTGTGGAAAATATGGCCAATATCTCTCCCGTCATCCACATCAACATCTCTGACCCACCTGGTGCCCTTCATACCATTACACTAGGAGCCTCCCACAGTGAGCATGAGATTGGAGAATACAAAAATATGTTCCAAGAATTCACTGACGTCTTTACTTGGTCAGATACCGAAATGCTTGGCCTCGACCCCGCCATTTATATGATCTCCACTGGATACCCCTCTGTCCGGTCGGTCCCTTCCATTGATCCCGTTCACACACATGTTCCACTCTGCTACGTCGGTTTTGCTGATGGTGCAAGCCGTTGGTCCCCCAATCTGGCCTCCGCAGCTTGGGTAATATATTCCCCTTCACATGAGTTGATCCACATCGACGGAGTGTGTTTGGGTGCCGCTACCAACAACCATGTTGAATATGATGCCGTGACCGGTCTCCTGGCCGCAACTCTCCAAATGAGCATACGTCACCTTAACGTTTTCTTGGACTCACAACTCCTTGTTTCCCAACTCAACAATGATTACCAGGTATGCGATCCCTATATTTTCAGAAAATTCCTGCGCACTAAACAAATGGTTAGACAGTTTGAATCCATTTCATTCACACATGTCCCAAGAAACCTCAATAGTGTAGCAGACCATATGGCCAACAACATTCTAGACTGGCACACTAATCGCATTATACCAAAACAAAATGTGCATCCACATGCATAACATGTGCCTCCATGGGCATATACAAAAAACCAAATGTGCATCCACGTGCATAACATGTGCCTCCACGGGCATATACAAAAAACAAAATGTGCATCCACGTGCATAACATGTGCCTCCACGGGCATACAGAAAATCAAACATGCCTCCACGGGCGAACATAAAGACAACAAGTGCATCCATGTGCATACACGACTATATATCCAAACATATATATACATATATATATAAACCGTGATAGTCAACATGTCATAGGTGCCCTCAGCACCCAATATACAAAAAATACATCAGCCATACAAAATAGTGCTTCCCCATATGCTCATCAGCATTTGGGGGCAGATATAATATCATCTAGTCATCAGGATCCCTAAGCTCCTTTGGCACCTCCTCCACCGGCCCTGCCGGATCATGGCGAGCTCGAACTCTCCGCTCTGCTGGTCCCACTGGATCATCCTGTAGACGGATCCTCCTCTCAGTCGGCCTTGCCGGGTCATCCTGAGCACCATTCCTGTGCTCTGCCACAAAAACAGCTGTCCTCAACAAGATCGACCACCACTCACGCGGCGCACCGAAGCAATGCTCCACGATATCACGGTCCAAGTCTCTCCAGCCATCCTCGGGGAGTCCAGCTAGAATCATGTCAAAGGTCTGTCTGAAACCCTCTATGGCATCATCTCGAGGGCCAACCCCTTGCCCACGAGCCACAAATCCTCCACCACGTGGAGGTGGTACCGCTGTAGGAGGTTGAGCAACCACCATCGCTCACCCCCAACGAGCCACGTAGTCCGTCGGTGGTACAGGCCCAACATCTGCATAATGCAAGTAAACCATCATATACATATCTACCTATAATCATAAACAAATCACATGATATGGTAGAAAGAAAACCACAAAACATACCGTCTAAACCCCAGGCTTGTCCCTGGGCTCAAGGCATCTCTGGGTCACCTCGGTAGTCCATGCCAGCATATGGGTAATCCTCAATCACCAGGGGCATCTGCTCCCACTGCTCATATACCTCCTCCGTAAAAAAACCGCGGACACCACCACCACCACGAGGCATCATATGCCCCCACCGCACCATGCGCGGCTCACTCACCAGACCATCACGAATGGGCACCCGTGGTCGGAAGGTCAGCACCCGCTCGAAGAAAAAACAACATAGAAAGGAGGCATAACAGAACTCTCCTCCCTCTCGACAGCACTTGTCCAGATCTCTCCGGACACCAGCTAGAAACATCTGAGCCCATGCATAATACGTCCCCCGAAGCACAGAGTCCACCATCATCATTTGTCCCGCTGACAAACGATGTGGCGCCGCAGCACCTAGCACTCGCAGCACACATGCCCCAACAGCCCTCATGTGCCACTCCCGTAGTGATCGCAGACTCAAGGCACTCTTCTGCAAAATGGCCCCATCAACACAAAAGGTCTGCAGCAAATCCTCCATATCAACACTTGGAGGGATCCTCGATAGAAGATCTCCCACCTCCCCTAAACGAGGCAACCCAGTGAGAAAATATACATCTGTGAGGGTGATCTGCAACCTCTGTCCCCCAATCATAAAAGCACCCTCCGCGGGCACCCACCAACTCACCAACTTGTTCAGGAGCCGTCTCACTGAACGCATTGGTGGGATCTGAGCGAACTTCAAAAGTCCACTCACCGCTAGAGTCTGCCGGACCCCCGGACCAGTTTGAATCTTCTCCATCAGATCATCATCTATCTCCCTCTCTCGCCATGAAGTCAACGGTCTCCTCAACATCCTGCCAAAAAACAGAAGAAATTTTTAGCCCCAACAAAATTTTTTTGCAAAAAATACCATTGCGTCTTTTCCATCAAAAGCCACGATGATCATCGCGGCCTCCATTCAAGAACCCGCGTTGAAAATCGCGGATATTTTCCAGACAGTCGCGATGAACATCGCGAATATCTCCCATGAACTCACGATGAACATCGCGGGTTCGAACCTCACAGTCGCGATGAACATCGCGACTGTCAGCCTAAAACCTGCACGGTTCATCGCGTTAAGAGACCCGAAACCCGCGATATTCCATGTTGGAAGGTCAACGTGGAATTTCACGGCCTTCGAGGGCTCACCGCCAAACAAAACAGACATAATTGAAAAGGCTAAGGCAAATAGGGTTACCTAAAACTCACAGAATCGAAAACCAACGGTCAAATATCCCAGAAATCGAGAAAGAGCTCTGACTGCTCTGCCAAACTCGCACGTAACAATGACACATCATATGGGCCCCACGCCCTACTTATAGAAATTCCACCATTTTTCAAACCGCCATTCCGGTCTCATACGACGTCCGTTTCTCAAACCGTTGGTACCATTGGAATCAGCACAGCGAGAACTTCATGATAGATCTTTCCTTTTCCTGTTTTCATCAGGTCCATTTTTTGACCATTTTTTGGGCACCCTCGTCGCCTCGATTTGCGTGCCACATCGGCCGTCGTCCATTTTGGACAAGTCTTATATCGCCGAATTCATTTTTTCGCGCTCGTGACGATGCTAGAGATCATTTCTCGCTCTCACACCCAGATTTTTCAGCCATTTTTTCATGCCCCCCCTCGTCGCCTCGGTTTGTGTGCCTCATCGGCCGGTGTCCATTTTTTGACAAGTTTTATATCGCCGGATTAAGTTTTCCATGCTCGTGATGATGCTTGAGATCATTTCTCGCCCTCATGTTCATATTTTTCGGGCATTTTTTCCACGCCCCCTCGTCACCTCGGTTTGCGCGCCACATCCACCGTTCTCCATTTTTGACAATCTTTATATCGCCAGATTCAGTTTTCCGCACTTGTGATGATGCTTGAGATCATTTCTCGCTCTCACGCCCATACTTTTCGGCCACTTTTTCAAAATGCCCTCTCATTGCCTCGGTTTGCGTGCCACATTGGCCGTAGCCCCCTTTGGACAATCTTTATGTCACCAGATCCAGTATCCCGCACACATGATGATGCTTGAGACCTTTTCTCGCTCCCATCAATCCCTTGATGTTCAGTATGATTTTATCCCTTTTTCGGGCCAAGCAATCCCTTTTACGAAAAAGACACTTAGGGAGTTTCTGTTAAGCTCTTTTCTGACTCTTAAAACAATGAAAAGATTGCCGAGCAACCTTGCTTCCTTTCATGCTCATTAAACGTATCTGAAAGGGCGTCTACCTGGTATAAGTTTACCCCTTTTCCGGACCTCATAGACTAATTACAAAAAAGGAATACTCTAGTCACATCGGCTAGAAGAGTTCTCCATCTGCATCATTTTATGCTTTTTCGGGCCTTGGAGACTAAACTTACGAAAAAGAACACCAATGGAGTCCCCTTACCGCTTTTAGACTCTCTAAACATGAAAGTGACCACGAGCAATCACCATCCTGGGCTCGTAAAACCAATAGGACAGTAGTCATAACCATTGCAGAGTCTTCTTATCGTTTTCAGACTCCTTAAAAATGAAATCACCAATGAGCACGAACAGTCCTGGGCTCACAAATCCACAGGACAGTACCATTTCAGAGCACACTTTTATCCCTTCTTGGAGGTCATTAAAACTACGAAGAAGGACCCAATGGTGCTTCTCGGTGCCACAACAGATCACGTCTACTCATAGGGCAACTTCCCCATTTTGGTCGCCTTTGTTCAGAGTATTCTGCAGTATGTCACCCCGAGAATCCCTCGACATCACCCATCAGCTTGACCCCCCCAGAGTCAAACATACCCTTCAGTCCTTCAAAGCAGTGATACCCACACCTACAAGTCAGTTCCTTACGCTGCCAGGTCAACCATGCCATCATGCTCTGAACAAAGGAAGTTTGAGTCTTCCCATTATGACCCCAGTTACTTCCCATCCCCACAAGTATGTCAGTCCTGCCATCAGTACTACCACACTTCAGTTCTACACCTCGCGCTCCTATCAAGGAAACATCATTGCCTTGTTAGTTGCTGGTCTCCCTCTGTCGACAACAACCACATTTATTCCAGAGGATGGACCTAGAGGTCCCTGTGTCTTTGACTCATCACCATTTATGATGAGTGCCTACGAATCATTTCGAGAAGAATCCTTAGTGCCTCTCCAAATGGTTGTTTCTCACATGCTCGACGTCAACACCTTGATCGCATCATTGAGACTCGCACAGGGTATTGGTCCGTTCAGTTATTAGTCGAACACCCCGGATACCATCTGACTCCTCCACATTTGAGAGTCTACCTATGGATACAACTAGTTACACTTTTCCTATAGAGATCTGGGTTGCGTATGGCAACAGTATTCATATGTACCCCAGTTTTATACTCCCTCGAGTACACAGTTACAAATACTTCTCAGAGAGACTCTCAGTCATTGAGTCCCTATAGATGTTGGACACCTTTAGTTTCAGCAGTTCAACAGTTATTCCAGTGTATAAGTTATTGAGATCAGTCATGTTATGATCATGAGTATATCCCAAAATAATGTCCCTTCTTTATGTATTAGATCCCCCTTCTTGGGACTAATTGTTATGTATATGTCTTGATACGAGCATGGGTATGCCCGCCTCATCCATTATCAGAGATTATTCCTCATTCATATTGAGGCCATGTAACATTTGTTTATTTTTGCAGCTTCCAAGGTCCGTGGATCCAGACTCCAAACGGTCTCTTCTCCTCCCCAAACCGCAGAAAAAAGACAAAAGAACTATGATGTCTATCGGCCATACGATGAGCTCCTGCCCTCACACATCAGGGGGCAATCTGTTAACACCCAAAAAGTGCTCACTAGCTCATTTCCCTATTCACATGACCCATTTGTCCACTTTTTCACCATTTGAGCCTCTGAAGCCAACAAAAGGTCACCAAAAGGCCTTAATACACCCCTTTTTCCACTCAAAATGAGTATTTTTCCTAAAAAAGCATAAAAAACCCTCAAAAAGGGTCCAAAATTCCCAAAATATTAAAAAGGGAATAAAAATAATAAAAATATTCAAAAAAGGAAAAAGGAGGGAAAAGTATCTAAACCATGTTGGTAAATACCATTGGTTTCCACAAAACCACAATGGTATTCCCCACCACCAAAACCTATAAAAAGGTGGTAGGGGCTCCTCATTTCACATCCATCCATCTTCCTATCCTCATGCTGCCAAAATCTCCCTTGAGCTTTTGGCGATTGTAGCAACCTTGGAGAAAGGACCCTTTGGAGTTTGGAGCTGCTCACCCTTGGAGCTTCTCAACTATCTTCATCACTTGGAGGTATTGTTATTGCAAGCACTTGCTTGCCCCCATTTTCAATACAAATTTATTTTCTTTATTTCTTGTTCTTGTTTTTTAATTCAAAAGTTTGTTATGATATGCACATGCTAGTTTAGTTTTAGATTTAGATTTAGTTTATTGTTTTGCTTAATATTGAAACTGCTGCTACTAGTTAGCAGGTGCCCATTGCACTAAGCTTGGTTGCAAAACCAAGCCATCACTTGTCTTGTATGCAATGTGATTTTCTGATGCAAGATAGCTAAGGTTTGTAAACCATAAGGAATACAAGAACACTAGAGCGAAGATCTTGAGCATGGTGAGATGCTTTGTTTGGAGGACTTGGAGCTTGATGTGATGTCATGATTGATGGAGTTTGGAGAGTTTCCTTTCTTGGGAATGTGATATGATGATCTACTTGGATGTTCACTTGTGTGATATGAATGATGAAGCGGTCAACTTTGGTTGGAATTGATTTCTTATAGCTAGGGGGAGTTGGTGGCTAGGGTTTGGAGAGCTTGAATTGTGCCAAATTTGTGAGGAAGCTATGGTATGCACTTCATATTTTTAATATATATGAAGTGTTGGCAGGCGGTTTGGTAAGGAAGAATCGCAGCATCACCGATGCTGTGACACGTCAGAAGAGGTCGCGGAAGGCAGAAGAATATACTATTTCTATGTATTTTTGAGTTGGGTGTACCACAATAGGGGGGTTTTTGGGTCATTGGACCATATGAGATGTAAATTTGAGTCGTTGGTACCGCAGTAGGCAGGTTTTTGGGTCCTTTGGACCGTGTCAGTTAGATTTTGGTCATTTGTCCAGGAGTCAGTTAAGAAGTTGTTAGTAAGTGGACAAGCATTGTAAAGGCAGAAGCCTATTTATAGTCAAAGAGTCATATGTGTTGGATAACTTTTGGGAACTATAGAGATGAGAAGAGCACAATCCGTGGATGTTGTTTATGCGCATCTTTGAGTCTGTATGTGAGATCAAGTGATACTTCTGAGATTTGGTTTTGCGGAGATGTTGTATCAGGGTTTTTCTAAAGTAATATGACATGACAGAACTGTTTGGTGAAATTCCTTGTGTACCTTCTTTGTTAAGACATGTTGCGATGATTTCTTACTGCAGTTAATACTTCAATGTTATGCTTGTCACAATGAATGATTCTGTTGAATAATATTATGAATGCGAATGATGTTAATCTTGAATGCTATGATAAATAAGTTAAGTAAGCAAATGCCGCAACATCCTCCTTCATTCAGCGGAAACATGGTTCCATCCAGTCTCCCTTGATCGCCTCGGGTGAGAAATCATCTTCTCTACAGGTGTTGTTGGGTGGGGTAAAACCTGTCCGGGATGGTGCTTAGGGAGATCACGATGGGTTGGTGTCGACAATGATGCGAACCCCTGTCGACTAGGTTTGAGTCAACAAATGGTTCCGTTGCCGGGACCGTGTGCGAAGTGAAAGGAGGATATATTGTGGCACCCGATGAAACCGGAGGTACAAGAATGGTTTGATCAGAAGTTGCAGGAATTTGCTGAAGAAGAAAGTCGGAACACTCAACTGATAGTAGGTCAGTGGGTAGATAGGTACATTCACGATGGTCTGCATGAATGGTTCTTCTGTGAGTTCCCTATCCTGTTGTTCGAATGGTTGGCAAAGTTGAACTTCCAGAAGAGAAACTTCCAAGGTGGTGAACTGACGACCTGGACCCCCAAGTTGATTCAGGAACTGCAGGAAGTCGATAATAAAGCATCGCGGGCTGTCGAAGTGTGGTTCGATAGCATCTTAGAGGGCTATATCACAGAGTTCGCGGTTGATACTCAGAAATCTTATAGCGAAGTTGAAAGATATTTTTTCCGCAAACCTTGGGGAAGGTTTCTGCTGTCGCTTCAACTATCGATTAAGATGCTTATTTGTGAAAAGGGTAAATTGAAGATGCATCTTGATCAGTAGACAACCTGGTGGGTGGAGGCCATGGGTACTGCGACGGTTGGGGGGGCGGTACATGGCATGATAAGGGGTAGATGGGTGTAGGTCATGATGAGACTATGAGTGAAGCCAAGGAATAAAGTGGTATTACAAGGGAAGAAGCGAGGTTCCGACAGGAAAAGAGGCAGAGGACGAGAGAAGGTCCTGCTGCAGTCGAACCGCAAGGCTATGAAGGAAGACCACATGGGATGAAGTGACCTCACAGTCATGACAAGGACAACCAGGCTACGCCCAGGATAGAGGCAGGACCAAACCTCAGCACCAACGTACCCACACCTATGCTCACTATTTCTCAGATAGCAAGAAATATCACTTCAACACTGCCAAGTTCATCAATACCATAGAAGTTAATCGGTAGTAGTACAACGAAAGGAGGAAGGAAGCCCAGAATGGCTGGCGATGATGCTAAGTTACCATTGTTTCATGGGAGTGGGACGGACAACCTAGAACAGTATTGGTTTTTGTGTGAAGCAGTCTGGACCGTAAAACAGGTCACTGATGATGCCGCTAAGAAAGAACAGTTAGTGACAACTCTGCGAGGTCGTGCATTAGATTGGTTTATGAAGTTTTTTCTAGTTCCTACAGGAGACCCAGAGAAGTCATTAGATGAGATCCGGGATGGGTTGATTGCAGAATTCAGAAATACCAATTCTAAGGCTCAATATATTACGGAATTGAAACAAATTAAGCAGTATCCCAATGAGATGGTGTGGGATTTCGACCAGCGATTCAAGACACTGATGGAAAGGGTTAGTTTTGATATGAGCGCCGTCCAACATAAAGAATGGTTCATCACGGCACTGCTACCACATATTCGGATACCATTGATGCAACAAAACATCTCGACGTCTAGTGAAGCTCTAGAGATTGCAATGCGATTGGAGGCATCACCGATTGGAGAAAATGAAGTTGGGATGTCGCAAATACAAACACAGCTCGCTAACTTGACTATACAGCTGCAAGATTTCAAGAAGGGCAAGGAGCAACACAAAGAAGTATGGTGTACGCAATGTCGAGGAGAAGGGCATACGAAGGACAATTGCCTAGACTTCTGCAATTATTTGGTTTCAGGAGTGCCCAATCCGTTGAACGGTGGTAGCATGCTGTGGTGTCACATCTACCATTTATATGGGCACAACCATGACAACTGCCCATATATGCAGAAAATGGTCACAACCTCGAGGAATCTTTATTGTACATTTTGCAAATCGGCGGGTCACAATGACAAGGATTGCTGTGCATATGGGTTGCTACAAGAGCGAATGTGTGATGCGTTCTATGTAAAGGACGACCAGCGTGCCGTACAATAGCGGCAACCGCAGGTAGCCCAGCCTCTACCTCAACGAACGATGCAGTTTGTACCGCAGCAACAACAACCGTTGTAGTTAATGCCATAATATGCTTAGATGCAGATGGCTCCACAACAGCCACAGTTTGTACAGCAACCGTAGTATGCATAGCAAGGGAAAAGAATGCAACCAGCACCAATGCAGCAATAGTTGAACCAACTACAGTACCAACAACAGGGAGGATTCCGGGGAGGATACCGGGGAGGACATGGCGGAGGATTTGGTCGTGGAGGAGGACGAGGTGGTCGTAGACTTGTTCAATGCTATCACTGTGCGGTATGGGGACACTACCAACGAGACTGTCCATTACTGCAGAACCGGTGTACGTTCTATTTTGTTAATGATCACACGGTTGAGAATTGTCCACAATTGATTGCGCGATGGCAAGCAGGAAATAGTCCCCAATTGTAGAACCATCCCCAGGCACAACAGCCTACCCAGAACCAAATGCAGCAACCCATACAGAACCAAAATAAGCAGCCTAATCAGAATTAGAATGTGAACCCACCCCGGAATCCCCCGTTGAACCAGACCTAGGGTGCGAATATCACGACAATTTTTGCAGAGCCACGATCGCAAGATGCTTCTGTTGCCATGGTCACTCATGGAGGAAAGATAACTAGAGCGGATAGCTCAATGATCTAGTTAGCCGGAAAAAAGAAGGTATCATTTGACATTGATGCGGAGTGGGAGACATTTCTTCGAGCACGACGTGTACTAGAAAATGATCGAGGTAAGGATGTTGTGTATGAAATGCCCTCCACTTTTGATGCTACTTCAAAGGCCGGCCCGTCATAGTGGTCCAGGACACTTCGCGCATTTTTGGAACATTATTTGTCTCTGGTAAGAGATTCCAATGCTCTTGCTGCAATTGAAGCTTTATTGCGACGACTGACCCAGGATTGACAAGAGCTCGTGGTTAATTCCCTACAACGACAGAAGACGGGTAAGGAGATGCAGATGAATATTCAAATTGGTGACTACGCATTGATTTGGTTATTCAGGACCTTGTTTCGGATGTCAACATCTTGACCAAGCAGGCGTGGTAGAAGATGGGGAGCCCCCCATTGAGCTGGTCTTCTGTATAGCTCCGGTTAGCTAATCACGCTAAGGTGACACTGATTGGGAGAGTTCCACGAATGGTGGTGGACATTGAGGGAATAAAAACATATGCCGACTTTGATGTAATAGAAGTAGTCGAGGGAGGAATCTCTTATCCAACACTACTGGGGATTGGATGGGCTAATGATAGTGGAGCTATAATCAACTTCAAGCGACGGATGATGACTTTTGAAAATTGTGATCTCAGAGTTATCGCCCCGTTGGATCCAACTGAGGGACGCCGCTACATAGAGCCAGTGAAGGACGACGATCCCAGCGGATGGGACCATGCATTCAATATCTCTAAAGATTATATCCATCCGACTGCAAATGGTGAGCTGGGATGGCGTAGTGACAGCTCTGTGTCTTCCGACTTTGATGATGCGCTAGAATATTGGTAGAATCACACAAGGTGTCGCTCCGTAAGTGTGGGTTGATCACACAATAATTATGCCGTTTCGCAACTGAAACGGTCACACTACCCATATATGAAGGAATTCCTGGCTTATCTAACTTTCTGACAGAGTTCGAGGAACAAGTTTCCGAACCACAGCGGTTGTTTGCATTGAACGAAGCACTGAAGGATGGTCCAGCACGCTAGTGGGAGACACATAAGGCATCAATTGATGGATGGTCAAAATGTAGAAGATTGATGATGGTACGCTTTGGCGATACCGAGGTATACAACACTGGGAAGTATGATGGTCGGAACGATCCTGGTGGTCACTTGATGGAGTGTCTGTGGTTATGGGTATCACGACCAAGAGATGAATGGGTCCATGCTTTTTTCCATACGTTGGATGAGATGCCACGATCATGGTATACTACGGCTGAGTTGTGAGGGGAAATTTCTAATTGGTTGGAACTCACAGTGTGTTTTACCCATACATTCAGTTTTGCAGACGCCGATCCAGAGGTCAATAATGCATTATAGCTAATCCGTGATGTAATTCTACAGGTTGTCCTAGTGGCCTATCCTGTGGATCCGCATACGCACTACCAGATGCAGTCTCTCATGGAATGTTTCAATATCAGTGGTGGTCCAAAAGAAGGTGATGATCCGCGGAATGTGAACATCCCAGAATCAGAAGGAATTCGTGCTGTGGTACCACCTGATGGGCCAAGCGATCCAATTAGTTAGCCGCTAAAGATCTGCAAGATTAACATTGGGGCAGAGGACAATCCGAAGTTCGCAAATGTCGGGGATTACTGGGATGATGAGATTATCAGCAAGGTCACTGATTTGCTCCATGAGTTTCAGGATGTATTTCCCATCAAGTTTTCTGACATGAAGGGGATTTTTGGCGAATTAGGGGAGATGAAGATTCCATTAAAACTAGATGCTAAGCCGATCCGACAGTGACCCTATCAATTGAATCTGCGACATAAGGAGAGGGTCAAGGTAGAATTGGATTGCATGTTAGATGCTGGTATCATTGAATCTGTCGAGGAGTCGGAATAGATTAGTCCTATGGTGGTACAGAATAAGAAGACTGGCGAGGTGTGCATTTGCGTCAACCTCAGGAAGAAAAATGATGCATGTTTGCATGATCCGTTCCCAACCCTATTTACTGACGAAGTGCTCGAAGGTGTGGGTGGCCAGGAGATGTAATCTTTCACAGACGGGTTCTCTGGCTACCATCAAATCCGCATTTCCAAAGAAGACTGCCATAAGACAACTTTTGTTACCAAATGGGGCTTCTTTCAGTACACCGTGATGCCGTTCAGCTTAAAGAATGCACCTACGATATTTTCGCGGGTTGTCGTTGCTACCTTCAAATATTTCATTCAGAAGTTTCTCTAGGTATACATGGATGATTGGATGGTTCATGGTTTGGTCCATGACCATCTGGCGAATCTACGGTTGATGTTGGAGCGATGTCGGAAACACCAGATATCGTTGAACTTAAAGAAGTGTATCTTCTGTGCACCATTTGGTATATTGTTGGGTCATATTGTGTGTAAGCAAGGATTGTTGGTTGACCGATCCAAGATTGCGCTTATTCTGATTTTGACACCGCTGACTACTGTTAAGCAGTTACACGCGATGCTGGCACACACGGGGTATTATCGTAAGTTCATTAGGGGTTATGCTACGATTACTGCCCCTATGGAGAAGTTGTTGAGAAAGGATGCGGTATTCCAGTGGAGCCCTGAATGTCAGGATAGCTTTGAGACACTAAAGACGAAGATGGCTTTGGTGCCGATATTATTATTTCCTGATTGGAGTAAGAAGTTCCATGTTCATGTTGATGCCTCATCAATTGCGCTGGGAGTAGTGTTAGCCCAACCCAGAGAGGGGGATCTTGATCACCCCATTGCTTTTTCCAGCCGAAAATTGTCATCTGCAGAAAGAAACTACACTACTATGGAGAGGGAAGGTCTGGCAATGGTTTACGTGTTGCAGAAGTTTTGCCATTACTTACTGGGAGACCATTTTAAGATGTTCACAGATCATTCTGCATTAAAATACCTAGTTAATAAGCCTGTGTTGGGGGGGAAGATATGTTGATGGATACTTCTGTTTCAAGAGTTTGATTTTGAAGTAATTGTGAAGCCAGGGCGGTTAAATGCTGGCCTGGATCATCTCTCCTGGATTGAAACAGGGGAGGATCCAACCAACATTGAAGATGGGTTTCCTGATGCGCAATTATTTCAAGTTGGAATTGTTGCTGGATATTTTGAAGAAATCATTCAATTTCTGGTGACCGAAACTGCACCAGAAGAATTCACCACTAGTCAGAAGAAGTAGTTGGTAGTCAAGTCTGTGGACTTCCAGCTAATCGTAGGAGCGCTGTACAAGATGGGTGCTGATGAGATATTGCGATGGTGTGTTTTGCCACATGAGAAAGAGAAGATCCTTTCCGAAGCACATGTAGGAGTGGCTTGAGGGAACTATGGTGGCCGTGTGACGGCAAGGAAGGTGCTTCGAGTGGGGCTCTAGTGGCCTACGTTGCACAGTGATGCGGCAGATTATGCACGATCCTGCGACGTTTGTCAAAGAACCGAGAATCCATCCTGACGGGATGAGATGCCATTGATGCCTCATTTGACGTTGCAGCCATTCGTCAAATGGGAAGTAGACTTTGTGGGACCTATCCATCCCCCGGGTAAGCGCACTGGTGCTAGGTATTTCATCATGGTGATAGATTACTTGACACGATGGGAAGAAGCTGCACCAGTCATTGATTGGTTCATGGCCACAGTAGCGTGGTTTCTCTTTGACCACATCATCACTTGCTTTGGATGTCCCAAGATATTATTGAGCGATCAAGGCAGCCACTTTCTCAATCGCACCATCAGCGCATTGATGGAGGAATTGCAGATACAAAATAAGAAGAGTACACCCTATCATCCACAGGAAAATGGCACAGTGGAAGCTTTCAATAAGATATTGGAGCATGCGCTGAGAAAGGTGTGCCATGTGAACCGCGATGAATGGGATCTCAAAATCCCAGCAATATTGTGGGCATATCGCACCACATGTAAATGGCTGACCGACCAGACACCCTTCAAGCTAGTGTATGGGCAAGAGGCGGTTATGCCTATCGAGTATATCATTCTGAGTCTCCGCATAGCGGCAGCAACTGGCATGGATGATGCAGCCACATTAGAGGAATGTCTTGCATAGTTAATACAGTTGGAGGAAGATCGCTTCATCGCTGGTTTCCATTAAGGTGTGGAGAAAGATCGCCAGAAGGCTTGGCATGAACGCCATATCAAGAACAAACAGTTTCAACAGGGTGATTTGGTTTTGTTGTATGACAACAAGTTTAAGAAACATCCAGGAAAATTGCAGATGCATTGTCTTGGTCCATATCGCATTAGAAACATTAATTCAGGAGGAGTGGTCCAGTTTCAACAGTTGGATGGGGCGATGCTCCCCAAGTTGATTAATGGTAGTAGGTTGAAGCCCTATCGATCGGGCTTGGAACTGCGCGATGCCTGAGTCACATCGGGAAAAAAAAATTAAAAACAAATGTGTGTAGATTGATTGGTGGTAGGATGGCGCACCAACAGGAACGGAATGCAGAAGCAGGGAGGCTTCTGCCACAAGTTTGGAGCGGTCTACGACAAGTGGTAGTGTTGCGACTAGGTCAGATCAGTAATAAATGCCAAAATTTCAAATAGTTAATTAACGATGCTTGTTCGAATGATGGGCGTTAATGGCGGATCCGACCGATCGCCTGACAGGATCAACGATGGATAGGCATCATTAATACAGGATTTTGGTGGAATTAATGCATGATTTAGTGACGATTACGGAGGATTCGGCTAGAAGCTATAAAACCAGGTAGAAGTTGGTCAGAAGGCACTGAGATTTTTGTTCTTAAGTGCCCGCGCATAGCTGACGAATAGTGGCGATCACAGTGGTGTGTTGGGCATAGTTCAGTTGAATTTGCAGAGTGCTTCTCGATCGTAGGAGCTATCCGTTGTAAGTGCTGGGTAAGGTATGCCATGAGAGCTAGAAATGGTGGAGATTAGTAGCGAGGTAGAGTCTCCTTTCACCGGGATTGCAATTGAGGAAGAAGTTGCGTCTGCAGGTGACGTCAATATTGAGGCAGAGGTTGCAAACATGCCGGTGGGAGCCTCGATTGTTGTCAAGAAGTGTCGAGGGGGACAGCATTCTGAGTCCCCACAGAGAAAGAGGCAACTGAGATCATCCGCTGGGGTGTTGGAAAATCTCAGGTGTAGGCCGTGTAGTCCAGTCACCGCGTTGATGAATCTGCCCCATGGGAGGGACTGTCGGCTGTTGACACCCCTGGGTATATCCCTCCCATTCGGCTAGATGTAACCTTGCGTAAGATGAACCTGAAGCAGTGGTATGGTGTGAAGACGCCTGCGCTCACTGCCCGAATGGAGTGCCCTGTTGATATTGGGCCAGCGTTGATGCACCTCTGATATGATGATCACGATATGGTGGCCCAATCCGACATTGCATCGGCCCCATATGTGCCCAGGTCACGTCTTACTATGATGCCGATTGTGCAGGACAGGGCATGCAGATTGGAGCAGTCTAGGCTGTTAGGGCTTATTAACATGCCGTATTTTGGGTGATTGGGGGAAGTTAATGCATGCATGAAGTAGCTGCTGGCGGAAGTTAATGCATGCGTGAAGAAACTGCTGGCGTGCTTCCATGGTGGGTCGTTGTGGCTGGGCAGCGAAATTCCGGTCACTGTTGATTTAATTTCGCACATTACCGGATTGCCGAAAGATGGGGTCAAGCCATCACAATTCTTCCAAGGGAAGGTGACTGACAAAAAGCGGGCGGGACGGCTCGTAAAGAAGTATGGCTTGGTAATAGATGGTCGTGGGTATCGCACCAGTAGTATTAATGATCAGGCGGTACTCATCGGCACCGAGATTTTATCCTGCAAGATGATCCGAGGGGGTCGTCCTAACCAGTGTAACTCAGGGCTTATCGCATGTGCAGTACAATGTGCAGAGGGCATCCAAATGAACTGGTCTTTATTTATTCTGAATCAATTAGCAGTGGATGCCGTGGCCGTTAAGGCCGGTAAGGACTCATTTTCATACAACTAGCTGCTACTCTTGATTACATTTGTGGTTTGGAAGGAGCCCGACGTGTACCAGGGAATGGAAGTTGAGGCTACAAAGGAGCGGTAGGGTGCGCGCTATCAGAACTTATGGTATGTATGGGAACCTGAACGACTTTGGGATTGCCAATTGATATTTTGGCTCTACTGGGAGATGCTTATGATGACGTAATGAATGTACTGCGGATATCCAAAGAAACTGCGACAAGATTTAAGCCACTCATGGCATTTGTGGTTCGACCGCATGCTATTTATGTGCAGGCACGGAGCGACCCCGGTCAGCAATGGTTGCTGACCCCTTACAATGTAACAGCTGAATCATTGGAGGCTATCGTGAACGACTAGCTAGTGGAATGGCATGAACTTATGGAGTTGGCTGAGATTGAGGCTGGTGGGCCGGCGAAGGGTCCATATAATCGTATATCGGCACAGGACCTGCGCAGTCATCATGATTCTAATCAAGAGTCCATCAAAATACCGATGGCCGACAAGAGTGACTGTACCCTGGAAGAGCATAGATGAAAAGGCCATCAGGACTCGGCAACAATTAGTGGGGTGCCCCTGGCCGCGGAAGCACAGTTGGGTCGATTGATACACGGAATCATTGATGCATCCAACACAGTAGATCAGAAAATGATAAGGGAGACAAATGAAGGATTCCACGCACTCACTTCACGTTTGGACTCTATGTATGACATGGTTTCGCGGCGGGCACTAGATGATGCAGCAGCACCACAAGTTAGTACAATCAGCACTGAGTCACGGGTGAGGAATGTGGAGATTCCCTCAATTGCGATTATGACTGAAGACGAAACTACCAATGTTGTGCTGTAGCAGCTGAAGATGGTGACCATTAATGTGAAAGCCTTTCCCACGGAAGGGTTGACCACTATGCAGGAAACTACCAACTGGGAAACGAGTGAGGCCGATGCAAAGTGCACTATTGAAGAATTGACCAATAGGGCTGCTTCGGCACGACAGGATGTGGATGAACTCAAAGCACACATTAAGGTAGAATGGGATGAGAAGGCACACGAAATCGAAGGCCTGAAGAAGGAACATGATTTCATTATTGCGAAGAAGGCACAGATATGGTACAACAGTGTACGGGTCGACCGGGCCATCACTGAAGCTTATTAGCACATGCTGGAGCCCACTGAAGAGGTGAACATGCTCCAATGGGTGCAGCGATTGGGGTTGCAATTGTTCAGTTGCAGCAAGAGAATCAGGAGTTGAAAGCTCAGGTGAATCCTAGTACGCCTCAAGTTTAAATTGATGACAGAAAAAGGGCGATTGAGGAAGTCGCAACTCAGCTGGAGGAGCTGGAAAAAACCACTACGAAGCTCACAGCTGATACCGTACAGTTTTGGAGCCACATTGTCTAGGATGAGTAGGTTGAATAGTTGATCAAAGATCGATAGGACGTAGAGGGACAGTTGGTGACACTCAAGGTAGCCATGCGCACAATGCCACCAATGGAACAGGTGGCCAAGTCTCAGGACTTAAAAGAATTGCAGCAATGGGTTACCAAGGCTGATGAGCGCTAGAAGAAGCATGTTGCGTAGTTGGAGCAGTGTAAGGATGTAGGGGGGCATTTCATGACCAAGGCAGGAGAATCACTTTAGGAAGTACAGAAGGGTCATCAATAGGTGATGGCAAAGCTTACTATGCATCCATCTACAGAAGATGTGGTCGATAGTCAGGTAGTGGCTACGAAAGTCAAAGAAATAGTGATGATAGTCGTGCAGAAGTATGAAGATTTCAAAGTGAAGACCACAAAGTTTACCCTATCCAGTTGACATGGCTCAAGGGCGAGCCACAAGATTGTGTTGGGGGCTTTTTGGCAGGCGGTTTGGTAAGGAAGAATCGCAGCATCGCTGATGCTTCGACACGTCAGAAGAGGTCACAGAAGGTAGAAGAATAGACTATTTCTATGTATTTTTGAGTTGGTTGTACCGCAATAGGCAGATTTTTGGGTCATTGGACCATATGAGATGTAAATTTGAGTCGTTGGTACCATAGTAGGAGGGTTTTTGGGTCATTTGGACCGTGTTAGTTAGATTTTGGTCATTTGTCCAGGAGTCAGTTAGGAAGTTGTTAGTAAGTGGACAAGCATTGTAAAGGCAGAAGCCTATTTATAGTCAAAGAGTCATATGTGTTGGATAACTCTTGGGAACTCTAGAGCTGAGCAGAGCATAATCCGTGGATGTTGTTTATGCGCATCTTCAAGTTTGTATGTGAGATCAAGTGATACTTATGAGATTTGGTTTTGCGGAGATGTTGTATTAGGGTTTTTCTAAAGTAATATGACATGACATAATTGTGTGGTGAAATTCCTTGTGTACCTTCTATGTTAAGACATGTTGTGATGATTTCTTATTGCAGTTAATACTTCAATGTTATGCTTGTCACAATGAATGATTCTGTTGAATAATGTTATGAATGCGAATGATGTTAATTTTGAATGCATAGATCTGTTTTGAATGCTGTGATAAATAAGTTAAGTAAGCAAATGACGCAACATCCTCCTTCATTCGGCAGAAACATGGTTCCGTCCACTCTCCCTTGATTGCCTCGGGTGAGACCTCATCTGCTATGCAGGTGTTGTTGAGCGGGGTAAAACCTGTCCGGGCTGGTGCTCAGGGAGATCACGGTGGGTTGGTGTCGATAGTGATGTGAACCCCTTTCGACTGGGCTTGAGTCAACATGAAGTGTTCTAGGTTTCCAAACTATGCATTCTCAGAAATTCGAATTTCAACTTATGTTATCTTCTTGACTGGGTAGATTCTACTATTGGTTGTGCACACCGATTTCACATAACATAGACCTAAAATGGTAATTGATTTATCACATCTAGAAGATAAGGGAGAATATTTACTGCTATTCTAATATCCTGTGCTAAGAAATTTTAGATCTGTTATATGCTTGGAAAGTGTTCCCAAAGGGTTGTAGCTTTGTGGTACTAAACTACACTTGAATGATAGGTATTGTATTGAGCTACTTTGTGAAATTGGGATGAAGTTAAGTGAAATATTGTTGCTGTAAATTCATATTCAGATTTGTCCTTAAGGATGAAAGTTCACAGGAAATAGATCCAAGAAACCTCAAGGTTGAGGTAAAATTTATGAAATTGCATTAAAATTTAAAAGTTATATTCATGAAATTGTTACATGGTATCAGAGCTTATTGGGATGAAATTTCCTTCTTGTTGTTTTGAAGGCCAAATATTTCAGTTGGTGAGCCTAAGAGTGGTTGTTTAATGGTGAAACCCTAGTGTGCTTGAGATGAGAACTTGCTCATGTGAAGGATGTGAAGGGTTGAAACCTAGTTCATCCTGTGATCTCACCTATCATAGGTACTGAAGCTACTTCATTGATGGCAGGTATAAATACCTCATTGAGCTCCTCTTTGTTTCGAGAATAATTTAATATTCTCTACTAAACAGGGCCAACCACATGAATTTGGAAGCTCTTATGGCCCCTCCCCACCTCCCCCCCCCCCCTCACACCACTCTCAATTCCCCATACCCCAATGCATGCAATTGAAAAAAAAATTAAATTTATGTGCAAACATTTGGATTTCATCATAAAGAAACATTTACCATTCATTAATGCACTCATTCAATCATCACTCAAAAAATAATGCATGACATTATAGTATAAAAAATAAGTATACATAGTGTTTTTTCAGTGACTTCTTTCTAGTCTTTTTTCTTTTGACAAAGTCAGCAAGCAACTCATCTTCTGCAACTTGTTGTTCAGTTCTTGTTGCATCTACAACTTGTCGCACTGTCTTCCTAGTAGTGTACTCGTGACGTGGATGTTGCTGCAAGGGGTCGGGATTTGATGCAATAATGTAAAAATGTTACATTCATATATTTTGTTATTATAATGACAAGTATTTCATTAAAAAAAACATTACAAAGGTGTTTTTTACCTCATATTGTATAGTATGACCCTCTACATGCTCTGCAGTTGAAACATGAAAAAGTACAATTAATATTCACCATTTGCATTGCAATATTTTAAACTGTATCATATGAATACATTCATAACCAGCATTTGAAGCATGAACTTTGATGGGTTGTTCTCCATCCTCGACATTAAGTGGATCATTCCTTTCCTGCTCAAAACAGAGTCAATATTTTATGGCAAATATTTATAACGAATAGATTGCACAAGTAATCAATATTAAATAAACTTCATCGATTTTATATACATGCACGCCAGATGGATCACCGGAAGACTATGTTTATCCAGACAATCTTTTCAACATTCAACAATAGCTCCATAGCCATGTTGGAATCCAAGCTTCATGTCTTCCTCCATGGGGAATTCCTTGAATAGATCAGCCTGCATATTTGCATAACATCATGAATTTACCCTTTACAGTTCCATAAAACAAAAATAATTTTCAATTTATTATTTGGATGCAATATTGGTTTTTTGATACTTGCAATTCATGCCAAAAAATTCGAATAACCACCAGGCCCAAGTTTGTGCTGTCCATTTTTTTCTTGTATTCCCTTTGTGGCCTTTGATGTGTCTGACAGCCTATGAAAAGGTTGAAATATGTTAGATGTTTCAAATTTGATCTAAAAATTAATAATAATAAGGTTTATAATTACATTGTGGAAATTATTGCATACCTTCCTGTGCCCGGTGGTAGCTTTCCTTCTTTTCTCAAAGCCCTCTCCTTTCCATATTCCACTAGGGCTTTCCACTCTCTTCTTGAAATCATTGGAGGGTGCTCATACATAGGGTTATTTTCTAGATTAACCCTATATTGGTCCCTCGCAATCTTCATATGTTGGCCAACCTTCTTTAGGACCTCCACTCGGTTGAAGGTCTCATTGCTGAATAGGCCAACCAAGCGATTAGTGAGCTCATCTTTTAAATTTTTACTTTGTTTATCCCACCTTGTGTGGATGGTGGGCCCAAAGATTTAAAATTAAAAATCATTAATATTTTTATAAAAAAACATATTTCTTCCAAGACGATCATATAATCATTAGTTGAAAAATAATGTTTTGAGTATATTACAATCAGATTATAAACAATAACTTAAACATTGTATAAATACCTGGGATCTTCTCTATCTTTAAGGGAATTAGATATTCTGTATCTTGAGTAATATCAATACTAGTCTCTGCATCGACCCCTTATTCTGTACGATCTGGCGTGTGCCAGCCACTAGTAGGTGCACTCACATTTGGCCTCGGGGGTGTTGCAGAATGTGTTTTCGATTGTTTAGTCAACAAAAATGGCACATGATATGCAAGTGGGGTCATATGCTCATGTGACGAATCTCCATGACCATCACTAGTACCAACATCGCCCTGACCACTAGTATATGGGCGCAAAAACTCCTATAAATATAAACCATATTTTAGTTCACGGTCATATAAAAGTACAAATTATAAAATCCTAAATCAAGATCTCTCAACTTACTTTCAACGCCAGATATATCTTTACCAAAACATCAACCTTTGCTCTAATTTCATTTTTCTGCGGATGAATGAATAACAGACGAAGGATATCTTCATGATTTTTTTAAGGTCTTCTCTATCATCTTAATTGTGTCTAGTGAAGATGCGATGTCAACATAGTGCATGAGATCATCCATTTCAATATCTATTGATTGCTTTGATGCTAGATCAAACGCCGAATCAGTAGCTTGCAATAAAAATATACAAAACATTACTGAAATGAAAGCAATATACTAAGGAAAAAAATTAAAAAAAAACATATTTCTCATGTTTGATTTGTAAAATTACAATTAGGTATACCTGCTGCCTTGAGGTTGGTGTTGTCTGATCCATAGATGGGGACTTGCCCCGATCATCACCCTGCAACAAAAATGTAGAAAATATTATCATAATGAAAACAATATACACAAGAAAAAGACACAACAAAAAAAAAATATTGCCCATATTATATTTGTACAATTACAATGACGTATACCTGTTTCCTCAAGGATCATGTACTCATCTAATCAATGGTCAGGGACTTGCCCCGATCTCTTCCCTGCAAAAAAAATTGTATAAAACATTATTGGAATGAAACCAGTATACTCACGAAAAAAAACATAATAAAATAACATATTGCTCATATAATTATATTTGTACAATTACAATAAGGTTTACCTGCTGCATCGAGGATGGTGTACTCCACTGATCAACTATTGGGGAGATGCCCCGATCACTAGCCTGCGATGAAAATATAGAATGCATTATCGAAATGAAACCAATATACTCATGAAAAAAATAATAAAAGAACATATTGCGCATATTATAGTAGTACAATTACATTGAGGTATACCTGCTGCCTCGGGGTTGGTCTTGGATAATCTACTGCTAGGGAGGTTCCTTGAGCAACACCCTCCAACAAAAATATAGAAAAAATTATCTAAACAAAACCAATATACTCATGAAAAAAACATAATAAGGGAACATATTTATCGTATTTAAATTGTACAATTACAATGAGGTATACCTGTTGCCTCGAGGCTACTGTCATCTAATCAACAACTAGGTAGTTTCCCCAATCAACACCCTACAACAAAAATATAGATAACATTATCTAAATGAAACCAATATACTCATGAAAAAACATAACAAAAAAACATTTTGTTCATATTATATTTGTACTTGATTACAATGATGTGTACCTGCTTCCTCGAGGATGGTGTACTCCTCTGATCAGTTGCCAGGGACTTGCCTTGATCCTTACCTTGCAAAATAAATATAGAAAATTTTAATGAAATTATAACAATAGACTCACGAAAAATACATAAGATATTAGATTCATTAATTAAAGGTTGGGTAAAATGTTAGATGTACCACTCCCATAGCAACCGCGTTTGTATCTATTCGATTCAAATTGTAATTAATAAGCAACTCTTCCACTGTAGCTATTGATTTAATGGCACATAAAAAAACATGGTTTCCTTCACGCTCCTCAAATATGCAATTGGGTTGCTTAATTGTAGACCCTGGTTGTGTACTATTTATAAGCCCTACAATATTCCTTGTAGCTTTTGGCCTTCCATCAATGTACATCATCGCTCCTTTATTTTGATCCTTGTCTTTCAGCTGTAAATAATTGCCAGACAGTCCATATCTTCGCATACTTCGTGTATACTGGACCAGTCGCATCCAATATTTGTAATTGTAACAGGGTCCAACATACTCCATCAATTTGCTACATATGCCATAACCGACCTTTATGCCATCCATGCAAAAAAACCCCAAACCATGTAATGACGATGGTGCAATCCGATATATCCTCTCGTTCACACAAAAATCCGTCTTTAGTTGAGGAATATCCTTGGGTACCCATTGTTTCACTAGATGTTTGTACCTCAAGGGCACCTCGATGTTTCCTATGGTCTCATCATCATAAGAATATGACCCCCGTTCAGCGAGAAAAATTTCCATGTGTTTATGGAATTTTCTTTTGATCTTTTGACATCTAGTTGATCTACCTCTTGTAGACCTACTAGATGTCTCACTTTCCTCTAGTATTCCTAAACTCGCCTCGCTCAAGGAAGAAATATCTGACAAATACATGTTTGGTTCTACCCGCACCATGGGAAAAAAGTTTCTCCAATAAATAAAGCACTTAAATCACTTAGGCAAATTGACATATGTAACTTGGGTTCCCCAACATTTCCATGCAAAACATCCAATTGCAAAAGGGTATCTATCATGTACCCCATTTTTTTCAACACCATGAAAATCAATTATAAGAATCAATATCAATATCAAGCTACTATATGGCTACCCTCATTATGGAGCCATCATGACCAATTCAAGAATTATGAAAGATATCAGATATGGGTAGCACTATGGCACTATGTCCATCAAAAAATCATCAAACATCCTAACCATCAAATATAAGGGCACGTTAAATCCTATCCGAAATATCTCCAATGTCAAATAATTTTTCTAAAGTTGAAAGAGATGAAAATTATATAAAAATTCAACAATGAAGGGCAATGTTTATAAATGTGACAATCTAAGAGTTTTACCTATTTCTTGCAACCTTAAATAGAGATACCTATAGATTAACTCAAGCAATTTGGACAAGTCACCTATATATTAACTCTCCCACTCAACTCTAAGATCCACCCAATATTTCATGTGTCCTATTTGAAGAAAGTGGTTGGGACAAATTGTAGAGTTTATACCATACTCCCGAAAATCATTGAAAAAGAATGGAACATACTAGTAACATAGATTTTGAACCATGTCCTAAACTAGGGTTCACACTTAGGGCCGACCATATAAATGTATTTGTGATTAGCATTACCATTGCATAAAAATACCTACATTGTTTAAGTTCTCATGCCAATTTTACTCTCTCAAATCACAAATATTACCACAATAATGCCCAAATAACTAGGATATAATATACCCTTTAAATAAAGATAAACATTCAATTAAATACTGATAAAGGATTATCTGATAGGTGGAATAGATTTTCATGATCAATTTTGTATACCCATTCATGAATGCAAGTAAAACCTTTCTCTAAATAGAATTCTTCTCCCTATATCAATATCATCATTGCCACAGTACATTTTTTTAATTTTGGAAGGGGAGACAAATCATACTCGTATAATAAAAGAATTATCACTACTATAGATGAGGAGATTGTACATAATTTTTAGGTAACCCTTCCCCCCAATAATGTCTTTCTTAATACTAAGATGATACTTATTAATAAACTAGTAAGTGAATTTGAGAGGAGGACATCTTTAAATAGGAATAATGTGAGAGGTGGATGAGATGTGAAGTACCTGCATCCATCTCAAACAAGTGAGAGATATGGAAAAAATATAGCTAAAAAACCAAGCTAGGTACACAAGTTCCAAGGGTATAGTTGATCAAAGAAGAGGATAAGCTTGTAAGAAAAAGTAATGGTAGTATTTTATCTCTCTAAGAGAAACATATCTTAATATCCAAGTGGGTATGGATCACTTTAATCACACATATGCTAATTGTTGACACCCAAAAAGTGATCACTAGGTCATTTCCCTATTCATATAACCCATTTGTCCACTTTTCCACCATCTGAGCCTCTGAAACCAACAAAAGGTCACCAAAAGACCTTAGTACACCCCTTTTTCCCACTCAAAAAGATTATTTTTCCTAAAAAAAGCATAAAAAACCCTCAAAAAGGGTCCAAATTCCCAAAAGTATTAAAAAGGGAATAAAAATATTAATTTTATTCAAAAAAGGAAAAAGGAGGGAAAAGTACCTAAACCATGTTGGTCAATACCATTTGGTTTCCACAAAACTACAAATGGTATTCCCCACCACCAAAACCTATAAAAAGGTGGTAGGGGCTCCTCATTTCACATCCATCCATTATCTCATCCTCATGCTGCCGAAATCTCCCTTGAGCATTTTGGCCATTGTAAGCAACCTTGGAGAAGGAGACCTCTTGGAGCTTGGAGCTACTCATCTTGGGAGTTGTTCTACATCAACCTTCACCATTGGAGGTAATACTATTGCAAGCATTAGCTTGTCCCATTTTCAATATAAATTTATTCTTTCATACTTTCTTGTTCTTGTTTTTAAAATATTTCCATTATTTGCTTGTATTCTTGCATAGATCCATGATTAGTTTTGTTTAGATTAGTTTCTTGTTTAATTCTATTGAAACTGCTGCTACTAGTTAGCAGGTGCCCATAGCACTAAGCCTGGTTGCAAAACTGGGCCAACACTAATCAAGAAACCTTAGAGAAAGTAGAAACATCAAGAACAACATGTCACATTCATGTCTATAGGTCCACAACAATGAATGTTGCCTAAATAAATCCTACATTCAATGTCATTTATTCACCATATAAAGATACATATGGGATAAGTAGGTGAAATTGATCTTGGCCTTCGAAAGGTGAGGTGATGATGGATTGTGGAGTAAGGATGGTTAACCCTTATCCCTAGATAAATATCATCACTACCACACCACATTTTAGAACTAATTAGGAGAGGGGTTAGACAACCGTTATCGATGTAGAAATTGTCATTGTGCTAAAATATGTCATTTAAAGCAAAAAATTAGGAGGTTAAAGGGTGTTTTTGTTAGAAATAACTATGACTTGTGAGATTCTTAAAGGTTCCTCATTCACTCATTATTGGTTTATACTACCACATATGACAAATCACATAAATTTCATGCCATGTTAATGCATGGCCTTCTAATTTTAGTTGAGGAAACTATACTTTCTAGTTTCCACCGATTTCATGCCCACTAAAATAGACTTCTAGTTTTTTTCTTGAAACCATTGATTTAGCTTAGGGGCATCAATTTCACCCAGAGAGGGATCGATGTCAATATTTGATTCAATATTGAAGGGTGTTAGGAAATTATTAGAAATTCCCTTTTATATCCCTGGTATATATTTTCATTCATTTTTTCTTCTAAACTAGAACTCAACACATGAGGACATTTATGTCTTTTCATCTTAGGCATGACTACTACAACTAAAAAGGTAGCATTCTAGTTCATAAATGGCATGCTTATGAAACTTTGTCAGATAATAAAAGACAATTGGATCATATGACTCTATATATTGGCAAGTTTGGCTTTCAAATCACCGCCTTCTTGATTGTCTCCCATGTATTTTGATTAAGACTCTTTCTTTCTATTTCTTTCTTAAATATCAATATTTTATGGATCTAATTCTCCACCTTATTGCAGTCTTATATGAATATAATGTGCATTAATATATGTCCATTTATACCTTATAATGGTTTTCTTCATAACACAACTCTTTTAGTAAAGGCGTAGGTAACTCATTGAATTATAAACTTCTTCAACTTGCACATTCCATGCAAGTTGTTATAGGTCAAATCTACACCTGTCCATCCCTGATCACATTGCCCTGTTGATCACACAAAATGACACTAAGGATTGAAGAGCTTGGTTGACCTAGATGACTTATTGACTGAAACTACCCTCTTCAACTGAGAATTTAAGCTTGTTTACTAATTTCATGAGATGAACGCTACTCTTTGTATAGAAAACTAGCGTACACCTTGGACATGAACGCTACTTTCCTCAAGGACAACTAGCGTACACATTAAAAATATTGAAAATGCTTGTTGTAAAGCATAAAATTTGCATACTGTGCGCTACTTTGGTTATATGAAACTCGTGTACATCTTAAGATGAATTCAAAAAATATATTAAGATTACGAATTTGGATTAGTTGAAGTTGGTTCTGCAACTTCCCCAACCTCCCAATTCAACCATCTCTCGAATTCAACTGCCTACCTTGTCCCATAAATACAAGGAGGATCCATGAGAGAGGGACCTAGAAAGAAGGCTTGAAGAGTTGTTACACTGGAGGAATTCCCATGTCATTGTGAAGAGCAGGAGCCTAGGACTCGGTTGCAGAAGCATCTTGATCGGTCAGGTATATTTGTACTGATTCATGTTTCTTTGACAATAAAAAGGTGGAAATACCCTTCCTGTCCCAAATCGAATGTCTATTGGATTGTATGTTCATTTGGTTTAGTATCTGATTGTTGTTGATGTTTAATTGCTTTCAATATTCATCATATTTATTACAGTCAAGATACGCTGAGGAAGGTTTCCTTTTTGTTGTAGGTTCATCATAGAGGGAGATCAAGCGAAAGCTAGGACTAGCCATCAATTAAAGGTACATCTTTCGATATCTCTATCTCTTTCTTTTGTAGTAACTAAATGCAATGCAATGAATGTATTTACCTGTCAACCCCACCCAAGTTGGCAGTGTCTCTCCTCACTATAAGGTAATAATCCTGCACAACACAAGTAGTGTCTCATTACTCCAACTTGCATGTTCTGTGCAAGTAGTGTATCACCAAGGTTGCTTGAGTGAGTTGTTCACATGCACTAATATATGCTTATGCTCAATGGATTTGTTTACCATAACACTTTCTTTATTTGATTTAATATGTATTAAAGTTCTGTGAGTTTGTTAACATTCTATGAATTTGTCACCGTAAATCCTTTATGTCTTCAGTGTTATGCACATGTAACTAGTATACCCCAAAGCAGTGAATGTCAAAGAGGATCAAACATAAATTTGTTGTAGAAAAAGAGGAGGATATTGTGTCATAGTTGAGCTTTTGTTCACATAATGCCTCACTAAATGAAATATTTTAAAAACAAGACTAAAACCATGTGTAATGATTCAAATTCCTTACTAGCTTGATTCAATAGAGGATGCATACTTTGTCATACCAATGAACATAGTGATTGAAGCAAGGCCTATATTGTTTTTCACTTGTACCTACTAGGCCATGGGGGAGTCTCTTTGTTGGAAAAACAATTTCCAACTTCCAAAGGTATGTGTACAAGCCCATGGCACAAGAAGATGCAACCATGTTCATTAAATGATGCATACTATGTTGTAATAGTGAACAAAGCAATATGAAACAATTTTTATGTTATACCTTACACCTACTAAGCCATGGGAGAGCAGCTCCATAGATTTTCTCAATGGTTTGCAAAGAACTAGGCACAAACATGACTATTTATTTGTGGCAATGGACAAATTTAGAAAGAAGTGCATTGTCATCATGCCTTGCAACAAAATAATCAAGGGACAAGTTGTATCACCCACATTATTTGAGAGAGCCTAGGTGCATTTTGGGATACCGAGTAGCATGATTTCATACAAAGATGTCATATTTTTAAGTTCCTTTTGAACTATAATTTGGGAAAATAGGGACACCATGCTAAAGCGATCTACAAAATTCCATCCACAATTGAATGGACAAACATAAGTGGTGATCAAAATATTAGTTAAACATTTGAGTTAGAATAAGAGGCATCGAAAAACTTGGGAAGAGAATCTAATTTGCATTCATCACTATTATAGTAGAGTAGTGGACACTACCATCAATGAGTCCCATTTGAAATGTGCTTTAGTGTTCCAAAGGCTAGGTGTCCCCCTCAAGTTTGGAGAAAAATACCTTCCAATAGCCGACGAGATAAGGTGATGAATAAGTTTATGAAATGGCTTCCAAAAGGCTACGTCCTCCACAACAACTCCAAAGGGAAACCTCAAAGGAAACACTCCTAGAAAGCATGAATTAAGGCACATGATAGGTCTTCATTATGGAATATTTATTACACAGCAGGCTCAACATGATGGACGTCTTCATCAAACTCCTCCAAATGACATGAAATCTAGCTACAAAGAAAAGGTTTCTCAATGTTTCCGCTACAAGAAACTACATCACAAGTAACTTTTAAAGCATGACTAAGTGTGCTAGTAGCCTTTAGAGGCTGGAATGTATTATTTTATATAGAAAATTATTTGTTTTTACTTCTACCATGACTATTCTTACACAATTATGAGCCTTTATCTTGTTATTATATGGTTGAGAATTGCTTCTTTTACCATCAAATTGACTTAGATTTGAAATTGCTTCTTCTACCATCATCATAACAAAAGGATTGACCTATTGATCATAGTGGTTTTACAAAACATTTCATGGCCTATCGTTCAATAAGGTAATTTGGTAGTACTCATCCAATTAGAGACCAAATTTATATGGACACTAAAGAGAGTGATGATGCAATTAAAAAAAAAAATCCTATATATGAAACATGATGTTGAATTTTGTCATATTTTTTGGCGCACTTCATGAACTAATAAACACCAATAATAATGTACTTGTGGCAACCATTGTATGTTGGATGACACTATATAAAATTGATCCCCCATTTTAAATATGGATCTATGGTGAGTGCCCACATCTTCTTACTCTTGGGGGTGGTAAATTAAATATTATACTCCTAGAGGACAATTATGAAATGAGGAAACTTAGTGTTGATAAGGCATAGACCTATGATGTATTCCATAGAAGTTAAATTAGCTATAACCTTCATTTGATGAAGCAGGATGTATGAAACCTTTTGGATAGAATAGATCAAGCCCAAGGATAAATTCTAATCATGGTTGTATTTTAATGAAATCCTAATAGGTTCTTCTAACATAGTAGGTGGCATGTTCACAATAGTCATCTCTTTTTTGAACTAACACTCCGTTAATGGAAAAACTAAAGCTCAAAAATAATGGTTCCAATGTGTCAAATCAATGTTGGGATTGGTCGTCTCATGTGAAGTTGATATCCTGGCATAAGAAATGAAAAAATACATGATTGCGTGTTGCATAATCTGGAAGGACAATGTATCATAAGAAGTTGGATTTGTGTTGAAGGATATGGAATATGTGCAAAGTACATGGTGGGGTTAGTTTGATTATGACCTGTAATGAAAATCTATGGCAATGTTGTGTGATCAAAGGCTAAATCATAATGAATATCAGGCTTCAAACTAGATTTGATTTGTTTTTTTATCGATTTTCATATTTCCTTGTGGTGTATTGTCCCATTTCTTTCTTATAGCAATCTATTCTAGGGTTTGATTAGAGAATACAACTAACCCTAAAAAACCCCCTGCCTGGACTAGAGTTAGCATGCAAAAAAAATGATAGTGAAATAGCCCCATTTACTATGGAAAACAACCACTTTAAGTCATGTTGTGACTACAACAGATCCCATGCTTCGGTTAAGCATGAGAGCCCTGATTTTAAAATTAGCACAAGGATTTTCCTCCAGGTGTTTTTGTGAACATGAATTTGAGTATGGTTTCTGCAACCTTGTACATATGCCTTTGCTTGGCTTGATCATATTGCTTGCCTTAGAATTTTTCAAGTGTTTTGGTCGCAGAAATATTCAAATTTCAAGTCTTTCATTGTTTTTTTATGCCTACCTGAAACCCGACTTTCCGACACCCCAAAATCTCGAACCCAACAGTTGCATGTTGCAAGAAAGCAATTTTCAGTTGTTTGGTTTTGGTCAACCTGAAACCTGCAACCCGAAAGGTGCGGGTTGTGGGAACCTTTTGTTAATAAGGTTGGGAACAGTCATCCTGAAACCCGAAACCCGTAGTTGTGTCTTTCGGATTTTGGATTCTCGCTTTTCCTTGTAGTCGCGTAGCATGATTTCGAACCCTGCAACCTGCAATTTTTGGGTTGCGGCTTTTGGTAACGCATTTTGTGTTTTTATTTATGTTTGCAATCCCGAAACCCACAACTTTTAGGTTGCAGCTTTCAGAAATCATTAGTAAATTTTGGAATAATTCGTCAAGGTCTTATCCCGCATCCTACACTGCTAATCCTCACCGTCCGTTCATTTGATCCAGTGGGTGAAATTCAATCATTCGAATTTACATTGCAATGTCTTGTTTTTGCTGTTCTCACGGTCGGGATTCTCACTTCACTTCGCACTGCATGATCATCCTTGGAGATATGATTGCTTGATAATATTGACATGTAATAACAATTTTCAGATGTGACATTGGATTATGCTTCATTATGCCAAAATTGTACTTGTTATGATCCATTTCGGATTGACATGTTGCGACGTCGCTTTGTTCTAGTTCAAATGATTGTAATCCCCAAATTCGCACGGTTTTAATCATTTTAGCTCATCATATTCAATCATTTTGATCCTCTTTAACTTATCTTAAACATGGTTGTAGGTATGAAGCACTTAGTTCATCGTTTGAATTTCTTAGAAAAGCTTCCTATTTTGGCAAATTTTCTTTCTGACGATCCGATGAATAACATACAGAAGGGTTGTGAAACCTTCAATGAATATTCTATGCATGAAGAGCTGCACTCTTTGTTATTTCCTAAACCTAAGTCACCACCTTTTGATGCAAGTATTCCTGATATCAACTGTGGTAGTGCAGAAGAAGTTTCTGAAATTCTGCCAGTTTGTTTACCATCTCCTCAGAAGAACGACAAGGAAAGTAGTGAACAACTGTATGATCAAGATGACTCTATTATCCAAGATTTCATAATTAATGAAGAACCTGATACGTCACTAGCCCCGTGAAACAAGACCCGTTGTCCAATTTTTCTGTTTTTTGAAAGCATTATGGATCAGCCAGGAGATTCCGCGGTGATTCAATAGGAAGGTTTGGAGGATCGGCTCTTCCTTGTTGTCGATAGCCATTGAGCTGTTGTTGAATCCTACAATTTTGCTACGGGATTTTCCCGAAATTCCAAGATGAATCCTGTTCAAACTCCACCTCGAAGCGGAGGGAGTCTGCTGAGTTAAAATTGTTTAGATTATTATGGCTGAATTCTCTGGATTAGTAGCCGAATTTAAACTCTGTAATCCCTATCTTTTGGGATTCCCTTTTGTACTCCATTGTAATCCTTATTTAAAGAAGAATACTTCTCAGGGAAGGGAAGTTGATAATCTTTGGGTCAGAAATCAACAGGAGACGACGTGGAGATACTCTGTTTTAACAGAGCCTTGTAATTTTGTTTATAGACCTCTTAATAAAGTAAAGTAATCTTTCGAATCATCTCTTGTTTATCGTCAAATTTCTTTGACAGTGTCTGATTTCTAATTTCAGAATTGTTATCTACAGGGTGTGTTTCTTTTGCATGCATAAATTAATGCACATATCTCTTGTATTGATTTCTCTTATGACTGATCTTTGTATAAAGATATCTTGTTAAATTTCTTTAATTAAGATACTTTCTTTATCGATTTCTGCAAATGATTTGCAGCTACTCAATCAATGTTAATTTTTCAATTAACATAGTGATTACAGATTGATCTTGGACATGATTAAATTATTTGAATTATTCTCCATTAATTTTCATTAATCGATTATGGTTTAAGTGAGTAAGTGAATGCACCTTTTAACATTTTTGTTGAAGTTGATAAACCCAGTTATTCTTTTCACATCAAGGTCGATCTGCACGAAAAACAAGCCTTTCTTTAGCATAGATCTAACTCAGAATAGATCCTTTTGTCTTCAATAGGTTAAGTTAGAGCAGACTTAGTTTTAATATTTTGTTTTCCGTATTGAATTTTTGATCTATTGATCAAACCCATCAACTCATAGATTTCCAGCGGAGGCCGAATATCCATGGGAGAATTCCACACCAAACAGGCCGGGGATAGAACTGCCCTTGCGTAGGGTCTTTCGAAGCCTTTCAGTCTGGGTTTTCACCCTCTGTTGGGAGCCTTGGACCCATTCCAGCACCTTGCAAATACCCTGCATAACTGAGGCCTCAAAAAATAGAACTAGAAGGAGGGCCAGTACTTAAATATGCCTAAGCAGAATACTCAGAAACATCCTCCAACAAGAATACCGATTGTCACCCGTAGTCACACTCAAGCATCTACTTATGTTGAGAAAACGATACAACAATCTGCTACTATCCATGTTACCCCAATAGATCACTGAGATCCAACAACAAGAGATATCATTACCAGGTCACCCACTAGAGGACCTATATTGCTTGAAGCGATACTCAAGAGGTCTAGTGATAGCGCTTCTAGATTGCAGCAAAGACTCTCTTTAAAGAGAAGTCAAGGATTAGCAGCAATTCACCAATAAAAGACTAATACACAGGAAGCAGATCAAGTTAGTCAAGATTCAGGTGAACAAAACCCTGAACAAAACACAGAGCAAAATAGTTCGTCAAATCAAAACAACCCCCTGAATTTAATCTTGATTCGTTATTCACTGAAACTGCACCAGCTTCACAAGTAATTTCTTCATGTGGACCACCACCATCTCCTCCTTCATCTTCATCCTCCTCATCCAAAAGTGAGCATTCTCCTGACTCTTCATTCAAAGAAGAAGAAGAACCACCTATGGCCGGGGAAGGCCAGAACAGACCTTGGCTTGACCAGGATGATGTGTGGATACCTAGTGATCAACACAGGTTACCTAAGAACCCCAAAAAATGGCTTTCTAAATATAACCCAGATGACAAGTCACCTGCACTTGATCATATTAAAACTTTCATGCAAGCCATCAGACTTAGGAATGTTATTCACGAGGATGTAGTTTGCATACTTTTCCCTTATACATTTGCAGGCAAGGCATCTACATGGTATTTCTCCTTGGAAGCCAGATCTATTACATCTTGGGATGATTTTGAAAAGCTGTTTATCCAAAAGTTCGGAGATGAAAAAACACCACAGGACTGAGTTTTGGAGTTATCTTCCATAAAGATGAAAGGTAAAGAAATAATTAAAGATTATAATCAAAGGTTTTATTACCTAAAGAATAGAATCCATGCTCCTATTCTTCCAGCCGAAGAGCTTCTGGTTGCCTTTTATGAAAAAGGTCTTTCTGCCCCCATTGCAATGTGGGTAAAAAGGGCACACAAAAACACTTTATATGAATCCTACGTTGAAGCTATCCAAGTTGAAAAGGATATTTATTGTCTTAAGGATGGCCTTGATGTAGTAGAAGAACAACCCTCTATCTCCGCATCTATGAAGAAAACTGACATTGTGCCCAGGGCTACTACCCAAAACAAGGTTCCATTTGACATGACTGATGTAAAGAAATTTCTTTCGAAGATGTCGAAGGAGATGGTTGATCTGAAAAGAAATAACAACGAGAATCAAAACTGAAATAGAGGTTTTGTAAGGCCCCCTTTTAGGAGACCTTATCATCCTTCTCAAAATCCACCACCTCTTGACCCTACTAAGGAAATTCAAATGAAGAAATCTATTCCATTTTTAGAGCCTTGGCGACAAAATACCAAACTATTCCTAAAACCTCCAAAGATCATACCGACCACGATTCATAGTCACCTAAGGAGAACGAAGAACAAGAGGACCTGCAGGTAAACACTGTTAGCTATCTCTCCGAACTCCCCATGAATGAATAGGAAGAAGAACCTGAGACTGTATTTAATGTTCAACACCCTTACAACACAAGGTCAAGACCACATCCCCATCAGGAACCTTCATCCTCAACAACAGTTCCCAATAAAGGAAAAACTGTTCCTCAAAGGGATACAGTTGTTTCGGAGATCGAGTATAACCTAGTTGATGATCTGAAAAGAGTTAAGGCTAATATCTCTCTATTTGAACTGTTGAAGATTCCTTCTATGAGAGACACCTTACCCAAAAGCATGGTAGTCAAACAATCCACAGACTCTCAGAATAATAACTTTGACTCCCTTACCAGATCAGATGATCAAAAACCAGGAAGCAAAAGGACACCCACTTTTCTTCTGACTTTCGAGATCTTCAACAGGAACGTGCATAACTGCATGATAGACTCCGGTTCTTCATCGAATGTAATTCCATTATCTGTTTGTAGAAAACTTAATGCCACATGGGAACCCTTCCCTACTCAGATTGTCCAACTCGATAGATCAAAATTCAGAGTAGTAGGAAGGTTGAGAAATGTCTTGCTTACATTATCTGCAGATCCACGCATTCACCAAACTATAGACATAGTTGTGGCTGACATTCCTGAAGCTTATGGGATGTGGTTAAGTAGGGACTGGTCAGATAAGCTTAAAGGCTACTTTTCCACCGACTGGTCTCATCTATGGTTACCCTATAATGGACAACCCAACAAAATCAAAATTAGTAGGGAACCATTCATGAAACAAACAGTCACAGATCTGAATGACTCTAGTGAGCCTGCTGGTTATCTCAATGCACACATTGAACATTTCACATTTGACACTTTCTTTGGAGATTTTCCTGCTGACTGTTCTCCATATGAAAATTTACAGAAACAATCTCATATCACTTAGTTTACCACTGTACCTTTCACTGGAGATGTTGTACATAATGTTTTTAATGTAAATACAAATTTTAGAATAGATCTGACTGCTTGGACTTTATTTTTTTATGGATCCAAGTCTAAGGAAAGAGCTGGTGCGGGTTGTGTCCTCATCAACCCAAAAGGGAATAAAACTATGATAGCATGCCGATTGGAATTTGACTGTACCAACAACGTGGCTGAATACGAAGCCCTTGTTCAAGGACTTAAAAAGGCTATTGATATGGGTGTACAAGTTATTCATTGCTTTGGTGATTCTGAGATCATTTCCAAACATGTAAGGAACAAGATACACTGCTTGTCTCCTCGCTTGATGAATTATCAGAAACTAGTAAGGGATCTCACCAACTCCTTTTCTACATTTAACATTAATTCAGTCCCTAGATCACAGAATTTCGATGCTGACCTGTTAGCGAACACGACATCTAGATTGATACCACCAGAAGGCTTGTCTCCCTAGACTTTCTATATAGAACTTATGTATAGGCCTTCCATACCTGAAAATGCAACCAATTAGAAACTGTATGACTAGGATCAACAGATACTTGACTTCCTCACTGCACAGGATACATTTCAAAACATGGCCATAGTTGAGGAAGAGCATGAAAAATCACTCTCTGATCCTTCAAATGTTATCCCAAAATATGTTATTAGTTTAGAGAAATTCTATGATTTACAGGATAAATTCAGACACAAGACCAATTGCAAAAATCACAGTTCCTCCCTAAGTTATGAGCCAATCAACTTAGGTACTGAGAAAGAACCTCACTTTATCAATATTGGAGTTAATTGTTCTCCCGAGGAAAGAAGAGCTATCATTAAGTTATGTAAAGAGTACAAGGACGGTTTTTCCTGGGATTACGATGAATTGAAAACTTTTGATACAAGCATCATGCACCACAACATACCTATGAGGCCGAAGGTGAAACCCTATCAACAGAAATTGTGCAAAATGCACCCTAGCTTGGAACCTTCTGTGAAAAAAGAATTAGAAAAATTGCTGGCAGCCCGAATCATTTTCCCTGTCAGACACACCCAATGGATTTCCAATTTGGTGCCTGTGCGTAAAAAAAGTGGTGAAATCAGACTATGTGTCGATTTCCAAAATCTAAATCCGGCCTCCGAAAAAGACAATTATCCTATTCCACCCATGGATCAGATTCTGCAAAAGGTGGCAGGTTCTGAAATGTTCTCACTCCTGGATGCCTTTTTGGGATATAACCAAGTTATGGTTGCTCCCGATGACTAGTTGAAAACCACGTTTAGAACCCCCTGGGGCACTTTCGCCTATAGACGAATGCCTTTTGGATTGATAAATTCCAGGGCCACGTTTCAGAGAGCTATGGATATAACTTTCATAGGTTTAGTGCATAACTCTGTCATAGTTTATCTTGATGATATCACTATATATTCTAAGAAGCGACATGAACATCTTTTTTTTTTAAACAGGTTTTCGAACGTTGCAAGAAGTATGGGATTTCGCTTAATCCAAAGAAATCCATATTTGCAGTCATAGAAGGAAAACTTCTCGGTTTTATTGTGTCTAAAGAAGGTATGATTATTGACCCAGAACATACTGATGCTATCTCGAAAATTGGCTTGCCTGGTTCGCGCAAGGCCATGCAGTCTTTCTTAGGTAAGATCAATTTTGTTCGTAGATTTGTACCTAATTTTGCACAGATAGTTAAACGTTTATAGCAATTAGTCAAGAAATATGTACAGTTCACTTGGTCGCAGGAACAAAAAGATGCATTCATTGAAATCAGAAGAGCCATTGCTGAAGCTCCTGCTCTTATGTCCCCTGACTTTAATAAAGATTTATGCTCTATACTTTTGCCACTAATTTCTCTTATGCAACTGTCTTGACACAGAGGCACGACAATGATGCTGAGATCCTGATATCCTTCATGAGCTCAACATTCAAAGGCACAGAGCTTAATTATTCTCAAATTGAAAAACAAGCCTATGCAGTTTACAAATCTGTTAAGCACAACAGGCCATATTTGTTAAAATCTCGAACAAAGGTTATTGTCCCATACTCTGCCATTAGAAATGTGTTAGTCCAGAAGGAATTGGGTGAGAAAAGGGCCCATTGGATGACATCCATGTTGTGGCCACAACAGATCCCATGCTTCAGCTGAACATGGGAGCGACAATTTTAAATAAATACAAAGTTATATGGGTAAGTGCTTTGAAAACACAACATTCTCAGACTGTGTTGCTATGATTTTCTACCTGTACCTTAGGTTAGCTTGATTGCTCCTTTTATTTGAAATTTTCTAAGTGTTTTGGTCTGGAGGAAGCCTTAAATTTTGAGTAATCTGTCATAAGCTTTCACCAACCCGAAACCCGAAAATTCAATAACCCGGAACCCGCAAGTGCCGATTTTGTTATTTCGTTTTTCAGTCTTTGATTTTGGCCAACCCGAAACCTGCAACCCAACAAGTGTGGGTTGCGGGAATCCTCTGTTAAGAATTTTGGGAAATTTTCATCCTGAAACCCAAAACCCACAATTGCGGCTTTCGGATTTTGGAAATCTATTTTACCCTAGTTGCGTTGTGTGTTCCCGAAACCCGCAACCCAAAAATGTCGAGTTGCGAGATGTGGGAAGGCCTTTTCATTTTTGCGATTGTTTCCATTTTCAAAACCCGCAATCCTCAAATTTCGAGTTGCGGCTTTCGGGAACTTATTTTCACCATCGTTTTAGCAGTTTGCGATCCCGAAACCCGCAACCCGCAAGTTTCAGGTTGCAGCTTTCGGGAGTCATAATAAAACTTTGTGAATAAACCCTCGCGACTTGACCCCGCAGCCGCAAGATTTAATCTTGACCATTGATTTGTCTTGATCATGTGGATGAGATTACACTGCGTTATTTGAATAATTATTTGGATTGTTTCCATTTTTACTTATTTTCTTTTGATTCATTTGAGTTGGTTTTTACCATTTAATTTGGTTCCTAGATCTTGGTGGTTAATTTATTATGTTGTTCCTCACATGCCCCACCTAGATTTGTTCTTCACTGCACAAACTGATTATTCGAGATGATGGCTGGTTGATTGCCTTCATTTTGGGATTTTGATTGATCTTATGGTTTCTTCTCTTATGATTTTGAATATTGCATTAGTATGGTATTTGAGCTTCATAGAGTTTTATTTTACTTTTGCATGCCTAGAATCATAATGTAAATATTGTAAATAATCTTAGTCTTTGGGTTTGTTTGCTTATGTTAGTTTAGTATTTTTAATGTTTAAATTAAACTTATTGAAATCTTTTAAATATTCACGGCTATGCTTTGACTTCCATTAACTTAATTTGTGTATTTCATTAAATCCATATATTAAACTTATACACAATTTGATGTTATGGAAATTAAAAGAACACATTTTTTAAGTTTGTTTAGGTTTTAATTTCCCTAACTTCTATGAGATTTGGTTTTATAATTATTTGGAAATCAGTGGGATTAAAATTCAACGTTCACGAATGTGAAATTAGCTTGATCATGGATAAGTCTTTTATTTTCAATAATCTAACTTGATCTTGAAAATACATTTTCCATTTTGCAATTTAAAAAGTTTTTCATTTATTACTGTGCAAAAGGAAATGTGTTGTTATTCTTTTCTTGGTTTTCTATTCCTGGAAAATGATTAGGTTAGAAACCTATTTATGGAATTCATTAACTCTTCTATATTATAGGAGTGATTCTTTTCCTATATACGTAACTTGTTTACTACATTTATTTTCTTAAGAATGATTTTGTAAATAGTTTCGGTTTTTACTTCTAGCTTTAGGGTTCTGAGATATTGCATTTTCTTCGTAAATAATTATTGATATTTCATTACTTCGTTCAATAAATAAAAAAATTTGCAAGCTTCCTACGTATTTTTATGCATTTTCAAGATGTGGGAAATGTTATTTTTTACTTTGAACGTTGTATTCAAACCTGAAACCCGAAACCCGAAACCCGAAATTCCGGGTTGCCGATTTCGGAAATACATTTATTTTTGCAGTTTGTAATGTGTAAACCCAAAACCTGAACGGGTTGGAGGTTTCGCTTTTTCACTTTTCATCCATGCATTTTTCCGCACCCTAAGTTTATCTTAGGTTATATTATAATGTAATTTCGGGTCCGTAATTTTTTGTAATTTCATTTTTTCACTTAGGGTTTTAATCTAGTTTTAATTTTGGTTTTTCCATTTTGATTTGTTTAAGTGATTTTTCTAATTCCAATTTTTCCTCCCGACATATGATTTCGATTTTGTTGGGAATATTGTTTTTGGAATTTTGATTTGGTTTTATTCATTTGGAAAACGATTAATATGAATAATGGGTTTAATTGTTAAAAATCAATGGCCATGATCCACCCAACAATAAAATCAACGGTTGTTGAGCCTTATCTTCCAACGGCAATATCTCGAGATTTATAAGTCCAAATCAAGCTTGTGATAGCCCGTTAGAAAGCTCGAAGGATGAGGAATGAGTTGGGAAGGTTATTTTTTCCAAATGAATAGCTTAGCCACCCCGAAAATCTGCATGAACAATCAATTTCGGATTTGCATAAGATTTGTTCACTGTTTTATTTTGATTTGAAAATGGGTTATTATTAATCTAGATTTCTTTGATTGGATTTGGAATGATATTTTAATTTGTTTTCTGGATTGTGCAGGTGTTGATTTGGATTTAGAAGAATCAAATTGAAGAGTTGCATCCCAAGTTTGGAATGATAAAAAACGTGCCAAGTGGAAAGCAGTGATCTTTGGACACGATTTCGGGAGTGAAAAAGATGAATCTAGAAAATCCGAGACATGGGTTTTGTGCAAAAGGTGCCCAATTAGTTTGTTAATGAGCAGAATCCGCAAAAAGTTCTTCATTTCGGAGATCCGACTGGTTTTCCAAAATGGAATTTCCCATATTTTTCTCATGGACGGATCTAACAAATGAAACAACTCAGCTAGTTAGCTCATCATTTGGGGAAATGGATATGATCCTTTCTTATAGTTTTTCTGTATAAATACCTACCTTCAATGATCTGGGAGGGGGAAGTGCTCGACAAAGATGGAAGATTTTTCTTTCAAAACTGAGGAGAAGTTGCCAAGGTTGATGATGATTTGAGAGCTCAAATCAACAAGGAGCAATTGGACATGCCCTCTTTTGCAGACATTGTAATTTCTTGCAGTTGTGTTAAATTCAGTAAAGTTTCTCCATATGTCTTCTTGTTTACTTATCAAGTTTATTTGATTAGTTTGATGATGCTCTGAGTCAATTATCAATTACTATTTATTAATTTGCAATCAATTGACAATTCTGGATCTAGAGTTTTTGTTTATCATGATTCACGATCCAGATTTACAAATGTGTTGAATAAGTCTATTTATGCAACATGTCTATTTATTTCTGCAAACAATTTACAGTCAACATTAAGTTCATGTTAATTTTTTAATTGGAAAAAGAACAACAGGATATTCTTGGATGCGCTCAAATATTTAAATTGTTATCAACAACTTTCATTGTCTGATCATACTTTGAAGTAATAGGTTAATAATATGGTTTTACATTTCTGTTAAGCTAATGAAATAACTTATTAAAACACAAACCAAGTTACCTTGCACATAACCAAGCTTTCTTTTTTAGAATAGGACTAACATACATTAGTTTCCTCTTCTGAAATAGGTTAGGTTAGCTTAACTTTTCCATTTTCACACCCTTGTTTTCCTTGATTGGAAAACTGACCTAATCAGTCAAATCACCAACTCTTAGAGTGCCAGCGGAGGCCGAATATCCATGGAGGATCACCATACCAAACAGGTTGGGGATAGAACTGCCCTTGCGTAGGGTCTTTCGAAGCCTTTCAACTTGGGTTTTCTTCCTTTGTTGGGAGCCTTGGAACCATTCCAGCACCTTTGCATCTAACCTGCACATCCGAGGCATCAACAAGCCCTGCAAGAGTATGATCTAGAAATTAGACTGGCCAAAATTGTAAAAGGACAAGGTCTCTGCCTTCTCACTGCTCAGTCGAACGATCCTGCACAATAGCAGAGTGAATGGGAGCAGGAAGAAGATGTCCCAACAGGTTTTGTCAATGTTATTGATATTTCTACATATGAATGGTATGACCATATCAAATTCTTTCTGAACCATGGGTTTTCTCTTGAAACCCTTGACTTTAAGAAACGTAGAGCATTAAGGTTGAAAGCTGCTCCTTATCAATTCATTAATGAAGTCTTGTTTAGAAAGAACTATGATGGGTTTTTTCTCAAGTGTTTAGAAAGGCATGAGACTAATGATATTCTCTTTCAAATTCATACAAAACCAGTTGGAGGCCATTTCTTAGGAGAAACTATAGCTCATAAAATTCTCAGAGTAGGGTATTATTGGCCTACATTGTTTAAAGATGCATATGCTTATGTAAGAAAGTGTGAACCATGCTATAAATGTACATGGAAGTTTAAGAAATCTGCTTTCCCTTTGCAGCCAATCACAATCCAGTTCCCATTTCAGCAGTGGGGACTGGATTTCATTGGACCAATAAACCCCACTTCTTCCCTGCAACATAGGTATATTCTTACAGCCACTGATTACTTCACTAGGTGGACAGAAACTATCCCACTTAGACAATGTAATACAAACCAGGTAATTGCTTTTCTTGACAGTCAGATAGTTACCAGGTTTGGCGTCCCAGAATATCTTGTTTTTGATAATGCATCCTATTTTTCCTCGATCGATTTGGCACATTATGCCCTTGAGAAAGGGATCAAGCTTAAGTTTGTTTCCAATTATTATCCCCAGGGTAATGGGTTGGCCGAGTCTTCAAATAAAAATTTGATAAATATTCTCAAAAAGACTGTAGCTTCTTATCATAAAGATTGGCACACACATATCTATAATTCTCTTTGGGCAGACCGAATCACCCCAAAGGAAACAATCGCGAATTCACCCTACTGTCTGGTGTATGGAAAGGAAGCTGTCCTTCCTGCTAACCTCACCATCCCAATCTATCCTGGAAGATGACTCTTCTTCCCTTCAGCATAGAATTGACACACTGCTCAAGCTAGAGGAAGACAGAGAAGTGGCTAAGAATAAGTTGTATCATCATCAGCAGTTGGTGAAGAGATGGTTTGACGAGAAATATTCATCTAACAAAGAATTCTCAGTTGGGGATTTGGTATTAAGGTGGGATAAATAGCATAAGGATAAAAACCAGTATACCAAATTCCAACGCCTTTTGCTAGGACCTTTCATTATTACAGAAAAGATGGGTCCCAACACTGTTCGAGTACAAACACTAGAGGGAGTCGCAGACACTTACCCAGTGACTATTGCACTACTCAAAAAGTACTTCGTCTGAAAATTTGGTACTTTTGTATATAGGTTTTGTGTGTGTTTTCTTTTGTATTGATTGGATTGTTTTCTTTTGAATAATAAGCTCCACACATTTGGCAGTGATTTGAAGCCAGTTTTAATATGATCTTTAACTGAACTTGCAAGATGGTATGATGGTCTCAACCTCTTTCAGTTGATATCAGAATATGTTTTATAAAGAATGCACAACCAAATAATGCAGGACCTCGATATTGATATCTTTCCGTTGTGGTCATTACCTTTTAAATGTTTTTTCTGTTTAATTGAGATGCGGGAAATGGTTGAAATATTTTTATCTTATGCCTCATTGTCACAACATATCACAATAACCTGGTCAGCTTTATCTGCTTTGGATCTTGTTACAGTCACCATGTTAATAATCTTCTTGAATAATGATATGTTGCAAGGAGGGGAGTCTTATCACAAGCCATCCCTTTAAGTTCATAGGTGTTTAGTGGAATGACATCTTCACATCAAGCCACCACACTTGGAAGATGTCTCTCAGTTCTCCTGAGAGGTGGAAGATCCTATCACAGGTAGGTCCATTCATGATCTGTAGAACACTGGTGAGTAACGCTGTCATCATGAGGTTACCAAGCCCAGGAAGTGCCTTGTAGTTTATCCTTTGAATAATGCTTGCATTTTCCTTTTATAAGATTCCTGTTGTGTACAAGGATAGGGGGGTCTTATCACAAGCCATCCCTGCCATGATCATGGGTTTAATCTGGACTGAAGCTATCAGCATGTGGTCACCAAGCCATGATATTTTCCTTTAGTGTCACAACTTAAGGACAAGGGGTAACCTTATCGAGCCAGCTTGATCAGTTTCTAGATTAGGTCTGTGAATGGAGCTGTCAATATCTGATTACCAAGTCAGGGCAGTGGTCTTGTATCAACAACGTCTTATAATCTTTCAAATAAAAAATAAAAAATAAAAATAAATATGTGTATATGGTCAAAAGAACTATTGTACATAAAACCAGTTAATAAACCAAGGTGATGTGTAAATTGGATATCCACGAGTAGTTTTAAGTTTATCCCAGGTTTATCACAAGCTGTTGATTCAATGATTGCATAATGATAAAGAAGTCTTACTGTCTCTTAATACTCCTTATTAGATTTGCATTACTTTTAACATGATCAATGATGGGAACATATCAATCTTATGTTTTCTGCTTATTGGTTGTCTCTTTAGGAATATTTTCTAAAATTTCAGGTTGGAAAAGGCATTTGACCGGTACACCGTTCTGACTCAAGTTTGTTTGCAGAGATAACTGGTTCTTCCCAGCCAGTCGCCATTTTTTGTGACCACAACAGATCTCATGCTTCGGTTAAGCATGAGAGCCCCGATTTTAAAATTAGCACAAGGATTTTCCTCCAGGTGGTTTTGTGAACATGAATTTGAGCATGGTTTCTGCAACCTTGTACATATGTCTTTGCTTGGCTTGATCGTACTCCTTTCCTTAGAATTTTTGAAGTGTTTTGGTTGTAGAAAGATTCAAATTTCAAGTCTTTCATTGTTTTTTTCTGCCTACCCGAAACCCGACTTTCTGACACCGCGAATCTCGAACCTGACAGTTGCAGGTTGCAGGAAAGCAATTTTCAATTGTTTGGTTTTGGTCAACCTGAAACCCGCAACCCAAACGGTGCGGGTTGCGGGAACCTTTTGTTAATAAGGTTGGGAATCGTCATCCCAAAAACCGAAACCTGCAGTTGTGGCTTTCGGATTTCGGATTCCTGCTTTTCCTTGTAGTCGCGTAGCATGATTCCGAACCCCACAACCCGCAATTTTTGGGTTGCAGCTTTCAGTAACGAATTTTGTGTTTTGATTTATGTTTGCAATCCCGAAACCCGCAAATTTTGGGTTGCGGCTTTTGGGAATCATGAGTAAATTTAGGAATAATTCCTCAAGGTCTTATCCCACATCCTGCACTGCTAATCCTCACTGTCCGTTCAGTTGATCAAGTGGGTGAAATTCAATCATTCTAATTTACATTGCAATGTCTTGTTTTCGCTGTTCTCACGGTCAGGATTCTCACTTCACTTCGCACTGCATGATCATCCTTGGAGATATGATTGCTTGGTAAGATTGACCTGTAATGACAGTTTTCAGATGCGACATTGGATTATGCTTCATTTTTTTGAAATTGTACTTGTTATGATCCATTTCGGATTGACATGCTGCGACGTCGTTTCGTTCCAGTTCAAATGATTGTAATCCTCAAATTCACACGGTTTTAATCATTGCAGCTCATCATATTCAATCATTTTGATCCTCTTTAACTTATCTTAAATATGGTTGCATGTATGAAGCACTTAGTTTGTCCTTTGAATTTGTTAGAAAAGCTTCCTGTTTTGGCAAATTTTCTTTCTGACGGTCCGATGAATAACATACAAACAGGTTGTGAAACCTTCAATGAATCTTATATGCATGAAGAGCTTCACTCTTTGTTATTTACTGAACCTAAGTCTCCACCTTTTGATGCAAGTGTTCTTGATATCAACTGTGGTAGCAGAGAAGAAGTTTTTGAAATTCTGCCAGTTTGTTTACCATCTCCTCAGAAGAACGACGAGGAAAGCAGTGAACAGTTTGTGTCTGATTTCTAATTTCAGAATTTTCATCTATAGGGTGTGTTTCTTTTGCATGCATAAATTAATGCACAAATCTCTTGTATTTATTTCTCTTATGACTGATCTTTGTATAAATATATCTTGTTAAATTTCTTTAATTAAGATACGTTCTTTATCGATTTCTGCAAATGATTCGTAGCTACTCAATCAATGTTAATTTTTCAATTAACACAGTGATTACAGATTGATCTTGGACATTTTTAAATTACTTGAACTATCCTTCATTAATTTTCATTAATGGATTATGGTTTAAGTGAGTAAGTGAATGCACCTTTTAACATTTTTGTTGAAGTTGATAAACCCACTTATTCTTTTCACATAAAGGTCGATCTGCACAAAATACAAGCCTTTTGTTAGCATAGATCTAACTCAGAATAGATCCTTTTGTCTTCAATAGGTTAAGTTAGAGCAGACTTAGTTTTAAGATTATGTTTTCCATATTGAATTTTTGATCTATCGATCAAACCCATCAACTCATAGAGTGCCAGCGGAGGCCGAATATCTATGGGAGAGTTCCACACCAAACAAGCTGGGGATAGAAATGCCCTTGCATAGGGTCTTTCGAAGCCTTTCAGCCCGGGTTTTCACCCTCTGTTGGGAGCCTTGGACCCATTCTAGCACCTTGTAAATACCCTGCATAACCGAGGCGTCAACAATTCCATGGATGGTGCATCTTACTTGATTAATGGACATTGTGCGGATTCTTTGCTCACGTCTAGATGTATCTACTCCATCTATTCTAAATCCCATGTCTATTCTATGCTCATGTCTAGATGTCTTTGATCCATTTGTGAAATTCCCTTGATCATGTTTGAATGTCCCTCGATCGATGGCTTAGTAATGCTTGATCCTTTGCTATAGTCTGGATATACCAACTTCGAATTGGGTCTCCTCCATGGGTTTGGTTGCAAGGATGGTCTGTGACTTGGCTCTCTTATGCATTCGAGGGTATGCACCAGTCCGAGGACTCAGTGCAGTGGTCCTCTCAACTGCACTCGAGGTTATGTACTGGTCCGAGGGCACAGTGAAACGATCATTTCATCTACGGTCGAGGGTATGCACTAGTCCAAGGGCGTAGTGTAGAAATCTGGGGTGCAAGAATTTTGAAAATCAAAGGCCACTAAACCAGAGCTCAACCAAATTGCTGCTCTTTAATTTGCTTGGGTCATGATATAATCTAAGTTGGGAACATGGGTGATATAATTTAAGTTGGGATTGGGGGTGATATTTCAAATAGAACATTGATACATTAAAATTTCCCAAAGGACAAAACTTACCACCCCTATATATATTTATATACACACCAATTGTATTTCATCATATGTAAATTAATATCAATAATCATGATTATACCCTTTGTGGATTATGTTGTAGTCCCAAGGTTCATATGGTTATCATGGATACACTGCATAATATAAGCAAACATTTACAATGATACAGATACAAGAGATGAGATAGAGAGAGAGACAAGCCTTTATATTAACCAGCAAGAGCAGAATACGGTCATAGAACCAATCTCTCTTTTACATCAGCTCACTAGCCCATATATATATATATATATATGCAAATACAGTTACATAACTGTCTGTTGGTTTATCCAACCGACTTGACCTATACTAGTCGATGCGACCTGTTGACATGTGTTGCAGAGTGGTCGGGCGGAGGGCCTAGTTGACAGGCCGACCTAGGCCCCTCCAACATCTCCCCCACCTCAAAATATTTCTTCGTCCCGAAGAAATGGAGAGATCAAAATTTCAAAAATATTTATACAGACGGTTATGACAGAGGAATGCTGGAATCAATAGTGTTAGGTATCTAGAGATAGGCTTTGATGATAACTTCAGTAGAGACAGAGAGGTGGTACTGGAATTCTTCCCAAGTGCGGAGCAGATTCTGGATGTCTACGGTCAGAGTTGTGAGTTTTGATAGATTTTCCATTTTGTCATCAGTGGATGTAGCCTGCAAGTGGATAATGTCAGGACCAAATGTGTTGATTGTATTTTCAGCAGCAGCAAGTAACTGATGAATTCGAGGCTAAATTTATCCAATTTTATGGAGACCTCCTCGGGCTTGTGACATCCACTGGACTTCTTGTTTCTCTAACTTATCCAATTTCTTGTTTTCCATGATGATCTGGTTATCAAGTTGTTCGATAAGGGCTTCATCTGCAGTCAAGCATTGGTGCTGAAGCTTGCTTAGCAATGCTCTTGTTTTCTGAAGATCTTTGTAGACGTCGCCATAATAAACATATCAATTGTTTAAAACTGTGGTAAGTTTTTCTGCTTGATTAATATACTGCTTGAGTACTTTGAAGGCTTCTGAAAAGGATGCAAACTAATTTGTCATGAGGGAAACTACCTCAATAGATTGATCTTGTTGTTTCTTGAGAAGCTCAGATTGTAGCATCGACACGACAGATTCCAGTAACTGGTATGCTCTATCTAGAGGTGGTGTCGTGTCGAAACTAGCTGGAAGCAGAACAACTTGCTGAGCTAAGCGTTCACATTTGGTGAGAAATGTAATCTTTTCTTCCTGGAGCTGTAATATTTGTTCCTATGATTCCTGTCGGTGACATCTTTGGACTCCGAAGACTGCGTCTTCAAGTAAATCAAGGTTGTCTTGGGGCACCAAGTGTGGCCAATAACTTGTAGTAGCTCCCAATTGGTCTAAATATACAGATGGAGCATTTTCCTGTATTTGCTGCATTTCCAATTGCTACTGCAATTCTCTTTCTTTGCGTTTCTTTTCTTTGTGCTTCCTATGGATACTCTTTTCTTTTTCTTTGTTTACAGTTTGCTGTTTTGGGTCCTTATCTTTTCCTTTTGTTACTGGGTACCTATCGATGACTACTTGTGTGCTAACAACAGCCTATTCTGCCTGACATTGTGTACTGGGTACTGCTATTGTGATGAATGGAGTTTCATGTTCTTCTACTTTGGCCCTTGGTAGATTTGCTGCTGGTGTGCTAGAGATTTCTATATTGCTTATATTGATATCTGGAGCATTTGTGTGCTCTGATGGCCTTGTCATGTCGGCTGTAGTTTCTTGATTTGTGACTACTTCCTTAGGTATAGTAGAAGTGGCTTTATCTGCTTTTGTTGTGGCTTCTTATTTATTGAGCTACTGTGTAAGTGGACTAGACTTGGATCCGTCGATAGGGGAACTCGACTGGTTTACCAGGATTGATGGTAGGTCGACGGATGTCAAAATTGGACTCAATGAAATGGTACTATCGAGTGGATCTGAACTAACTAGACTAGACTCAACCTGGGAACCGAAAACTTGGGAATTTTCTTTTCGAACGGTATTCACTTGAGATGGATTCATTTGTTGTGGAGGTGAATTGACTAGAAGAGGGGTATAAACACCTATTTGTTGTGCATATACTAAGTTTGATGGGTTAGGATTTATGATATGATGGGTTGTCAAGTGACCAACAGTTTCTGGAAGGGGTGATTGTAAAGGTAAACTTCCAGTTTGAATGGTGTCGGAGGGAGCTAAATTAACCGGGTTAGAAGATGAAGAGGCAAAAACTGGTTGTTGGATGACCATCTCACGCAAGTTGGGACAAAATATCATAATGTTTGCAATGAATGTATTCAAAGCGGTGTCTTCTGTGACAGGAGGAGCATGTAACGCTAATAGAATTCTTTCTTCTTCTACTGTAGTTGGGGAATGGGGAGGGGACTGGGTGGTTAAGTCAATATTAGGTACGACTGAAATTTTGGTTTTTTTAACAATAATTTGGGAAGATGGATACTTATCTGTTTCTAAGAATTTTCTGAATTGATCTTCGACTGGTAGTTTGTTCTTGGATGCATCTTTAAGGATTTGGGTAGCGATGTCATATAGCTCAATCTCATCTGCTACCGTCGGTTCTTGAAATGTTACTTGTCTTTTCCCTTTTACCTTGGTCGATATTACTCGGTTCTGTTGGGATTTGACAATTTCTGCTGCTACCTTATGGATATTATCGTCTGTCAGAAGATGTTCTGGGTTGTCAGACTTTGTGTCGCTGTTCGACTATTCTCCAACCTCTGTTGATTCTGTTTGTGGAGTTTGGGTAAGTGCTAACACCTTAGGGCTAGGTGTCAACTCGGGTTGATAGCTGAAAGTGTTCATGTACAACCGACTTTCATATGCTTCTTCTTGTTCCATGTCAGATTGAGGCTCAACATATTTGAAGTTGGTTTTCCTTGCTTGTGTTGGGATGGATAATACTTCGTTAGATTGGCGGCTTAACTCTATGAAGATTCTGCTTACTGAAGGGTAATAGTCGATCCATTCTACTGGTCCTGCTGCTCCTTCCATGTACCATACTACTGTGTCATCCAAAGATAGTTGGATGTGCACTGTCGGGGGTAGGCTTCGACGGACGTTTTGTGGTACCCTCCATCTTGTTCCTATTTCTTTAAGATTAATAAACCATGATTCAAGCCAAATTTTGACTGTTGTAGGTCCATATCGGCTTGCTCCAGGTGCAAAGTAGTGGAAATTTTCCATAAGGACGAGTTGGTTTTCGGCAAAATCCTTGTTTCCTTTTGGTCAAAAGTGGGTCATAGCAATCCAAATGAGTACAGATGGGAAGTGGATGCTAGCTCCCTCCTCCTGGCACTTATCACATGTATATTTGAGAACGTCGGCTAGGTAATCTGCCCAATTGTATACCTTTCCGTTCATAGCCATATTCTTGACAACTTCTAGCATTTCGGTCTTCAAGTCTGAACCTCTGCCTGTCCGAGAAAGTGCATGTGATACAATCTTGGCGGCAGTTTTGTAATTGCCAAAAACAATCTGGCTCACGACTATACCTCGTGAGTTCTTTCCAATAGGAGAATCGACAAACTCATCAATCAAGTCTGCACCTGAACTTGTTGGTACAGCATCTCCTTTATGTGAAAGGCCAGTTATTTTGTGGATGATTTCACCATTGATTTGAACCAGAACATCAAAGTAAAGCTTGCCGTTGTGATATCTGTTAATGATGAATTGTGCAATGACTTCTTTCAATCCTCCAAAATTATCCAATAAAGGTGCCTTTAGGTAATGCAGAATTGTGGTTGTCTGCAACTGTCATGCTTCCTCTCTCTAGTGACCGTTTGACTCCTTAACCCAATATTCAATGCTCCTCCATGCTTTCTTCTAGGTGGGTTCTAATGCCTTTGCATTCCGAATCAACTGAAGTCTAGTTTCCAGTGGTGTTTGTTCTTTCTCCAGTTCTCTAACTGACGTTGCGGTGACTCTGCTAGCTGTTAAAGTTTTTCGAGGAGCCATGGCGGATTCAGGGTGTGAGGTTGTGAAATTATCTTCAGCGGAGTCAGGGAATTCTGTTTCTTGGAGTTCAAGTTCTCAGCAGAAGAGTAACCAAGAATCCTCGAGCTCCGAATTTATGGTGGAGTTACTCAGCATGGGTGAACGAGACATAGTGGCCTGTATTAATGGTTGATTCGATAGGGCTATTAAATTAGACTAGCCGGATATTGGCGCTTCGTCAGATGCATTACTTCTGGCAGCATGGTTATCTTTAGCCTTTATTGCTTTGTTATTATGGCGCTGCGATAGCTCGTTCATTGTGTTATGTCGACGAGCTTCTCTACTTATGTTTGGTCGGTCCGAGCTCCAATTTTCTGCCATGCCAGATTTTCTTCTGCAAACCATCGATGTTCTTGTCGATGCCTGTAATATCGACGGTTGTGCACCGGACTTCTTTCTCTGCTTTTTCCCTCCTTCTTCTGCCATTCTCTCGTCATTTCTGCTTTTGCCATGTTTTTCTATATTTGATTGATTGCTTATAGTACTCTCATTCGGTTATTTCTAACTGATTTTTTTTATTTTTTTTCCAATATTCATGATTTATACCTTTTAAGTCGGGCGCCGTTTACTGCTTTCTTGAAAATATTTCCTTGTAACGTTTTCAGTCAGACTGAGCCATTAGGATTTGAAATTTTGATGATATAGGATCCCATCCATTTTGTATGCAACTTCTTTGGATTCCCTTTTACTCGGCTATTATAGAGGAGTGCTAAATCTCCAACTGACAGATTCTTTTGTTTGATATTTCTATCATGCCATGCTTTCTGTTGATGTTTTTGCACTCTCTAAAGCTCTATTGCCAACTGTCGACTTTCATCCAGCTTCAACAACTGTAATAGTCGTTCATGTCGAGTGTCTTCGACATCGATATGTAGAGCTGTTGCAATGGTTGGTGCTTGTCGTCGAAAATGTAACGACATGACAGCCTCTTTCCCATAGACAAGTGAGAATGGTGTCTGTCTCATCGTTCTCTTATATGCTGTTCTATATGCCCAAAGGACAGTAGGTAATTTATCGTCCCAATCATCTTTCTCTATGTTGCAAATTTTCGTCAGTCCTTTTGTAAGTGTTTTATTGAATGATTCTACTGCGCTGTTTGACTGAGGATGATATGTTGTGCTTATTCTATGATCAACTACAAATTCCTTAGTCAATGCTTTAATGGTTTTACATACAAAGTGCGTACCTTGGTCACTTATCAATGTTATGGGGCATCCAAAATGCGTTATGATGCTTTCATAAATAAATTTAGCGGCAAATTCACTTGAACATGTTTCGACTGGTTCTGCTTCTGCCCACTTGGTAATGTATTCGACAACAGTGATAATATACCGAGCACCTGTTCGTCTTCCCACTACTGGAAATGGTCCAATAAAATCGATAGCCCAAATTTCAAATGTTTGGCTAGGGTTAATTGGGATCAATGGCATTTCTATTCTTGGTAGTGGTTGGCCCATGCGCTGACATTTATCACACTTAGATACAAACTCTCGACAGTCTTTATGAATTGTCGACCACCAAATTCCCGCGTGCAAGATTTTTCTAGTTGTTATGTCTACATGATAATGTCCTCCCGCTGGTCCAGCATGGGCTTCTGTAATTATATCCTGTCGTTCATTCTCCAGTTCACATCGATGTAGTATATCATCCAAGCCAATTTTATAAAGGAATCCATTGATTAAAGTGTAGGGGGCTGATTTCATTGCTAATATCTTCCTCTTTTTCTCATTCATTCCCTCTGGAGCTTGCCCATTTTTCGAGAAATTGTGCAATTTTCGTAAGTTCTGAAAGTACTGCTTCAATGCGAAACAAGTGTGCGTCTGGTAAGTCATCTTCAATTCCTGTCAGTTCTTCTCCTATGTCGACTCTTGATAGATGGTCTGGTCCAACATTAGCTTTTCTAGGTCAAATGATTACTTCGAATTCAAATTCTTGAAAGAGTAATAACCAGTGACATAGTCTCCCGTGATGCAATAGTTTATTGACTAAGTATTTTAAAGCTTGGTGATCTGTATAAAATACAAAGGGATTAGCCAATAAATAATGACAGTATTTTTGAAGGGAAAATACCATACCTAGTGCTTCTCTTTCAGTCATAGAATAATTTCTTTCAGCTTTATTCAATTTCTGACTGCTGAATGCATTAGGATAATCCATGTCATCGTCTCCGGGTTGTGTTAGAATGGCTCCCACTGCTATTCCAGATGCATCAATATGTACATGAAATTTCTTTGACCAATCCGGAAATCAGAGAATCAGTGCTTCGACCATTTTTCTTTTCAATGTGTTGAATGAAATGTCGCATTCCTCCGTCCATCTATAATCTCGATCATCTTTTAGCAATTCTTCAAGAGGATAAGTCATATCGGAATAGTGTCTAATAAAATTCCTATAATATCTGGTATGACCCAACAGGAGGCTTTAGGTCGAGGATAATTTTGATCTTCATGTACTCGACCTTGATTACTTCTTTGCAAACTACATGGTCAAGTAATATGCCGATAGGTGTCACGAAGATGCACTTTTTAATGTTCAGGGACAGTTGTATCTGTTGACATCTTTCCAACATTAGTCTGAGCCACTTGTAGTGATCTTTTAGCACTGTATAAATTATCCAATCATCAAAGTATACAGCCATGGTTTTGTAAATATATTATTGAAATGCTTTGACAACAATTCTTGAGAAGACCGCAGGTGCATTCTTCAAACCGAAAGGCATAACTTTATATGCAAATGACCCAAATTCACACACGAATGTTGTCTTTTTCTGATCTTCTTTTGCTATAGGTACTTGGTTGTACCTCAAGAATCCATCCGTGAAAGAATAACACTCATGCCCTGCAAGTTCATTAATAATTTCATCTGTAAAAGGGGTAGGGAAGGGATCTATTAGTGTTACCTTGTTCAGCTCTCGAAAGTCCACACAGATTCTCAGTCATGTCGGATCTTGCTTATTTGGATGAACGACCATAGGACTTTCCCACTTTGACTGGTCGATAGGATATATGATTCTTGCAGCAAGCATGTTATCGATCTCCTTTTTGACAATATCCTTATATTTGTGAGCAAGTTTGTAGGGTTTTTTTTTTCTTAACGGGTATGGCGTCAAGTTTAATATCAATTTTCATCTCACCCATTTCCTTTACTAGTCCTTTCAAGTCTTTGTAGTCTCGAGCAAAAAAGTCTTGAAATTCTTTGAGAATACTGGAGATTTCTGTTGTTTGTTCCTCATTCCATTTTCGGTCGGTCGTTGTTTGAAATATCTACTTCCTTTGTTTTAATCTTCACGTCCATCCATTCTGGTGCACGACTGTTACTTATCTGTTTTTCACCTTCTTTGATTTGTGTGAAAGTTGGTGGAAAGTCTTTTTCTGATAACCTTTTGGGTTCATCTTTTTCTACAATCTCTGTGCTTAAGATTTTTCTTACGGGCTTCGACACACTGGGATGATCCTTTCTCCATTGAAAACTTTTTACTATTGACATCTCTGTTTCTAGACTTAGTCTTGTCGAGTGTTGTTTTTCTGTCATCTTTATATTGTATCAGGTGTTAGGTGTGTGCATACTCTTCTGTTTGTCTCCAAGTGTTAATGTTTTTGTTGGATGCAGAAATTCTTTAATGCTTTTGCTTGCTTCGACCATTCTTTCATCTTGTGGATAAAATTGGAAATCCTTAATAAAATTTTCTTTTAGGTATTTCCAAAAGAAAGTTTCTCCTCTTGCTTCTTCCATCTTGTACCATTTGTTAGGTATATCATCAAGTGTTCTGGGGAAGAGGTGAGGCCATTTTCTATCATCTTCATAGCCTAATTTTCTCCATTATTTTTCACAACAGTCAATGTGAGCTTTAGGGTTTTGTCCTTGTGTAAACAAGGGAATGTCATCCTGAGTTGTCAATTTTCTTCCTCCAAACCTTTCTATGAAATATGTTGATGTGGTATTCCAATTTTGGTGTTTCGATTGATGAGTGTCCCACCATCTTGCAGCTTGACCAGTGAATGTCTCTACCAAACTTTGTAGTCACCCTTGCTCTCCGACATGTTTTGATACCTGTTCGACATGAACATCAGGTGAATCACATTCTTTATATCTTAATGTCGAGCTAATGTATTGTACATTTTTATCGGGAACAAGTGTTGGATATGCTTGCATTTTTTCGTTTGAAAATCATCAGTGTGTAAGATACTGAGAGACACTTCTTTATTTGCTTCCTTGAGATGGCTTCCACAGTCCAGCATTCTTTTGCTTGTAAATCATAATTCTCTATTTGCCAGTCATAGAGTTCTGTATCTGAATTGTATCCGAGCGAGATAGGATCTCCGAGATGAAGTTCTCCTTGGGTGTTTGGCTCAATGCGATCTTCATTATTGTCTATTTGGTAAAGCTGTCAAACATCATTATCTACTTCTGTATGTTCTGACCAAGGTTATCCCTGAGATGGGAAGATTGGTATGATAACCTTTTGACCGTTGCCTTTCAACTTGATACGGCTTTTATCTAAGGAAATTGAAGCCTTCATCTTTCGTCCCCGTGGTCGACCGACCAATGTAGGGAATGAGCTTGCATCATCTGTTGGGATGATGATTTCGAAGTCTTTTTTCAACGTGATACCTTTAATGGAAGTTTCGAATCCTTTCCATATTCCAATAGTCCTAATTAATCCTTGATTTGCAAGTTTTAAGTAGATGCCCGATTCCTGTAGTTGAGGTTGACCGAGTTGGTCCCAGGTATCACGAGTCATGATATTCACTTGGGATCCAAAATCTAGTATGACTTGTCATACATGATATCCATTGATGTCGAGATTGACTAATGGGTCGACATCATTTTTCTCTTTTTGTTTTATTCGGAAAATGTTTTTAGTTTGTCTTTGCTCGACATGTTTTAATTTATGTAATAGGTCAATCATTTTTCCTACAGCTTCTTCATTTGAAATTAATTTGAGCAATTCATTGAGAACATCTTCATGTGTTGCTAAGTCATGAAATATGTCGGATGCATCTTTGTACACATATTTTTGTTTTATAGGATTTGGATAATCCTCCTTATTGACAATTCTAGTTATCTGAGGTTTATCTTGACCAATCTGAGTGCCTTGCCTTGTTGCAATTTGCAAGTTTTTTGTATGAAGCACATCATTTGAATACAAGATAAAACATGAACATTCTTTTTATTATTTATTTTCTCGATCATGGTAGGGAAATCCTCTAAATAGTGATCGCCTACCCCACACTTTGTACAAAATTTAAGATCAGTTCTTTCCTTATAAGGGCATTCTGCATGTTGGTGATTCTCGTTGAAACATGTAAAACATGCACCAGGTCGAACAGATCGAATGCCTCGACCTCTACTACCATGGCCGCGACTCTGGTATCCACCGCCTCAATTGTAGCCACCGTATCGCCGATTGTATCGTCGATCATTATACCTTGGGTATATGTCATTCCTGTTTTGATTGTTCTGGTTATTTCTTCCATCATTTCTCTTGAATATGTCGTTTGCTAGATTGATGTCTTGGTTCTGTTCGACATAATTTGTCTGGTACACTGCATGATAATTTTGCCGATTTTTCAAGTTCAAATGACATTCTTCAATTGTATGTGTATTCACTTCACAAATTTGACACCATATTACCTTTTTATTTTTTAGATTGTATGGACAATCATTTGTGGTATGTGAATCATACTCCTTGCATAGATCGCAGAAACATCTAGATTGAATGAGTTTTACCTCTTGTTTCCGATCCTTAATTCAACAAGAATCTTTGGTATGTCTTGAAGCTCGACAAATTGTACACCATAGTTCTGGTCCTTTTAACGACATATTTTTGATAGCTTGTTCCATACTTTCAAGGAATTCGTTGACGTGTCTATCTATGGATACTAGAGGGTATTCATCATCCATTTCGATTTCTAGTGCTACTCTTAGTGCATCTACATATGTATTAACATTTTGTCGACAGACATGTATTCTGATTTTATTGATTAAACCAGAAATAAACCATTTGATTAATAGTTTTTCTTCGATTTCATAGTCTAATTTGCTCAGGAGGTCTTTAAACCTCTTGTCGTACTCCTTGATAGTTTCGGTCGGCTTTTGGACTATCGTCTTCAGTCATTCTGCCTCCAGGTATGTCGCATCTTCAATCATAAAAAAGGACAGAAAGCTTTGTTTGATTTGTGATTTTGTTGCATTTGGAGATTTTGCTATGTACCCCATGTACCATGTCAGTGCTTTTTTTCTTAACGAACCAACAAATTGAGCAATATGTCTTTCTTCATTGGTAATTTGATTGGCTATCCATATTGCTTCGCACACAAACCAATGTCTTCTTGGGTCTTCATCTCCTTCGTAGAACGGAAGGTGTGCTGTTGTGTGTGCCATGTCTATTGGTGTATTATTCTGAGAATTTGATGGAGGTGTGGGTGGGTTATTTCCACAATCAACACTTGGTGCTTCGTTAATTTGGATTAGCTGTCTTTCTGGACTTGGTTCTTTGTCTTCAAAATCAATAACTATATCTTCTTCGATATCGCTAGATCCGCCTTCTTCGACCACTTCTTTCGAAATCCAGTTAAAGTTTTGCTTGAACGGGATTTCACTAAATCTCGGGCTTTCCAACGTGCTTGTTGAGTCGCTCAAACTTGGTATTGGTAGGGGGGGCGCTTCCTCATGATCTGAGTACACCAGATGAAAACTTCTATTTGAAAATTCGGGTTGAAAAGATACCCAATTTCCTTCCTCTGGTTGTTGAATCAATAGTGTATTAATATCATCACCTTCTATGCTTTGACGACTCCAAATCCCCGACTAACCAGCATGGAGACGTAGATTTTTTTTGACAATTTCTTCCACCCGAACGCTTTATGTTAAACGAAATGGAGATGGAGTTGCTACCATTTCAGGTCTTTGAACTTGGAGAGCTCTACCATGCTCTATCCATAAGTCTTCATCCATCGGCGACAGTTCCTCTTCGACACGTCGATCATCGTGGGCTTGGCTTGATTCTGGTAGATTTTATTCTGCATTTGTCACAACATTTGATCCTCATGTCCTTCAGAGCACAATTGCCTGCTCCCGCGGCTCTTCACGTCGCTGCCTCCTCTTTTCTCTTTCGATTTTCTGAATATCTGGGGTGCTTTTGTGACTCAAGAGTCTGTCTTTGTCAGATTTTCTTCCACTGTTGGTCATGTCGTTTGTCATAGGTCAAGTTTCATCAAACTAGGTACATCAGAGCATGCTTCAACACCCCCCCAATGCCGACTCAAAGGTTTTTAGACTATTGGGGAAGTGCAGACCATCATTTGTTCATGAAAAATTCTCATTCGCATTCCTTTACAAATTTTTCCCACTTACGTTCTTTCTCCTCCCAATTAGAGTTTGGAAGGGGCGGAAGTAGCAACGGTCTTGTTTCGACAATATGTGCGATAACTTTGTCAATAAAAAATTTAAACAATAATGTCGGTAGAGAACATAGAAATTGATCAACTAATTTAGTGAAGAACTTTCTTCTTATTTCGTCTACCAAGACTCGATTTTCGATTGCTTGTTCTTCACAGAAATCTTCTGCAATCTTTTCTCACCACTCCGACAGATTTGTACATCCTTGATTGATCAGCTTCGACAATAGCTTCTGTTATGTTTCATCAACTGGTCTGTTCATCTAGAAGTTTCTTCAATGCGGTCAGTACGGACTCTACAAATTGCTCGTGGGTCTCAGAGAAGAATCGATCTCTTGCTTGGCTAATCGTCAGCTTATTACGTCGCGCATAGTTCTGTAAATACTTCACGATTCTCTTCTCCCACCATTCTCTAATCTTCTGTTCTGAAATCATAGGTCATGCTGCTAGTAATTTTTCATGTATCAACCGGAAACAAAACCAGATGTTGTAGTCCCAAGTTTCATATGGTTATCATGGATACACTACATAATATAATCAAACATATACAATGATACAGATACAAGAGATGAGATAGAGAGAGAGACAAGCCTTTATATTATCCAGCAAGAGTAGAATACATTCATAGAACCAATCTATCTTTTACATCGGCTCACCGGCCTAGATATATATATATATATGCAAATACAGTTACATAACCATTTGTCAGTTTATCCAACCGACCCAACCTATACTAGTCAACGCGACCTCTCGACATGTGCTGCAGAGTGGTCGGGCGGAGGGCCTAGTCGACAGGCCGACCTAGGCCCCTCCAATAGATTATATGGACTCATCCTTGTTATAATGGATTCTTAAGATAAATAAGTAACCATTAGGTTTACATCATTCCCCTCAACATATGTTACTAAATGAATGAAATTTTTTAAAGAAACATGTAACTAATGGAGATCCCGATAGCCAAAAAGAAGGTTGTTTCCCCATAATATTCATTTACAATGGGGGCTCGATTTCACAAATATTTGGTGTATGCATGGAGAAAGAGGAGAAATCAAGAGTTTGACTATTACTCAGATGTCTATAAAGTATTTCAAGAGTTTTCATGGTAGTCAAATACTGTGTTATTAATACTAAAAGAAAATTTGGTAGCCAAGAATCATCACAACTTTGAAAGATAAGCAATTTGAAGAAGAAAATGAAGTATCCCTATATAAAATTCGATTTTCATTAGTGAAGATACCCACATTGAAATTGAATGGGAAGGAAACAAGAGAAGTGAAATGGAAGAAGTGTTGAAATATTGTAACTTCAAAGAATATTATCTTTGTATTATTCTGGAGATGTTTTATTCCTCCAATGGGACTCTATTGTATATCCGGAGATGTTTATTCCTCCATTGGATTATGGGAACTAGGGTTATTAGATCTCCTATGTAGGGATCGGCCTGAAGTTATTTTATCGAAGGTTATTAGACTCAATTTGACAAGTCGGCCTCATAGGCTAAAAAGTCAGTTGGAAAACAAGTATAAGTAGAGGAGGTTGTTCCTCACTTAACTCACTTGTTCTCACACTTCTATTGTGCGCATAGGAGAGAGAGAGTTATGCATAGGAGGAGAAGGAGCTCTTGTTGTGGTCTACTATCTTGTATTGGGTTGATTATCTATATTGAGGAAAGCTTTGCTGGGTTTTCTACCCCATGAGGGTTTCCCACGGTATATCTGTGTCTATCTTGTGATTGTGTTTCTTTCAGTGATCTTGCTTGTGCATTTATGCTAGAATTTAACATGGTATCATAGATATCCTAAATAGGACATATTTCACAAGGTGAAAATATCTCTATCTCTCTCTCCGGTGAAAATTAGGGTTTCTGCAAAACATTGGTATTGTTGAATTTTGATTACATGGCTAGATAGCCCTTCTCAAAACCAATCTTTTGAGCCCTATATTGAACTTTTTGGTTGGGTAGAACTCCGGGAAAGTCAAACCCTAGTTTGACAAAAGTGAGATAAAACCATAAAACCAGAAAACCAGAACTAGAATTCTACTGCAGATCCGAAGTTCGTTGGTCAAGTTTGGAGGCTGAAAAATTGAAGTTTCCAGAAAGTAAGTACATCAGTCACCTCGCCTTAGTCAAGCCAATCTCCTGGTAAGGTGAGTTTTTCATTTTTGGAATTTTCAATTTTTAGTGACCCCCTGGGCAAGATGGCGCCAAGTACTAAGCTTGAAGACAAGCTAGAGGGTATAGAGAATTTTTGAGCATGGAAATATAGAATTGGTCTCATTCTTGAAGAGAATGATCTTTCCCATTATATCAAAGATGAGATTGTAGAACCTACAGAAGATGAAGCTAAAGAGAAGTACAGGAAAGATTTGATTAGGGAAAAGAGAATCAATGTTGATTCTATTAAGGACCACTTGATTCCCCAAGTGGCATCCAAGAAGACCCCAAAGGAAATGTATGATTCTCTCTCCAGAATGTATGAGGGAAAGAACATCAATAGGAAGATGAACCTGAGAGCTCAATTGAAGAACACCAAGATGAATAAAGGAGAATCTATTCAAGACTATTTCTCAAGGGTTTCTCAATTCAAAGAACAACTAGATGCTATTGGAGATACTCTTGATGAAGATGAACTAGTCATGATTGCTCTAAATGGTCTCACTAGACCTTGGGAGTCATTCATCCAAACCATGTGTGCCGAAAAAGAAAGTATGAATTTTGATGTGGTTTGGGAGGATTACATTCAAGAGGAAGCCAGGGTTGCCAACAGAGAAGCATTGCTCAAGGAAGATGACCAATCCTTGGCCACCCACACCAAGAGAAGAAGGAATCAATCCTACTTTAAGAAGGATAGTCACAAGGAGTCTCATCCTCCACAAATATTTCAAAAGAAAAGAGGATCTAATCAAAGAAGAGATTACTCCTCATTCCAATGTTTTACTTGTCACAAAATAGGACACATTGCTAAGGACTGTCCTCTGAAGAAGAAAAAGGGTACTCACCACAAAAGACATCAAGTACATCTTGTAGAAGATGATAGTGAAGAAGAAGTTGAAGAGGAAGAAAGGCCTCACAAGAAAAGACCTAGAAGAGAAGAAGAAGATGAAGAAAGGACCTTCTTCAAGAAAAGATCTAAAAGAAGTGAAGAAGAAGATGTAGAAGAGTATGTTCTATTCTCTGCACTCTCTGGATCTATAACACCTGGAGAAGGTACATGGGTTATTGATAGTGGTGCTTCAAAGCACATGACATGACAAAAGAAGACTCTATCAAAACTTGAAGAAAATACCTCCCCACAAAAGGTATCTCTAAGAGATAACTATCAATATTCCATCAAGGGAATTGGTGAAGCAAACTAGAAACTTGATTCTGGAACCCCCATGAAGATGAAGGAAGTTTTGTACGTTCCAAGATTGAAGAAGAGCTTGCTTTCCATCTCAGCATTGGACAAGAAAGGCTATAGAGTTGCATTCATTGATGGACAAGTATTAATGTGGTCCAAAGGTAAATCTATTAAGGATGCAATTGTCATTGGTGAAGAGGAAGGAGGTTTGTACAAGCTCAAGGGTCATCCAGAAGCTGCCCTTGTACATGAAGTCACTAGCCCAAATGAGCTATGGCATAGGAGACTTTCTCACATTAACTACAAGGCACTACCTCATGTAAGCAAGGTATTTGTAGGTCTACCAGACTTAAAGGTTGACCATGATGGCACATGCAAAGGATGTGCAAAAGGGAAGAACATCAAGAACCCATTTCCAAAGAGTGAAACAAAGACCAAAAGCATTTTGGAATTGATCCATTCAGATGTATGTGGACCAATGCCCTCCACATCTTTAAGTGGATACGAATACTATCTCACATTTATTGATGACTATTCAAGGAATACTTGGATATACTTCTTAAAAGGGAAGAATGAATTTTTTGGAAAGTTCAAAGAGTTCAAAGCATTGATAGAAAATCATTCAGAAAAGAAAATTAAAATACTCAGAACAGATACTGGCGGAGAATATACTTCAAAATATTTTGAAGATTTCTGTAAAGAAGCTGGAATCAAGAGAGAGCTAACTATTCCCTACAATCCCCCAAAAAATGGTGTTGCGGAAAGAAAGAATAGAACCATCATGGAAGCTGTAAAGACAATGATACATGATCAAGACCTACCTATGTATTTATAGGTTGAAGCAGCTAGAATAGAAGTCTATGTACAAAATAGACTATCCCATAGTGCTCTTGATTTCAAAACTCCAGAAGAAGTGTTCACAGGAAAGAAGCCTGAGGTAAGTCATCTTAAAATATTTGGATGTTCTGTATACATTCACATTCCAAAAGAAAAGAGAACCAAGTTGGATCCTTATGGAAAGAAGGGAATATTTGTTGGATATTGTGAATCATCCAAAACATTCAGAATTTACATCCCAGGTTTTCATCATATGGAAATTAGTAGGGATGTGACATTTGATGAAGAAGCAACTCTCAAGATATCCAGGAAGTGCCAACATGAAGAAATCTATGAAGAAGAAACACCTTCCAGGATCACAGAGGCTGCACCCATTCCTAAAGATGCTACACCTGAAGACCATGACTTGTTAGAACCACAAGAACCCCCCATTACAAACTTATCAAGAAAAAAAAGGCCAGCATGGGCCAGAGACATTATTCAAGGAGCTAAAAAGTATGGAGCTCCTGAAGGCTCCACTAGAGAAAGGAAGAAACCAAAGCTAGTATCCAACTATATGGCTTTGATGTGTAATCTAGTGGATTAGGAACCTACTAGCTATGAGAAGTAGTTTAGAAGAAAGAATGGGTAGAAGCAATGATAGAATAATACCAGTCAATAATGAAAAATGATGTTTGGGATATAGTTCCCAAACCAAAAGATAAAAGTGTAGTGTCCTCCAAATGGATATTCAAGATAAAACATGCTGCGGATGGTAGCATTGAAAAATATAAAGCAAGATTTGTAGCCAGAGGATTATCTCAAAAAGAGGGAATTGACTATGAAGAAACATTTGCACCAGTTGCTAGGTACACTTCCATTAGAGCTATCATGGCACTTGCATCAATGATGAAATGGAAACTACACCAGATGGATGTTAAGACAGCCTTCCTGAATGGTGTAATTGAAGAAGAAGTGTACATAGAACAATCACTTGGATTTGAGGTATAAGATGGAAGAACTCATGTATGCAAACTGAAGAAGGCTTTGTATGGGTTGAAGCAAGCTCCTAGAGCTTGGTACGGAAGGATTGACAGTTTCTTGACAAGCATGGGCTTTACCAAGAGTAAAGTTGATCCTAACCTTTATCTCAAAGTTATGAATAATGAACATGTTATATTATTATTGTATGTAGATGATCTATTTCTGACTGGAAATGAGAGACAGATTATCGAGTGCAAGAAGAAGCTCTCTTTAGAATTTGAGATGAAAGATCTCAGATTGATGCACTACTTGTTAGGCTTGGAAGTATGGCAAGACCCAAAAGGAATCTTTCTAAATCAGGGTAAGTATGCTATGGATATTTTGAAAAAATTCGATATGTTGGACTGTAAAGCCATGGCCACTCCCATGGACTCCAACTTGAAGTTATTAGTAGATAACTCATTAGAGTTAGTGGACATAACTCTGTATAGACAGATTATTGGATAATTAATGTATTTGACTAACACTAGACCAGACATATGTTTTGCTGTGAATACCTTGAGTCAGTATCTGGTGGAACCTAGAAGAGTTCACATGATAGCTGCAAAACATGTGATGCGGTACTTAAAAGGTACGATAAATTTTGGTCTTTACTATAGTGGAGATCATGATTTCAATTTGCATGGCTACACTAATGCTGATTGGGCAGGAAGTGTATCAGACAGGAAGAGTACATCAGGACGATGTTATTGTCTGGGATCTGCTATGATCTCGTGGTATAGCAGGAAGCAGTCTAGTGTGGCTCTCAGCACAACTGAAGTAGAATACATAGCTGCTTTCTCTGCCAATTGTGAAGCAGTATGGCTTCGTAAGTTATTATCAGGACTGTTTGACTTAGAGATGGAACCCACTATGATTCTGTGTGATAACCAGAGTTGTATCAAGATGACTGAGAATCCAGTATTTCATGATAAGTCAAAACAAATAGAGATCCATTTTTTCTATATACGAGATATGGTGCAAAAAGGAGCTATCAAGCTCGAATATGTGAGCACGGATGAGCTAGTTGCTGATATACTAACCAAACCTCTGTCTCGTGTAAAGTTTGAGCATTTCCGAGACAAGCTTGGTGTAGTTCAAAAGGACTCTCCTCGAAAGGGGGAGTGATATGATAGATGAAGATATCTTCGGGTACTGGTATCGATGTGGATACCTATATTGATGATGAGATTGCTTATCTAGATTATATGTTTGCTTGTATTGATGAGGATACTTGCATCTATGTTTTGTTTGCTTGTATTGATAAGGATACTTGCATCTATGTTATGTTTGCTTGTATTGATGAGGATACTTGCATCTATGTTTTGTTTGCTTGTATTGATAAGGATACTTGCATCTATGTTATGTTTGCTTGTATTGATGAGAATACTTGCATATGTACTTGTATTGATGAGGATACTTGTATTGATGATGTGTATACTTGTATTGATAAGCATACTTGTATTGATGATGTGTATACTTGTATTGATGAGGATACTTGTATTGATGATATGTATACTTGTATTTATGAGGATACTTGTATTGATGATACATACTAATGATACCTGTATTGATGAGGATACTGTATCGATGATGTTCCTACTTGTTTCAACGATAAGGTTGAAGATGAGGTTGCCTATTCCGACGATGAGGTTGATGAAGGATTGTATCATCCTTGGACTTCAGTCCTAAAGTGATCCGTAGACAGATGTCTTCGAGAATGCGGTTCCTAGCGAACAATGAGGATTATATCATCCTTGGACTTCAGTCCTAAAGTGATCCATAGACAGATGTCTTCGAGAATATGGTCCTTAGTGGACGTATATAGGGCTGCATCGTCCCTAAGCATTTGGTTCAAAATGTACATGACAGGATTGCATCATCCTTGGACTTATGTCCTAAAGTGATAGGGATTGATCATCCTGTAAGTGGATCAGGATTGCATCATCCTTGGACTTATGTCCTAAAGTGATAAGGACTAATCATCCTGTAAGTAGATTGGGATTGCATCGTCCCTAGACATGGTGAGGTGTCTTAAAGTGATAAGGACTAATCATCCTGTAAGTAGATTGGGATTGCATCGTCCCTAGACATGGCGAGGTGTCTTAAAGTGATAAGGACTAATCATCCTGTAAGTAGATTGGGATTGCATCATCCCTAGACATGGTGAGGTGTCTTAAAGTGATAAGGACTAATCATCCTGTAAGTAGATTGGGATTGCATCGTCCCTAGACATGGTGAGGTGTCTTAAAGTGATAAGGAATAATCATCCTATAAGTAGATTGGGATTGCATCGTCCCTAGACATGGTGAGGTGTCTTGAAGTGATAAGGACTAATCATCCTGTAAATAGATTGGGATTGCATCGTCCCTAGACATGGTGAGGTGTCTTAAAGTGAGAAGCATTGATCATCCTGTAAGTTGATCTGGATTGCATTGTCCATAGACATGAGAGATGTCTTAAAGTGAGAGGGATTGATCATACCGTAAGTGGATGAGGATTGTATCATCCTTGGACCTATGTCCTAAAGTGAGAGGGATTGATCATCCCATAATTGGATCATGTGTATTGCAGGATATGTTGTTGTTGTACTGATGATCGAGTGGATCCAGTTGATGATGATGCTGATGATCATGTGATGTTGATGATCGTGTGATGACGATGCTGATGATCATGTGATGACGATGTTGATGATCGTGTGATGACGATGTTGATGATCGTGTGATGAGGATGTTGATGATCGTGTGATGACGATGTAGCTGTTCGAGTGCTGCAGAAGATGAAGACTAAGTACTGAAGATGTTGATGTTCCAGTATTGAAGATCTTGAAGATGTTCTAGTAACTGCTTGAGTTACTGATGATGTATAAAGAAAGCTTCCAATGATTTATAGATGTATCATGTATCATGTAGTCGATGACTCCTTACTCCTGCAGTTGTTGTTATAATATCCTTCCAGTTAAGGGGGAGTGTTGAAATATTGTAACTTCAAAGAATATTATATTTGTATTATTTCGGAGATGTTTTATTCCTCCGACGGGACTCTATTGTATATCCGGAGATGTTTATTCCTCCATTGGATTATGGGAACTAGGGTTATTAGATCTCTTATATGGGGATCAGCCCGAAGTTATTTTATCGGAGGTTATTATACTCAATTTGACAAGTCGGCCTCACAAGGTAAAAAGTCAGTTGGAAAACAAGTATAAGTAGAGGAGGTTGTTCCTCACCTAACTCACTTGTTCTCGCACTTCTATTGTGTGCATAGGAGAGAGAGAGTTCTGCATAGGAGGAGAAGGAGCTCTTGTTGTGGTCTACTATCTTGTATTGGGTTGATTATCTATATTGAGGAAAGCTTTGCTAGGTTTTCTACCCCATGAGGGTTTCCCAGGGTATATCGATGTCTATCTTGTGATTGTGTTTCTTTTAGTGATCTTGCTTGTGCATTTATGCTAGAATTTAACAAGAAGATCAAACCATTGACCACATAAGAAAATAATGAGTCAAAATAAGAAGAATTAGGAACTATTAGGAGACTCAAAGCAAATTGAATTCCAAAACCCTAAGAATATGTGGAAAAAGGCATTACAAATTGAAAAACAATATTCTACCATAAGAGAAGCCATGGATGCAAGAGTTAGGAAAATGAGAAGGTAGCAACCCATGTAAAGGAAGACGATACATGAGTTGAGAATAGGGAAATATTTTGAATAGGCCATGGAGAAGCTGAAACATATATTCACTAAAGATGCCAAGAATAAAAATACATTAGAAATACAATTCATGAGACACAAAGTAAGAACAAGGAACACATCAATAGGTTGAATGAAAAAAATAGAAGTTATAGAAAGAAGAAAAAGATAGAAACAAAAAGGCTATTAACACAAAAGTTGAGAATAACATAAGTTACTAAGGATAAACCAATTCAGAAATACTAGAAAAAGACAAGTCAATTGAATTTGGAACTAATAAAGACCATAGGAACCAGGAAGGAAAAGGTCATGAAAAATTGGCTTCTGAACTTGTGACGAAGGATAATAAAATGCCTATAAAAAAATGAGTCAATGGATTGAGGGTGCGAAAGAAGGAAATAAAGAGCATTCGAATATTTAGACCATCGAGCTGATAAAATATTCAATGGAGGGGGATCCCATACAACCTACACCTATTGAATAGGAGAAGCAACTAACTAAACATGAAGAGGGCGATGGAGATTTAAGAGGAGAAGTGAAGACAGAATAGATTAACAAAAAAAGTATAGAAGAAAAATAAATGAAATTAAGGAGAGTAGGGTTTCATCTTCGGGTCATAAAAATAGGAGATAATTCAATAATGAAGAAATATATAACTTATTTGCTAAATAATTTCAAAGACCAAAGAGATAAAATTGTATATGGGAGATAAGATTATTACTCAAGTATTGTGTTTTTCCATAAAAAATTGTGTGAGATTTTCAACAAGGCAAAAGTTGAGAAACTATGGTAGTTTGTAGAAGAGGACAACCATTGTTTTGTTTGTACCTTTTTTTAGATAAGGTACAATGGGACAAGATAAAATTAGCTAGCCCCATTTGGGAATGAAAACCTTCAAATTTTCTCCCAAAATTGAAGTATGGTATAATTTACTAACAATTAGCAAATTCAAAGAGCATAAATCCTTTCAATAAGAATATCCCAAAGCTATTGAGAACCAAAATCCTCCCATTGGTAAGGTGTGATCCAAATTGGATGCTCAAAGAGTTGAAATGGTAGAGGTTAATTATCTAGTTATTGCATGCTTAAGAATCATTGTTGATTTACATGCTTGATTCCTATATTCATGCCTTGAGTGAAGCTCATGAATGCCTTTAAATTAGTTAAGACAAAGAAAACATACATAATTTTAGTCACACAAAGGTATGGACAAAAAACATGGAAGCTTGTTATTCTAGGATCTACACAATAATGGGCACATGCTGGGAAAAAAATGACTAAGGAAGGGTATCCATATATTTTATTGTGTTGAGATAAGTGCTAACTCCACACTCCTTAACAAAGGCCATGCAATGTAAGGAATGTAGAGGCTCACATGAAAATATTTGGGCTAAAAGGAAGGGATCTTGATTCTTTTTATTGCTACACACACTACATAAGTTATCAAGGCATAAGTTAAAAAACACAAGACTAAGAATTAACACCCATATAGACTAGCGTGCATGCAACAAATGGTAGTTATCATAGTGATTTTTCACTCCACATTTCGCACAAAGGGATCGAGAAAAAGGATAATGACCTACGATGTTTGAATTTGTAACAAAATCCACTTTATAACAAAGTATGTACCCTACGATAGACGAGGTGGCATATAAATTTGTATACATTGTGGACAATTGAGGATGTTGACACATGGATCCTCTGACTAATTATGAGATGCCACATGGTAGTGTAGGAAAATTAAATGTTTCTCAAAGTCAAAAGAAGTCAATATGCTAGGGAAATTGTAATCATCTCTTAAAAAATAGTTGGAAGGTCCTTCACATTCTACATACCATGAATAGTAAAAATAAAAGGGTGTTTGGAAAAGGAAAATAGGTTTCACAGGTTGGCTTGTTCATTCACTAGAACATGTTCATACATTAGAGAAGCTTCATTTGCAATCAATTTGAACACACACTAGAAAAGTTCAACTTTGAATGGTGAGATAGAGATTTATCCTATGTGTGTTGGACCAAGGAGAAACTAAAGGAGGTTTTGGTTCTTCCAAAGAAAAAATGGAAAATAGAAGAAGATAAGAGAGGCATTTTCTTCTTCATGAACTCATTCCCAAGAAGGGGGGTTTTTCAATTCATTCAACTCTTCATGGCTTTCCCAATTTGAGAGGGGAACTATGCAATGAGAGGAAGAGGAAAGAAACAATGATTCTCTTTTGTGTACTCTTCTTGAGCCAAAAATTAAATTATAATAGATTTTGGCATTTGGAGCCATTGACTATGGTTTATAGTGCATAAGGCTAAGTAGGGAAGTAAGTCATTAGTTCATTTGGAAGTTGAGAAGATACCCCTCTTGCAAATAATGAGATCAAAATTATAGGCATTGTGTCCAAGGATTATTTTCTATAACTGAAGCTATTGTTAGAACCCAAGTTCGAGGGCAAAGGATACAAAAAAATTGCTATTACAATATTTAATCACTATGTAACTAAATTAGGGATTCCTCTCCAAGTAGAAGAAATTGACGCATTTAATGATGCTTTGTCATAATAAATAGAAAACAATAATAAATGTTGCATCAATGTTTGTCATGTCTTCCTAGCTAATTCTTTCAAAATTAGGTTAAGGAGTTACCCTTTCCTTGGCCCTAAGTCACCCACAAATGAATAATAAAACTTCAGTTGAACTTGGTTTAGAATCTAATGCTTCACGAGATTCATAATCCTCCCTCTTGATGTTGGCTTTCCCATTTTGGTGTCTAGGGTATAATACTTTCTATTTTATAATGTGTGATTACATGAGTTTGTTATGTCAAGAAGGATATATTCCTAACAACTCCTAAGATAGAGATGAATTTGGGATAGATGAAGAGTGACCCTCATGGTATCACCCCCTTCCCTAGAACATCGAGTTGGAGAATGGATCAACCACTATCCATAAAAATGGTTGGTAATAATGGCCTCTTTTTCAACAACATGCCTTAGGATAATGGTTCAATCGAAAGAACCAACCCTTGGGGTTACTTAATTTCATATATAAGAATAAATATTGTGTTTTTTCAAAATATTTCTAAACGATATTTGAAAAAAAAGGTGGAATTGCTTGTGTGAGTCATGTTTGAGTCTGGAAACCCTCCCACACCGTCAATGTGTGCATCTAGTATAACCATGCAAAATTTCAATCCATACAAGCACAAATTGAAAAAATTTCAACGTTGGTCCCATTTAGTACATTAATTATTCTATAGGTTTGTTGGTTGATTTTTGAATTCTTTGTGTGAGTCATTTTTTAGTCTGGAAACCCTTCCACACTATAAATGCATGTGTCTAGTTCAATGATGCAAACTTTCAGTCCATACAAGCACAAATTGAAAAAAAATCAATGTTGGCCCCATTTAGTAGATTAATTATTCTATAGGTTTGTTGTTTGATTGCCAAATTTTTTGTGTGAGTCATGTTTGAGTTTGTAAACCCTCCCACACTATCAATGCATGTGTTTAGTCTAACCATGCCAAATTTCAGTCCATACAAGCACACTTTGAAAAAAATTCAACGTTGGCCCCGTTCAGTACATTAATTATACTATAGGTTTGTTGTTTGATTGTCGAATTGTTTGTGTGAGTCACATTTGAATCTTGAAACCTTCCCACACCATCAATACATGTGTCTAGTCTAACCATGCCCAATTTCTATCCATACAAGCATAAATTGAAAAACTTTCAAAGTTGGATCCATTCACATGACAATTATAATATGCAGGGTCAAGTACATGAGCATGCACACCTTATTTTTGGGTTACTAAATGTCATATAAAATAGAAGGAGAAATACTTAGCATGATAATTGTGCATTGTTGAGCATTGGTTGTCATTGATGTCAACTAAATATGATGTCAATTGTTTGACCATCATCCAATGTCAAATAGGATGTCAAATAATTCAGTATGAGTCATTAATATCAACACAAGTCAAAGTGGATACATAAGTACAACATAAATATGAAGAAGCCACTTTGAGGAAGTCTATTGGAAATCCAACAGAAATATGAAGAAGCCACTTTGAGGAAGTCTATTGCGCATGATGAAGAAAGATTGAATATTAGAAGTATATGTGTAAGAAGTGAAGGTGGTTGATATGCAACTTTGGAGTATATACAAAAGCATAAACATTTGAAGAGGACAAGAAGAATATATGTGGACGATGAATGAGAAGACATGGATGCCAATATGAAAAAGTATATCTAATTACTGCATCAATTTTGTCTGAAGATGTTTACAATGTCTTGAAGCTTATCTATAAGAAAATATGTGAATCAAGGATGCATTAAGCATGCAACTTTGGAGTATATCTATGGGGCGTATTCATGAAGAAGATATCAAGGAGACAGTGTACATGATCTTGTTTGAAGAAGTACATAATCTGACACTTCATACAGATCCAAAAGGATACTCCATGATGATACACTTCAAGAAGAAACACAATGAATGTACTCTACATCATGAAGTCATTGCACAGACATTGAGTCCACCAAGTCATACTCTATCATGCAAAGGAGTTGGTTGGACAATGATACAAGTGCCCAAACTTACAAGAAAATGATTGGACCAGAGGGACAAGAAATCTAGCAAGTCTATGTGTTGCTTGGTTGATATTTGGGAGTGCGCTGAAAGAAAGGAACAATAGATGGACGAACAATCCTAAAAGCGCGCAAGCACAACAAATCAGAAGATGACTTCAAGTGGTGAGAAGTGCACAAGTTCCTAAATGGGTACGATCAGTTGAAGACCACAATGGAAACATACCATAGCCGACAAAGAGAAAGTGCGCAAGTCCCACAAGCATGAATAAGGTAGAGGTCAAAGTCCCACAAATGAAATGTAGGCATGTGCGCAGGTTCCATAAGAGTTTCAATACAAAAAAATCTCATCATCCAACTACAATGATGACTATGGGTCACAAAACCACTAAGAAGAAGCCGAAGAATCCGCAAACTATGCAAGTTGGTAATAACACAATGGCGCATTACCCACAAGGGATGGTACTGTTGAAATATTGTAACTTCTAAGAATATTGTATTTATACTTTATTATTATGGAGATGTTCCATTCCTCTACGGAGACCCTATTGTATATTCGGAGATGTTTATTCCTCCGAGAGAGTGTGGTAACTAGGGTTATTAGATCTCCCATGTGAGGTTGGCCCTGAGTTAGCTGTTTAGGGGTTATTAGACTCTCTTAGGAGAGGTTGTCCCCATTAGGGTGAAAAGTTAGTTATAACACAAGTATAAATATAGGAGGTGTGTTCCTCATTTATACCATTCATTCACTCACTTGTGATTGGCGCATAGGAGAGAGAGAGAGATCTGCATAGGAGGAGAAGGAGCTCTTGTTGAGGACTACATCTTGTATTGGGTTGATTATCTATATTGAGGAAAGCTTTGCTGGGTTTTCTACCCCATGAGGGTTTCCCAGGGTAAATCTTTGTCTATCTTGTGATTGTGTTTCTTTCAGTGCTCTTGCTTGTGAAATTAGGCTAAACTTAACATGGTATCAGAGCTAGCCTGAATAGGACATCTTTCACAAGGTGAAAATACCTCTCGCTCCTCCTCCGGTGAAAATTAGGGTTTCTGCAAAAGTTGGAATTTTTGGATTCTGATTGCATGGCTGGATAACCCTCCTCAAAATCAATGTTTTGAGCCCTAGATCAAAATTTTTGAGTGGGTAGAACTTCGAGAAAGTCAAACCCTAGTTTGGGTTTTGGACCAGAAAACCAGAAAAACCAGTAAACCAGGAAACCAGAAAAAGTGCGCAGCTGTGCACCGGTGAACCAGAAAAGCTGCGAACCTGTGCACCAGTAAACCAGAAAAGTGAAGACCAGAAAACCAAAAATTCTGTTGCAGATCCGAAAGGTGAAAAGCTGAAGTTTCCAAAAGCAGAACACACCAGTATTCTCAATTCAATCAAGCACATCTCCTGGTAAGTGTTATTCTATCTCTTGAGAAACTTCAATCTCTATGACCCCCTGGATAAGATGGATCCAAGCACTAAGCTTGAAGACAAGTAAGAGGATATAGAGAATTTCTAGGCATGGAAATATAGGATTGGTCTCATTCTTGAAGAGAATGATCTTGCCCAATATATCAAAGATGAGGTTGCATAACTTGAGGAAGATGAATCCAAAGAGAAGCATAGGAAGGACTTGATTAGGGAAAAGAGAATCATTGCTAATTCTATCAAAGACCACTTGATTCCCCAAGTGGCATCCAAAAAGACTCCAAAGGAAATGTATGATTCCCTCTCCAGAATGTATGAGGGAAAGAACATCAATAGGAAGATGAACCTGAGAGCTCAATTGAAGAGCACCAAGATGAATAAAGGAGAATCTCTTCAAGACTATTTCTCAAGGGTTTCCCAGTTCAAGGAACAACTAGATTCTATTGGAGATACCCTTGATGAAGATGAACTAGTCATGACTACTCTAAATGGTCTCACTAGATCTTGGGAGTCATTCATCCAAACTATGTGTGCCAGAAAAAAAAGTATGAAGTTTGATGTGGTATGGGAGGATTGCATTCAAGAAGAAGCTAAGGTTGCCAACAGAGAAGCCTTGCTCATGGAAGATGACCAATCTTTGGCCACCCACACCAAGAGAAGAAGGAATCAATCCTACTTCAAGAAGGATAGTCACAAGGAGTCTCAACCTCCACACAGATTTCAAAAGAAAAGTGGAACTAATCAAAGAAGATATTACTTCTCATTTCAATGTTTTACTTGTCACAAAATAGGACACATTTCTAAGGATTGTCCTCTAAGGAAGAAAAAGGATTTTCACCACAAAAGACATCAAGATCATCTAGTAGAATATGATAGTGAAGAAGAAGAGGAGGAAAGGCCTCAAAAGAAAAGATCTAGAGTAGAGGAAGAAGAAGATGCAGAAGAGTGTGTTCTATTCTCTGCACTCTCTGGGGCAGTAACAGCTGGAGAAGATACATGGCTCATTGATAGTGGTGCTTCAAAGCACATGATAGGACAAAAGAAGACTCTTTCAAAACTTGAAGAGAAGAACTCTCCACAAAAGGTATCCCTAGGAGATGACTATCAATATCCCATCAAGGGAGTTGGTGAAGCAAGTTACAAGCTTGATTCTGGAACCCCATTGAAGATGAAGGAGATCTTATATGTACTAGGTTTGAAGAAGAACTTACTCTCTATCTCAACTTTAGATAAAAAATGATATAGGGTTTCATTCATAGATGGGAAAGTACTCATGTGGCCCAAAGGAAAATCGATTGAGGATGTAATTGTTATTGGTGAAGAGGAAGGAGGTCTATACAAACTCAAGGGCCATCCAGAAGCTGCCCTTGTACATGAAGCCACTAGCCCAAATGAGCTATGGAATACGAGGCTTGCTCACATTAACTACAAAGCACTACCTCATGTGAGCAAGGTAGTTATAGGATTACCAGATTTAAAGATTTATCATGATGGCACATGCAAAGGATGTGCAAAAAGGAAGAATATCAAGAATCCATTTCCAAAGAGTGAAACAAAGACTAAGAGTACTTTGGAATTAATTCATTCAGATGTATGTGGACTAATTCCCTCCACATCTTTGAGTGGATATGAATACTATCTTACATTTATTGATGATTATTCAAGAAAGACTTGGATATACTTTCTAAAAGGAAAGAATGAAGTCTTCAGAAAGTTCAAGGAGTTCAAAGCCTTGATAAAAAATCATCCAGAAAAGAAAATCAAAATACGCATGACAGATAATGGCGGAGAATATACTTCAAAGGACTTTGAAGACTTTTGTAAAGAAGATGGAATCAAGAGGGAACTAACCACTCCCTACAATCCTCAACAAAATGGTGTTGCGGAGAGAAAGAATAAAACCATCATGGAAGCTGTAAAGACAATGATACATGATCAAGACCTACCTATGTATTTATGGGCTGAAGCAGCTAGGACAACAGTCTATGTGCAGAATAGACTATCTCATAGTGATCTTGATTTCAAAACCCCAGAAGAAGTGTTCACAGGAAAGAGACCTGAGGTAAGTCACCTCAAGATATTTGGATGCACGGTATACATTCACATTCCAAAAGAAAAGAGGATGGGAAGAAGAAAATTTTTGTTTGATATTGTGAAGCATCCAAAGCATTCAGAATTTACATCCTAGGTTTCCATCATATGGAAATAAGTAGGGATGTGACATTTGATGAAGAAGAAGCTCTCAAGAGATCTAGGAAGTGCCAGTATGAAGAAGTATATGAAGAAGATGCACCTTCTAGAACTGTAGAGGCTGTACCCAACCCTGAAAATGTAACACCAGAAGACCATGACATGTTAGAACCACAAGAACCCCCTATCACAAACATATCAAGAAAGAGAAATCCAGCATGGGAAAGAGACATTATTCTAGGAGCAGAAAAGTATGGAGTTCCTGAAGGCTTCACCAGAGTAAGCAAGAAACCAAAGTCATTTTCCAACTATATGGCTTTGATGTGTGATTTGGTAGATCAAGAACCCACTAGTTATGAAGAGGCATCTCATAAGAAAGAGTGGGTAGAGGAAATGACTGAGGAGTACCAGTCAATAATGAAGAATGATGTTTGGGATATAGTTCCCAAACCAAAAGACAAAAGTCTGGTATCCTCCAAATAGATATACAAAATAAAGCATGCTGCAGATGGTAGCATTGAAAAACATAAGGCAAGGTTTGTGGCCAGAGGATTCTCTCAGAAAGAGGTAATTGACTATGAAGAAACATTTGCACCAGTTGCAAGGTACACTTTTATTAGAACCATCATGGAACTTGCATCCACTATGAAGTGGGAATTACACTAGATGGATGTAAAGACATCCTTCCTGAATGGTGTGATTGAGGAAGAAGTGTACATAGAACAACCACAAGGATTTGAGGTGGAAGATGGAACAACCCATGTGTGCAAACTGAAGAAGGCTTTGTATGGGTTGAAGCAAGCTCCCAAAGCTTGGTATGGAAGAATTGATAGTTTCTTGACAAGCTTGGGATTTACCAAAAGTAAAGCTGATCCTAATCTTTATCTCAAGGTTATGGATGATGAACCTATCATATTGTTGCTATATGGGGATGATCTATTTCTGACTGGAAATGAGAAACAGATTATTGAGTGCAAGAATAAGCTCTCTTAAGAGTTTGAGATGAAAGATCTCGGATTGATGCACTAATTCCTAGGTCTAGAAGTGTGGCAAGGCCCAGAAGGAATATTTCTCAACCAGGGTAAGTATGCCATGGAAATCTTGAAAAGATTCGATATGTTGGAATGCAAAGCCATGGCCAACTCCATGGATTCCAACTTGAAGCTGTTAGCTGATGACTCTTCATAGTTAGTGGATGTGACTCTGTACAGACAAATTATTGGGTCATTAATGTATTTGATGAATACCAGGCCAGATATATGCTTTGCTATGAACACCTTGAGTCAGTATCTAGTGGAACCTAGACGAGTTCACCTAATAGCTGCAAAGCATGTGATGAGGTACCTAAAGGGTACGATAGATTTTGGTCTATGTTATCGTGGAGATCATGACTTTAGATTGTACTCTTCTTGTCTGATACACTTCCTACCCAATCAACGTTTACCTACTGAAATATGCTACTCTGCTTCAGTAGACCATCGTACACCCTCAAAAAACCTTGCAAACGCTGGTTGTAAGCATGAAAGTTGCATATTATGTGCTACTCCACTTAAGAAAACTCATGTACATCTTAAAATGTAATAAAAAATATATCAATTTGACGAATTGGGATTAGTTGAAGTTGGTTTTGCAACTTCCCCAACTTCCCAATCAAACTACCTCTCGATCCAAACTGCTTACCTGGTCTCATAAATACAAGGGGGATAGATGAGAGAGAAGACTAGTTAGACTCAATTAGAGAACTAGGAGGAGAAACTATGCATTAAGGGTTGTTATGCTGGAGGAATTCCAAAGTTAGTGTAAAGAGCAGGAGCCCAGGATCCGATTGCACAAGCACTCTGAATGATCAGGTATAATTGTACTGATTATTGCTTTTTGACAATAAAGGTGGAAATACCCTTCCTGTCTCAATCAAATGTCTAATGGATTGCATATTTGTTTGGATTAAATGCTTGATTATATTTGATGTCTAAATTGCATTTCAATTTCATCATTGTTTTATCAATCAAGATATGCTGAGGAAGGTATCTTTTGTATTGTAGGTTCACCAAACGGAAGATCAAGTGGAGGATCGATCGAAGGAGCAAGCGAAAGTGTCATGTCCCAAATTTGGTATTGGGTCACAATGGCCTAATCACATTGGCCCTATTCATTAGAGTTTGTCAAATTGATGCTAAAGGTCAAATAATTGCCAAGGAGGAAAATTACTAGTTTCCTAGGTTTGGGGTGGAAGCTTTGGGATTTGGAATAATGGGGATAATAAATTATTTTTGAACATTAGAATGGCATAAATATTTAATAAAGGAGCTAAATAAATATATACAAGTGAAAATCAAAGTGGCATTTCATCATGAAGACACATGGAGGAAGTGGGACCCACATATGGCTAGATTTCCCCACTACATTTGGCATCATTCTCTCACCAATTCGAATTCAAGGTGAATGGTAACATACTTGGGGGAGTCCAAAAGGTATTATTCATTGCATTACTCATCCAAGGTCGAAATATAGAGGAAGAGTAACTCCCATGGAAGAGGAAGAGGCAATTTGGAGCTAGTGAGACACTTGGGCTAGATTCCCTAGCTCTATGACAACAATGATGAAGATGCTATGACACCTATGACACAAATCAGACCTGAAGGCTGACATATGACATATATGACATGTCAGGGCTAAAAATAGACTCCAAGAGGGCGCTCAAGGGTGTTAGGGCAGCTAAGATGCTTCCACATGTGATTTGGTGGAAGTGGGAGACTAGGAATTGTTGTACAAGTGGCGTTCTTTGGAATCTCTTCCCAACATGAGTTGGCATGAGTCTCTTGGAAGGAATTCGACCCATGGAGGACATTAGAAGTTTATAAATGTCAATAACAAAGAATGAAACCAGCTTTTGATCATTTGTATAATTTGCAATTGCATTTGTGAAGAGGGAGAGCTAGTGGATGACTAGTTTCTTGCCTTAGCCAATTTCGAGGGTGAAAGATTCCCATCCAAGTTGGTAATTGGAAAGGCCATTCAGACCTTTCATTTGGAGATTTAATGGAGTCTTTATTTTCAGGTGTAAGCTACAGGGAAGCTCATGGTCTCTTCTATTGCATCTCACTCCTTCAACCATTTCCAGTTTTGATGGCATATTCTTGATCCTTGAGGGAGGGCGTTTTTGGTGAGCTATTGTACTCTTTGGGGAAGATTTTAATGCCCAATTTCTTTTGTAATATGAATTAAATACTCTGTTGTTCATCTCCAAAAATTTTCAGGTCTAAATTCCAAGTAGAAATGTATAAATCTCATTTTTAATGGAAGAACAATGCCATTTCCCCACTACCTTGTTGTGAGCCAATGTATTGATGATGATTTCGAATGAATGGATGATTATATGATATATTTGTGATCAATATACTGCCATGGATGTATTCTACAAGTTTCATGTACTGTACTTGAGCATTTGAAGCATTTTTACTTAGTTTAGTTGTATTGGGAGGTGAAATAGTGCCATTTCCCCAAGGGTCGAATCGGGGATTTTTGCAGTTGAATGGGAGAGGGTGAGAACAGTTGTAATAATACATTAATGGTGCATATGATACTTTAATAACATACTTAACACATTACATACCTCTGTTCATAAATTTGAGTGGGTTTGGAGGCATTTTCATTGTTTACCCCAGGGGGATTTGAACCCCAAATTACTAGTAAAATTGCATAATTGGTCCAGAATATTAAGAGAGTTTGAAGAGGTATTTTGGTGGCCATATGTAATCCATAAACATCATATTCAAGTTATAATATCATTCATACACCTTCCTTGAATATTTGAAGGCATTTGGAGTCAATTTGAGACCTAGAGACCAATACTAGTCAAAGGAAAATCACTAGTAAAGTTACCTACATTGATCAGAATTGAAAGAGGATTTGTGGAAGTATTTTAAAGGTCAAAAGGCATCCATGAAACACATATTTATGTTCTAATATCATTCATACACCTTCTCAGAATATTTGGGATCATTTGGGGCAAATTTGGGACCTAGAGATCAAAACTAGTCAAAGGTCGAACAAGGGAAAAAAAGTGGAAAATTGCAATTTTAATAAAATTCCTAATAAGGGACATTGCAGTGGTATCAGAGCATGGTCTTGGAACCTGATGTGGTATAACATTAATGAAGACCAGGAGTCAAAGAAATAAGCCACCACCCTTAGAAACTGAAACTGGATGTACTTTGGTGAAAGGGAAGAAATAGGAGAAGAAGTGCATTCATTGGTCACCATGAGTAAGGATGAGAAAGGAACCTCAGAGGAGAATGAGGAGTTTAGAAAATTATTGGAACCTTCCTTTGAAGACAAGTGGAGGCAATACTTTCAAGAGTTCAAATTTTTGCTTAGTGAAATTGGAAGCAACTCGGAAAAAATAATGAGCAATGGTTCTCTTTTCAAGGAAAAGGATGAAACAGTTTATGCCACAAAAGAGGAACCTAATGTAATTGTGGAACATGAGGTACATGTTGATATGCAGGTGCTTGAAGATGCTACACTAAAACAAGAAGAAGGACAAGAACTTGTCCTTGTTCAAAGGGATTATGAGTTGCCTCATGGAGAGAATTGCAAAGCCTTGGAAGAGGTACATGATCTCACAATAGTTGGACCAAGCAATTATGGAGAAGATGAATTAAATATTTCAATGGGTAAGAGTTGTAAAGAATTAAAGTTGGTTCATAATTCCTCACCCCACACTTCTTTTCCAACCACATCACTTTGGGATGAAAATTGGGTGAAAGGTTTTTTTCTAGTGGTGCCACATGAGGGGTATGAAACTCCTACCTCTCCTTTTGATGATGACATGAATAGAGCACCTCATTATTTATAATTTCAGCAGCATATTGCTTTACCTTATGATGATACATATCCTCATGGATGTATGGATGAGACTTCTTTGAGTCCTTTGAAGTCTCCTTGTTTTTCCTACTCATTATTTGGTTCAGATTTTAGTGGAGATTCTTCATTCACTTCTTGGATGAAAGAATACATGGTTGAATATTTTGATGCATATCACATCCTTTTGGAGCAGCATTATAGGACATGGGATCCTCACCTATGTCATTGGAGCAGATTTGATTGGTCACTTGAAGATTGTATGCACTTGGAAAATCGTGGTCTACTTGCTTGGAGGTACAAGCACTTTCATGATTCTTTGATGAAGCACCTCCTTGATGTACATTTTCATTATGTAGTTATGTACTTTGATGATATATATTTTGGACTCATGATGTTTGGAAGAATGCATACAAGAAAATGGGATCCAGGAATCATCTTATATGATGGTATGGGTTGGAGAGAACTCTTCATTGTTGGGGTGCAATACAAGCAATGGGACCCTGGAATAATTTTTATCTCATGGGTTTCATATTTTTGGGGAAGCAAGCGGTATGGGAGATGGATTCCCCACTTAATAAAGTGATTTTAATCAGAGTAGTGCAGCAGCAAGCATGGTGGTTCCTCTCTAAAATCTTCATGGAAACTCAAAGACTCAAGGTTGGGCAATTCAATGGCAACTTCAAAGAATTATACAGAAAGCAGGTTCTTCAACACCCACATTTAAAATTGCTTGAGGACAAGCAATATTGGGAAGGGAGGATTTGTCATGTCCCAAATTTGGTATTGGGTCACAATGGCCTAATCACATTGGCCCTATTCATTAGAGTTTGTCAAATTGATGCTAAAGGTCAAATAATTGCCAAGGAGGAAAATTACTAGTTTCCTAGGTTTGGGGTGGAAGCTTTGGGATTTGGAATAATGGGGATAATAAATTATTTTTGAACATTAGAATGGCATAAATATTTAATAAATGAGCTAAATAAATATATACAAGTGAAAATCAAAGTGGCATTTCATCATGAAGACACATGGAGGAAGTGGGACCCACATATGGCTAGATTTCCCCACTACATTTGGCATCATTCTCTCACCAATTCGAATTCAAGGTGAATGGTAACATACTTGGGGGAGTCCAAAAGGTATTATTCATTGCATGACTCATCCAAGGTCGAAATATAGAGGAAGAGTAACTCCCATGGAAGAGGAAGAGACAATTTGGAGCTAGTGAGACACTTGGGCTAGATTCCCTAGCTCTATGACAACAATGATGAAGATGCTATGACACCTATGACACAAATCAGACCTGAAGGCTGACATATGACATATATGACATGTCAGGGATAAAAATAGACTCCAATAGGGCGCTCAAGGGTGTTAGGGCAGCTAAGATGTTTCCACATGTGATTTGGTGGAAGTGGGAGACTAGGAATTGTTGTACAAGTGGCGTTCTTTGGAATCTCTTCCCAACATGAGTTGGCATGAGTCTCTTGGAAGGAATTCGACCCATGGAGGACATTAGAAGTTTATAAATGTCAATAACAAAGAATGAAACCAGCTTTTGATCATTTGTAGAATTTGCAATTGCATTTGTGAAGAGGGAGAGCTAGTGGATGACTAGTTTCTTGCCTTAGCCAATTTCGAGGGTGAAAGATTCCCATCCAAGTTGGTAATTGGAAAGGCCATTCAGACCTTTCATTTGGAGATTTAATGGAGTATTTATTTTCAGGTGTAAGCTACAGGGCAGCTCATGGACTCTTCTATTGCAGCTCACTCCTTCAACCATTTCCAGTTTTGATGGCATATTCTTGATCCTTGAGGGAGGGCGTTTTTGGTGAGCTATTGTACTCTTTGGGGAAGCTTTTAATGCCCCGTTTCTTTTGTAATATGAATTAAATACTATGTTATTCATATCCAAAAAATTTCAGGTCTAAATTCCAAGTAGAAATGTATAAATCTCATTTTTAATGGAAGAACAATGCCATTTCCCCATTACCTTGTTGTGAGCCAATGTATTGATGATGATTTCGAATGAATGGATGATTATCTGATATATTTGTGATCAATATACTGCCATGGATGTATTATACAAGTTTCATGTACTGTACTTGAGCATTTGAAGCATTTTTACTCAGTTTAGTTGTATTGGGAGGTGAAATAGTGCCATTTCCCCAAGGGTCGAATCGGGGATTTTTGCAGTTGAATGGGAGAGGGTGAGAACAGTTGTAATAATCCATTAATGGTGCATATGAGACTTTAATAACATACTTAACACATTACATACCTCTGTTCATAAATTTGATTGGGTTTGGAGGCATTTTCATTGTTTACCCCAGGGGGATTTGAACCCCAAATTACTAGTAAAATTGCATAATTGGTCCAGAATATTAAGAGAGTTTGCAGAGGTCTTTTGGTGGCCATATGTAATCCATAAACATCATATTCAAGTTCTAATATCATTCATACACCTTCCTTGAATATTTGAAGGAATTTGGAGTCAATTTGAGACCTAGAGACCAATACTAGTCAAAGGAAAATCACTAGTAAAGTTACCTACATTGATCAGAATTGAAAGAGGATTTGTGGAAGTATTTTAAAGGTCAAAAGGCATCCATGAAACACATATTTATGTTCTAATATCATTCATACACCTTCTCAGAATATTTGGGATCATTTGGGGCAAATTTGGGACCTAGAGATCAAAACTAGTCAAAGGTCGAACAAGGGAAAAAAAGTGGAAAATTGCAATTTTAATAAAATTCCTAATAAGGGACATTGCAGTGGTATCAGAGCATGGTCTTGGAACCTGATGTGGTATAACATTAATGAAGACCAGGAGTCAAAGAAATAAGCCACCACCCTTAGAAACTGAAACTGGATGTACTTTGGTGAAAGGGAAGAAATAGGAGAAGAAGTGCATTCATTGGTCACCATGAGTAAGGATGAGAAAGGAACCTCAGAGGAGAATGAGGAGTTTAGAAAATTATTGGAACCTTCCTTTGAAGACAAGTGGAGGCAATACTTTCAAGAGTTCAAATTGTTGCTTAGTGAAATTGGAAGCAACTCGGAAAAAATAATGAGCAATGGTTCTCTTTTCAAGGAAAAGGATGAAACAGTTTATGCCACAAAAGAGGAACCTAATGTAATTGTGGAACATGAGGTACATGTTGATATGCAGGTGCTTGAAGATGCTACACTAAAACAAGAAGAAGGACAAGAACTTGTCCTTGTTCAAAGGGATTATGAGTTGCCTCATGGAGAGAATTGCAAAGCCTTGGAAGAGGTACATGATCTCACAATAGTTGGACCAAGCAATTATGGAGAAGATGAATTAAATATTTCAATGGGTAAGAGTTGTAAAGAATTAAAGTTGGTTCATAATTCCTCACCCCACACTTCTTTTCCAACCACATCACTTTGGGATGAAAATTGGGTGAAAGGTTTTTTTCTAGTGGTGCCACATGAGGGGTATGAAACTCCTACCTCTCCTTTTGATGATGACATGAATAGAGCACCTCATTATTTATAATTTCAGCAGCATATTGCTTTACCTTATGATGATACATATCCTCATGGATGTATGGATGAGACTTCTTTGAGTCCTTTGAAGTCTCCTTGTTTTTCCTACTCATTATTTGGTTCAGATTTTAGTGGAGATTCTTCATTCACTTCTTGGATGAAAGAATACATGGTTGAATATTTTGATGCATATCACATCCTTTTGGAGCAGCATTATAGGACATGGGATCCTCACCTATGTCATTGGAGCATATTTGATTGGTCACTTGAAGATTGTATGCACTTGGAAAATCGTGGTCTACTTGCTTGGAGGTACAAGCACTTTCATGATTCTTTGATGAAGCACCTCCTTGATGTACATTTTCATTATGTAGTTATGTACTTTGATGATATATATTTTGGACTCATGATGTTTGGAAGAATGCATACAAGAAAATGGGATCCAGGAAGCATCTTATATGATGGTATGGGTTGGAGAGAACTCTTCATTGTTGGGGTGCAATACAAGCAATGGGACCCTGGAATAATTTTTATCTCATGGGTTTCATATTTTTTGGGGAAGCAAGCGGTATGGGAGATGGATTCCCCACTTAATAAAGTGATTTTAATCAGAGTAGTGCAGCAGCAAGCATGGTGGTTCCTCTCTAAAATCTTCATGGAAACTCAAAGACTCAAGGTTGGGCAATTCAATGGCAACTTCAAAGAATTATACAGAAAGCAGGTTCTTCAACAGCCACATTTAAAATTGCTTGAGGACAAGCAATATTGGGAAGGGAGGATTTGTCATGTCCCAAATTTGGTATTGGGTCACAATGGCCTAATCACATTGGCCCTATTCATTAGAGTTTGTCAAATTGATGCTAAAGGTCAAATAATTGCCAAGGAGGAAAATTACTAGTTTCCTAGGTTTGGGGTGGAAGCTTTGGGATTTGGAATAATGGGGATAATAAATTATTTTTGAACATTAGAATGGAATAAATATTTAATAAAGGAGCTAAATAAATATATACAAGTGAAAATCAAAGTGGCATTTCATCATGAAGACACATGGAGGAAGTGGGACCCACATATGGCTAGATTTCCCCACTACATTTGGCATCATTCTCTCACCAATTCGAATTCAAGGTGAATGGTAACATACTTGGGGGAGTCCAAAAGGTATTATTCATTTCATGACTCATCCAAGGTCGAAATATAGAGGAAGAGTAACTCCCATGGAAGAGGAAGAGGCAATTTGGAGCTAGTGAGACACTTGGGCTAGATTCCCTAGCTCTATGACAACAATGATGAAGATGCTATGACACCTATGACACAAATCAGACCTGAAGGCTGACATATGACATATATGACATGTCAGGGCTAAAAATAGACTCCAAGAGGGCGCTCAAGGGTGTTAGGGCAGCTAAGATGCTTCCACATGTGATTTGGTGGAAGTGGGAGACTAGGAATTGTTGTACAAGTGGCGTTCTTTGGAATCTCTTCCCAACATGAGTTGGCATGAGTCTCTTGGAAGGAATTCGACCCATGGAGGACATTAGAAGTTTATAAATGTCAATAAAAAAGAATGAAACCATCTTTTGATCATTTGTAGAATTTGCAATTGCATTTGTGAAGAGGGAGAGCTAGTGGATGACTAGTTTCTTGCCTTAGCCAATTTCGAGGGTGAAAGATTCCCATCCAAGTTGGTAATTGGAAAGGCCATTCAGAACTTTCATTTGGAGATTTAATGGAGTCTTTATTTTCAGGTGTAAGCTACAGGGCAGCTCATGGTCTCTTCTATTGCAGCTCACTCCTTCAACCATTTCCAGTTTTGATGGCATATTCTTGATCCTTAAGGGAGGGCGTTTTTGGTGAGCTATTGTACTCTTTGGGGAAGCTTTTAATGCCCCGTTTCTTTTGTAATATGAATTAAATACTCTTTTATTCATCTCCAAAAATTTTCAGGTCGAAATTCCAAGTAGAAATGTATAAATCTCATTTTTAATGGAAGAACAATGCCATTTCCCCACTACCTTGTTGTGAGCCAATGTATTGATGATGATTTCGAATGAATGGATGATTCTCTGATATATTTGTGATCAATATAATGCCATGGATGTATTATACAAGTTTCATGTACTGTAGTTGAGCATTTGAAGCATTTTTACTCAGTTTAGTTGTATTGGGAGGTGAAATAGTGCCATTTCCCCAAGGGTCGAATCGGGGATTTTTGCAGTTGAATGGGAGAGGGTGAGAACAGTTGTAATAATCCATTAATGGTGCATATGATACTTTAATAACATACTTAACACATTACATACCTCTTTTCATAAATTTGATTGGGTTTGGAGGCATTTTCATTGTTTACCCCAGGGGGATTTGAACCCCAAATTACTAGTAAAATTGCATAATTGGTCCAGAATATTAAGAGAGTTTGTAGAGGTATTTTGGTGGCCATATGTCATCCATAAACATCATATTCAAGTTCTAATATCATTCATACACCTTCCTTGAATATTTGAAGGCATTTGGAGTCAATTTGAGACCTAGAGACCAATACTAGTCAAAGGAAAATCACTAGTAAAGTTACCTACATTGATCAGAATTGAAAGAGGATTTGCGGAGGTATTTTAAAGGTCAAAAGGCATCCATGAAACACATATTTATGTTCTAATATCTTTCATACACCTTCTCAGAATATTTGGGATCATTTGGGGCAAATTTGGGACCTAGAGATCAAAACTAGTCAAAGGTCGAACAAGGGAAAAAAAGTGGAAAATTGCAATTTTAATAAAATTCCTAATAAGGGACATTGCAGAAAGCTAGGATCGAACTTCGTTAATAATGTATTCCTTCAAGAACCTTGATCTTTTTCCTTTTGCAGAATCCTATGTGATATGATCAATGTATTTACCTATCACCCCCGAAGTTGGTAGTGTCCCTCTCCTTGCTATAGGGTAAAAATCCCAAACAACAGATGGTAAGGTCAATAATGAGGATACCTGTATTGATAAGTATACTGTATCGATGATATGGATACTTGTATCAATGATGAGGGTACATATGTCGATGATGAGGTTACCTGTTGCAATGATGAGGTGGATGATGAGGTTACCTTTTTCGACGATGAGGTCGATGTAGTGGTACTTATATTTTTTCTAAGAGGAATATTGGGATTGCATCGTCTCTGGATTTATGTCCTAAAGTGATAGGGATTGATCATCCCATAAGTGGATCAGGATTGCATCGTCCTTGGACTCATGTCCTAAAGTGATAGGGATTGATCATCCTGTAAGTGGATCAGGATTGCATCGTCCTTGGACTCAAGTCCTAAAGTGATAGGGATTGATCATCCCGTAAGTGGATCAGGATTGCATCGTCCTTGGACTCATGTCCTAAAGTGATAAGGATTAATGATCCTGTAATTTGATTTGGGATTGCATCGTCCCTAGACATGGTGAGGTGTCTTAAAGTGATAAGGATTAATCATCCTGTAAGTTGATTCGAGATTGCATCGTCCCTAGACATGGTGAGGTGTCTTAAAGTGATAAGGACTAATCATCCTATAAATTGATTCGGGATTGCAACGTCCCTAGACATGGTGAGGTGTCTTAAAGAGATAAGGATTGATCATCCTGTAAGTTGATCTGGATTGCATCGTCCATAGATATGAGAGATGTCTTAAATTGAGAGGGACTGGTCATCCCATAAGCAGATCAGGATTGTATCATCCTTGGACCTATGTCCTAAAGTGAGAGGGATTGATCATCCCATAATAGGATCTTGTACATTGCAGAGTATGCTGCTATGTTGATGTTGTTGATCGAGAGGATCCAGATGTTTATCATGATGATCTAGATGACGATGCTACTGATCGTGATGATCTAGATGACGATGTTGCTGATCGTGATGCTCTAGATGACGATGCTGCTGATCATGATGATCTATATGACGATGCTACTGATTGTGATGATCTAGATGATGATGCTGTTGATCGTGATGATCTAGATGACGATGCTACTGATCGTGATGATATAGATGACGATGCTACTGATCGTGATGGTCTAGATGACGATGCTGCTGATCATGACGGTCTAGATGATGATGCTGTTGAACGTGATGGTATAGATGACGAGATGTTGATTGGTAGATCCAGACGATGAGGCTGTTGATTGGGTGATCCAGATGATGATGATGCTATAGCTGATCGAGTGTTGCAGAAGATGAAGACTCAATACTGATGATGTTCATGTTCCAGTATTGATTATGTTCCAGTAATTGAATGAGTTACTGATGATGATGTATAAAGAAAGCTTCCAATGATTTATAGATGTATCATGTAGTCAATGACTCCTTGCTCCTATAGATGTTGTTATAATATCCTTCTTGTTAAGGGGGAGTGTTGAAATATTGTAACTTCTAAGAATATTTTATTTGTACTTTATTATTCCGGAGATGTTCTATTCCTCCGCGGAGATCCTATTGTGTATCCGGAGATGTTTATTCCTCTGAGAGAGTGTGGTAACTAGGGTTATTAGATCAGCCATGTGAGGTCGGCCCTAAGTTATCTTTTTAGGGGTTATTAGACTCTCTTAGGAGAGGTCGGCCCCATTAGGGTGAAAAGTCAGTTAGAACACAAGTATAAATAGAGGAGATGTGTGTTAGGATATTCCTATACTCCATCCTAGTCCCACTAGTATTTTGATCATTTACATTTTCAGTCATGCATGCACCTTTAGGGTTTGCATGCATTTTGCATACATCCCAGTCATCAGTCCAGCACCTAGCCCTTAGTTAGCTAGCCCCCAGGAGCTTCTCACTATTCAGTTTTAGCCCTCCAGTTGCTTAATGCACCCTTCTTCCTTGATTTTAGGGAGCAACTCACCCTTCTTCACCTACCAGTTTAGTTACACTCAGTTACAGTCATTTACAGTCAGTTACAGTCAGTTACAGGCAGTTACACTCAGTTACACTTAGTTACATTGAGTTACACTCAGTTACACTTAGTACAGTCAGTTACACTCAGTTACACTTAGTTACACTTAGTTACATTGAGTTACACTCAGTTACACCTACCAAAGTTAGTTTGACTGATGGTTGACAGTTACTTGAGCATTGATGACTCCACTGATGATGATGAAGACTTCCAGTTGCGCTCCGATGATCATGAGGACACCTAGTTGTCCTCCGATGACACTCTATTGATCTTATGATCACTCTAAGAGGCTAATTCGAATTTCCACCTTAGGCATTCGAATCCTCTCTACCATTGTACTATTTATTTGTCCATACTGTTATTAATTAATTAGTGTGTGTGAAGTATTATTGCTTCTATCCGATTTCTACTGTGCCATATTATTTTGTTGCTCATTATACTGTATTGATCACTCTTCTTCTATTTTCCTGCTTAATCATAATTACTCTTGTGAGGTATAGATCATCTCTTAGATCTGCTGTGAGGATTTTCACAGTGTGTTCCTCATTTATACCATTCATTCACTCACTTGTGATTGGCGCATAGGAGAGAGAGAGATATGCATAGGAGGATAAGGAGTTCTTGTTGAGGACTACATCTTGTATTGGGTTGGTTATCTATATTGAGGAAAGCTTTGTTGGGTTTTCTACCCCATGAGGGTTTCCTAGGGTAAATATTTGTCTATCTTGTGATTGTGTTTCTTTCAGTGATCTTCCTTGTGAAATTAGGCTAAAATTAATAGGTACAACAAGCATCATTGAAACAACAAAGATCATGGACAAGGTGAAAGATTGTGCACATACCATAATGCAATGGTACACCGCCAAGGTACAGATTCCCACTCATTGTGGATCCTAAGGGCGCTTGATACATCAGAGTTGACACATCAATAGTGCAGATGATGATAGATGGCATATGCACGATCCGGGAAACATGGAATAAGGGATTCCATGACCGACTTGCAAGCATACAATCTGTGGAGGGAATGTATAAATAGAGATGCAAGTTGGAGATCCAAAGAGTGTGTGGTGTGGAAGTAGAAGTAAGAAGAAGGAAAGTGATCAAGTGTAAGTTTCAGTTTGTTTTTGGGGCATCAAGTGGATCGTGGGAAGAACAGAATGATCTAGTGAAGATCTAGATGCGCACATGCAACAAAACAAAGTTTTGATGGTGAACAAAATGATGTCGTAAGTCTGTGAAAATTTTGCAAATGATGAAAGGAAGAAATACTGAAGAATGCGCAAGTGATGGATATATTGAAAGAATGTAGCACAATCAACAAGACGATAGTCACATAAGTTGAAAATACAAAAGCGCAAAGACATAATCGATAGATATCAGATATTGTGCGGAAGTCTTGCTAATACAGATGAACTTAATTGATAGTGTGCAAAGTGGAATATTACATCTGATGCGCAATAACAAAACAATAGCAGAGTCAGACATGCGCATCATGATGCAGATGATCTGAAATGAATGCGTTATATTGAACGGACCAATCATTTGATGCACAAGAGTTCGCAGATTGTTTGAATATCTGTAGCACTTATTCAGAACAAACACATCATAAGGTGCACAGTTACCACTATTACTGGTGCTTCTTTTTAGTACAACATATCATCAATGGAAAGCACAATATCAATTGAATATTGCAGTCACGTAAATAAGAACATTGAACCAGAAAGCACAAACTGCAACATTAGCAAAGCACACAATCCAAGTAGTCATCAGCATAAGTGTGAAATGAGAATTTTGAGAAGTCAAGTGGTGTATGCAGCGCAGTGACAAAAAATAGTTTGCATATGAAAGTTGTGCACAACAGAATCATTATCAGAGGACCTAAAGAAGTGCACAGAGTTGAAGGACAACAAGATAGTAAAATATATTAGACATTAGGGAGTTCAGAAGAGGAAAGGATACATGGAGTTGGAGCTTCCTTCAGGTTGGTGCTTGTAAACAAGAAGGAGATAGGGAGTCGCATCTTCCTTCAGGTTGGTTCCTGCAAAACAAAGTGACAGGGGGTCGGTGCCTTGTTCGAGTTGGTGCTGGAGAAAAATCAGGGGGTTGGAGCCTCCTTCCAGCTGGTGCTGGTAAACAAAGGAAGTAGTTTCTTGTGATATTTTAGGATTAGGATCACTCAAATGTAGCAGACCTCACTAAAACTCACTCAATAAGTGCATAAAGAAGAAGAATAAATGGAGATTCAATAATCACTCATACACAAGAAGTGAAAAAAAATGTTGTATCATACATCAGCTGTAAGATGGCACTCTGAATATTGAATAATAACTGAATACAATCAAATGAATTTGAATGCCACTAAGGTCATTCGAATTCTCCTCAATGTGTGGCTTCGATAGCATTGGGGACATCATCCAAACCAGTGGGAGTAGTCACAATGTTCAAATAGTCATTCAAATGATTCTAACTGAGTGGATGGGAACTAATATAGGGAAGGAGACTCCAATGTGGGAACATGAGGAGCTGTCAGTAGTCAGTATAGCTAATCTAGTCTCTCTGTAGGTCTATCTAAGTGGTTCAGTAAGTTAAACTAGTAATCAATCCCCAAAACAAGGAACATATCCACTAATCATGGAACTAACTAAAGAATCTACTAAATAGGTGGAAGAGGGTGCACTTGTACTCTAGTGATGAAAACAAGGGAGCATATGTGGCTAGGAGGGCTATAAATGAGTAAAAATAGGCTCCTGGGGCTGAAACATTGAGGACTAGGTGCTGGGAGACTACCATACTGATGACTGGATGCATGCAGGCATGCAAAGTACAAAAATTATGGTGATAATATTCCAACAGTGCTTCCTTGAATGTATTCTTTCACACTATAAAGAAGCATTCTATGGTTTTCTCCCATTTTGGTTTCCACATAAAAATTTTGTGTGTTATGTGTTGATGATGTGGTGTATGTACATGTGAATGTTTATTTACTGATGTATAAATGATGATGAATTTCAAGTAAAGATTAATCTATTAAATACACTACTACATTTTTGGCCTTTAGGGGGGTTTGTCTTCCGCCCCCAAAAGTGACCTATGGGGGGGGGGGGGGTTTGGATTTGGGGGCAGTTTTGGAAAAACCGCCCCTAAAGGCACCGATGTTAAAAGTTTTTCCCTTTAAAGGAAGCTTTTGACAAGATTGGAACCGCCCCCAAAAGTGACTTTTGGGGGTGGTTTGGGACCCCCCCTCGTAGAGGTCTACGAAGGTGATTTTAAACCCCCCTCGTAGACCCCTCAATTGAGACTTACGGGGGCAGTTTTGAACCCCCTTCATAGAGACATACGAGGGTGGTTTTGAACCCCCTTCATAGAGACCTATGAGGGAGGTTGTGAACCCTCCCTATAATCCCTCTCATACAAACCTACAAGGGTGGTTTTGAACCCCCCTCGTAGAGGACTATAGGGGCAGTTTCAAACCCCCCTCGTAGAGGCCTATAGGGGCGGTTGTGAACCCCCCTCGTATAGTCCTATAGGGGTAGTTTGGAACCCCCCTTGTAGAGTCCTATAGAGGTAGTTTAGAACCCCCCTCTTAGAGGCTTATATGGGCGGTTTTGAACCCCCCTCGTAGAGGCCAATAGAGGCAGTTGGAAACCCCCCTCGTAGAAGCCTATAGGGGCAATTTGAAACCCCCCTCGTAGATGCCTATGGGGGCGGTTTAGAACCCCCCCTAAAATTCCTTATTACAAACCTTTGGGGGCGGTTACAAACCCCCCTCATAGGTTCCTACAAGGGTGGTTCTAAACCCCCCTCATTGTAACATACAAGGGCAATTTCTAACCCCCCTCGTAGTGACAAATGAAGGTGGCTTAGAACCCCCCTCATAGTGACATATGAAGGCGTTTTATAACCCCCTTCGTAGAAACATACAAAGACGGTTTGAAACCCCCTCTATAGCTATAATAAATCATAAGAAAGTATATTTTATTAAAAATACTAATATTGCAATATCAATAGGGCACAGACGAATCGAACCCCCAACCTCCTTCTTGTAAGGTAGGCACTCTTCCATTGAGCTAGAACCTTTTCAAAATTGGGCAGAGGAGAATATGAATACCCAGATTGCATCATTTGTAATTCTAAGAAAAGACAATAATATCCAAAGACAACCATGCTTAAAATCCAATTTATTTTTCAAAACACATTGATAAGCACAAAAATCTACCATAATAATCCTAGAGCTCCTTCTAACTTTTGGAACTGTTTGAAGAGAACCCAAAGATGTCTAACCACAAAAATCTACATAAGTAATTTCACATAGGATCTATGTTGGTAAAGAAACTGGGATTTAAGTCCCTCGTTTACAGATAATTAACATTGATCATATACTAGATCCACATGGTATACTTCAAAATAGCTAAACACCATAACCATAAAAGCATTACAAGATTATACTAGTCCAATGAAAATGAAAGGCTCCAACCAATCTAGCAAAATATGAATGTGGTTGTTCTGATGGAATGGTTGAAATCCAACTACTGTCGAGTGGTTGATTGTTATGCAATAAGCTTTCGTTATTCCCATGTGGCAATCCTTTATTGCTCCTCTTGTCTTTGTCTTGAGTAATCTAATCTAGTCCCAGGGGCAATTATATCTAAACTATTTTGTAATACTTGGTGAGTAGAGCCTGCAAAGTGCAAACTTTTTTAGCATCATTTTAGTATTTATTGTATTTACAGATGCAAATTTGTAGTTAATCTCGAAGGGTTGTGCATTGTTGGTCAAGACAACAAGAGACTCCATTGATGTGACCCTGGCATTATATTATAAGTATCATTGTACTCTATTGGCATATTACCACTAATAGAAAAGCAATTTTTCACTAAAACAAGTTGAGTATAATATCATTACTAGTCATATGACAAAAACTCAAAAACTAGCTAAAATGGAGGAAATATATTTGCAGCACTTCAAAAATATGATTACCAACTACAACAATACCCCATACATAACAATCAAATTACCCATTGATCAAGGTTAACCTTGGGTAATAAAAAAGTCAGAATAGGCCCAAGAGGTTCCATATCATAAAATCTCTACATCTTGAAGATGAATAGTGCCCCAAAGTGCTTTAGACATTTTTCACAGTGGATAAGACAAATAAATCTATTGAAATTCCCCGATGATGATACCTGTGCTCCATCATGAAGTGTTTCTAGTCTTTTGATGGAATTTTGGGCTATATCCCAAGGATGAGCAAGAAAAATTATGCAAAAAGGATCTAATACAATGGCATAAGATGTGGTTGCAGATAAAGATGATTGGTACTCTGAAGTGATATGTCTAGGAAATTATTCCTACATAGAAAATGCCAATAAGACTACTTGAACTTGATAATAGCATCAACATGGGAGACAAATTTCTATTTAGAAATCAAGTTTGGGAAGATGAGGTCTGGCTTGATGTTAAAGACATTAACCATTATGGCATGCATGATGTGTATGCTGACATTAGACTAAAAATCAGTGTGATTGATAAGCTTAGATTTGGATGGAAAACAATGCAAAACCAGATGGTTCCCTAGAATCAAATCTATTTGGATAAGCTCATTCTCTTTGAAATATGAGGTTCTCAACTAGTTGACATAAACAACGACTCACCAAACAGGGAAAATTGATGGCCTTTCTAATCATGTGGGACAAAAGAGGATTTCCAACACATTTTTGTGATTGTAACTTGTCAAGAGCAGATCTCTTTGCAGACATATGGTTCCTTAGGATTCATCTAGTCTAGAAAGTGTATATGAATTTTGATGACATCAAAAGATTTTGTAGGAGTCAAGACAAACACTCACTATTACATGGATATATTCACTCCCCCCTCCCCCCCAACTACATAGTATAGTCTATCTTCTCGGGAAATATATTACATCTTACTGATCTTTGGGGTCAATCTGAGATGCTTGCTCTCCCTCCCTAGGTAGGACAGGGAAGTGAAGCCCTGCAAGATCCTAAACTGGTACCACTATTTATCAACTTTATCTTGTATAAAAATATTAACTAAGTCACCTGGTTCGAGTTCGTGTTCGAATTCGATGACCTTGAAATTCGACAAAAAATCGGCAATGAAAAATTTGGTGTTAAAATTCGACATTAAGTTCGAGTGACTATATACTTCACTATATATATATATAATTCTAGGAATGTGTTAAACATATATGTAAAATGAAAATTGCATGCCAACATTAACATATATAATTATATTTCAAAAGGATGGTATCTTGTTAAAAATTTAGGAATTTAGGTTAGATTTTTTGTCTTTTTTTTACCTTTTAAAATTTATATCGAATAAATTCGATTAAATTCACCTTGAAGTTCGAATTTGACTTGAAGTTTCGACATAAATTTCGGCTTGAAGTTCGATTTTGAAATTCAACTTTAAGTTCGGCTTCAAGTTCGAATTTGGTTGAAGTTTGGCGAATTTAGAATTTCAAGGTTAAAATTCACCGAATGTGGTGACTAAGAAAATATATTGCTATGTTGTAAGGGGTGTGCATACTCAGACCCAGGGTACATGAACCAGATACTGGTATGTGTACGGTGTACCCCATACTCTATTCTTTTACAGGTACATACCCTGTCATACCCTTGAATACCATACATCACAGGGTACACTCTGTAACTTTTCCTCAAAAAATCAGGAACATACCTTGTAAACAGGTGCTCTGGCGATGAATTGCCAAGAAGAAAGTACATAACACAAAAAAAATGTAATAAGGGTGGGCTCACCTGGAAAACAGTATACAACACTTGCTAGGCTGGTAAGCCCCTTTATGAACCACAAAACCCTAACTAATCTCACACTTTATGTTACAATTCTCAGCTTGAAGAGACCAGCAGTCGAGCAGAGAAAAAGAGAATCAGGTTTTTCTGAGTCGTATTTCTTGCAGAGAATTCATGGATAGAAATAGAGATTGAAGAGGCTAAATGTAAAACTCCATATGTTGCTCATATTTTCAGGTGCAACAATATTTTCTCAGTGTTTTAAGCATTCTTCAGTGTTTAAGTTTCACTTTCAGATTCTTATTTTCTTCACTCAAATTTTTGCACCATGGCAGTAACTCCTCTCCATCTATTGTGAAAATATGTCTAAAGTCTCAAGAAACTATTGACTGAGGACCTAACAATGATGAATATGCAAAAGTAGAAGAATTGCCTTGAGAACTCAGCTATGTTATCTTTTCTGTTTCATTTTTTAAAATGCCACTTGGCAATTTTTTGAAATACTTGGTTTATGACTCGAGATACATCAATGAGAATGATCAAACTTTTCTAATCACTGTCCAATGTTGACTGTCAAATGATGAATTATTGACTGATTTCAACAATCGGAATCTAAAATGAATCTACATGATTGCTGATTTACATAAATTTTGATTATGTTTCTTGTTTTATTTTTTATTTTTCTCAAATATATAAAACTAAAATTTTTGTGTACCCCTGACATACCCCTGCCCCCTATTTTAAAAAGTATCATACGCATACCCACACCCCATACCCATGCACCCTGGCAACATAAATTTATCATGTCTCATTTTTTTTCAAAAAATCCAAAGATGGGAACCCAGCACCAAGAAATGCCTAGCTCTACTATAATGGTTGTCATGCCTGTGACAAACATTTTATTTTTTATATGCTTCTAATGGAGTGTGGATGCTTTTTATAATAGGTATGTGACACTATCCCACCCATTTTTTAATATGTTGGGAATGTTATTTTTACAATATAGTTAAAGCCATTCATTTAGAACACCTAGAGAAGAGAAACATGTTCATTTGCATATACTGTATACAACAGACAAATTATTTAGTACATTTCATAATTTAATTGAAAATATTGGAAATCATTCAGTCATACACAGGTGGTTTGGAATATTGAAACCTCACCTTCAAGTTTCTAACTTGATGGCGACATCTAGCTGGAATAAAAATAGCCTCACCGAGGTGTTGTTCAAATGTCCATGGATCTACTTCTGCAAAACTAACAAACATCAGTTTACAATAATACTTCGTAACAAACATTCGCATTCTAAGAAGAAAATGTGCACTACTGTAGCCTAGAGAAGAGTTTATTATATGGTAAAAAGGAACTGCTTACGGTATTCATCCTTCAGCTTCCTTTTATGCTCTTCATTCAAGAAATTTTTTTGATCGTGAATGGGGTGAACAATGTGAGGCAAAGACATTGATGTTGGCAGGCGGTTCGATGAGGAAATCTCGCAGTACTGTTGACGCTGCGACACATCGGATGAGGGCACAGAAGGAGTATTTTATGTTAAAGTATACTACAGTTGGCGGGTTTTGGGTCACTTGGACTACATGTTATGTAATGTTGAGTCAATTGTACTGCGGTATGCGGGTTTTTGGGTCATTTGGACCGAGTCAGTTAAATATTGGGTCATTTGTCCATAGTGTAGGTTAGGAAGTCGTTAGTAAGTGGACAAACATTGTAATGGTAGAGGCCTATAAATAGATGAGAGTTGTAAGTGTTAGAGAGACAATAGCAGGCAAGCGATAAGAAGGTGAATGTATACGGTGATCTATGCTTTTGCTTCTGGTATATGACTGTGACAGTAATACAATGATGATGTTTTGGTACAATTTTTGTGTAATGTTGCGATATATGAATGTTGTTATATTTTCTTGATGCAATGTCTGCTTACTATTGCTGTGATGATAAATGATGTGATTAAGTAATATGTTGTAACTCCATGTCGAATGTTTAAAGTTTCTATTTAAGTATTGCAATAGAGCTAGTCCGTGCAGCCACAACTCGCCTCCTCCCTCGGTGGAAACATGGTTTCATCTGCTCTTCCTAGACGCCTTGAGTGAGACCTCATCCGCTCTGTGGGTGTTGCTGGGCAGGCTCAAACCTGCTTGAGCCGGTGCCCAGGGAGATTGCGGTATGTGTCGACAATGAGGTGAACCCCTGTTGACCGAGGTCGCGTTGGTTAAAAGAAGGGGAATGCATACGGAGATCTATGTTTTTGCTTCTGGTATATGATTGTGACAGTAATACAATGATGATGTTTTGGTACGATCTTTTTGCAATGTTGCAATATATGAATGTTGTCATATTTTCTTGATGCAATGTCTGCTTACTGTTGCTGTGATGATAAATGCTGCGATTAAGTAATATGCTGTAACTCCATGTCGAATGTTTAAAGTTTCTGTTTAAGTACTGCAATAGAGCTAGTCCATGCAACCACAACTCACCTCCTCCCTCGACGGAAACATGGTTATGTCTGCTCTTCCTAGACGCCTCGGGTGAGACTTCATCTACTTTGCAGGTGTTGCTGGGAGGGCTCAAACCTGCCCGGGCCAAAACCTAGGCAGACTGCGGTATGTGTCGAAAGTGAGGTGAACCCCTGTCGACCGAGGTCACGTTGGTAAAAAATTGACAAGATATCATAATTAACAGACTATTTTCAAGTTATTTTGACTCTTGAATTCTTGCCAAAAAAATAAAATTTGCAAAGTGCATCCCCAAGAAAATCAAGTAGACTACATGTTTTCAAGTTACCGAATCAACAGGTACATTTTTGGTATGTCTGAAGTCCTGGCAGTGCTTTAATAAATAATTTTGTAACTTTGGTATGTCCTCTCTCTGGAAAATATCCCAAAGAGCCCCACCATGCACGAAATCTAAACTATTTTCTTTACTGCCAATCCTTCCTTCCACCTTTGCTGGTATTGTACCAAGATCCTTCTGTTCACTACCATGAGCTTTCCATTTTTCTAAACCATCATATTTTTCTCTGTTTATATCCTGATTCTTCTCTTCAATGCAATCAAGAGGCTTTGCCCTCAAACTAGATTCAATGTCATTATCATGAATGCATTCATCAGTAGTTTGATTTGAAGAAGCTTTTTTGTTGTTTTGAGACCCAAAAATATCAAATGATGCTGCTTCAATTTTAGTTGATTTTCCTCTCATTTCTTCACCAAAAGAGTTTCCAATCCTATCTGAGTCTTCATGAAGTTCTTCTGAGTCTAATGCTCTGAATGATTTCTGAATTTTATCTATCTTAAGTTGCTACCATCCTGAGAATTTGACTTAGTCAATACATTTACTTGAAAGGAACACAGGAATGAACAATAAGTATTCTAATACAGTTACCCTTTATATTGGCATTTTTGTTATCCAGAGAAAAAGCATGCTCCAAATATCATTCCATAACAGAGACAGAAAGAAGAAATTAGTAGCAGCGACAACTAAATACCATCTTATGCATCCTTGTAACACTTATATTGAAAAGGAAAAGCATCTGAAATGTGTGGCCTAGTTAGCAAATGTGTCAAGATAAAATAACAAGGAGGATATTATTATCCAGCTAATGAACTAAATAAAAAAACAACCCATTTGAAAAATGGATGATTTGGTCAAAAGCCAAGTTTCCTTATCATAGGAAAAGTTAAATCCCTAGGCAATATCATAACTGCCCATATGTTGAATAGCTTAGAAACAACATGACTTCTCAGCTCTATGACACTTTTGCATCTCTACCCAAATTTTACTTTGTTAATGCGGCCATGTAAACATTAAAACAGAGAGACAATGACAAAGAGATTATGTATATGAATGCTAAAATAGTCTACAAATAGATGGATTTCTCCAACATCCATCCAAAATACTAAGTGATATATGAGAAGATAATATTGTTGGTACTAATAATTAAAAGCACAAAACTGAAAAACGACTTAGGATTCTCTATGGATAAATACTTACCACATCATACATATCGCAGTGCAATTTAGTAACTGAATCACCTCGGCCAAGTTCTTCACTTGTCCCATAAGCAATGTAAGTTCTGGGTCCTAGATCAGGCTTTAAATAATTATCAGGAAGCTTTGCTACTAGATTAAGAAGGCCCCAGTCACGATGTGTGTACTCATGAAAGGGAAATGCATTAATAAATTCAGCTCTAAGGCGTGGTAAACGTTCTTCAAAGAAATTTGGTGGTGGCCAATCCTTCAGCCTCAACATCAAAGGCCAACCATTTTTATGCATTTGACCCTCTACATACCCTTTGAAAAATTGGTGGATGCTGATTTCAATCTGCACCACCACATGCATAGTAGAATACACAGATGTAATTAACTTATTGTACAAACTACTAAGATTCAAATTTCAAAAGGATAACAAAAAAAATAGTGAAAACATTGAATCAACACAACATGCAATTAATTTCTTGTAGTACCTACAAAAAACATAAATAGAAAATGTGAAAGGATTAATTAGAGGTACTCAACACATCTAAGCCACTAAAAACACCTAGTTCTTGAATTAAAAAATAAACAACCAAACGAGCTACTAATGTAGGGCATTATTGGAGAAACCTGACTATTTAATACTCTAGTAGGGTTGCAGATAATGTTCGGGTACATAGGGTACTCCCAAAAGACCGAACGCCTAGAGAAACCACTTCACACAAACATATCACAGATAGATACACAATGTTTTGACATGGTTTAAACCCTCATGAGGGAAACACTCCACGGCCCCGGCCAAATAGCTTCTATGGGACAATTTATTATGCAAAGAAAGAAAGTTACAAATGAGCTTCTCATAATCGATCAACTTTCCAATGAACCTCCATGCTCTTTAAATAGAGATCATGGTGTTCGGATATCCACATCATCTTTTTCAGGATCTTCCATGCAATTAGGGTTTGCATGCAAAATCTAGGGTTTGCATGCACCTGCATGCATCCCAGTCACCAGTTTGATGCCTCCAGCACCTTAGCCACCTCATTCTAGCACCCGAGAGCCACTTACTACAGCTTTTTAGCCCTCCTAGGCTGAAAGGTGCCCACTTCTCACCTACTGCCAGAGAAGGGCGCACTTGTTCACCTACCACTGCAGTTCCACTTCGGTTACATTCAGTTAGCTCCGATTCTCCCTGATTTGAGGCTAGTTTCACTCCCGACTGACTGTTTCACTTCCGTTGGACCTCCAGATTGACTAGATGACTTGTTCTGACTTCAGTTAGCCTCCCATGCACCCCCACTGAGCCTACCTCTCCTTAATCAGGGCTACACACTTCAGTTACACTTATTACACTCAGTTAGACTCAGATTGACACCTGGATGACTGGTTCTTGTGCATTGATGACCACCACCGATTGATGATGAGGACTCCTAGTTGGAGTCAAGCTACTCCATTCAGTGATTCGAATGGCCTACTTAGTCAATTCGAATTGCTCATTGACAGATATTGTATTCTATTGTAATTCATTCACCCTTTCTGGGATATTGAGCACTGTTGCATGTTTTGCACAGTTTTGCACCATATTTTCTATGTTCATCTGTTGTGATTGATTTACTTGTTCATTAGATCTGCTGTGACTAATTTTACATGGTATCAGAGCCATGGCAGGGACAAGATTTCTTTTCTACAGGTGTTCTACATGAAGAGAGAGCAATCTTTGCTCACCAATATATTTTAGCAGCGGCATGCAAAATATCATGTGCATTCGCTCATGTGCATGCAAGGCTGAAAACATAGTGTTTGTTTGTGTGTGATTTGCAGGTTTCTTACTTCCTCCATGTGCATTCTCTAATGCAAAGATGGAGACTTCTTCTTCACAAAATATTCTTACTCCATTCAACTATGATGAATGGAAACCAAAGATGATTGCATTCTTGAAGAGACAATGTCTTTTTGATATGTGCATTGGTAATACAAGAGATTTTGATTCCGATGAAGAGGAGAATGATTGGCTCAATGATTGTGACAGAGCTTTTGGAGCAATATGTCTTGCTATGTCTCCTTGTATGCACTACCTCAGTAAGACTGCTGAAAATCCAAGTGATCTATGGGTCCAACTTGACAGAGAATTTGGAAAGCAGGAAGAAGAGGATCATGCTAGCCTTTTGGAGAACAAGCCCAGTGAGATCTCCTTATGTGTTCCTTCCGATCATGTGTTGGCCTCAACAATTGTTCAAGATGAAGAAGAAACTGTAGATTCAACACTCATTCTCTCAAAGTCTTCTATTTCGAATTCTGAGCAAGATAAACAAGCTCATACTCTAGATTCCGAAGAGGTTCTTGAATCCTCTCTTTCACATGAGTTTGTCGGCATGCGGAATAATGATCTACTTGATGTTTTGGAGGTAAAATCTGATTTTGGAGGTGAAGCATTCGCCCTCCTTGATTGCATTCCTTCTATAAACTTATGTTCTATCATTTGCAAAGTTTCTCAGATTTTTAATGAAGATGAAGAGCACTACCATTCGCTTGAGTTCAATTCTCATGCACTTTTTGCTGATTTTGGTTTTGATCTCACCCTTGTTGGTTCAAAGGAGATCTCAAGAAACCATTCATCTATTTTTGGAGCTGATTTAACTTTTATTGATAAGAAGTTCAAGTTTCAAGATCTATTTGATCCGATTGGAGCTATTCCTACCTCACTTGGTTCGAATCACAGGTTCCAAGATCATCCTCATATTTTTAGATTTGTTCTCACCTTTTTCGGTATGAAGAGCAAGTTCTTAAAGTCTCCACATTCGCTTGCATCCACTGATGGAGAATTCAAGCACATGTTTTTGGAGCATGATCCATTTACTCCCAAGAGTAAGATACCTCCAGACATATCTACTTGATTTTGGGGCAGTTAAATATTTTGGTGTACTACAGTCTATTTTGAGGGGGGGTATTTTTCCCATGAGGTTTTCTCCATTTCCTCGGTTTATTGACTGTTATTAGTTTTGGATTATTGTATTGGGGTGACCTTTGGTCTTAGTTACCAGGGCCCCACATTATTTTTTGCACATCATAGTCTAGCTTGAGGGGGGGTGTTCGGATATCCACATCATCCTTTTCAGGATCTTGCATGCAATTAAGGTTTGCATACAGAATCTAGGGTTTGCATGCACCTGCATGCATTTGCATGCATCCCAGTCACCAGTTTGATGCCTCCAGCACCTTAGCCACCTCATTCTAGCACCCGAGAGCCACTTACTACAGAGTTTTAGCCCTCCTAGGCTGAAAGGTGCCCACTTCTCACCTACTGCCAGAGAAGGGCGCACTTGTTCACCTACCACTGCAGTTCCACTTCAGTTACATTCAGTTAGCTCCGATTCTCCCTGATTTGAGGCTAGTTTCACTCCCGACTGACTGTTTCACTTCCGTTGGACCTCCAGATTGAGTAGATGACTTGTTCTGACTTCAGTTAGCCTCGCATGCGCCCCCACTGAGCCTCCCTCTCCTTAATCAGTGCTACACACTTCAGTTACACTTATTACACTCAGTTAGACTCAGATTGACACCTGGATGACTGGTTCTTGTGCATTGATGACCACCACCGATTGATGATGAGGACTCCTAGTTGGAGTCAAGCTACTCCATTCAGTGATTCGAATTGCCTACTTAGTCAATTCAAATTTCTCATTGACAGATATTGTATTCTATTGTAATTCATTCACCCTTTCTGGGATATTGAGCATTGTTGCATGTTTTGCACAGTTTTGCACCATATTTTCTATGTTCATCTGTTGTGATTGATTTACTTGTTCATTAGATCTGCTGTGACTAATTTTACACATGGAACAATCGGGTGTTAAGCCACGGATCAAGGGTCGGTATGATCTAAGAGAAGTTCATCCATCAGATCACTCTATGTTGGGAACATATCGTGACCGTCGGATTAAGTATTTCCAAATGCATACTAACAGATACTAAAGAAACACACTTTTCCTAACGGATATATTACACAAGTTGATCTTAGCTAACTCCTAAGTGTCTAAATATCTTAACATCCCCCTTTAAGAACAACTTGGGATAGGATTGAATTTACAAAAGTTACACTATTATGAGAAGGAAGGAGGAATTAGAGCCTATCCCCCCTTAATGACAAGTTCCTGAACTCCAAACATAGATTGAAGTTTAGAAAAATTCGCTTCTGTAAGAGACTTCGTGAAGATGTCTGCAACTTGATCATCTGTAGGACAAAAGAGTACTTCAAGAACACAATCATGAACAAGATTTATGATGAAGAGCATATGAAGCTCAATGTGTTTGCTGCGTTGATGTAGGACTGGATCTTTGGCAAGCTTGATGACACTTTGACTAGAATTAACTGTGGCTCGATATTCTGCCTCTGCTGAAGAAAGAGAAAGAGCTTGTTGTTTCTTACAAGCCCAAGTAATAGGTCCAGATCCTAGATTGAAAACATAACCTGCAGTAGACTTTCGAGCATCAAGATCGCCGACCCAATCTGAATCATAGAAACCAACCAAAAAAGGTTTCCCCCCTATACTGTAATGAATCCTGAATTGAATTGTGCCTCGAATATATCGAAGTATTCTTTTAGCTGCTTTACAAAGACTTTCATGAGGTGTTTTCATATAACGGGCAACACAACCAATAGCAAAGGAAAGGCCAGGACGGGAATGAGTCAAGTATAAAAGACTAGCAACAAGCTAACGATACAAGGTGGCATCTACTTCAGGTGAAGGACAAGTGGCATAAAGTTTGACTCCGGACTGGAAGGGAGAAGGGGCTGGTGTACAATCTTCCATGTGAAAGCGATGAAGAATGTCACAAGCATGCTTAGACCAAGAAAGAAAGATTCCTTATTTGGTTTGCAAGATTGGGGAGACCAAGAAAATAATGCAAATGTCCTAAGTCTGACATTTCAAAATTTTGCTTAAGACTGGATTTCACATGGGTTATAAGCTTAGGGTCACTACCAGTAAGAATAAGGTCATCAACATATAGAACAAGTATGATGAGATGGTTTCCTACTTTCTTGGTATAGACATTGGGGCCAGAATGGCATCCAGAAAAACCAGTGTGAAGGAGAAAGCTATCCATTTTGGCATACCAAGTTCTAGGAGCTTGCTTAAGGCCATATAAGGATTTCTTAAGGCGGTAGACAAGGCTAGAGTTATTTTGAACATATCCAAGATGTTGTTCCATGTAAATCACCATGTAAGAAGGAAGACTTGACATCCATTTGATGGACTTCCTAGTTATGTAAGGATGTAAGGGAAAGAACAAGGCGGATGGAGTTTATTTTTGCGACAGGAGCAAAGGCTTCATTGTAGTCAATCCCTTCAACTTGGGAAAAAAATTTGGCAACTAACCTTTCCTTACGTCTTTCAACACTTCCATCTGATGCATAGTTAGTTCTGTAGACCCATTTACATCTGACAAGTTTTCTTCCTTTTGGAAGAGGTACAAGATCCCAAGTATCGTTCACCATTAAGGAATGATATTCTTCATCCATATTTGCATCCCAATCTGGATTTCCTAAAGCTTCTGCAAAGGTTTATAAATCACGATTCTCAGAAACTTGGGCCAAAAGAGAAGAGGCTCGCTGAAACTGAGAACGTGTTCGACGTTGATCTCTAGGATCACCGACAAGATCACCAGCTGCTTCACATGTTGAACGGACCCATCGAGGAAACACTTGTGCTGGTGCAACTGGAGAAACATGAGCAGGTGGAGGTGGATTTTCATCCTCACTGTCATCATCAGAAACTAGAGTTGGAAACCTGTCAAGGAAGTTGGAAGAAGAAGAAGAAGGCACAAACACCGAATCAGGCTCGCAGGCCAAAGATGGCACAATCGTCGAGTTAAGCTTGCAGGCCAAGAGATTTTCATCAAATTTAACGTCTCTTCTAATGATTATATCACAAGAATGTGGTTGAAGAAGTCTATAACCTTTTACATCTTCAGAATATCCAACAAATATGCACTTTTCACTTTTAGGCTGCAATGCTTTCCGTTTTTCATCTGGAATGTGAGCCCATGCTTCACTACCAAACACACGGAAGTGACTTACATCTGGTTTAATTTTACTCCATGCTTCTTTCGGTGTGATACCTTATAATGCTTTAGTGGGGGTGTGATTAACTATATAATTTGCACAATTAATGGCTTCATCCCAAAATTGAAGACTTAGTCCCTTAGATTGGATCATACAATTAGCCATTTTTTTTAAAGTGCGGTTCTTCCGTTCAACTACACCATTTTGTTGTGGTGTATATGGAACAGTGTGTTGTTGTTGGATTCCTTGTTCAGTGCAGAAAGTAGTGAACTTTTTGTTAACATATTCTTCTCCATTATCAGATCTTAACTTAACAATTTGATGACCAGATTGTTTTTCAACAAGGGTCTTGTAGGCCAAGAACATGTTAAATACTTCGCTCTTAAGTTTTAGGAAATAAACCCAAGTCCGTCTAGTATAATCATCAATGAAAGTTAAGAAATATTTGAAACCAGAAAAGGAAGTAGATGGAAGAGGACCACACAAGTCACTATGCACAAGATCTAAGGGAACCGAGGCGTTCCAAGAGGCACGCTTGTCAAAACTGTCCCAATGATGTTTTCCGAGTACACAACTGGAACAAACACCATCCCTGCAAGATACCATCAGAAGACCTGTCACCATATTGTCTTCACATAGTTTTTAAAATGAGCGATAATTTAAGTGACAAAATCGTTCATTCCAAAGTTTGCTCAAGTTATCACTATGAGCAACAAAAACTGAAGGAAAAGGTGATGACCCAAAGTTGTTAAACTTGTACAACCTGGTAATATCATCAACAATTTCGGTATCTAGGACCTGTTGAGGATCTTTAAAATCCTTGATTACAACTTGGTGAGGTGTAAACGTCACAGTTTTACCTTCACCAGAATGAGTGATTTGATAGACTAATAAGAAATTGCAAGAAATTCTTGGAACAAATAGTACATTACTGAAATGACTGTTAACACCCAAAAAGTGCTCACTACCTCATATACCCATCAAATGACTCATTTGTCCATATTTCCTACCATATTTACCTTTAGAACCCTAAAATCCCATTAAAAAGCCTCCAAAAGGCCACAAAACCATCAAAAAAGCCTCAAAAAGGCTAAAAAACCCCTTTTTCCCCAAAATTATCCAAAATTCCTCAAAAATAGCAAAAACCCTCTAAAAAGGGAATAAAAAATATAAAAAAAAGAGGAAAAAGAGGAAAAAGGAGGAAAAAACCCTATACAGCTGACCTAAATCATATGGTTCCCAAAACCATGGGCCAGCACTCCACCACCAAAAACCTATAAATAGGTGATGGAGACCCCTCATTTCATATCCACAATCAAGTATACCCTTACTCTGCCAAAATCACTCTTGAAACCCTAGCTCACCCTTGAGCTACTTTCACCATTGAGTGCCCCTTTTGGCCCATTCCACCATTGGAGAAAGAGAAGGAGCAAAGTTGGAGTTTGGAGAAACCCTCTTGGATCATTGCAAGAACTTCACCAACCTCTACACTTGAGGTAAAATTTTAATACAAAAGAAAACCATTTATATTCCATGTTTTGTTATGCTTCTTAATGTTCATGCTAGTTTAGAATTTATATTGTTTTAGCATTTTAATTTACTATTTATTGAACTTCTACTAAGGAGTCCATTCTCTTTAGTAGGTGCTCATTTACAACACCCTAGCTACAATGACCATTATCTACTGGAACTGTTCCAGCTCCTACAACACTTAGAGATCTATCATCACCAACAAATATTTGTTTGGTGTTGCATTCATGCATAGTAGAAAAGATGGCTTGATCCTTAGCCATATGATAAGATACTCCAGAATCAATGAGCCATTCATTTGAAGTAGAAGAAGAAGCTGCATTATAAGAATAACCAGAAGCACAAAGTGCATGTCCATGAGAGGTAGATTCTGAAGGCGAATCTAGGCTGATGTGGTGCTTCTTCATTGTTGCTTCCAAGGATTCCATCTTCTTGAAACACTTAGATTCATCATGATTATCTTTCCCACAATAGTTGCAATGACGCTCAGTCTTCTTTCCTTTTGGCTTGGATCCTTTGTCATTTTTTAAAGAAGGAGCTGACTGAGAGGGTTTGGGACCCTTGTTTGACTTATTATTGCAAAAATTTTGTTTCTTGGGAGGCTTGCACTTTTCTTTTTGTTGGGACAATAAGGCTTTCCCAGATGTATCTACATTGTTAATTATTCCAAGATGGATGAGCTTATCTTGCTCTCTAATCAAGAAATCACAAAATGATTCAAGACTAGGCTCTTGATAACTAGTTGCATTCAAGGATTCTTTCATGGAATAAAATGTAGATACACAAACAGAATATGCAGGTTCAATTTTGGAAAGAATATGATAAATGCATTGTTTGTCTTCCCTCTTAATCTTGAATTCTTCACATAAGAGTTTAAGAGTTTTGTACTTAGATAAATAATCTTGTATGCATGAAAAATCACTTAGATTTAAAGAAATCAACTCATTTTCGAGTTGGTGACCTCGAATTTCATTGTGTTTACCAAACACAGATTCCAACTTGTCCCAAGTAGCATCAGGTTCATCAATTCCAGATATGTGGAATCGCAAATCAGTAGAGATTGACATCCCAATCAAACCACGAGTTTCGTCACATCTATTTTCCCATCTTATTTTCTTATCATCATTAGTGGGTTCTGTTTCTTTCCATGAGGTAATTATGAAAAGTCCCCTACTTCGTAGAACATCCTCCATACGAGATTTCCATGAGAAATAGTTGGAACTAGTAATTAGAATATCACAAGGGGAGGCCATATTTGTAAATTAATGGTTGTAAAGGTAGAAACCAATAGTCTAGAAGTGAAGAGCTCAAAAAAATAGACGGTCTTAAAAAAAATGGCATTGAAAACTGACTTCGGATGATGAAGTTATGCTTGAACAAAGAAAATGCTGAAGATGTCCCCAATAGTGACGTGGCACATAGAGAATGATCAGCTAAAAAAAAAAGGACCTCCCTCTTCCCAAGATGAACTTTCGACAATCACTTTAAAAGAAAGTTGCTTTAAGTGAATCACTTTTATAAAATAAGTGATTTCACTTTTACAATGATACTTTAAATAGTGCAACAATAAAAATGAACTTAAGTGACTCACTTTGTATTTATATTTTTTATTATTTAAGTGAGATGCACTTTTACAATAATGTAACTTGAAAATAGAAATTGCATGCACTTTTCCTTTTAAAAGTAACTTCCTAAGACTTGAACTCAATACCTAATAAGGAATAAAGCAACTTTGAACCAAGTGAGTTAGATTAAAAGGTATGTAAAATATGGGAATGAGGAAGGGTTTTTTTTTTTTTTACTCTTCTTGCTCGGTTTCCGTGTTTGACTTTTTCCCTGCAAATCACACCACAAACCGAAACAAAAAAACTTTTCCACACTTGTGGCATTATATCTTGTTAGCTTTCCCAAAAATTCTACGTTTTCTCTATGTTTTTGATTTGCTGAGATCGCACAAGGTGCATGGCAAAGAGCATACGCAGCCGAAAAAAACCCTTTCCCTTTTTGTTTCTGATTTGCCAGGATCGCTCAAGGTGCACGGAAAAGAGCATACGCAAACAGGGAAAGCAACAATCTGAAACCAAAAGCAATCTAATAGTAAAAACTGATAAAATATGAGATTTTTTTTCTTTTAAAACAGAAAATAAAAAATGCGTCACTGTAACATTATACCTTCAGATCTGATGAAATACGCATTTCTGAAGCAACCGGGAACCGTTTTCGATCAAACGAAAACTATTTCCCAATGGAAATGGTGCTCTGGATGCAATGGAACACCTCCCATAGCCCAAAAATGCATGGAAATACCAGAACCAGAAACCCTTTCAAGTTTCGGCAACAACAGTTCAAGATCTAGATCATAATCGGAAGTGTCTCTTCATAAAAGCTCTTATACCATGTTCGGGTACACATGGTACTCCCAAAAGACTGAACACCTAGAGCAACCACTTCACACAAACAGATCACAGATCGATACATCGATGTTTTGACGTGGTTTAAACCCTCATGAGGGAAACACTCCATGGCCCCGGCCAAATGGCTTCTACGGGACAATTTATTATGCAAAGAAAGAAATTTACAAATGAGCTTCTCATAATCGATCAACTTTCCAATGAACCTCCATGCTCTTTAAATAGAGATCATGGACCAATCGGGTGTTAAGCCATGGATCAAGGGTAGGTATGATCTAAGAGAAGTTAAGCCATCGGATCACTCTATGTCAAGAACATATCATGACCATCAGATTAAGTATTTACAAATGCATACTAATGCATACTAAAGAAACACACTTTTCCTAACGGATATATTACACAAGTTGATCTTAACTAACTCTTAAGTGTCTAAATATCCTAACAGATAATACATCACACCAGTACAAATCCATAAGCCTCATAAGTATAATAACCACAAAGCCAATCGGGCACGTAATCTGAGAAACCTTTAGGCTTTAGATATGGTAATACGAGAAATTGAAAGTGCTAATATCTCAAGCCAAGGACTTGACCACAAGATCTGCTTCTAAATTCACAAATATTTTGGTACATGTTTGCACCTTATAAGTCATCTTTGGAATGCAGCGATCTTGAATGTGCAATAAACACACCCACCAATAAATTAAATCACTGCTACCATCAAATTTAAACAGATTTGTTGTCCATTTATACACTCTTCTGATACCACTTGTAGATGAATGTCGGATGTCTTTTTTCTAACTTGTCAATAACTTAAGTAAACATAAATAGTCAAACAAGCATCCAGAGACCAGAATATAACTTTTCAATATTTCTCCTGCCATGTCAAAGTACTTTCACATGGAAAGAAGATTCTAGGTCGTACACATTCCCCTCAATACTGGTGGTAGAGTGGTTTATAACTTTATAACCCTAGTGACATTGTTAGTTTACATCATTGTGGCATATTGACAATACTCACGAACTTGGAACTTACTCCAATGGGATTGGATATAATAAAATACAGCACACCAGTATGACACACATCAATCTCACAAGTAAACTAACCACAAAGGAAAACTCCATTGCGGTTGGATATAATAGGAAATACAGGCTACAACACACCCGTATGACACAAATCAACCTCACAAGTAAACTAACCACAAAACCGAAAGGCACTTAACATACCAAACCTTGAGCAAGGTTAGTCCCAGAGAGAAGAAGCCTGCTAAATTCTCAAGTTAAAGGATTTGCAGCCTAAGAAATGTTGAACTCATAGAGACTTAAGTGCAAGTTGCACCTTATAAGCCATCTTTGGAATGCAGAGTTTGAATGTGCAATAAACACACCTATGCCCACACTCAAACTTTTAGTATTGGTCACAAGTGTGAGATTAGAAAAGCTTTATCATCATACTTTGTTTGAATTTTTAGGAAAGGGGATGTTAAGGTTGTCTTCAAAGCTGGTTCTGAAATGAACTCTGTGTGGCATAGGAGTGGATGTTAAGGTTGTCTTCATGCCCATAATTGTTGCTACTTATCAGTATCCAGAATTCATGGTTTTAGGGATGTTCATTGTTATTTATGCCCAAAACTTCAAAAAGGACTACTGTTTGGGGTTAAATATGTGCCCATAATTACTTCAACTTGGAAGAGATGAGATTTCATCATGAAAAGAGCTCATAAAGTTGCCTAGATGACTTAAATCGCACCTAGACTTGGTTTTTAGGGTCTGAAATTAACTCAGATCTGCTTTTTTAGTTATGTTTACACCATTTTTGTAGAGAGAAAGCACCCAGAATTCATAATAATGCTATAAGCTACTGATTGGGAGATTAAAATAGTCCTTCTTTGTGCCCAGAATAAAGGATTGAGGCTGTTGGAGTACCCAGGTATGCTCTTTGTGTCCATATCCATGCCCATAATTGTTTCTTAATGCCATTTCAACCCTCAAATTCAACCTAGCATTCCTCCAAACCTGTTGTTGGTGGTTGTTAATCACTTTTCATCGGGTTGTTCATGCCCATAATTGTCTTTTATCCCTCTAATTTGGCCCAGTTTTAGAGATAGTCCTGTTTGGTAGTGGAAAGGTGCACAGGGATGACTAATTCACAATGTTTCTTGCCACATATTCACTCAGCACAGGAATTGAAATACCACCAAATAAATCTCAGCAATCATAGCGATGGAGTCAACTGGGATAGGGGATATGCAATAAACCAAATAGATTATGTGTAGACATGGGTGACTAAGTGCATATGCTCCAGAAAAGGGTTACAAGCACTTTTTCCATGAAATAGAGATGATGCTGATGATGAAACAAACTAAGTATTAATACTTCCCTCGTTTTGGTTTTTGCCATGTTTTGTGGATGCTTTTGTTTTTGTCTTTTCTTCAGAGTAAAATAATTTGGATATGTTACAAATAAGGAGATGAGTGCCAAAAATGCAACTAGGCAATTTGATCCTGCATGTGTGGAAGGAATTGTAGAAAATGGAAGAAACAATCAGGGGTGGGTATCCTTGGAGGGATAAATGAATGGAGGATTAAAAATTCAGCTGGTCTACAGGTCGTGGATGAGACGTAAAACCTTTGGCAGTTCCAACTCTTAATTACACCATAGGGGACAGATAGGGGTTTGGGCGGACCTAGAACCTACATCACTTACCCCCATATACAAGATAGAGAGATCATCTTGAGTCCAGGAAAAGCAACCATAGTTGATATTATACTTTTACCCATCGAATAGAGAGAGAAGAGACCCATCCCTCAATGATATTTGATTTCAAACCATCCCTGCAATGATCTTCGAGATCTGATGCAACACATTATCTCATATTCGATAGCTATATGCAGGCAAGTATCAGCAGGAAGGCAACACCCGAGAGTAGGTTGTCGAGCTAGAAAGAAGAACAAAGTTGCCAGTACCAAAGCGATCACAAAGCACCCAGAACAATATTTGAGTTGAATTTCCATACGTATTTTATGACTTCCAGCAACTCGTATTGATATGCCAAAAGTATATGTAAAGGTTTATTTGAATTATTTCTAGGCCAATTTCATTGTCTACATGAAACTCATGAATTATGAGCTCTCCTTCCAATCACAATGGCCTACACAATAATGAATTATCATCTTCCTAAAGTATTTTTGGAATGAAATTCAACATTTCCTATTTGGTTTTGGTGTTTGACCCAATCCTGTGTAATTTTCTGAGTAAATATTCTGATAAAATCATAAAATGAATTAGTTGCTTGCTTGATCTTCCTGATATCCTTGATTCTAATTTCATCTTCCATGCGATCTCTAGTGTATTGTTTTGCATTCCATCCACTTATTTCCCTAGTCAGCATCCCAAATACTTAGATCTATGAGATATTTGATGCCCCTTGAAGAAAGCCATTACATTGCTAAGATCAGATGTCTTTCCATAGTAAAAGGCTCTTGTTCCAGGAGATCCCATCTTTGATCATACAAAAGGAATTTGAGATGGTTTTTCAAGCACTTCACCCCTATGAATTAATGAAACTACCATTAAGAAAGCTTAGAGGGTCTGAAGTTATGCAGTTTTTTTCAATCAGTATTTTATTTCACCAATCCATGTGGGGGGTTATCAATTACCATGCCAGATTGGCTCCCACGACCTTTTTCATCAGTGCAATATTTATACTGCCAAATTCCCTACTGATTTTTTTTTAATTATCCCCTAGGAGATAGTAGAATTTTCTTTCCCATCATGCTTCCCCTTATTGCCAAAAAATGGACCCCTTACTTTCCTACAGATGGAATAAAAGTTTTAAACTGAAGGGGGGCCCAGTTAATTGCAATCCTAAGTATAAAAAGTGGTATTAAAGATCATGATACATGTATCCCCAACATTGGCTGTCAACTGTTGAATACTGCAAAATGGATTGAAAGTATCAAATTGCCTCTCTAACCGCTCTAGAGTGGAGGCCAACAATACCACATCATCTACAAAAAAAAAACAATGAAATCCGGATCTGATGAAGTAGAAAACCATCCTTGACCTAAGTAGAGTCCCTGCAAGAAACTAGTTTGTTGTTAAGAAGCGATTGGAAAGAGCAGGTGTCTGACAATTGTTTGTCTAGTTTCTGAATCTAAGGAGTTTTTCCCATGTTTCTGATGAATAGAGTTTGTTTGAAGCTTACCATTTGATCTATATCATCAAGACCTTGGAGTTTGACTGGATATAAATATGTAAAAAATTCAGTCAGTTATTTATGTATAAACTAGGTTCCTTAGTTCACAAATCCAATTAATGGATGGTGGATTCGATAGAAGATAGTGGTTTAATTACTATAGCATTTAAGTGAACATTGATAATGACTAGTTCTTCATATGATTAGCAACTTCTAATTAGTAGTATTTTTTAATGGTTTTGGAAATCAGAGAATATTGTTGCACTCCACATTTCTTTGACAAAGGGCTGATCATCTTCTTCTGAGTATATTATCTGGCTTAAAGTTTGGCATCTCATATAAAAGATGAAGAGGCAGATTTTGTATTGCTCATTGGTGTATTGCTTGATTCGATTTCCCAGGGATAGCTGTGCAACAGCTCGGCCTATTCCTTTCAGGGATGAAAAAGGTTTGTTCTGATCCCCTAGCTTTTAGTCAATATTCTCCATGTCTACAAATGCTACTGATAAGATCAAATCTGCTTCATTGAGCCAAGTAAACAACCCAGGTTCATATATCTGTCAGAAGGTGTTTAACGTCCTCAATCACTAAAGGGCTTATTACATGTCCACCAATAGATAGTTTCAAGCCTACATTTTAGCCAATACTCTCCCCCTCTAGAAATGCCAATCAGATCTAAGCTTTAAGCTGCTAAAATTTTGTATCAAGCAGTTCAAATCCAGTTGTTAGATTGTGTTTCCTCAATCATCAGCTGCTAAAATTGTGTGTCAATCCATGCAAACAGATGAAGTTCAAATCTAGTTGTTAGAGTATGTTTCCTCAATAATCAACTGCTAAAACTATGTGTCAAGCCATGTAAACAACCCAGGTTCAAATATAGTTGTTAGAGTATCTTTCCTCAATCATCAAGGAGGTTTATTACATATCAACCAAGCTAAATTGGTAGCCCTCAATAATATTCTTTATCCTTTATCCATACAGATGCATCTAAATGAAATTTTATTCATATAAATATTAGTTTTTGATCGTTTTTGGATCTCATTCTCTTCTGCATGTGTCTTACAGATCTGTCTGTGCTTGACAATCAGAGTTTAGAACAACTGCAGACTTCCCATATTGACTTCACTACAACATTTCAGAAATCTCAATCTAAGGTAATTCCAAATTATTTTAATCTTAATTTGCTATATTTGAAATGGATGGCACACCCAACAATGAGTATCCATTAACAAGAAATGCAAAAGAACATATTTAAATTGAAACTGATTGTTGCTGTCGACAAAACAACAAAAAGTATTTAAAATTGAAACTAATTATTGTAGATGGAAAAAGATATTTTAAATTAGAACTTACTTTGACAATATGATGAACCAAGACCTAAATCCTATGTTCTACTTTTGGCCATTTTGGACATTATTTCACCCTCATATAGTAGTAAATTGGTATTTTTGAGCATTATTGTGAGTAAAAACAACATCAAAACTACAAAGAAGCAATTATGTGGGTGAAAGCAACAACTGGTCTCCAATTTTGGGCAATTTGTGGATGAAAAGGGCATTAAACAACCTCATATCTCAGTTCTAGGCCTCCCAAAGGTAGACATTTGAAGTTCATTAGTAATATCTGAGGTTTTAATCCAGCATTTCAACCCAGCAGGCCTAATCTTCTAGCAATGCATCTTGAGGAGGCCAACACTCACTTTTCATCCTTACCTTGAGACAACATTCAACCATTAGGAAGATCCTCTCACTATTTGGAGAACTTATACATTTTTTGTGTGCTATTTAGAGGGGACATTCCCCTTGGAGGAGGCTTCTTTCATGTTTTCTATGCTTGATGGAGGCCATGCCTAGGTTAGCTAGGACACTTGTTAGGGAAGTTTACATCTTGGAGGGTTCTTATACATTTTTAGATAGTTCGCTGCGGTTTGAAAATTTTTAGTCAAATTATTTAACATGGTAGTTTTTTCAACATAAAATTGATTCATAATTTTGTTGATGTATAGGGAGATGATTTGTACTTGTTCTTTGAGATAGAGAATGCTATCAAGATGCAAGGGGACATTGGCATGGAAAAAAGAATTGATCAAGGAGCCACCTGGAAACATTTAGAAATTTATTTAGACGAATAGTTTCATCTTTATTATCCTTACGTTTTTAACTATGCTGGGAAGGTTAGATAACATATATATTATGTAATTTCATAAACATATGCTGGGCAGTGAAGGCTTATTCCCTAGGTTTCTTGTCTCATGTCTAGAAGTGAAAGTTGACTTCCTGAAATGTGGGTACTTTTATAAAATTATGATTTCAATTCTTGTTTATACATCCACTGCTTACAAATTTTGTCCTCATTACTCTTATATGCTTTTAATGTTTACACATGCCAATTCCTGAATGAGTAGAACTTGTACTCTTCTTAGGGCATGTATAGGCAAGTTAATGGGTTTTTACCATTCACCCTCCCTATTGTGATCATGGATAATTTCTCATCTCATGGTGATTGCAATACAGAGTTCTCAAAGCAACTGGTGTGGACCTTGTAAGCCATGATAAGAACGTGGGCGACCAATAAGAATGGAATTATATTCAAGCAGCAGTGATAGATGGAGACAAAGTTTTTGTTTGGTGATTCAACGAGGATGTTCCTACTTGGATATATGGGCTAATTCTAGGGAAATCTACCATAACGTCACCCAGAAATGAACAACAGTCATTGCACCTGAGAAAAATGTAACATACAACCCTATTTTTGGCCTTCTAACAGTAGTAAGCAACACCATTACAAGATCTCAACAAATATGTGCGGAAAAAACAACAATAAAAAATAAAAGGGCATTATTTCCATGTATGGGCACATTATGAGTAGCCTGTGTAGTGGTTTTATGTAACAACATCCCTAAAAGAGGTATTCTTGTGGTAAAAGGTGCCCAACAGCTGGATAAATGAGCAAATATAATGACATCCTATAGCAACTTGACTATGATAAGGGTTTGTTGCATGATTTACAGTCCTTTTGAGAAAACCTATGCATCAAAAAACTTTTAAGAGGATTTATTTGTGAATACATTCAGCACTGGGGTGTCTCTTATGAAGTATATGCCTTATTCTTAGACAATGCTCAACTCTCTTGGACATTTTGTAGAGCAATCAGCCTTTGAAGGTAACCTTGCATGATTTTTAGGGTACTTTTGGAGGTCATCTTGCAGGTTTTGGATCCTTTTAGTGCAGCCGTCCCGCTTTGATGATATTGTAGGGGTTGTTTCCCTTTGGAGGTTCCTATTTTGCACCAAGAGTTTCCTTGGAGGTTTCATCCATGGCTCTGTTTGAGGTAGAGACCAACATTAGAAGGGTTTATATGTCACAGATTTAGAGGATTTTTGGAAGTTGTTCCACATTTGGAGGGGCATATTTGTTATTATTGGAGCATCTTTTCATCCTTGGTACATGGAGTGTGTCCACCTTTAGAGTTTCCTTAGTTATTACTTGTGCTGTTTTGATAGGTGGTATTCACCATTAGAGTGACTCTTCCACACTTGGCATGTCTTCCTCAGCCTAGTATCCACTCTTGGAGGTGATCGATGCACATTTTGAGGGGTTCATTTGGCCTTAGAGTAGAACTAGGGATCAAAACCCTAGATCTAGGGTTATTTCATTGCTTAGAGACAACATTTCCTTGGAGCACTAGCTTTTGGAGGCTACTTTTTTCACTAATGGGTGAGGGTATCCCTCTTCTAGGGATTTTTCTTCGATATCTTGCATTCCTTTTGGGAATCACTCTAATTAAGTGGCAAAAGAATAGCAAGCCTAATTCCCTAGGGTGATGGGGGTTGAAAAACATTCACCATCTGGGAAATCCTTAGTAGTTAAAAGTCTATGGAGGATTATCGAGAATACTGGACTATGGTAGATGTTGTTAAAAAACAGGTATCAACTACCCTGTCTCGGATTTGTGCTAAAGGAAAATGTCTATGGGCTTAAGGAAAGATATGGTTGTATCAAAAGGTTGAAAAATGAATTACAACCTACTGGATAAGGTGGTTGTCTCTTTTTTTAACCTAGTATTCTAAGGCTTATAAAAGGTGAAAAAAGAAGATATCCTTATCCTTGCACATATAAACTCATATTTAACCTTTTTTATATGAATTGGTGGTCATCCTCTAGACAGATATTATGGCATGATTTCTTGATGGTTGTTTCTTTCAGCCTTCTCTAAAATGTGCAACAACTCCTTCACAATGTATTTCATATTCCACTTTGAATATAATATTATAAAATATGGTTCTTTTCTAGGGAAAAAAGGGTGACTGTCTCTTGGAGGGATTTTAATTTTAGTTAACATTGTATTTGAAACAATACTAGTTTACTGCCAAACCTTGACATATAAATCAATAGATATATTCGAAAAAATTAGGGAAAATTTTTCAAATTTCTGTGGAAGGGAAAGAAAGATAAAGGGGGCATTTATCTAATCAAGTGGAAAAATATTAGCATGCCTAATTCCCTAGGGTGATAGGGGTTGAACAACAATCACCATTTGGGAAATCCTTGGTAGCTAAAAGTCTATGGAGGTTGATCAAGAATGCTGGATTGTGGAAGCTGGTGATAAAATATACGTATATAGCTACCCTATCAATCATAGATTGGATATGGATAAGAATTAAACCTATTTAAAGAAATATTACATTTCTCTTCTCAGTGAATTTATTGGTGAGAGTTTGGAATCTAACTTATTGGCAATATTGGGGAAAATATAAAAAATTATCAGGAAACTTAACCCACAAAGCACATAGAGTTTGGAATCTAAGTTTGAAGGTGGATGCTATCAGATCAACCCACAAAGCACATAGATACATCTACACTACACATTTACCAGAGTGAGGGAGGGAACTATCACATAAATCCACAAAGTAAAGATGTACATCTATGTGAGGTTAGAAAGGTACATGAGTGACAAAGGATGCTGTCACATCATCTAAGGGGAACCTGTAGTTGCATGCCAAAGCCATCTTCGGAATTGGAAAAATGATTAAAAAACCCACAAAATTGAAAAATTATAATAATAACTAGATCTAATCTATCATATTAGCTAACCATTTGTTATAAATTGTCAACATCATTTTTATAGTATTTGTGAGTAAGGGAAAGCCATTGTACAAGATGTGTAAATCCTTGTAAGAGAGGCAATTTTGGGGGGAAGAATTAATGAGAGTTAGTACGCCAAGCTCAAGGTTGTTAAAATGCAATTTATCAGATGTTGTTTATAGATTCCGCTTCACAAACTTATTTAAATTGCGCTTGAGAACTGAGGGGTTTGACAACTATCCATAATGAATCAAGTAGGGTGTTTGTACTTGAAAAATGAAGAGCACACTGAAGAAAAAGATGTGGGATACCATGAAAAATGACGAGCACGGGAAACAAAGACAAGATATACAACCTCAAATCGCTTCAGAAACTCACCCATAGAGATTATTCCCTTCCAAGGTGATACACCCTTCCATTAGTCACCCTACAGTGCAAAATGCGACATCCCAATGAATACTTGATCCTAGAGGCATAACATGACCTCCACGCAACAATTTGTTTCCCTTCCAACATGATTTGGCCCTCCAGATAAAGATGCGTCTCTCCTAGATGAACCTACAACCTTCTGCCCAACTAAACACTACTTCTGCAAAATCATACGGCCTCCACAATGAAGAATCAACCTTAAACTGATGAACATGTATTCTTCAAGGGAAACCAATGCCTTTCGATCAGATTCGACCCTCACATGGAATATCGTTCCCTTCTTCAAATCGATATGCTACCAGAAATGAATACGATTTGATGGTAATGGAAATTGTCAAGGAAGAAGAGAACAACCATTGTTTGAGAGCAGCATATCACCCACATAACTCACCCATCATTCCACGGTGCTCCTCCTTAAGTCTCTGTGCCCTCCATTTCTTCCCACGATTTGATAGAAATGACCCCCTCCTAACAACCAATGCCCAACAATCAATCAAGCATGATCTATGGAAATGAAGAGATCAGATTTGGTTATGGGGCCTTATCCAGGCAACTTCATCCTCAAGATCAAAGCGCCCCTCAAAAAACACAAAAGAACCTTGAAAAATTCCCCCCATTTGACACCTTGTGTTTTTTTGTTTTTGTTTGCTATATTTTTGCATTTATTTTATATGTTTTTGTTATTTTTATTTTTTGTTTTAATATAGATATATTATAATATAATAATAACAATTATATACAATAATTTGGATAGTCTTTTATAATATATATATATATGAATGAGAGAGATATCTCTTATATTTACAATTGGGTCCAATGAAGGTTTTGAACTCGAGTCTCTACATTAATACAAGCTCGCTCACCTCATTGCTTGAAGATAGACAACACTCTAATGGTCTAATACTATATTATTATTAACCATTAAATACATATATTCCCTTGGATAGGGGGTTTAGGAAGAGTTTTGGACAGTTAGGATTTAGGTGGGTGGCGTTGGATCTGACCACCACATTGCCACCAATTGAAGGAGCTTACATGCAAGATAAGATATGCATGTTCTGACACATGCATAACATAATGGGAGGCGATATGTGGAGGTGATATGATATGGTATCCTCTTGGTATCCTTATAGATGTACATCGCATTTCATGTCTCATGGCGTCCACATGTAATAGATGGAGAGGCTTCTGCATGATTCAAATGCAGGTCGATGAGACTATGGATTCTCTTGGAAGTTGACTTTATCTTGGAAATTGAATTGATTTTAATTGGTTGGATTTGATTTAGTTGCATCCCATCATACGTGAACTCTAAATCCATTGCATCTCATAAATACACCATTATTTCCCATTATATTACATACCAAACATTTATCTTTCATCTCCGTGAAAACATGGCTCTAGATTGCAAGGTGAATAGGGATGTGTTTATCTCAAGCTTTTGCTCAAGGAATTTATTGTGCTTGGACACTTATCCAAAGGTAATTTTCCATGGTCAAGTGATGATGTTTAACATGACATTGTTCTTCATCTTCCCATTGACAAGGCCATATATTTTGTCCTCAAACAGTAGTTTTAAATTACTGGTATTCTGCGGCAACTTGAATCAAAGACAAAGCCCTAAATAATCCTTCCAAACATATTTACCTCAGAACAACCAATATTGTATTTACTCCCGAAGACTGGGTTTACAACCTAGGCTATATAGAACCTGATTCCCCAAAATAGATTGAAGCTATGAATGAGATGTGTGGGGTCCTTAACCCATGACAACAGAACAGAGAAACCAATGAGGCTTATCTGTTATCTGTATCAACAAATATACTTAGGGGTTAGGAAGGTACAAGTCATCATATATAATACATTTCTGCTACCCATGTATTGCAGATTATGTGCATAAGCAAAACCATCGTTCGACAGTGGTATACATATTCTACATAGTTCAAAATCCGTATAAAATCTTAGAGAAGATATCTCGTTAGGTATTAGGAGATTGCTAATCCCCATATTGGTACAAGAAAGTAACTTCTGAAAGTGGGCACCATAAGAAAGGTATATTAAAAGATCACCTAAATCTTGTTCTTTCCACAGATCCATACATAGCTATTTGGGCACTCTTGCCAACGTCCAACGCATTTGGTGGGCTTTACTGATGCATTTAAGCAATCCATGTATTACTTGTGGGTTTGTATGCATTGTCGGCAATGGCTGCAAAATTTAATAACATATCAACTTCTATTACATAGCATAAATTTCAGATGCGGTTTACTTCAACATTTATCTAATTTTGTTCTCACATTAGACAGAAAATAAAATGGCTTTCACTGGAAAAGGGAAAACATGAGATTTGTCAATGTTACCTAGATTTTGCGAAGGATTGCCACTCAAAATTCCTGCAAATACAACTGTCTTATTCATGTAGGTAGATGAACCCAAGTCTGTTGTCTTTTTCTGAGTGCAACAATCTTTGTCATTACACCATCCTCCACCCTGGTATTAAACATGGTATATTTTATTAGGTAGATACAGATATCAAAAAGTATGATTCTCTAGCAAATGAGCATGTATAATGTGATTGATCCTTCATAACTTCCCCATTGCAAAAGCTACTGGTGCATTCTTTTAAGTTCATTGAATTAGCCCCTATGCCTGTAACTTTGGATAAATCTATGCCTGCGCAGTCTGCTTGACCCCAAAAATCTACTCCACCGCATGGAAACTCAGATAAATCATTGACTACACAATTTGTAAAATACCAAACCCGGGTGCATAGCCCGATGGGTAAATACCAGGTGCAAAGCCTATTGGTGCTTCTACTCATGCTCCTTCTATTCATGTTGTTGAACCAACTGAATCAACTGCTTGCTTCTTGGACAGGTGCTTCTTCGACTGGTGGTGCTAGTGCTTCTCGATCTTGAACATCAGACTCTAGATCTGGATCTCACTATTTAAATTCCCGAAATCCAAACCCTGGTGAAATAAATGATCCTAAGCCAGGTGGAAGGAATGAAATATCATAGCCTGGTGCTACTAAGCCCGATTAAAGAAATGAAATACCAAACCCTGGTCCAACAAACCCTTGTACAACAACAAAGCATTGTTAAAGGGATTAAATACCATAACCAGGTGGTGTCGGTGGTACATTTGCAAAGTGTACATATGTTGGCTATGGATCTCGATCAAGAAATTCAGTTTCTTCTTTCCGATAACAATGGTAAGAATCTGGCTTTCTATCTTTCGAATCTAGCTCTAGACCTGGAAACTTCAAAACTTCCTATCGATCATGATCATCAGAATTTGGCTCTAGTCCTGGAAATGAAACTGCTGCTACTGGCATTGGGTCTCAATCTAGTGAATCTGGCTGAGTGAAGGAAAGCTGTGGGCTTTACCCTGCGTCTGGGAACTATACCTCTAATGCTACACCTTCCTAATAGGAACCTTCAATAGCTTATCATTGTTGTGGTCTCTTGGATTTTTCAAATATTCACCATCAGTCTGCACAACCATTAGAGTATCCAAAGCAACACTAGAATTGAATGCCTCTTTCGAGTAGATTGTTTCACAGGGAACCATGGCCCCTGTTTGGGGAGTCAAGCCAGAATCTACATCTCTTTTGCTCTCCTGGGGAATAAAAATTTATGTTAAACTTTTATTTATTAAGCATTAAGTGAATTCTTATATATATATATATATATATATATTAATTACTTTTTTAGTTTTAGTAAGATAAAGTAATTACTTACATGGAAAAAATATCATCATATAAAAAGATTATTCAAAAGGAAATTAGAAATAAATAAAATAATTCTATCTATTAGTATGCATGGAAAAGTATAAAAACCTTTTTTAAGCCTTGATTTGTAATGTTGGTTTTGGGTGCACAAATTGAAGATTATTTAACCACATTCATTGATAAGATCAAGCTAACTTAAAATCCCTTTGAATAGAAAATGAGATTTGCTTTCCAAACATGGATGACAAATTTAAAATTTATGTACATCCTAAAATTATGTAAAGAGAATACCGTTGGAAATTTGAAAGATTAGAAACATAAGCGTACAACAATCTTGAACCATGAAAATATTAAAAACATGAGCATTAAGTTGTTACAAAGTATAAACTTGAAAATATTATAGGCATAAACAAATATAAAATCATTTCGCATTTCGTCACAGGTGACTCAAACATGAAAATGGATTCTACTTATGTTTGACGATTTGTGAAAGAAAATGATAACATCATCTCAATCTCAATCTCAGTCAGTTATTCGTTGGACATGAAAATATTCGAGCGATGTCGATTACAAAACGATATTTGGCATCTCCCTTCCCTAATCATTCCATTGTTGTGTTCACGTAGTCAAGTGGAATGTTCTCTATCATGCAAGATATGTTATGCTTTCCACAAAATTCTAACATCTCCTGAGTTTCCTTCACTCCTCTAATCATACTTCCCCCTACAAATCGCCGATCTGCAAAAACCAAACAAAAATAACATTATTAGTGGCTTAATTACCCTCCTCATCTGAAAATTAATCACATCCCCAAAAAAGGCGGCCATATCCATAGAATAAGCTTAAATAAATCACATCACAAGCCATGCAGAGAGAAGCCAAGACTTGCCATATGTGAGGGTCATCACAGGGAGATTAAGAGGCTTTTCAGGTATTCCAACCAAAATCAATTTCACAACCACCTTCAGTAAACTAAGAAGTGTCAGCAAGGGATGGTCAGCAGAGACTATGTCAATTATGTAATCCAGTGATTTGGCTGCGTCCTAAATCTGTTTCTGATCTTTGCTTATGAGGAAGTGATCTAACCCCCAAAATTCTCTGGCTTCCTTTTCCTTCTGAGGCGATCTATTGATCATCGTTACTTGATGTCCAAAAGCTTTGCCAAATTGGAAAGCCATGTGTCCCAAACCACCAAGCCCCCCAACGCCAAGGCTTCCTCCAGGTTGTGTCATTTGGAAGTATTGCATGGGGTTGTATATAGTTATGGGGTACTAGTGGAAACATGGCTCTAGATTGCAAGGCGAATAGGGAGGCATTGAAGTGGAAAATTTGATGCAAGCTGAACTGCAAATACAAATCTATCTTCATGAATCCACGCTACCCTATTGAAGCAAAGAAATAAGTACCTAATAAAATCCGCCAGGGAAACTTAACTCAAACATGCATAATACCTACATGCATAATACCTATAGAAATGGTCACATAGCATCATCAATTAAAAAATCATTAGAATTAAATTTTTTATTGTCACTAAAAGTCACCAAAAAATGTATTAGTGGGGGCCATTAAAGGATCATCACTAGAAGTGTCACCAAGGAGAGAATTTGTAACGTGCCCTTAACAACCCTCACCAAAAGTGTCATTGAAAAGGGATTTAGTGACAAACCTTAAAGGAATGTCTCCAAAGACGATTATAATTATGATAGTTCTTTAAGATCTGTCATCATATGTGAAATTGGTGATGGCCCTTTAAGGTCCGTCACAACCATGACCCTCACTAATGGATATTAATGAGGGCCATTAAAGGATCGTCACTAGAAGTGTCACTAACGAGAGAATTGGAAACGAGCCTTTAATAACCCTCACAAAAAGTGTCACTGAAAAGAGTTTTGGTGACAAACCTTAATGAATGTATCCAAATACAATAAGAATGACATTTTTAAAAGTTCATCATCATTTGTGGCAATGGTGACGACCCTTTAAGGCCCATCACAACACTACTACATTTTTGGCCTTTAGGGGGGCTTGTCTTCTTCCCCCAAAGGGGGGGTTTTGGCATTGGGCGCGGTTTTGGAAAAACCGCCCCTAAAGGCACCGATGTTAAAAGTTTTTCCCTTTAAGGGAGGTTTTTGACGAGATTGGAACCGCCCCCAAAAGTGACTTTTGGCAGTGGTTTGTGACCCCCCTCGTAGAGGTCTACGGGGGCGGTTTTGAACCCCCCTCGTAGACCTGTTCATAGAATGCTAAGGGGACAGTTTTGAACCCCCTTCATAGATACCTACAAGGGCGATTGTGAACCCCCCTCATAGAACTCTACAATGGCGATTTTGAACCCCCTTCATAGAGACCTACGAGGGCAGTTGTGAACACCCCTAATAGACCCCATCATATAGACCTACGGGGGCAGTTTGGAACCCCCCTCATAGAGTCCTATAGGGGTAGGTTGGAATCCCCCTCGTAGATTCCTATAGGGGTGGTTTGAAACCCCCCTCGTAGATTCCTATAGGGACGGTTTGGAACCCCCCTCGTAGATTCCTATAGGGGTGGTTTCGAAACCCCCCTCGTAGACACCTACGGGGGTGGTTTGAAACCCCCCCTAAAACTCCATCTTACAAACCTTTGGGGGCGGTTATAAACCCCCCTCGTATAAACCTACAGGGGGGGTTTTGAACACCCATCGTAGTGACATATGAAGGCGGTTTAGAACCCTCATCGTAGCAACATGCAAAAATGGTTTGAAACCCCCCTCGTATAAACCTACAGGGGGGGTTTTGAACACCCATCGTAATGACATTTTTGAACCCCCATCGTAGTGACATATGAAGGCAGTTTAGAACCCTCATCGTAGCAACATGCAAAAATGGTTTGAGACCCTCCCTATATCCATAACAAATTATAATAAAACATATTTTATTAAAAATACCAATATTGCAATATCATTAGGGCATGGAGGAACCACCAACCTTTTGCTTATAAGGAAGATGCTCTTGCATTGAGCTAGAACCCTTTAAGAATTGGGTAAAGGAGAAATATTAACACCAAGATTGCATCATTTGTAATTCTAATAAAAGACAATAAGATCTAAATACAACCATGCTTAAAATCCAATTTATATTTCCAAACACAACCATGCTTAAAATCACTCATCAGCTACCTACATGCTCATATCTTGTTAAATCAAATCCTACAATCAATGTTGTATTCCAGTATTATGCATGCAATTTTCAAATATATGAGAGCAATAATACATTGCCTTCCCAAAAGATCAGTTGTCATAGTTGGCACAATTTGTACAAGTACAGTTTTCAGATGGAGAGTAATTCAAACATCTAATTATGGTTTCTTCCATGATAGAACTACCAGGAGAATCATGCTGTATTAAAATAAAGACACCAACTTAGATGAATATCCATTGAAAATTTGATTGGTTTAACTTTTATTGCATTTGGAGAGCATGTGTTATCCTCAAGATAGTTGGAGTTCACTTTGAACTCATGCGAGAAGTAAATATGCTAAATGGGAGACAAAATACTTAAGGTGCATAAGCCATAAATACATCCAAGCAAGACCATTCAAGTGATGCCACTTATCCAAAGGCTAAATCTTGGAAGTTCGACTCAGGTTATCACATAAGCCATACAGTCCGTAGAATGTCGTATAGGTTCTTGTGATTTTAATAGATCAGATCTATAATTAATAGGATGTATTATTGTATTTTGATTCCTATGGCAAAATTTCAGCATGCATGTTTGCTTTATTAGGATAAAATGTCATGTTGTCTACATCCTTGACAAACCCAGTGGAAGATATAAGTATTTGTTGCATGATTCTCACTACATTTTACCAATTTGTGGCAAAATAGTAGATGTTTGAGTAGATCTAACTATAAAGCAATAGAAATTCCATTAGATAAATATTTTGGCTTCAATTTCCACATATGGAAAGTGAAAATACAGATGCAGTTGATGAATAAAAAGTTGAAACTTGTGGGGAAATGTAAAAGGAACTAAGACACCATCGCCAGATCCAAATAAACTATTGGAATAGAAAAGTAGAGATGAAAAAGTTAAAGCCATTATTCATTATTGGCCTTGCTCTATCAAATTTTGAATTCCATCATATAAACATTGAAAAATCATCTAAGGTAATCTAGGACAATCTGAATAATCTCTTTGGAGCACAAGCAGTTGATGCAAAGTTCTCTTTGAAACTACAATTATTCAAATTCAACCCAAGACTCCTTTCTATTTCTATTATATTTTCAACATGGCATTTGAAATTTTCTAGATAGGGTTGGCATTTTTTTAACTGCAACTCTTTAGAATCAAGCAACACGTTGTCTGTCACCTTGCAGTGTGAACTAGTTTTGCTTACACTCTTTTTATTATTGTTGTGTATGTTATAGGAAAGCAAGTTGTATGAATTACATGTTTACACAATGGGTAGAAAATTCCATGTATTGGCTACTAAATCTTTATGGAGACTTATTTCCAATACATGTCTCTAGCGAAAAAAATTGAGAAGTAAATATTTTAATGAAAGAATGAAAAAACAATGGCAGAGAATTGAGAACAAATACCTCGGGGAGCCTCTAATGTGTGGAAGCCACTTTTTTGTGCCTTCTCAATTCTATGAAGATGGGTGGCCTAGAAAGTTGGCTGGGGGGATCGATCTCCATTGAATGACTACGACCAAATGTATATGCTAGTAACACTGCTTTCATACACTCTTTTGAACAACCCACAAAGCACTATATAGCGTAGCAATTTTATGAATTTGAAATTCCTTCCGCCTTATCGGACCGTCTTGGGACAAGCGAAAGGGATGGAAACAAAAACAACGGAATGGGATTGGGTACATACATCCCACTCCGGCTAAATAGATTAAATGGAAACCTAAACAACTCACTAGGAATCGAGATAACAATAGACTCATTTACTCATGTTTTTTGTTGATCATGCACTTTGAAAATCAAGGGTGGAACAAAACAAACTACTAATAGTGGCACACACAACTCAATAGTAAATGTGTTGACATTATGCATTTGGCGTACATTAAGTGATAAACTTAGGAAACAAATAATAGGTGGAACATAGAATCCTTTCCAAAGGTTAGTGTCATGCCACATATAATGCAACATACAAAAATCTTCAAGGTTAACATGATGCATCAATGGTGTAATTGAAATTGTGACATTTTGTTCCAAAGGACTTGAGTTAAAAGGCCAGATAAATATAATATGCCATTTGTACAAGCGATTCATTAAAAAACACATTGAAATCAGCATTGTACTATGATGTTCTCTCCTTCCTTTGTCAAAAAGGTTGGTTTTCAAAGGTATGGATTGTTTCGGATTCCTCAACTATTATTGTACCCAAACTTGCACATACCAAGCTACAACGAATCCTTCACGAAAGTGGAGTTTTCTATGTATTATCCATGATGCACTTTGAAGAGAATTTGATAAAATGATTTTCTTTTGTTTTACTTCATTCATAAAGGAAAGAATTTAGTTTCCTAATATTGGTAATTCGTTTTATTTTAAGTTCATAAAAATAGAACAATGTAAACATTTGAATATATAAAATTCTTCTAGCAAGACTATTTTTTGGACACAAGTTCTCTTAATATAGAGACGGCAAAGTGATACATTTTTCAATTCCCAACCAATTCCTGGTTCTTGCTTTCATTTGGCCATTCACTTTCCCTTGGCTATAAATGGATAATAATTCAAGCTTGTCTAGAAGCTTTTTTCCCATGAGTAATATCAAATAAATCTTTTAAAATTTTTTTTGAATAGATACTTGAAAATATTTTAGGAACAAGACCTACAAATTGTAAGTTGGAAGTATTGGAAGTGTACAAAGTGGGATTGGGAGCCTCCCATAACAAAACCCTGTTTCCATGCCTATGTCAGTCACGCGTCTAAACCCATTCCTTTGTCATTCGCAAGTGTTAAAACGTAGCTCAATATCAAAATAAGAAATACAATTTCATGTTTAAGAAAAAACAAGGGAGAGTTTCATTAAAATTTGTTTTTAGATTATGATCAAATTTATGAAAAATTGAAAATAACATCTTACTAAAATTAGTAGCTCCAAGTCTCTGATAGCCATAGGAGAGCACTTTCAAATTGTCTAGAGAAATGGGTATCTAAATTCAGCACATGCTTCTAACTTCTGAGGCTAAAATTCCATAGGTGATGCTTGGTAAATTCGGTAGATGATAAATTGTTGATGGTAGGGAACCATTGAGTTGATCAATTATGACCTAGGTAGGTAGGGAGGAAAGAATGTTTACTTATTATATGTGGATAGAAGGATCAAGAAAAAACTCAATAGGGTGATCTAGAATTATAGATAGACTTAGGTTGAATCCAAATTTAGCCTTAAATGAGGGATGGAATTGCCAATTAGTATGGTACCTATATCTAGAATTAAAGAATAACTTTCAATCAAATCCTTTAGAATCCTCAATACCTTGGGAGCAAAGGACAAGGAGGAAAGAAACCATCGAGATGAAACGGATGGCCACCATCAACAAGAAGTAGTAGAGTGACATTTAGGATGAGGGATTCTTAAAGTTCAAAAGTGTACCTCTGAAGGAGACGACTTTCTCAAGTCATGATCCAAAATCTAGACTATATGGACAATGGATGGGTCCAAAATATAGACTATGAGAATATCCCTTTTCACTAACATAAAATGGAATTATCATTTCCATTAACTATGGGAAAAACCCCTTAATCTTAAACATGTGCAAGTGGAGGAGAATGGAAATAGGAACTATGAATCCCACAAAGTTGACAAAATCTAAGTTGGGACTAGGCGAGACACTTGTCAATGATAACTTGAAGGAGAAAAGGGAGCAATTAATTAACCCAAGACAAACAACCTCACTTAAGGAGACATTTCTTCAAACGCCTAGGCCTTCTAAATGAAAATTCTCTTGTGGAACGTAAGGGGCAATAATGCACCTAAGAAACAAATCATTTTGAAAAACAAAATAAGTGTAGAAAAACTAGACTTAGTGTTTATTCAATAAACAAAATGCAAAATGTATAACATGCAGTATAAATTCACCAAAATGATATGGGGAGGATGCGATTGCTCGACTAGAGGATTGAGAGGATTTTCAAGAGTTATGGCAATGATTTAGGATGCCATAAACATGGATCTAGAAAACCAACTTACCACCTATTGATAGATGACTAGCGATTTATACTTTAGATTCAAGGGTAAAGGGAAATATAACTAATGTATATGGGTTCATTGATCCCTGACAAATTCTAGATTAATGTTTGTAAATCTTAAGTATGATTAAGGTCCTCCCCAATTAGGAACATTGAATCATTAGAGAATACGACCTAACCACAACAAAGTCCCTCTTTGAAAAGAAACGATGAGTGTAAAGGTTGGATGCGGCAAGCTAGATCTCTGGGACCTTTTAGAGCATTGATAATTTGTGGATGTATTTCCAAAGAATGCCATCTTCACTTGGAACACTTGGTGTGGAGGGTTGATTATAATATGCTCATCACGTGGATTATAGAATGTCTCAATGAGACACCATTTTGTGGACTATAATGCTTATGAAATATGCCCATAATGGTAGGATGGACAAAGCTCAACAATGTTTAATAACATGCTTGAGAATAATGTCGTCTCGTGGAATGTTGTGATTTGGGATTGTATATAAAATGGGAAAATCAAGGAGGCTCACATATTGTTTAAAAGAATGCTACAATGGAGATATGCATTGTTTCAAGCATGGAGATATGTTCTTACATTGGTATCGTTGTTTCTTTATGTGGACCTAGTAGATACTTGGAGTAGATTTGACATACCAGTTACAATTACCAACAAAAATTGCCAAACGGTGGGGGAATTCCATCATGTACCTTTGAAGATTATCATCATAGTTTGGACATTGACCTTGATTTGTCAAAGACATGACTAGTGAGGAATTCGAGGGAGTAAAAGAATGTAATATGTGATTAATGTGTCAAGGAAAAGGGACAAATACAAAGAAAAAGATGGCCATTTACAAGATGGGAGGACACATTAATTAAACTCAAAAACTCACACATCCAAATATGCCATGTAAGTAAGGATAATTCTTCTACATCAACCTTACCTTAGGCCATTTTGTCTCTAGGTATCATGTGACATTAATAGGCCTATGTCCACCATACAAGCCCTATAAAGGGAATCATTATCACATAAGTGGAATATAGTGTTCATTTCAAGTTTGGCACACTAAGGATGGCCCTAGTCCATAACATCATCTCTATGTGGGAAATATTTGGCTTACAAGCAAGAAATGGCCATTTCAAGCTCTATGCGACCAAGAATGGTTATCATTGATTGGGCCATATTATCAAGTCAAAACATAATGTTAAAGGGTAAGGGGATCATGGGTCATGTGTGATGCCCTATACCACCTCAAAGGCCCCATATACTACATAGGTAATATTTAGCCAATGAGTAAAGATATGTTGGCCATTTTGAGGTTTGGCACACCAAGTATGGATTTTAGTCCCTAGGCCATGGACCAAGGTTTTAGGGTACAAGGCCATATGAATTACCTTGGGGATCATGGCCCATGAATGGAGGCCTATATTATAACACAAGGCCTACATGGGGAATCTTATCCTATATGCGATATATGTTCACCATTTTGAGGAAGGGCACGCCAGGGATGATTTTCAAGGACCATGTTATGATATAAGGTTAAATAAGGGTTTTAGGTCATAACATTTTTCTCTAAGCTCATGGTCCATTTTCAAGCCCTCAAACCACCACACATACCCTCCATAGGGAATCATTAGCCTACAAATGAGATATGATAGACATTTTCCTCTTTCCAATACTAGACATGGTTCTCAATGCATATGTCATGGTTCAATGCTAAAATCCCTAGGCATACTCATGAGTTCAATGCCAAAAAACTGCCTCCAAAATTTCAATTCTCATGAGTTTTAAGGGGGGTTCCAAAAAAACTATCTCCAAAAGTTTGATTCTCATGACTTTTAGTGGGGGTTTTGACAAACCGCCCCCACAAGTTATGAGAATTGGGCTTTTAGGGGGGCTTTTCAAACAACCGCCTCCAAAAGTTCATTTCTCATGACTTTTAAGGGGGTTTCCAAACAAACCACCTCCCAAAGTTCAATTCTTGTGACTTTTAGGGGGGTTTTTGACAAATTGCCCCCAAAATTTATGAGAATTGGGCTTTTAGGGGGGGGTTTCAAACAATCGCCTCCAAAAGTTCAATTCTCATGACTTTTAAGGGGGGTTCCAAACAAACTGCCTCCCAAAGTTCAATTCTCATGACTTTTAGGGGGGGTTTTGACAAACCGCCCCCAGAAGTTATTAGAATTGGGCTTTTAGGGGGGGTTTCAAACAACCGCCTCAAAAAGTTCAATTCTCATGACGTTTAAGGGGGGTTCTAAAAAAAACACCTCCAAAAGTTAAATTCTCATGAATTTTAGGGGGGGTTTGAAAAACCACCCCCAAAAGTTATGAGAATTGGTCTTTTAGGGGGGGTTTTCCAAAAACCGCCCCCAAAAGTCCAATTTCCATGACTTTTATGGGCGGTTTTAAAAGACCGCCTCCAAAGGCCTGAAAAAACTTTTGGGGGGGGTTTACCAAGACCCCCGCAAGCCAAAACCACCCCTAAAGGGATATTTTGTTGTAGTGCAAACATGCCCCTCACCAATGTCCTGTTTTGTAGTAGTGAATACAAGCATCATGGGCCTCATGGAACACTAACCCTCTTAAATTTGGAACATACATTTGATTTATTCACAGTAGTGCTTCACTTCAACTAAATGTTAATCTTCATATTTTTTACTTCCTTCTCCATCCAACTCTCATTTCTTAATAGATCTTCACACACCTCGTGGTAACATTTGTCATCATTGGATCACCTCCTATCATTGTCCTTAAATTTTATTAAGCTTGGGAGATTGCATATATATGGCATATTCAACTCAAGGCATATGCCACTTGATTCTCTTCCCCTTTTATGTGAAATAAATTGTAATCATAGTTGGCCAAAAACTTCACCCATCGCCACTACCTAGCAGTCAATGGTGGGTGAGTCTACAAGTATCTCAAGGTCTCATGATATATTCATAATCCAAACTTTCTGGTGTTTTAGAAGTGCATGAAGGCTTTCTCCATTTAGCTGTGTATATGTGGAAGAATGAAGTATTTGTTAGATGTGGAATGGGAGGCAGAGACTTGAGTTATGTTGATGTATATGTAACTTCAGAATGTATTTCACATATATGTATATTGTATTCCTATAGAGATGGTATTATTCCTCTATAAGGAAGTGTCGTCATTTATATTGTAAGTGTCGTAACTTATACTTGATGGGTTATTAGACCACCTTATTTGGGGTCGGCCCTGTATAAGTCATGTGGGTCAAAGGGTTATTAGACCACCCTATTGGGGGTCGGCCCACTCAGCATTATGTTATGTGGTAAAGTTCGAGCCTACATGATTTAGGTAAAAAGGCAAGTCAAGTCAAGTATAAATAGAGTGCGGGAGGCACTCTATTTGTTCACTCACTTCTCACACATGCTCTCAAGGAGGAGAGGTGCACTTATGGAGGAGGAGGATTGCTGCTAGGTTATGGCTATCTCTCTTGGTTGGTTGTATCATTGCTCTATCTATCTCTGAGGAAGTTATTGGGGTTTTTCACCTTTATGGTTTTCCCCAAGTAAATCTTTGTGTCTCTTGTGTGCTTGCATTATTGTCTCCATGATTGATATGCTGTAGATATGCTGTACATGTTGTTCTCTCAGTTAAGATCCTAGATCATATTGAATTAAATTCAGAAAATTTAACATGGTATCAGAGCTAGCCTGAAAGAAGGCATGATATGGCATGTATGACACTTGTTGCACTTACGATGTTAGGGCTTGATATAGCAAAAACCAGTCATCGTAGCACTTTCGCTATAAATCCGTTTTGGCGAAGTTTTCGGATCTGAAATTGTTACAGGACGAAGATTAAATATCCAGGTACCTTTTGTCCAAAGGAAAACCTCTAATTCGTTGTACTTTGTGATTTATGATCTGTACAATATAGGGTTTCTGCCTCTTCCAGATCTGAGTCAAAATCAGGTGACCTTGGGAAAAAGGTCATATCTTGGGCTAGGAAGCTACAAATGAATATTCGTAAAAAGTGACAGGTAGTACACAGTCTATAATATCTCAGAAAACTTTTTCAGATGCCGAAGTTGAACCAGTGACACGTGGCACGCCGTACAAGTGCGCTCTCCTGTATTATCCCATAAACAAGTCATGTTGCGACATTTGGCATAACTCTCTCTCAGAGAGTCCAATTGAGGTCAGACCTGTCAGGATGGAAAGGTAACAGGCCGAGATATCTCAGAAAATGTTTTCAGAGGCCGAAGTTAAAACAGTGACACATGGCACGCCATACAAGTTCGCTCTCCTGTTTTATCCCAAAACAGGTCACGTTGCGACATTTGGCATAACTCTCTCTCAGAGAATCCAATTGAGTTCAGACCTGTCAGGATGGAAAGATAACAGGTCAGGATATCTCAGAAAACGTTTTCAGACCCTGTGGATCAAAAATTTCGGAGTTACACCAGAAACATTCAGGTACATATTTCTGTCAAAACAGAATTATTTGTTTGGTACCTTCATTCATGGCTTCCGGAATTTAGGGCTTTGGAGAAAGTTGGAATTTTTGTAATCGGAGACCACGGCTGGATGCTACTCATCAAAATAGAAATTTAGAGACCAAGATCAGAATTTTTGGTTGGGCAGAAGGCCGGGCTTGATTAGACCCTAGTTCAGGACTTTGATCCGAAAAGTGGAAAATTAGGGCTTCTGTAAAAATGGGAATTTTTGAAATCTGTGACCACGGCTGGAAGCTCCTCAGAAAAATAGAAGCTTAGAGATTTGGATCAAACATTTTGATGGGGCAAAAGAGTGGGCTTCATCAAACCCCAGTTCAGGGTCACGTCCAGTGAATCCGGAAGTTTCAAAGGCAAAATTGAGGAGTGAAACTTTGCAGTTTTCAATTTCTGAATATACCAACTTGATCAGCTCATCAAGCTCCAGGTCCAGTTCCTGCAAATCAAGTGGATTGGGTTAATCCTAGAAGAAGATGGATTGATCATCTGCATGAGTGAAGAAGTTCCTGTTTCAGAGGAAGATGAGGCTAAGAATATTACAAGCGATCTCGACAGGTATGACTGATCGAGGTATGTTTCCATATTTGTTCATGATTAAGTTTATGGTATGTTTGTCTTCATGTTATTACGGTTAGTACAATCTTGATTTTAGATTTGTCGTATCACCTTAGCAAAATTATGAATGCATGATAAGAAAATATTCATTGATTAAGGTGTTGACACTTGTGATTGTACTAATGCATTATGGTGTTGTATGAGGTTTATGTTGTCTACTAACATGAAAGGTACACCAAGAAAGACAAATCATGTTCTGGTCCAAGAACATATGATCATGATAATATGAGGACAAAGATTCATCCATTGTCATGGATCTCATAGAAGATCCATTTACGAGGTATGTATAACTTGGTTTTATAATGGCTAACCTATGAGATATACAGGTTACTAGCACAAGTCATTGAAGAAGAACAAGAAGACATCATGTGAGTATGTTAGACATAACTAGCTAGCATGCTAATCCAGGTATGTTTTTCCTATATCAAGTTACAATCTCATCTTGTGATAAGATCCTTTATATAAGTATACTTGGCATGGGTTTAGGCATATTATGCTTGTTACTTTGTTTAATGATATGACTAACCAAAAAAAAAAAAAAAAGTCCTATGGTCAAATAGGAATATAAGTAAAATAATATGTCTCTTATATTGATTGATTTGACTAACCAGAAGAATCATGAAACCATAGGTTTGAATAGTCATGGTTTTATGCATATTATATCTCTTCTCTTGATTGATGATATGACTAACCCGAAGAGTCATAGCTTTGAGTAATTATAGGTTTAGACACGTTATGTTTCTTATGATTTGACTAACCATAAGAATCCTACATAAACCTTGAAAGCTAATGCTTATTATTTCTGTTTGAAATGATCATGACTATACATGCTTGAGATTATTGTGTTTTAATAGTATACTAATGAATGTATGATTTTATATGATATCACAAGGATAACACAATCATGATACTAATAAGCATGCATAGGGACCAAGGATGAATGTAAGTTCAAGGACAGGTAATCCAGGAAGCAAAGATCAAGAGGGAGCACACTCCAATTGTTCCTAAAAAAAAAGAAAGCAAAGGAGCACACTTCAGTAGCTTCTGCAAGGATGCAGATATTCAGAGGGAGTTGACCATCTCTCTACATCCCACAACAGAAAGGTGTAGAAGAAGCTACTTCAGATTAGGACTCCAGCAGCTCCTGCAAGGAAGCGAAGACTCAAAGGGAGTCCACCCAACGAACAAACAAAGAGAAGTATTTGAATTGTCATTTCTTAAATAATACTGTTCAATAATGTATACACTGATGTTCCTAGAATTAGGTTGTGTATTATGCATATTAGAATAATTGCATTGATGAACAGTATACTCCTAATATGCATGGGTAAGTGGCCTATGGCACTGTACAACATTCCATTGCTACTTATCTAGAATGAAACCTCTTTGCTGACATGTTGGGAGTTGTGCACACTCTTAACAATGTTCTGGTAGAGATTGGAAGGCATCTAGAAAGTTACGGAATATGGATAAATGTTGTATTGAAGCATTGGCTAAAATAATTGCATGACTGTATGGCATATTTCTTTATGTGTAAGAATGTGTTCTGAAAACTATGAGATGTTTTCTAATCATGCAATTTAACTTGTTGTGTAGGAAAGATCGTATGCCATCTCCTACAAAAGAAGAATTACAACATTTTTTCTAGCAACAAAGATATCTATTGAAGATATTGAAGTTCCCAGGATCTGGGATGAAGAAATGAAATGCCATGATCCATCGATCATGAAGAATGATGTTTGGGATGTAATCCCAAGACATGAAGGGAAGTTTGCTATGACTTCCAAATGGAACTATCAGATCAAGCATGTTGCAGATGGCAGCATTGAGAAATATAAAAGTGATGAAATAGAAGATACACCAGATGGATTCAAGACAGCTTCCTTGAATGGTGTAGTTGAAGAAGAAAGTATATGTAGAGCAACCACTTGGTTCTGAGACACATGATAGGAAATCATATATGTGCAGAACTTGGTATGGTGAAGATAGATTGATTGCCAACACGCAGCGGAAGCTTACTACCGAGTTCGAGATGAAGAACTTGGGGATGATGCACTATTTGTTTTTGGCATGGAGGTGTGGCAGAGTGCATATGGAATCTTCCTTGACAAGGGAAGTATGTAGTAGAGATCCTGAAGAGGTTCGGGATGATGGACTGGAAGGATATGGACACACCTATGGCATCGAATCTGGAGCCTCTATGTGATGCTTCATCTGAGCCGGTTGATGTCTCTTTGTATCGTCAGATGATTGGGTCCTTGATGTACCTGACGAACACGAGACCAGACATTTGCTTTGCTGTGAACACATTGAGCCAGTTCCTGACGGATCCGAGGAGTGTTCACCTGGTTGCTGTAAAGCATGTTCTGAGGTACCTGAAGGGTACAGTGTATTATGGGCTCAGGTATGAGGAGAATCAAAAGTTTAACCTGCAGGGTTATGTTGATTCAGATTGGGATGGCAGTGATGCAGATAGGAAGAGCACATCTGGGTGTTGCTTCAGTATGGGATCAGGTGTGATCTCTTGGTTTAGCAGGAAGCAGTCCTGCGTAGTACTGAGTACAGCTAAGGCAGAGTATGTTGCAGCTCGTTCAGCTAGTTGTGAGGCAGTATGGCTGCGGAAGCTACTGTCTGAGTTATTTGATCTCCCGTTGGGTGCTACTGGTATCTTCTGTCATAACCAGAGTTGTGTGAAGCTATCCGAGAACCCAGTGTTTCATGACAGGTCGAAACACATAGAGATCAAATATCACTATATCAGGGATATGGTGCAGAGAGGAGCTGTGAAGCTCCTGTATGTTGCGACGGACGAGCAGATTGCAGATGTGCTGACGAAGCCACTAGCCAGGGTGAAATTCGAGTACTTCAGAGAGAGGCTTGGCGTGCTTCAGATCGAGGACACTTCGAGGAAGAAGTGATGGACACATTTGCTGAAGCCATTCCAAGCATGTTGGAAGGAGGATCCTTCACATGGCTGTGGATGTAAGCGCTGGATAATGGGCATCAGGATGATGTTCTGGTTTCTGCTTGGATATGATCAGTTGGATACGCATCATGTTGGATGCTGGATATGATCAGTTGGATCATTTATGTATGTACGCATCATGTTGGATGCTGGATATGATCAGTTGGATCATTTATGTATGTACGATGCTGGATATGATCGGTTGGATCATGTGTATGTATTTTGTATGAACGCATCATGTTGGATGTTGATGGATACATTGTGTGGATCATGTATCCTTGTATGATCAGGTAGATCATGTATGTTGATGGGTACATTGTGTGGATCATGTATCCTTGTATGATCAGGTATATCATGTATGTTGATGGGTACATTGTGTGGATCATGTATCCTTGTATGATCAGGTAGATCATGTATGTTGATGGGCACATTGTGTGGATCATGTATCCTTGTATGATCAGGTAGATCATGTATGTTGATGGGTACATTGTGTGGATCATGTATCTTTGTATGATCAGGTAGATCATGTATGATTGATGGATACATTGTGTGGATCATGTATCTATGTGTGCATCAGATGGATGCATTGTATGATCAGGATGATCGTGGATGACGAGCTTCTCCAGATGACATGCAGCAGGATGTTGCAGTGATGATGATCAGGATGATCATGTGTACATCAGGATGATGTTTGATGAGTATCAGATGATACTTTGTGGCCGTGGATCAGTTTGTGCAGGAAAGCATGTAATTTGTGCCCTGGTAGATTTGCAGATGGTCTTTCGAGGTTTTGCCTATGGCATGTAATTCGGTGCCCTGGGACATCTGTCAAATGCTCTTGCGAGGTTTTGCTTGAGAGGACATGTAATTTGTGCCCTGGGAGATTTCAGGTCGGAGTTGTGTACCCGTAACATCCTGAGATGCTCTTGCGAGGTTTTGTCCTATGGCATGTAATTTGCTCCTGGGAGATCTGGACAAGATGAAAAAGGCCTCAGATGCTTCAGCCAGGTTTTGCCATGACCACATGTAATTTGCTCCTGGGAGATCTGGACAGGATGAAAAAGGCCTCAGATGCTTCAGCCAGGTTTTGTGGTGGACCACATGTAATGTGCTCTTGGGAGATCCGACAGGTAGAGCTATGTGCTCGTAACAGCCTGGGATGCTTCAGCCAGGTTTTGTGGTGAGATCACATGTAATGTGCTCCTGGGAGATCCGACAGGTAGAGCCGCGTGCTCGTAACAGCCTGGGATGCTTCAGCCAGGTTTTGTGATGGGTCACATGTAATGTGCTCCTGGGAGATCCTACAGGTAGAGCTGTGTGCTCGTAATAGCCTGGGATGCTGCAGCCAGGTTTTGTGACGCACGTAATAAGTCCTGAGGATTCCACAGAATCGCTAGTGATGATGAAGACCTGCAGGTGGTGGGCCTACATCCAGTATGAAAAAGGACTGGCTCTGTAGAACTTCCTATGACGAGTAGATTCAGAGATTGATTAAGATAGCAGCAGTAGTGACGATGATGATGACTCGATGACGATTATCCAGTGACGATGATCCAGAGAATATGACTTGTGCTAGAAGAATTGTGCTGAGAAATACCTTCCTAGTTAAGAGGGAGTGTTGATGTATATGTAACTTCGGAATGTATTTCACATATATGTATATTGTATTCCTATAGAGATGGTATTATTCCTCTATAAGGAAGTGTCGTCATTTATATTGTAAGTGTCGTAACTTATACTTGATGGGTTATTAGACCACCTTATTTGGGGTCGGCCCTGTATAAGTCATGTGGGTCAAAGGGTTATTAGACCACCCTATTGGGGGTCGGCCCACTTAGCATTATGTTATGTGGTAAAGTTCGAGCCTACATGAGTTAGGTAAAAAGGCAAGTCAAGTCAAGTATAAATAGAGTGCGGGAGGCACTCTATTTGTTCACTCACTTCTCACACATGCTCTCAAGGAGGAGAGGCGCACTTATGGAGGAGGAGGATTTCTGCTAGGTTATGGCTATCTCTCTTGGTTGGTTGTATCATTGCTCTATCTATCTCTGAGGAAGTTATTGGGGTTTTTCACCTTTATGGTTTTCCCCAAGTAAATCTTTGTGTCTCTTGTGTGCTTGCATTATTGTCTCCATGATTGATATGTTGTAGATATGCTGTACATGTTGTTCTCTCAGTTAAGATCCTAGATCATATTGAAGTAAATTCAGAAAATTTAACAATTTACCCTTCGCAAAAAGGGGAAAACAATGAGAAGAAAGGGTGATGGAATGAAAATTACTAGCATGTTGAAATTGGCAGGAAAATTTTCATTTTTGGTGTTACAGATCTAAAAATTACCAACATATCCCACTTTTAGTTGAAATTAGATTCACTCTTTAGAGATTATGTGATGTCGCAAGGCCTTAATCGTCACTTAAGAGCAACAGGGGGAATTGTTACATATAGGCTAGATATTCCATATGTAGGTCATATGTAGTAGTCTAGGTTAACATGCATGGACCATCAACCCCATAGCAAATTAATATGGTATTAGGCCCTAAAATTAGTTTATAGGCCATGGTATAGGCCACGAGAACTATCGTCAATGTTACAAATATTGAAATGGCCACAATATCTTGCTTGTAAGGTAAAGTAATTATGTGTAGGGCCCTACACATGGACCATGAATCATATAGTAAATTTATTAACCATGGACCATTATTTAGGTTATGAGAACCACTCTTGCTTTACATAACCTATAAATATTAAACCATGGTTGGTTTATTGGTTTACATAACCATGGACAAACCAACAACAACAATGACATCGACGATGGTGACAATGATGATCATGATGATCTGACATGTAGGCTAGAGATTCTTATGTGGTAATCTAGGTTAACATGCATGGACCATCAACCCCATGGAAAATTAATATGGCATTAGACCCTAAATTTAGTTCACATTCCATAGTTCAGGCCACGAGAACCATCCTTTGTGTTACAAATTTGAAATGGCCACCATAAATAATGCTGCACTAATTAGACACTGACCTATTAACACAACCAACCCATGCAAATGACTCATGCACTTGGCACACTTGATCCATGCAATGAATTCATGCACCTAGGAAGCTTCAACCTCTAACCTCCTCACCTCGTACCTAACCTTAACATCTATCCCCAAACCGAATAACATGACAACTTATAAACCACTTAACCACTAGTACCAACAAAACCAGAACCCTTTTCCCACTAACCCATTGATCCCTTAGTTGCCTCACTTCTAATCCAAAAACTCCCCAAAGCCTACCACATTATGAAATTGTAGAAAATATCCCCTTAATCCAATATCCCTCTAACCCTAACCCACTACCCCCTAACCCAATCACTAACATGCCTACTACACCAAATCAACACACTAATACAATAAACTTTGACCTTGGGTTATTTATAACCAAGGTTTTAGATCAAAGACTTTGACATCAAGGTTTGAATGATCACTGTATGGGATTTTATCAAACCAAAATTAGTGCAAAAATAAACACAAGAACTTAGACTATAAACAAAATATTCCCTATCTAGGGTATGTATGATGACTCAAGTCCCTATGCATGGCCCATGAGTCTCAAAATAAATTTTTATTTCCCAAGAACCTAAATTTTGGCTTTAGACCATAACATAAGCTACTAGAACAATCCACGACATGAAAATACTAAAAAAAATGATAATGTGTTACTCAAAAGCTAAATATTCCTTTCCTATGGCCTATGTGGTGGTATAGAGAAACACCCATAGGTCACAAGACCTTGAGGTAACTACTAGTCATTATAAACTAGATTTTGATCTAACACCATGGACACCATGGATCAGGATTCAAGAGCCATCCATGATGTTGTAAATATTCAAATGGCCACCATACCCACTTACAAGCTAAATATTCCTTGTGTAGGAATCATGTGGTGATCAGGGTCCTACACATGGTCCATTAACCATAAAGAATAATGTTATGACACACGAGTTTGTATTTTGACCATGGATCATGGAAAGTTGGAGTGTCAGAACCATATTTGATGTGAAAAACCTAGCATGATTTCCTCAATTGTAGAGCTCTAATGGGATATGGTGTTGAATGATGATGCACACCCTTCCTAACACTACAATAGCTTGTGTGTGCTTAGCTCCAATGTTTTGATGAGATGCATTGTTGAACCCATGTGACAGACCTATCCCACGCACATAAATGACTTTTAGAGGGTTTTCAAAAAACTTCCTCGAAAATTTCAATTCGTGTGACTTTTAGGGGGGTTTCAATAAACTGCCTCCAAAAGTTCAATTCTCATTTCTTTTAAGGGGGGTTTCACAAAACCACCACCAAACGTTCAATTATCATGACTTTTAAGGGGGGTTTTTAAACAATTGCCTCCAAATTTTTAATTTGCATGACTTTTAGGGGGGGAGTTCAACAAAATACCTCCAAAAGTTCAATTCTCATGACTTTTAAGGGGGGTTTCAAAAACCCGTTTCCAAAAGTTCAATTCTCATGACTTTTAAGGGGGGGTTCAAAATAACCGCCTCAAAAAGTTCAATTCTCATGACTTTTGGGGGGGGGCCTCCAACAAATAGCCTCCAAAAGCTCAATTCTCATGACTTCTAAGGGGGGTGCCAAAAAACCGCCTCCAAAAGTTCAATTCTCATGAGTTTTAAGGGGGGTTCCAAAAAATCACCTCCAAAAGTTCCATTCTCATGACTTTTAGTGGGGGTTTTGACAAACCACCCCCACAAGTTATGAGAATTGGGATTTTAGGGGGGTTTTTCAAACAACCGCCTCCAAAAGTTCAATCCTCATGACTTTTAAGGGGGGTTCCAAACAAACTACCTCCCAAAGTTCAATTCTCATGACTTTTAGGGGGGGTTTTGACAAACCGCCCCCAAAAGTGATGAGAATTGGACTTTTGGGGGGGTTTTCAAACAGTCGCCTCCAAAAGTTCAATTCTCATGACTTTTAAGGAGGGTTCCAAAAAAACCGCCTCCCAAAGTTCATTTCTCATGACTTTTAGGGGGGGTTTTGACAAAACATCCCCAAAAGTGATGAGAATTGGGCTTTTAGGGGGGTTTTCAGACAACCGTCTCCAAAAGTTCAATTCTCATGACTTTTAAGGGGGGTTCCAAAAAAATCGCCTCCAAAAGTTCAATTCTCATGACTTTTAGGGGGGGCTGTGACAAACCACCCCCAAAAGTTATGAGAATTGGGCTTTAGGGGGGGGTTTCCGAAAACCGCCCCCAAAAGTCAAATTTTAGGACTTTTGGAGGCGGATTTAAAAAAACCACCCCCAAAAGTCCAATTTTCATGACTTTTAGGGGTGGTTTTAAAAGATCGCCTCCAAAGGTCTGAAAAATTTTTAGGGGGGGTTTTACCAAGACCCCTGCAAGCCAAAACCGCCCCTAAAGGGCTATTTTGTTGTAGTGATAAGGTAAAAATATACTGTTAGTTTTTCAGAATTTAATACATTCTGATCTAGGATATTAATTGAAAGAACATCATGTACAACATATCAAGCATAAGAGACAAGAGACAAGAGACACAAAACATTTCACAGGGGAAAACCAAGAAGGTGAAAAACCCCGCAACTTTCTCAGAGATAGAATAAGCATCAATACAATGATCACCATGATCAAACTTAAGAGATAGATATCTACAACAGCATGCTCCTCCTCCACTTGTGCTCATCCTCCTCTTCTCTCACTAATGCGAAGTGAGTGAACAATAGAATGTGTAAAATGAGAGAGACACACTCTCTATTTATACACTACATCACTTGACCTTTACTCAACTAGGTCGGCTCTAGCTTAACCACATAACATAATGCTGACTAGGTCGACCTCCAATAGGGTGGTCTAATAACCCGTTGACCCACATGACTCATATAGGACCGACCCCAACAAAGTGGTCTAATAACCCATCAAGTATAAGTTATGACACTTACAATATAACTTGCGACACTTGCAAGTACACATGACGACACTTCCAATCAGAGGAATAATACATCTCCATTGGAGATACAATAAAGTACAAATGTAATGCGTACAATATACAAGTGAATATCTTCCGAAGTTACAAATACATCAACATATACTAATAACTGTGCTAATACCGATTCACCCCCCCTCTCAGTATTAAATCGATTCCATCATGCATTTCCTTACTGAGCTTCTCTTTGTTTCAAGAATAATTTAATATTCTCTACTAAATAGGGCCAACCACATGAAGGTGGAAGCTCATCTTCCCCCCCTCGCGTCACTCTCAATTCCCCATAACCTGAAAAAATATATGTACAAAAAAATAATTTATTGTGTTTTTTGTCATACTTAAGAAGGAATGTCTCTTATAACATATGCCAACATACAAGAAAATTTTAAAAAAAACTTCAAAAACTTAATTTATACGTACCAATACAAGTCAATAATTCTATTGCAGTATTAATTCAATATATATATTAAGGCATACCTCATACACTTCAATGGACTTCATCATATTCTTCATCTAAGTCATGATCTGTATCATCCTATCTAGATTCAAAATTGTAAGGATTGGCCATATCATCATCATCATTGATGTCATTTTCAATCATTATGTCATTGTCAATATCATCTTCATGGAAATTGTCTGCTACATCATCTAATTCAACTAATTATTCGACATATTCCTATGGAATATGATCATCTAACTCATGTTAATCATCCTCAACATCATCTTCTTCTTCAAGACCCTCTTCATTATGTTCCTCTACATTATACTTTACCATCCTTCCCCTTGGATTGTGTCTCACAACAAATGACCAACCCCCTCTACCTAGAACCTCAGAGTAAAATACATGTTCACATTGGCTTGGAAGAACATAGGGATCCGTTCCTGGATCAAACAACATTCCATTAACCATGGTAAATCCATTATCATGTTCAATAATAGTTCTATCGGGATCATGTTGATTCAATCGTAACCTGTACCATTTGACAACGAACAAAACTAATTTGAACGAGTTAAAGTCACACTGAATAATATCTTCCAAATATCCATAGTATCGATTTTCTGAGATTTCTAGATGCCTGTCACTTATAGAGGAAACATTGGTCACCTCAAAGACTGCAGTTATCCCATAATCAGATGTTTTCTTCATTTCATCCAACTTTTTGATGCGAAATTTATGACCATTGCACCACATAGCCTTATGGTGTTTTACCTGCAACAAGCCATATACATAAAGATTACATCACGAATTGATGATTAAGTGCATGTTTATGCTCTGTAAGGAAAAAAAATCAACGTTTACATCAATATATTTGAAAACAATTAAATAGTATGGCTAATTAATATGCTTGCTTGCTTATATTTTAAACCATATGCTAAATCAAATTCCCTTTGTGATTGGTATCTCCATTGTGATGAGCTTCTTTAACCAATGAAGCCATACCTTCCCATGATATTCCATGACCAGATTGTACACAACATTCAATCCATACATTGATCCAATCAATATTGTTAGCGGTGTATAAATGAAGTGCATCTCACTCTCGACCAACTGCTTGATGAAAATAAAAATACAATTTAGTACAAATGTATATTCACTTAACACGGCATACACTTTTAATTGATGCATATTGAATATTAAAAATGAAATAAGTATGATATATACATAAAAAGCAATAGTCAAATGTATTATAACTAATCTCCACTAGCTAATAATTACCTTTCACCTTCCTCGATCTACCTTTCTCCTTCAGGTACTCCCTTTTGAAATTGTAATTGGATTCCGGATCACAAATGCAACCTAAATTGAGATTTGATGCTAATTTAGGAAGATATTCACTAATATACATCATGTTATGGTATACCATATATCTCTCCACCATAGAACCCTCAGAACGTGTTCGTTGTCTAACCAAACCCTTCAAAATTCTCAAGTGCCTCTCAACCATCCACATTGACCATGAGTGTACAGGTCGACACAATTCAATATCCTCAACTTGGTGTATGATGTAGTATTCTTGTGCATTGAAAAATGCCGAAGGTAGATGCTTTTTCATTTCACACATGAGATGAGGAATTTCTCACCTCCAATACTTTATATATTCTTTATGGATTTCTTTAGATGAAAATCATTTACAAGTGATGCAAACAAATCAAGAGATTTGACAAAAATAAACATTCTATTACATAAAAATTAGTAAAACAAATGTCAAATATAAGTTATACAATGAATTAAACAAACACTTTATGCATGCAAAATATCGCTACTTACCTCATGTATTTTCCAAGATCATATATAACTTGTTTGACATTGTTGTCAAATTTGTTTGGGAGAGATAGAGGTAGAACATATTGTAACAATATAAGAATTGTTTTATTATTTTTTACAAAAATAGACAAAAAAACACCAACGATATGCACTAGAATAAAAAAATATAGCAATATATATACCATAATAATTACCTTGATGAAATTCCAATCATGGATTTTCTCCCCCGCAAAATCACCTTTTCTTTGTTATGATATTCTTTATGTTCGAACACAATCCGATGGGAAATGTAATTTTTTGCATGACTTCTTTCACAACATTGTTTTGCTGCTCTGTTAACAACCATGCAAGTGCGTTTATATTAATTTGGTCTCTGTTGCTATTTAATTGAATGAGATCTTTCATTGCATGATTGGCTTCCTGAATGTCATTGCAAATTTTGACAATGTTTTCTTTATCAGTCCTTCAATCCAATATTCGCCATAATGTTTCAGCTACATTCTTTCTGATATGCATTGTATCAAATAGATGAGCAATTTGTAGGTGCTCATAGTAGGGAAACCTACCGAATTGTTTAGGATAACTTTTCATTCCTCATGGAATCCCATTAATGCCTTCATGATCACGATGGCCACCATGAATCATAGTTTTTAAATCAATTACATAAATCAATTTCAATTACAGTAAACAACACACAATAAAAAAATCAAAACATTTCATATATGATGATAGATAGACAATTTGATCTATACGTACCTTGATGATTTCTATTATATTGCAAATTCCATAGGTGATGTGTCATTCTCTGTGGTTTTAATGCAGTCTCTTAATTTCCATTGAATATATGTTTTTCAGTAGTTGGATACCTGTGATTCTTAGAGAGGAAGTGCCTATACTCATCAAACACCTCATTTCCTAAAAATTTTGAACGACGAGATTTGATCTTAGGACCACAAACTGGACATGCAAATTTTTCCTTTGTTTGAATACCTACATGAAGAGATGTATTAACTATGCCAATTATAATTATAGAAAATGAATGGATTATTTAAAAAACATGCGTGCTTAATACATCAACCTCATAAAATTAAATACTATTAAAGTGGACGTTATAATTACATACCACAAAAATGGGTTAACCCTGGGGCATCATCTATTGTCCATACAAGCATTGCATGGAATTGAAATTTCCTTTGTCGTATTGGTCTAGATACATCACACATAGTGATGCCATTGCATAGGTTTAGTAGCTCGTCAATAAGAGGCTCGATATATACATTCATATCTTTAACTTGGTACTTACTTGATTGATTTGAACATATAAAATATATAATTCTTACAACCATTTTAGATATACAAATAATATACATGAGTAAAGGAAAAAAAATTGACATTATGCAACAAAATACGACAAATGAGATGCCACTACATTAAAAAAAATTGTTCTAGACACATCCTTGGAATAATCATTGCCAACATTATGTGCTCCCTCTTTATTGAAAACAATGGAGGAATTTTATTGTTTATAACAAAAGTAGGCCACGTCGAGTAAATAGATCTCATCTCTGCAAATAGATTGACACCATTTGTTTCCAAAGAAAGCCTAACATTACGAGGTTCTTCTTTGAAGTGTGGCCATTTTTCCTCCATATCTCTAAATGTAGAACCATCTGCAGGAATTCGAAGAATGTCATCTCGACTTCTGTTCCATGCATGGTAATTCATAAATTGTGCTATGTTTTTGCACTTGAATAATCGTTGCAAACATGGAATAATGGGAATATAACGAAGAACCTTGCGAGTCACCTTTTTTGTTACTTGATCAGTTCGATATCTACTGATATGACATTCCAGACATTCTGTTTCAAATTCATGTTGTTTATAATATATAATATGGTCATCGGGGAATGCATCAATTGATTATATTGCATTCTAATCTATTTCATGATGGAAGATAAATCTCAATATGTGTGAGGTAAAATATTTGACGGTGGTAACAAAAATTTAGCTATCAAGCTACAACAAATTAAAATTAAAAAACTAGTTAATGAAATATATACACAATATTAATGAAACATATTTCATCCGTATTAATTTTATTTATGAATTAACAATAAAATTATTAGAGGAACAAAGATAACCTTTATCACGATCATATATATGTGATGGAATATATTGCATACCTTAACATCGGTGTGACTGATGTGTTTGAAAGACCATTCATAACCTTTAAGTTCATTATCAACAATATATCAGAGAGAAGATTTGTGTTGGAGCCGTCATAAAGGGGTTCGTATGCCTTCTCAAGAAGAGGTAAATCATGAACATCATCAAAGTCATCATTTTCATGATCATAATCATAATAATCCATTCTAACATTAAATATATCATGGATCAATGTATTTGTACCATCATCTTCAACTATGTTATCAATATGATCATCTTCTTCAATATGATCATTAACTTGTTCTTTATTATTTATAGCTCCATGTTCCTCCAGTGCTTGTTCGGCAAGCACATCCTCTAGGTGATATGCCATAGGAGGTATTTTCTTTATAATTACAAACCATCAAGAGATATTAGTAAATATAAGAAATATTAAAATGATACATACATTTGCAAAAACGATCAATATAAAGACATATATAATGAAAAACTTACCAATGGATGATAGTCATGTCCCCCCTCAACGTGTCCATGATCCCTACAATATCCTTTTAAATCCCCTGCATTGACTACATGGACAATAACATTTCCCATCACCCATTCTTTTCAGTCCATCCCACAATCTAGCAAGCAATTCTTGATTTTGTTCGTCTGGATAAGGAATATTGTTATGTGACATTTTATGATACCAAGCTTGACTGATGATTATAGATATTAAAAATTCAAGCTCCACACTTCACTATTTGTAATCACAATAACACTTGAAATAATTATGGCTTTTTGTACGGAAAACAGTCTGTGCAAAGATTATAATTTCCGCAAACCGTCGCTTATATAGCAAACATGTCGGAATATTCCTATAATATATAGTTTCTAAAAATAAATTATTGTCAGATATCCGACAACATTAATATAGTGACCATTATAACCTGGACACGTCGGATATCCAATGAAACTAATATATTAACCATTGTAGTCGGATATTAGAGTTTCATGCAAAGACGTTAGATATTCGACTGTACAAGTCGAAAATCCGACAACTCTAGTAGGTTTTTCCATGGTCGTCGGAAATTCGACGACTCCCAGGGTCAATTTAAAAAAATCTAAGGAAAATTTGCAATTATAAAGGTGAAATCCGACGACAAGGTCAATTTAGTTGGATTTTGTCATCGGATTTTGGATTCATATTTGGTTGTGTGCCCAAAATAGTTAAACAACATGTTTCCATTATGGTTGTATTTGATCAACCGAGGATGAATTTCCATTTTATACTATAAGATTGACATATAAAGCAATGATAATTGGAGAAATGTTCATGTATTTTTTTTAGATTGCATGGGATGCCTACCACAATCATATCAAACAGAGATTCAAAGTTTACTTCCATTTTTTTGAAGGAAATGTTTGAAGGGTAGGGTACGAAGTTAAAATTTAGTACTGCTTACCACCCATAGATAGATGGACACAATAACAAGACTAATCGAATAATTGAGGACATACTTCACATGTATGTTATGAATAAACCAACCAAGTGAGTGGAATACTTATGTCTTGTGGATTTTTATTATAACAATTGATATCAAACATTATTGAAATGTGTAAATTTGAGGTTGTTTAAGTAGAATATGTAATACTCAAGGAAGTTGGGGTAATCAAGTAAACATATTCATTCTAATTGGGCTTGATATGCTCAAGGATATGGAACAATAAGTTCTTAGAATCAAGAAAAAATTGAAGTCAATTCAAGATAGATAGATAATTTATGCAAACAATGATAGAGTACACAAAGAATGTAAAATTGTGGAAGATGTCTACCTCAAATTTAAACCAAGAAAGAGTTCCATAAAACTTGGAAACTATGCCAAGGTTTAACCTATATATTGTGGGCTATTTGAAACCTTGGATAGGAAAGGGCCAATAACATGTAAGATTGAGTTGCTTGATAATATTAAAGCACACATGTTTTTCATGTTTCATTTCTTAAGAAGTATGTACATGATCCTAACTATGTAACTGATTGGGATTTAATTCAGGTGGAACTAGAGGAAAATTTCTAGTTAGAGCCCCTATGTATCCTAGATAGGAAAGTAACACTACTCCATAATAGATCCATTGCATAGGTAAAGGTGCACATGGTGCATTTATTTCCATATGAAGACATATGGGAAATGTATTATGTCATGAAAGAGGCATATCCATTTAAGTTCCAAGCATGAAAGAAAACTGAAATGGAAAAGATAACTGAGTATGGTGTTGATTCCAAGGGGGAGGGTAATGCAATACCCCGATTTTGACCCTCTGGAACATTTGTTTTTGAATTTTGTATATGTTGTAAATAATTTTTGAATTATTATATTTTCAATTAGGACATGAGACAAAATTACCATGGAAATTTTGGAAATGACTTATATCATGACTACTTTTTAACAACAACAAAATAAAATTTTCCAAGGTTGACTAGGGAAGGAAACTAATGTGCTGTGAGTTCATTATTGAAGGAGGATAGGGGGTCCAATGGAGGGAATCACCTATGAATTGTTATGATTTCTTGCATGATTTAGACACTCCTTCACTTAATTGGCTTACTATCATTTTGATATGTTAAGATTCATTTAAGAACCTAGTTACATGAGAAGGGGAGTGTGAATTGAGAACTTAGTAAACGTAAGACAAAGTGCCTAGATCATATTTTGAAGGAAAAACCTCCTACATTTGTGGGAACTATAAAGGAGTGGAGTAAATACTCCTCCCTCTCACATCATTCTTTCATTCATTAAGAAATAAAATCGAATGGGAGAATGAGAGCTTGGAAAGAAGCAATTTTTTGAAGAAAAATGAAGCTTTGGCAAGGAAAAAAGGAAACTTAACTAAAACGTGATCCATGAAGGAATGAAATAATGGATATGGATGGATATTAGACACGATTAGATTTCACATAGAATCCCAATTCAAATCCTTGAGGATTATTGTCTTGATAGGCTATTCGTAGGTTCACAAAACTCTATCCAAGATGTTTCTAATTGCTAGAAAAGAAATATGGAAGTAGTGTTAGGATATTTAGAAACTTACGAGCTAGTTAAGATCAAATTGGTAAAAAGTGTCTTTATGTAAAGTGTGTTTCTTTTGTATGCATTAGTATGCATTTGTAATTTTGTAATCCGCCAGTCACAATATGTTCTAGACATACTGTGATCTGATGGTTCATCTTCATCTCAATCTCAACGCCTATTGATCCATGGCTTAATCCCATATTGGTCCATGATCTCTATTTAAATACCATGGCGTATCATTTTCTCGATGATTGATTATGAGAAACTCATATGTAAAATATTTTTCCTTTGCATAATATATTGCCTCAAGTAGCTATTTGGATAGGGTCGTCGACTGTTTCCCTCTTTGAGGGTTTTATCCATGTAAATAATCGGTGTGTTAATCTATGATTTGTTTGTCTGAATAGTTGATCAAGGTGTTCAAACTTATAGAAATATCATTTATTAGTCGAACATGGTATTAGATCTCTTATGCATTCTTGCTTCCATTGTTGATCGAAATCTTGAACTGGTGTTTTCGTATGCATCAAGGGATTCATGATGTCTAATATTTATATGCATTTATGGGATTATATAACTATTCCATTACATGCATTGCACTTATTCTAGTTGGAAAAACTTTCCTTTTCACTCGAAAAGTATTATGTTTTCCAAAGATACATCTATTTTACCAGATCCAAAGGTACATTGTTTACAATTACTACTTTTTTAATTTTTTCCTCATATTATTTCATATGTTAGCCTAGTTTTCTATTTTATTCCTAGTTGCTACCTTTTATATCAACATATTCTTTCATATATTATCCTGGTTTTCTATTTTATTCTTAGTTGCTACCTTTTATATCAACATATGCTCTTTTCCGTGCACTCTGTGAAATGTAGAAAATTGGAAACGAAGTAGAAAGGGTTTTCTTGATTGCTTTGTACAAACTCAATAAACTAGAAACAATTAGAAAAAATACATTTTCTGGGTAAGGTAACCTAGGACTAACCCTAAGTATAATAAATTTCAATTTGGAATTTTTTATTTTTTTGTGTGTGGTTGTGCAAAGCGTCTTGCAGGCCAAAAATCAAGGTTTTCTGGGTAGGAATACTCTTCCACCACCACCACCACCACAAAAACAACAAAACCCCTCCCATTCATCTCCATAATATTATACAACCTTTTGTTTAGATCACTTGGCTGAAATTTACTTTAAAAAGTAAGAGGTCTTGAGTTCAAGTACTCCTTTTTGTTACCTTTTGTAAAAGTTCATGCAACTTTAAGTTATAAAGTAACCTTTTTGTAAAAATGTTTCCCACTTGTTTTATAAAAGTGGGTCACTTAACTTAAAAAGCAACTTATTTAAAATTGAGTCTATATGAAACATTAGTAAGAGGGGGAAATTATCTCCGCAGTGTGCTCACATAACCATGTGGATCAACCCCTGCCTACCAATGGTCCCTTGGTTCCTTTTTTATGTCTTTCTTCAAAAGGGAATAACTTTGAGATCCCGAGTTTGTTTTCAGTGCCGTTTTTTTTCGATATCTTTGCATATAGACCATCGATTTCTTATTTTGAATCCATATTACCCACATATTCTAGTATGGCCTCTCCATGTGATATTCTACATACCATTTCCAACTACTTCTCATGGAAAGCAGGCATGGTGGATGTCCTACGAAGTAGGGGACTTTACCAGGTTACCTTGGGAAAATAAATTGAACTCAATGATAATGATAAGAAAATAAAACGGGACAGTAAATTTGACAAATCCTGAGGATTAATTAGGACTTCTAATGATTTATTATTCCACCTTCAAGTAATTGAAAAACAAATAAGGCTTGTGAAAAAATTTAAATTATGTTTGGTAAACATAATGAGATTCAAGGTCACCATATTGAAAATGAATTGGTTACTTTAAATCCAAGTGATTTCTCTTGAGTTCAATATTATCTATCTAAGTACAAAACCATTAGACTCTTAGTTGAAGAATGCAATATAAAAAGGAAATGAAAGTAATGTATTTATAATATTCTTTCTAAGCTTGGTCCTGCTAATTTTGTTTTTGTATCTACCTTTTACTCCATGAAATAAGCTCTAGGAGATAAAGATATAGAACCCTCTCTTGAACCCTTTTGTGATGATTTGATTCAAGAGAAAGACAAGATCCTACATATTGGAGTGATCAACAATGTAGATACATCTAGAAAATATCTAGTGGAACAACAGAAAGATAATTCCAAATATCCCAAGAAGAAACATTCTCACAATAATAAGAAAAACAAAGGTCCCAAACCCTCTCAACCATCTCATCCCTCCAATGATGACAGATGAACCAAATCAAAAGGTAAGAAGACTGAGATTAATTGAAATTGTTGTGGGAAATATGGTAATGTGGAATCCAAGTGTTTCAAGAATATGGAAGCCTCAAATGAAACAATGAAGACGCACAACATCAACCTTGATTCTTATAACTCTACTTCTCATGGACATGCACTTTCTTCCTTTGGTATTTCCTTCAATCCATCTTCTTTTTCTTATTCTAATGAGTGGCTTATTGATCCTAGAGCATCTTATCATATGGATAATTATAAAGCCATTTTTCCTCTATAAATGAATGTAACATCAAACAAATATTTGTTGGCGATGATAGATCTCTTAATTTTGTAGGATCTAGAACAATTCAACTAGATGATGGCTATTTAAGTGATGTATTATGTGTTCCAAGAATTTCCTACAATTTGTTGCCAGTCTATCAAATCACTCATTCCGATGAAGGTAAGACTATAGAATTTGTTGGGGCTTTTAACTATCGTTTATAAGTAAACTAACATCACACACATTAATTTTCAAACCAGGAATCATCTTTTATCTCAAGTTTATGTGAAATTTTTATGGAGGCTATAGTTTCCTCTATAATGCTGAGTCTATGATGATTGTGAAATATGCAATAAAAAGATCAACCAATCCACTCTTCTCTAAAATCATGCATTCATGAAAATAAATACAAAATGATTGTAATATCAATTAAATACCAAACAAATCACAACTCACTTGGCTCTTGCAAAGGAAAGAATCTCACAAGAAATCTCCGTTATGGAAGAAATCACACCACTCTTGCTTAGAAATGAAACGACACCACTTTTTATTCATCAGATGTCACACACTCATTATCTGTAAAAAGAAACCACTCAAATCAATGGTGTAAGGGAATTCACACAAATTGCTTCTTCAAAGGGAATTAATCCACACAATGGTTAAGAAGTAAATCACTACTAATCAACAGTTCAACGACCACACTTGCAATCAACCACTACTTCACAATGATTTTTAAGAGAATACGCCTTCTATAATATAAAAATAAGAGAAATATCTATTACAAGTCAATACAATCACATAAAATAATTAAGGATTTGATATAAGGAAATAAAAACAATGAAAGCACTTTGTGATAACCATTAACAAGTAACAACAAACATAAACCACTAAGTAACAACTATCAGAAATAATAACCAAACTATAACAACTAAAAATAATTAAGAACAACTACGATAAGTCTACCTATAAAAGCAAATAACTAGTGTGTCCCAATTAGTGAAGGGGGACCTTCCTTCTCTAACCATAGCTGCAAAATGAATCACACTACGACACTCGGAAGAATCAAAGGAACATAATATTTAATAAAGAAAAACATATAACAGGTTACAACAGTACTATGTCTGAGATCTGTATCCTTCCCTTTTAAAATAACAATCCCCCAAGCCTGAAAGGACTCAGTTCCTTTATACAATATTCAAGTAACATCCTATCAAGATAGGAAAATTGAACTCCTTGAGAATTGAAGATTCTCAAGGCTATTCTACAATTTATAGTATTAGATCTATTACACGATTGTTCTGTTACAATTGATATATAAAAATAAAACATTACATTATGCAGTCCAAACCATAAATGGTTATAACATCGATACCCCCTAAATATTTGGATGTCAATGTGTTTTCAAGCTGTCACTTCTTTGTCCTACACTTGAGCATCGGTCAAATACCAAATTCTCAAGTGTCATGAAATAGTGATGACACCATATCTTGGAAGTAACCAAGCTACAAGTAAAAATATACTAAAATATAATGTATTCCTGAAGCCCATGTAAGAGTAACATCATATGATCCTTTGAGCACACGATCGTCTTGCTTACCTTTCCTATACATGCCTTAAACATCCCACTCAGTAACCCAAACACAAGTACAAAACCACTTTAACAACTTATATTATAACTCAAAACAATGCAATACTCAAAATGTTGTACTTTGGGTTAAGACATTGAATTATAGGCAGGATAATGTCAAAAAGGATAGAAAGGTAACACATAATGACTTTAAGTCAAGGTGTTTGAATGAAAAAAAGAGAGCAAATCATGATCCCAATAGATTTTACACCTTACTAAGGTTGAATCAAGGTTTTAAAATATCCTAAGCATGTCCTTTTGTTGAAGAATGTAACTTCGGAAGATATTCTTATTTGTATTATTTGTGTCATTTGTATCATTTGTATTGTACACCCTATAGGGATTATTATTGATTTAATTGATCATGTAAAATTCATTGAAAGAGTCAATGCAAACCCTAATTGTTAGGTCATCCTGGAAATATCTAGAAATAATATTTATTTTAAATTGTATAAGTCGACCAAGTTAGGAGAGTCAAGTTGGCCCTGTTTGGTAAAAAGGTCAAGTCAGTTTATTAGTATAAATGAGGAGTTTGACCTCCTCATTTGGACACCACTCTCACTCATTGAGTTTGCATCACTAGGAGAGATAGATTCAAGTGAATAGATTCTTTTGGAAGTCTTCTTGTTTTGGGTCTTTGCACGAGGGATATTATTGTACATTCTGATGAATCTATATAGAAGAAGTTTGCTGGGTTTTTCTACCCCAAGAAGGTTTTCCCTAGATAAATTTGTTGTTTTATATTGTCTATGTTGTGCTTGTTTATATTTTAGTGATCCATATTGTTATTTCACTTAAAATTTAACATGCACTAGTACATTTGGACCAAATTCCGATGGATGTTTCCTCTCACTTCCGACCTCAACTTCCAACTGTCGGTATTTCGACAAACTGTGGTTGGACCAAACGTCGTTTCACATGCCATCACAATTCCGACATATCAAAAATCGTGGCAAGTCCAATGTCCAATATTCTACAACATTTTCTCACTTATGACGTTTTTCACGTCACAATTGCGACTAAACCTAAACATTGTTTTCAACCAAAAATATACTTGTGATAGTCACAATTGCGACAGGACGGAAGTCAAAGTTGAGACGGAAGGAAGTTGAAGTCGTGACAGACAGAAGTTTAATTTGCGATGGAAGCAAGTCAAATTTGCGACGGATTGACGTCATAGGTGCGACGATAGGAGGTCGCAGTGGAGATACTATTAAGAAAAAAATCGGATGGTATTTATTTACCAAAGAGGGTTGTGTTCATCGCAATTGTGATGGGATGATGTCACAGTAGCGATGACAGAAAGTCGCTATTGCAACATTTTGGCGTCGCAATGGCGACGACACTAAGTATAAATTCTGACGGTGTTTCTATACCAACGACGGTTGTGTGCATCTCAATTGTGACACTGTGAACTTTAATATATATATATATATATATAAATTTTATCTTTCACTTGGAAGCATCAATAATGTTGTGGAATACATTGGTCTAGATCCAGAATGTTCTGGTGTTTTGTGCCAAACCTAATTTTTTTATAAATTAATTAACTTTGTGATTCAAATTTTTTTTACGTACTATTAATATTTGTCCACGGATAATGGCTATGCTACATAAAGTACTTATATCAATCATATTCAAATTTGGAAACTGCACAACTGTTGATGTATATGTAACTTCAGAATGTATTTCATCTATGTATTTCATATATATTTATTATACCCTTATTAGAGATGTGTTATTCCTGTATAAGGAAGTGTCATCATGTGTATTGACAAGTGTCGCAAGTGTGTGTACTTGGCGACGGGTTATTAGACCACCATGTGTGGGGTCGGCCCTGAAATATATATTATATTGTGGATGTACCTAGCTAGACAAGTCGGCCCCATAAGGTCACTGGGAAAACAAGGTTAGTATAAATAGAGATCGAGAGATCTCTATTTTGATCATTCGGAAAGTCACACTTCTCTCACTCAGAAAGTGGTGCACTAGTGAGGAGGAGGATCATCTTCTACTAGGAGACTATCTCAAGTGTATTTTGGTTGTACTTTCGTTGATCCATTGCTCTCTCTATCTTTGAGGAAGTTGTGGGGTTTTTCACCTTAGGGTTTTCCCCACGGAAACTCTGTGTCTCTTGTCTCTCATGCTTTTGATTCTTGTGATGCTTGTCATGCTTATTGTGATTGTTATGCATTGATATATTGTATATGTTATTCTCTCATTGAAGATCATAGAGTATTGTGAATTAATGCTCAAAATTTAACATGGTATCAGAGCTAACCTGAGAAGAAGACATTTTGCAGTGACGGAAACTTGAGTTTCTTGTTTATTGGGTTTCTCTCCACAGATTTTGGAAAAGCAGTATAGTATATTGACTCTACTCATCAAGGCGAATCCATCTGTCCAATTAGAATTCAATTCTGAGCATTTTCAGATTTGGCCCTAAAAATTAGGGTTTTCATAAAAATAGGAATTTCTAAAATCTGAAGACATAGCTAGAAGGTCCTTGCAAAAATTGAATTTTAGAGCTTTAGATCGAGATTTTTTGCTGGGTAGATCTTCGGGAAACTCAAACCCTAATTCAGGGCTCTCCCAAGTGAACCCGGGAGGACAAAAAGTCAAATATGAAGGGTAAAACTTTGTTGATCTCAAATTCTGAATGCACCAGGCTGATCAGCTCATCAAGGCGCATATTTCTATCCTTTCAGAAATTTGAAATTCATATTTTGAATTTTTAGGGTTTTTTCGACAAACCCTAATCCGGGACCAGATCTAGTTTTCAGCATTTCAAGTGGTAAGACCTAAATCTTTTCTATTTCCATTTGAATTAATCTTTAAAATGTCTCACCACACCAAGCTTGAGGATAAGCTTGAAGGGGCTGATAACTTCCGAGCTTGGAAGTATAGGATTGGGTTAATCCTGGAAGAGAATGAGTTGGACTCATATATAAAAGAAGACATCCCTATCCCAGAGGATGAATAAGCTAAAGTATTGCATAAGAAGAACTTGTTCAAGGAAAAGAGAATCATTGTTGATTCTATCAAAGACCATCTCATACCCCATGTGTCTTCTCTAAAGACACCCAAAGAGATGTTTGACTCTTTGACCAAGCTATTTGAAGGGAAGAACATAAATCAGAAGATGACCCTACGGAACCAATTGAAAGGAGTAAATTTTCAGAATGGAGAAACCATTCAATCTTATTTTTCAAGGGTCTCCCAGATCAAGGAACAACTGGAAGCAGTGGATGAAATGGTGGAGAATGGTGAAGTTGTCATGACCACTCTGAATGGCTTACCTAGGTCATGGGACTCCTTCATTCAAGGAATCTGTGCAAGAAAGAAGTTGATTTCCTTCAGTAGACTACAGGAAGAATGCTCACAAGAAGAAGCAAGGCTTGTGGCACAAGAAGAAAAGATGGGGAATGAAGATCAAGCTCTCACAGCTCACACCAAGAAATGGAAGTCCAAGAGAGAGCCATCTCACTCCAAGAAATCTTCACATCACTTCAAAGAAAGAAGAATATGCTTCACCTGTAATGAGAAAGGACATATTGCCCTAAATTGTCCCAAGAACAAGAAGGACAACAACAACTTCATCAAGAAGAAGAAGGGAAACAAAAGAAGGTTTCATGCTCATGCTGCCGAGGATGATGAACCACCCAAGAAGAAGGCTAGGGAAAAAAGTGATGATAGTAATGATGACTCATCAAGTGAAGAAGAGTATGTTCTGATCTCTGCTCTCACAAGTACTATCTCCCATGGTTGTAATGATTGGTTAATTGACAATGGGGCTTCCAAACACATGACCGGGTTTAAGGAATCTTTTGTGAACCTATCTGAACATGAATCACCCCATAAGGTGAAACTTGGGGATGATTATCAATGCCCAATCAAAGGAAGTGGTGAAGCCTCCTACAACATAGATTCTGGAAAATCTTTGAAGATGAAAGAAGTCCTTTATGTACCTGGGCTCAAGAATAACTTACTCTCCATCTCTGCATTGGATGCAAAAGGTATGAGGGTTGAATTTGTGGATGGCCAAGTCCTAATGTGGACAAAGGGAAAGACCATAGATGATGCAGTAGTGATTGGAGAGCAAGAGGGAGGTTTGTATAAATTGAAGGGACAACCTGAACATGCCATGGTGCATGAATCTATGGAGCCAAGTGAACTTTGGAACAGAATACTTGCTCATATGCACTATAGGGCACTTCCAATTGCAAGCAAGGCTGTAGAGGGTCTTCCTGAAATCTAGACCAAACATGAAGGTGTTTGCAAAGGATGTGCAAAAGGTAAGAACATTAAGAAGGCTTTCCCAAGTAGTGAAAGCAAGGCAAAGGATATCCTGGAAATCATCCACTCAGATGTATGTGGTCCTATGTCATCCAGTTCTTTAAGTGGGTATGTTTACTATGTCTCATTTATTGATGACTTCTCCAGGAAGACTTGGGTATACTTCTTGAAGAACAAAGATGAGGTGTTTGATAAGTTCAAGGAATTCAAAACCTTGATGGAGAATCAAACTGATAAGAAGATCAAAACATTCAGATCCGACAATGGTGGAGAATTCACCTCAGGTGACTTCAAGAGGCTTTGTAGTTATTCAGGGATTAAGAGGGAATTGACTGCTCCTTACAATCCACAAAATAATGGAGTTACAGAAAGGAAGAACAGAACAATCATGGAAGCAGCAAGGGCCATACTGCATGACCAGGATCTACCTATGCATTTATGGGCAGAAGCAACTAGAACAACTGTATATGTGCAGAATAGAACACCCCACAAGATATTGGACAACAAGACACCAGAATAGGTCTTTTCTGGTAAGAAACCTGAAGTCAGCCATCTCAGAATATTTGGTTGTCCAGTATACACTCATGTCCCAAAGGAAAAGAGGACCAAACTAGATCCTTCAGGAAAGAAGGGTATCTTTGTGGGTTACAGTGAAAGCTCGAAGGCTTATAGATTATACTTTCCAGGGTTCAAGAAGATTGATGTCAGCAAGGATGAATATAAGTTCAAGGACAGGCAATCTAGGAAGCAAAGATCAAGAGGGAGCACAATCTAGCAACTCCTGCAAGGATGCAGATTTTCAGAGGGAGTTGACCATCTTCCTACATTCCACAACAGAAAGGTGTAGAAGAAGCTACTTCAGCAGCTCCTACCAGGAAGCAAAAGACTCAGAGGGAGTCCACCCAACAAACAAACAAAGATAAGTATTTCAATTATCATTTCTTTCCTATTTTTCTTTAAATAATATTATGCTTAGGAGATGTATTGTGCATATTAGAATGATTGCATTAATGAACAGGATACTACTAATATGCATGTGATGGGTAAGTGGCCTATGGCACTGTACAACATTCCAGTGATACTCATCTAGAATGAAACCTTTTTGCTGACATGTTGGGAGTAGTGCAAACTCTTAACAATGTTCTAGTAGAGACTGGAAGGCATCTAGAAAGTTGTGGAACATGGATAAATGTTGTATTGAAGCACTAGCTAAGATAACTACATGACATATTTCTTTATGTGTAAATAATTTGTTCTGAAATTTATGAAATGTTTCTAATCATGCAATTTAACTTGTTTTCTAGGAAAGACCGTATATCTTCACCTACAAAAGAAGGACTACAACATTTGTTCTAGCATCAAAGATATCTATTGAAGATATTGAAGTTCCCAGGATCTGGGATGAAGAAATGGAATGCCATGATCCGTCGATCATGAAGAAGATGTTTGGGATGCAGTCCCAAGACCTGACAAGGAGTCACATGTGTGCAGATTGAAGAAAGCCTTGTATGGCTTGTAGCAAGCTCCCATAACTTGGTGTGATACAAAGAGGAAGTTCACTACTGAATTTGATATGAAATATTTGGGAATGATGCATTATTTCCTAGGTATGGAGGTGTGGCAGAGTGCAGGTGGGATCTTCCTTGGTCAAGGGAAGTACATAGTAGATATCCTGAAGAGATTCGGGATGATGGATTGCAAGGCCATGGCCACACCTATGGCATCGAATCTAAAGCTTCTATGTGATGCTTCATCTGAGTCGGTTGATGTCTCTATGTATCATCAAATGATTAAGTCCTTGATGTACCTGACGAACACGAGACCAAATATTTGCTTTGCGGTGAACACATTGAGTTAGTTCCTGACAGATCCGAGGAGTGTTCATCTGGTTGTTGTAAAGCATGTTCTGAGGTACCTGAAGGGTACAGTGGATTATGGGCTCAAGTATGAGGCGAATCAAAAGTTTAACCTGCAGGGTTATGTTGATTCAGATTAGGCTGGCAGTGTTGTAGATAGGAAGAGCACATCTGGGTGCTGCTTCAGTATGGGATTAGGTGTGATCTCTTGGCTTAGCAAGTAGTCCTGCATAGCACTGAGTACAACTAAGGCAGAGTATGTTGCAGCCTGTTCAACTAGTTGTGAGGTAGTATGGCTACGGAAGCTACTGTCTGAGTTATTTGATCTCTCGTTGGATGCTACTGGTATATTCTGTGATAACCAGAGTTGTGTGAAGCTGTCCGAGAACCCAGTGTTTCATGACAGGTCAAAACACATAGAGATCAAATATCACTATATCAGGGATATGGTGTAGAGAGGAGCTGTGAAGCTCCTGTATGTTGCGACGGATGAGCATATTGCAGATGTGCTGACGAAGCCACTAGTCAGGGTGAAGTTCGAGTACTTCAGAGAGAGGCTTGGTATGCTTCATATTGATGACACTTCGAGGAAGAAGTGATGGACACATTTGCTGAAGCCATTCCAATCATGTTGGAAGGAGGATCCTTCACATGGTTGTGGATGTAAGAGCTGGATGATGAGCATCAGGATGATGTTCTGGTTTCTTCTTTGTATGATCAATTGGATCATTTTTATGTATGTATGTATGCATCATGTTGGATGCTGGATATGATCAGTTGGATCATTTATATGTATGTACACATCATGTTGGATGCTAGATATGATCAGTTGGATCATTTATATGTATGTATGCACCATGTTGGATGCTAGATATGATTGGTTGGATCATGTGCATGTATTTTTGTATATGCATCATGTTGGATGCTTGGACCATGTATCTATATATGTATTAGGTGGATACATTGTATGATCAAATGGATCATGTATGGTGATATGTATCATGTATTTGTATTTGTATCAGGTGGATACACTGTATGATCAGGTGGATCATGTATGATGATATGTATCAGGTAGATACTTGGTATGCATCAGGTAGATGCATTGTATGATCAGGATGATCATGGATGACGAGCTTCAGGATGTTGCTCCAGATGACATGTAGCAGGATGTTGCAGTGATGATGATCAGGATGATCATGTGTACATCAGGATGATGTATGGTGAGTATCAGGTGGATAATCTATGGCCGTGGATCAGTTTGTGCAGATGAGCATATAATTTGGCCCAGGGAGATTTGAAGATAGTCTTTCGAGGTTTTTTCTATGGCATATAATTTGGCCCTGGGATATTTGGCAAATGCTCTTTCGAGTTTTTACTCTGGGAGGAAATATAATTTGGCCCTGGGAGATCTGCAGATAGTCTTTTGAGGTTTTGCCTATGGCATATAATCTAGCCCTGGGATATATGGTAGATTCTCTTTTGAGGTTTTGTCCTATGGCATATAATATGTCCCTGGTAGATCCGATAGGTTGGGTTGTGTGCCCGTAATAAGTCCTGGGATGCTCTTATGAGGTTTTGCCATGACCACATATAATCTGTCCCTGGGAGATCCTATAGGTAGAGCTGTGTGCTTGTAACATCCTGGGATGCTCTTGCGAGGTTTTGTGGTGAGGTCACATATAATATGGCCCTGGGAGATCCTATAGGTAGAGCCGTGTGCTCGTAACAGGCTGGGATGCTCTTTCGAGGTTTTGTGACGCATGTGATAAGTCCTAAGGATTCCACAGTATGGCTAGTGATGACGAAGACCTGCAGGTGGTGGGCCTACATCCAGTATGAAAAAGGACTGCCTCTGTAGAACTTCCTATGACAAGTAGAGTCAGATATTGGTTGAGATAGCAGCAGCAGTGACGATGATGATGACGATGCATCGATGACGATGATCCCGAGAAGAAGACTTGTCTAGCAAATATATGTCGAGAAATATTCCTAGTTAAGAGGGAGTGTTGATGTATATGTAACTTCAGAATGTGTTTCATCTATGTATTTCATATATATTTATTGTACCCTTATTAGAGATGTGTTATTCCTGTATAAGGAAGTGTCGTCATGTGTATTAACAAGTGTCGCAAGTGTGTGTACTTGGCGATGGGTTATTAGACCACCATGTGTGGGGTCGGCCCTGAAATATATATTATATTGTGGATGTACCTAGCTAGACAAGTCGGCCCCATAAGGTCACTAGGAAAACAAGGTTAGTATAAATAGAGATCGGGAGATCTCTATTTTGATCATTCGGAAAGTCACACTTCTCTCACTCAGAAAGTGGCGCACTAGTGAGGAGGAGGATCATCTGCTACTAGGAGACTATCTCAAGTGTATTTTGGTTGTACTTTGGTTGAGCCATTGCTCTCTCTATCTTTGAGGAAGTTGTGGGGTTTTTCACCTTAGGGTTTTCCCCACGGAAACTTTGTGTCTCTTGTCTCTCATGCTTTTGATTCTTGTGATGCTTGTCATGCTTATTGTGATTGTTATGCATTGATATACTGTAGATGTTATTCTCTCAATGAAGATCCTAGAGTATTGTGAATTAATGCTCAAAATTTAACAACAACTTATATGGCAAGAATTTATATTCCATATTACAAAATTGCATAAGATAAACCCACGTGAATTTACATAATTATCTTGATAAAAAAATGAACTAAATAAACTCTAAAATCTTCCTGAAACTCGATGGAGCAACCCATATTTTACTGTGGTTGATCTTGCACAAAACCTTAATAAACAAATATTTTATTAAGCACTAGTAGAAGATTTAAATATGTTTTACTTGCTGTTAGTAAATTGACGCAGAACATGAATAAATTTAATGAAAACAAGCCTAAAATTTTGCAGAAGGTTATATTTTACCTAGCCTTGATGGCTTAGAATTTTTGAAAATAAACCAGCCCTATAATATTCATATTTCTAGCTAACAAAAGGGAAAAATAAAAGAAAACATTTTTTTGTTTTTATGGTTGGTGAGACTGAAAATGACAACTGCCTTGAATCCTTTGGTTCATGGGGTCTTAGAGATAGTCCTCCTTGGGATTAGTTTGAAATTTCTTGGAGCTATAATACTTGCAAAATACATGACAATTCCATCCCAAGACTTTTGTGTTTGACGCAAAATATTTGCATGGAAGGGTCACTGTACAGAGTGCTCCATCAATGCATGTGTTATCACTCAGGATTCTTCTAGGTTGCGGCAGAAGGGATCACTGAGGCAACTATTTCAGCTACATTCTTGTGGATGGAAACACTGAGGCAACTATTTCAGGTACATTCTTGTGGATGGAAACTAGCCTTTCCAAACACATAGAGGGATCTCTATCTCACACAACTCTTTCAACACGCAAAATATCACTTGAATTGGATGGTTGTAGATTAATAGTGGTGGATAGACCCTCAGATAAGGGTATTAGGGTTTTTAGTTGGTTGGGTCGAGGATAGGTATATCACAGGGAATGGAGTCAACCTTTCATAGGTTTTTTATCACGGATGAATGATTGGACTATAATTTTATAAGCATAGGCAAGGTAAATGAATTTTTTTCATGTCAAAGATATTAGCAGGTGGTAGCAGAAAGGGAAACAAAATCCATCACAAAATTAGAGCATTTACAAATGAATTCTAACTTGCAATTTTAGAAAGAAAGGGTGGAGTATCTAATCATATGCATCTAAAGCATCAAATGATAGACGAATTTCAAACCATGTAATATTGATTTAAACACTTTAGAAGAAGACAATCAATATAAAATACTAGCAAGTAGAACATGCACAGGAATTAGAGAAATCAAAACATTCATTTCAGGAATTTCTGCTCCAAAATCAAGTCTTTGCATTAACAAAAAGGATGGGTTTCATTACATTGCTAAAAACTTTTCATACAAAATAGCAATCCTTGGGTCTTCTTTAAAAACTTCCTTTATAGGATTACAAAAATAAAAACCTTCTTGACTACCTTATCCATGAGTGGTTGTTTATTAAATTCGAAACTACAACTGTTTGTAGTACCTCAGATCTAACTATTAGTCTTATGGACTATTTATTGAAAATAAAAGTAAAAAGCTGTAAGTGATGTGGCGGTCTTCTTTCTTCACTCGGGCTATTCGGATGAATACCTACTTCTTGAAATAGATATGAGTTGGTGGGAGGCCTCAGTGTACTACTAGTGTGAACCTGAATTGTCAAAACTACCTATTGTCCTTTATATTGAGTCATTTCAAGCTGATTTGTAGTGATTGACATATTGTGCGTTTATTTTGCTTTAGATCAACTCCCAGTAGTGGAGATTTGAGTCTTTATTCATTTGTGCATCTTCTTGAAGTTTTTTCTTTTCTGCTTGAATCTTCTTGTTTTATCCTTTGTTAACATCTTCGAACTTGGTTTGGTCCATTCTATATTTAACCATTAAAATTTTATATCCTTCTCCTGTCAATAATTTTCCATTTTCATCCCAGAATGATGGAAGGCCCTTTTCTTGAAGTTTGGTGAAATGTCCTTTGAATGTTTGGATCTGTTACAATGAAATATCATCCCTGATATGCATATTTTTTACCTGGGTATGTTAGTAATTACTCTCCTAGCAGCCATAATATCTGCTACTTTGTCAGCGACCTATAACTTCTTCAAAATGATGCACTTTTACAAAGCTGAAATTTATTCTACAAAGCCAACCTCAGTTTGCAATCCGCAAGATGCAATTTGCAAGCTGCAATGTCGGATTCCGAAGTCGGTGCTATTGAGCAGACTCCATCAAATTTACCTATGAATTTTGCAATCTATAGTGCGGGATTTGTAAAGTTGGTATTCCAACGCATAACTTTAAGAAAGTACCCCTCCAAATTCCGCAATCCGCAATCCGTAGTGCATGAGTCGGAAATTTGGATGCTGACCATATACTCCTATTAATTCCAACTTCTCAAGCCGATATCCTTTTCATCCTAAGTCCATTTTTGGAAAACTTGGTATCGTTTGAAAGCTATCGACGAACCCTATGCAATGGTATGATCCTCTGCCGCACCTGAGAACTCTGATTCACTCCTTTAATAGATTTTTAAGAAGAAATTTCTTGCTATCTCTTAGAATGGGATCCTAATGCATGGGGGTTTGTTAAGGGTTCTAACAGCGGCTCAACCCGGGGATTCTATCCTCCCTATGAGGTAGCAAGAACAATAGACTAGTGTCCCTTTTTCGTCTATTTTTTTTTTGAATGAATGCAAATAGAATTGAAAAATAATTGACTGAAACTCAAAAAATGGTAATGTACAGTGAGGGTGGGTTGATAGACCTTTTTTACTTGAATTAATGTTTTAAGAGCCATGCATTGATGGGTCCTTTTCCTACTGTTTCACCATCCTTATCTTGCAACATGAAAGCATTATTTCCATCATAAGCAACGACTGTATGAGGTCCCTTCCAGAGATTATCAAAATTTTGGGCTTGTTCTTCCTTTCTAGCGTCCCATTTCAACACCAAATCTCCCACTTGGAAATGATCAATGTTGGTTATTTTGTCAAAAGTCGTATTGACCTTTTCTTGATACATCCTAGAATCGACATATACTTGGTCCTTGGTTTCCTGTATCTCCACCAGCTGATTGGATCTCATTTGTTCAGGGTGTGATTCCTCCTCCTGCTCTTCTAGTAGTCTCATTGCAGGCCCTTTGAGGGAATCAGAGAGTATCACCTATGTTCCATACACCAATTTGAAAGGAGAATTTCCAATGGATCTCTTGGAGGTGATTCTATCATCCCACGGAGAGAATTTTAACTTGGTATGCCAAGCCCTTTTATTTTCCTGTAGGAACTTCTTGATGATCCTAACAAGGATTTTGTTAGATGACTCGACCAATCCATTTCCTTGGGGGTAGTAAGCAATAGAATGGCCCAAGTTTATGTGAAATTCATTGCATAATTTGACCATTTTCTTGGATTTGAAATCTTGAGCATTATCAGTGATTATTTTAATAGGACAACCAAACTTGGACATGATATTTTCCTCCAAAAATTTGATAATGACTTTGTTAGTGGCCTATCTGGTTGGTATTACTTCAATCCATTTGGTAAAGTAATATGTGGCAATAAATGTCCACCTATGTTTCCCAGAGGAGTTGGGAATGATTTCACCAATGAAATACATCCCCCACTTCTGGAAAGGGGCTTCCACAGAGATCGATTTTAAAGGCAAGGGCAGGAGCTTCCTTTTTCCTTCAAAGATATGGCATTCATGCCAAGTAGCTACCTCTTATATGCATATTTGAACATAGTGGGACAAAAAAATCCTACCCTGAGAATTTTGTTGACAGTGGCCTTCCAGTAATGATGTCCCCCGCAAACACCCTTGTGAAATTCTCTTATGGTCATTCTGGATTCATCTTCCAGCATACAGTTCAATAAAATACCTCCAGGGTCCTTCCAATAAAGGCCTCTATTTAGTATGTAAAGATTTGCAGCCTTCATTTTTTTTTTTATCTAGATTTTCTCTTGTCCATCTTAGGGGGTGCTTGTAAGTTATGCAAAACGTATATAATGTCAGAGTACCAAGGAGAGGACAAGAACTTGTCTGATACCTGCAACAGTGGGTCTTGAGCAATACTCTCCAGCATGTGTGAGACCAAGTGCACACTTAGTGAATCCCAATTTTATTTGGCCAGTCCCTGCCCTTTGTTAATATTTGTAGGCTTGATTTCCAATTCGTACTCCAATAGTACAACGTTCCATTTTCCCCTTCGGCCCTCTGGATCAGGCTATGTCAATATGTCCTTTACAACAACATTAGGAACAAAGGAAACAACATGAGAATGTAAAACATAAACCCTAAAATATTTTAAAGTTTTGATCATGGCATAAGCCTGTTTTTACATAATATTGTACTTGAGCTCAACATCTCTGAGATATCTACTGAAGAAGGCTATGGGTTTCTCAAATCCTTCCTTATTTTTCTGCAGAAGGACTCCGACTATAGAATGTTCTAAGGCAAAAGAAACCATAAGAAAGTCTTTTTCGAAATCAGGACTGATTAGCACCGACGCTTCAACTATTGCCTTATTTATATCTCCAAATTCCTGCTTGGATTCAACAGTCCACCTGATCTAATTATCTCTTTTAAGCATGTTTGTAATCGATGTCATGATTTCTGCAAAGTTAGGGATAAATCTTCTTAAGAAGTTTACTCTACCAAGGAACGATTGGACCTCCTTTTTACTCCTTGGGAGCTCAATTTTCTGTATGATGTCAGCTCTGTCTAGGTCAATTTTAATTCCATATTTAGATATTAGATCATGCAACAACATACCTTATTGCCTGGAAAAGTTTGAGTTCTTGGGGTTCAGAGAAATCCCAAACTTTCTACATTTTAAAAATACTTGGTGTAGATGTTTCAAATGTTCTACATTGGAATACACAGTAATATCATCCATATATATAACCACAAACTTATCTCTTTCTTTTGAAAAATCTATGTCCATATCTCTCTAAAATGTGGCTCCGACATTCAGTAGACCAAAAGGAATTTTAACATACATGAACGTTCCCCAAGGTGTGGTAAACACTGTTTTTTCCCGATCTTCTAGAAACAATTTTAGCTAATTGTACCCTGAAAATCCATCCAGCATGGAAATTCTTGCTGCCCCTACAACTTTCTGCAAAATATGATCCATTTTGGGAAGGGGATAGTTGTCTTTTAGGGACACTTTGTTTAGATTTTTGAAGTATATACATAGTCTAATTTCTCCATTTTTATTTCTTACTGGGACTATGTTGGCTACCCACTTTGAGAATCTTAATGAGACTGATTTTGGCTTCATATAGTCTCTTCAATTCCTTTTCTATAAGAGGGAGTAGCATAGGGTTCATCCTTCTTAGCTTCTGCTTGAATGGTTTTTCACCTGTCTTTACTGGTATGGTGTGTTGTATGATAGATGTATCACATTCCTTTAAGTATTCATAATACCATGCAAAAATATCAGAAATTTTTCTCATTAAGTCAACATAATATCTTTAGTACCCGAGGTTAGGGATTTAGATAACTTGATAATATTAGGTTCCTCATCATCCCCAATTTTGTAGTCTTCTACTTCACTATGGTTTGGAACAACTTTAGGGTTTTTGGCCACATCATTTTGATTAAAAATATTTTCTAATGGTACTAACCCTTTGGGTATATAGTTTATTTTCAACTGAAGGATCTCTTTCTCCCCCAATGTTGTTAGGATCTCTCTTGGATCAGGTTCCCATTCTTCATTTGCACAGTTTTCTTGATCAATATGGGTATTGGAAAACTCCTTTGTCATCTCTAGGAATTTCTTTATCTACTGATCATCCTCAAAGATTTTCCAATGTCTAGTATTGTCAGGGACAAAAGGCCTATGCTTTATATTGATCATATAGGTTCTGGTGGGATAAACATGGAGTTGGAATCTTCTAGCAGAGCTGGCTAAGGTATATGTTGTTGTGTTTTTCTCCCCAGGGATGAAGGAAATATGTGTTTTGTAAAGAAGTTATCTAACATGTCCCAAGAAACATTCCTATAGGCTCTCATTTTGGAATGTTTGGTCTCATAAACCCCATTTACTTGTTGGATTATTAGCTCTGCATCCCCATAATGTTTTTTTTTATCTTTTTAGCTTTCAGATATCTAAGTATATTCAACCCTAGTATTAAAGCTTCATAATCTGCTACATTGTTTGAGCGGTCAAACATTAGTTTAAAGGAATGTAACCTAGAGCATTTATTTCCTTCATCTTGGGAGATGATCCATATTCCTTCCCCAGATCCTTCCTTGTTTACAGCCCCATAAAATCTCATAGTCCAAAGATATTCTTTTTGGGTTGTGACTGTAGCTTCCTGTTCTATTTCTAATTCACTACCCTTTTTTACTTGTTGACCACTGTCTTTTTTGCTTCCAGAGTTGTCGATAAATTGTATATATTTTTCGCTATTAAATCTATCATCTGGTTCAAGGAGATTAGTAATTTCCAGTTCTCTTTCTTCTAAACCATGGTATAGAAGAAAATTGAAGAGCCTATATTAGTGTCTACAACAAATATGGGATGATTTCCAGGCTTACTTTTACTGCTTACTACATAGGACAATCTCTGTTCTCTATATAGTCTTTTTTTCTCTGAAAACAGGGATGGTGGCATACGACATATCCATCTATAGTGTTCCCTTCATTTTATATGCCCGAGATCTTGATAATAACATCCCAACTTTGGGTGGGATGTCTGCCACTACTACGTCCATTACGACATTCTTCTAAGGAATTTGTGTTAGTGATACAACCATACCTTTGATCATCCCCAGGCACTATACTCTTTTGGAATCAAATGAGAATAAATCTTTATAAGGTTTGGTGATTTATAATCCTAGAATTTCTACCACTAATTTTGTCATGAGGTTATGTGAGGCCCCAAAATCTAGCATAGCATTATGTAGTATATGATCATATATATTCAGACTGATATAAAAGGGGTGAATATCATCTTCTTGAGGTCTTTCAACATGGGGGCCAAACAAAAGGGTGGGCTTATCGTCATGTAAATTAAGAGTGTCTGGATGCTTTCCTTCCTCTCCCTTTACCATTTTTAGAATCTGATTTTTTTATTTGGTATTTTTTAACAACTCATTGAAGGGAATTGAGATTTTTATCTTGGAGATTTCATTTTCTAAACTGAAAGCAGAATGGATTTTTTCCATTGTTTTCACATTACTTTCAACTTTCCCTTCTGGAATTCTTTTAGTGGCTTCGGCTCCCTTTTCAGCTATTTTATCAGAGGTAAGAGCCTTTGGATCACCCTTCCTAGGGGTTTCTTTTTTATGTTGCTGAGAAATAGATGGCTTAGCAGTAGCCTTTCCTTGGTCTGATGTTACCTTTCTATTCCTCAAATTATGTTGTCTCTGTAATTCAAAAATTGCATTTTGGAAACTTCTTTGATATTGTTTAGACTTTGGCTCTTCTAGGCTATTATCTAACTGCAGAGATGATTGATAATGTTCTTATTTAGTCAAATAGAATTGGGGCTACATCTGATCAAAGAGGTGGATCTGATATTCAGGCTATCCATCTTCCTCTTTTTCTGCTATCAGGTTTTCAGCAAAAGGTGGTCTAACTGGTTGATTTTTTGCATTTCTAGGCTCCCTCGGCTCTCTTGGTCTTCCCTATGAGGCAGGAGGTCTCCTGTAGTTCATGTTCCGAGCTTGAGGCTCGGGATTTTATGTACTAGGGGGTTTGTTATCTACGTACATCCTATCCACCAGTATTTCCATGGTTTTCTTCATTTGTTCAAACTTGGTGTCGATATATTGGGAGGTGGAAGGCTGGCCTGTTTCATTGAATCTCTTTTTCTCAGTTTCAGTTATGTGCCTTATTTTACCCAATGTCATCAAATTAGCTTCTACTTCTACAACATATTTCAACATATCGGGTAAAGTAGCATATCTCCTTTCTCTTAACATGAGAGCAAAGTCACTGTCAAAAAAATTAGCATAGTGAAGTTTGGCTACACCCACAGGGGGTTTGATGTCCACAAGGATAGAATTGTACATTTTCATGAACTTGGATGAAAATTGTTGGACAATCTTAACATTAGTTTTCTTCATGTTTTCATATTGAGTGAGAACTTGGAGAGGATTTTGTTTATCCTCCCATCTGTGCAGGAAAGCTTGTTCCAACCTCTCATAGGTAGAAATACCTCCATTGGGAATGGTTTTGAACCATTTCTTTAATTTCCATGAAAACATTTGGGAAAATAACCTAATCATTACATTATCTTCATCTATCTCTTCAATATATATGAAGTTTGTTAAAATGGTCCACATGTTGCTGTGCAATACCACCCCCTTCCCCAACATATATCATGAGGATTTGGGCATAACCCACAGGTAGATCATGGAGGTTGGCAGGGAGGGATAAGGGAGCAAATCTAGAAGCCATTTCTCTTAGGGTTTTCTTGGAACCAGGAGGAGTATTTGAAATAGGATTAGGAGTAGGGCTAGGTATTACAACAGTGTGACCTGGAGTAGGAGGGTTGATTAGGATGTTGGTTTTCTTGCTGGCTTCTTTAGTGAAGAGGAACAAGTCACTGCTTTCTTCTTTGGCCTGTAAACTCTCCCATAAAGCACTAGAAAAATGGGTTTGGAACTTTTTTTTATCAAATAAGGTTTCTTTCAGATTTGTCTCATATTTATACCTAAATAAGGAATTCTCAAACTTTAAATAAAAAGAGACAGTATCTACAGTTTGGGCTTCTTCTTTGGGTAAAGAAAAATATATGGTTAATGGAGGAATACCTCTTTTTTCTTTCTTTGCTTTCCAAATGATTTTTTCTGGATCTGATACGAACTATGCAGGTTTAGGATTTGGATGAATTATGGTAGATATCCTTTGGGAAGCCATAATTATTTCAATAAACTCACCAAGTGTCTCTCGTGGGACTAAAAATTTGAATATTGGAGTCACCAGGGAAAATATCACAAACTTTATGTATCTGATCCTCTGTTTTCCTTCAGAGATCTAATTTGATTCTTTGTAATTATTTTTCTGGGGTAAAGAAGTTCTCTGTTCCCTAGTATGGTCACCATATGTTATCACTCAGGATTCTTCTAGGTTGTGACAAAAGGGATCATTGAGGTAACTATTTCAACTACACTCTTGTGGATGGAAACTAGCCTTTCCAAACATAGAGAGGGCTCTCTCACAACTCTTTCAACACGCAAAATATCACTTGAATTGGCTGGTTATAGATTAGTAGTGGTGGCTAGACCTTTAGATAAGGGTATTAGGGTTTTCATTTGGTTGGGTCGAGGATAGGTATATCATAGGGCATGGAGTCAACCTTTCATAGGTTTTCTGTTACAGATGACTGATTGGACTATTATTTTAGAATCAGAGGAAAGATAAATGAATTTTTTTCAAGTCAGAGATATTAGCAGGTGGTAGCAGAAAGGGAAACAAAATCCATCACAAAATTAGAGCATTTACGAATGAATTCTAACTTTCAATTTTAGAAAGAAAGGGTGGAGTATCGAATCATATGAATATGAAGAATCAAACGATAGACAAATTTCACACCATGTAATCTTGATTTAAACACTTTGGAAGAAGACAATCAATGGAAGATACTAGCAAGTAGAACATGAATAAGAATTACAGACATCAAAACATTCATTTCAGGAATTTCTGCTCCAAAATCAAGTCTTCACATTCATAAAAGGATGGGTTTCATTACATTTCTCAAAACTTCTCATACAAAATCCCAACCCTTGGGTCTTCTTCAAACCTGCCTTTATAGGCTTACAAAAATAAAAACCTTCTTGACTACCTTAGCCATGAGTGGTTGTTTATTAAATTTGAAACTACAACTGTTTGTAATACCTCAAATCTAACTATTAGTCTTATCGACTATTTATTAAAAGTAAAAGTAAAAAAATGTAAGTGATGTGGCGGTCTTATTTCTTCACTCGGGTTGTTCGGATCAATCCCTTCTTCTTGAACTGGAGATGAGCTGGTGGGAGGCCTCAGCACACTACCAATGTGAACCTAAATTGTCAAAACTACCTATTGTCCTTTAGATTGAGTTGTTTCAATTTGATTTGTAGGGATTGATGTATTGTTCCTTTATTTTTATTTCATATCAACTCCCAGTCATGGAGAGTTGAGTCTTTATTCATCTATGGATTTTCTTGAAGTTTTTGCTTTTTTGGCTGAAGCTTCTTGATTTCGCTTTCGTTAACATATTCAAACATGGCCTGGTCCATTCTACATTTAACCATTAAAATTTTATATCTTTCTCCTGTCAATAATTTTCCATTTTCATCCCAGAATGATGGAAGGCCCTTTTCTTGCATTTTGGTGAAATGTACTTTGAATGTTTGGATCTGTTTTAGCGAAATATCAACCCTGACCTGCATATTTTTAACCTGGGTATATTTAGTAATTACTCTCCTAGAAGCCATAATATATGCTACTCTATTAGCAACCTGTAACTTCTTCAAAATTTTGCACTTTTACACAGCTGCAATTTATTCTGCAAGCCAACCTTAGTTCGCAATCCGCAATCCACAATCCGCAATGCAGGAGTCGGAAGTCGGTGTTGCCGAGTGGACTCCATCCAATTTACCTTCAACTTCCAAAATCCAAAATCCATAGTGGGGGAGTCGAAAAGTCGGAACCCCAATGCAGAAATTCAGGAAAATACACCTCCGACTTCCACAATCTGCAATCCACAATGTGGGAGTCGGAAGTCCAATACACACAAATTTGAGAAAATTACACCTCCAACTTCCACAATCCGTGATCCACAACACGGGAGTTGGAAATTTGGAACTGCAACGCACAATTTTGAGAAATTACATCCCCGACTTCTGCAATATGCAATGCGAGAGTTGGAAAGTCAGAACCCCGATGCACCACTTCGAGAAAAATACACCTTTGACTTCCGTAATCCGCAATCTGTAGTGCGGGAGTCGAAAAGTTGGAACCCCAATGCACGACTTAGAGAAAAATACATCTCCTATATCCACAATATGCAATGCGGGAGTCAGTAAGTTGGAAGCCCAATGCATAACTTCAAAAAAATACACCTCTAACTTCCACAATCCGCAATCCACAGTGCGGGAGTCGGAAAGTCGGAAGTCAGCCATATACTCCTGTTACTGCCAACTTATTAGGACGATATCCTTTTCATCCTAAGTCCATTTTTGGAAAACTCGGTATCTTTGGAAAGCTCTTGGAAAACCCTATGCAACAGTATGATCCTATGCCACACTTGAGAACACTGAATCCCTCATTTAACAGATTTTTAAGAAGAAATTTCTTGCTATCTCTTACAATGGGAGCCTAGTGCGTTGGGGTTTGGTAGGGGTGCTAACAACATGTAACCAACTCCCTAAATTGTGTTTGATGTGACATAAATGATGACAAGGATAGGTCCAACATGTAACAAACTCCTCCAAAATAGGTGCCAATGTACAATGAATGGCCCCAAAAAATTCCAGCTACCTCCCACATTCCAAGAAGTCTTCATCCATCATCTAGCAACCATATGCACTACCATATGTGTGTGAGGAAAAGGGGAAGCCCACATAATGTACCTAGGCATCATCAACATGTGTCATAGCAAGTGTTTTATTGTGAAAATACTAGAGCTTAAGTGCAAAAGGGGTCAACCAATATCTAACTTAGGAAATGCATCCAAATATGAAGATAATAAATGAAATAAACTAGATCCCTAAGTTAGGTGAAGGTGATACACTAAATGTGGTATTTAGGAAAGAGATCAGGTCTTTGCAAGTTAACCATCATAGAAATTGAGTGTAATAGGTCTACCCTTAGCTTTCAAGAGCTAGGGTTATATATATTTCTTCAACATGTGTGCCTTATGAAAATGGGTATTTTATCATGGTTACTATTTCCTTGTTCCTCTGTTTGCGATTCCTTTATTTTATTTTATTTTTCAGTAATTTCATTATCCTTTTCATTGGCTTAGTCCCTTTACTTTAGATTTAGCTTTGATAACCTAGGACATAGGGAGCCTATATTTTAGGAAGGCGGTGATTCTCATGTTCCTTTCCATTTAAGTTAACAGCTTCACCCTTAGAGTACTATACTCTTTAGCTTTAATTTAGGCATTCATATATGGGAATAGTTATGATACCTTGAATAATTACTAGTGACATATCACTTACAAAGGGGAAAATGATGGAAATGGATGAAAGGGCTAGTGAAATGAAAATGGCTAGGCAAAATGTTGTGAAATGGACGTAACACCAACTTACTTCATTAGGTACAACTCAACATTCAGAAACGATGCACTTCCTAATGCAAAATTATGATAACACCATGGTATGCCTAAGTAATGAGTAACAATTCAAGTTTTATGAGTCATTATCCAAGCATAAAAGCAACATCCCACGGTCAAATAAACACAAAATAAAACATTCCAAGTGTCAATGAGGGTGAGGCATATCACAACACTAGTGCATTTGACACCATATCCACTAGGTACATCTGAGGCACATGAAACATCTGATCATGCTTCAAGGGGATTGTTAGTAGTCAGATTGGCACTTCTCCGTATGTGACCATACTGTATTGTCGGTCACATAAAAGGAATTTATGGATTGAAGAGCCTCATTGACTATAGATGCACTTGATATGAATCTTACATCATACTCTCCAATTTATATATTTTTGTGATGTATTTTAAGACATAGACACGACCCTCACATCTGTCAACTTGTGGGTCACCCACCGGTGCTCCATTCAACACCCATGGTTTTTCCCCAAAAAGATACACTCGCTAGTTGTTGGATTTATACTTGTGGGTTACTCGTTGGTATTCTAGAACTATACCCACAGGTACCTCTTAAAATCATAAAAAATATATATTAAAAATTGAATTAGAGATAGTTAATGTAGTTACCCTAACCACCATAAATTCCCTAACCATTTACCTTTCGACCCATCCTCTCAAATATTGCTATTAATACAAAGAGAAGGATTGGGGGAAAGGGGGAGAACCAAATGTATAAGGAAATGTTGGAGAAATATCCATTGAAGGAAGAGGATCAAGGAGCCCAGGATCAGGTTTCAACAATGCAGGTTACAGATCAGGTATAGCCTGTTGCCATTGATGTGGATAATGCAAATATTTTCTTTCCCATAAGATAAATTGTCCACTTTGTGAATCTAGTCTATTGAATCAATAATGTCTTCTTTATATATGAGTTTCAAACTAGGTTATTTATATTTGTGTAGTCAAAATATTTGAGGAAGGTGTCTTGTTATTGCAGGTTTCTCATCTGGGATTGTGGATTGAAGAAATAAGATTAAAGCTTGGATCAAACTTCATATATCCAAGGTATGTTATTTTGGATTATAACCCTAGCTTTTCTTGATTAAAAGAATATCATATGCTATACTTGTTTTTCTATTATATTTTGTACCTTCTTAGAAGTATGTTGATGATCTCTTTGAACTTCCCAATCATAGGTTGAATTAAAGAAAAACTGAACTGGAAACTCCACTGGGAAGTTCTTTTTGTTGCTCTGGGAGTCCTAGAGTAGCTTTTATTCAGTTAGATCAATCCTTCAGTTCTCTGTAAGGGTTTGCAAGGTGTTTTGACCCTTTCTTAAGAGTCATACTTGATCCTTATTTAGATTTTCTTTATTTTTTTAATTTCTTTTTGAAGCAGACCCGCGAGCTGTCTTTCGATACAGTCACAATTTTCCCTCAGACCTACGATTTTCCTATGTTGCACCCGTGAGTGACCCGCACGATGATGTACTTATAGTCGTGGTTTTTCTGTAGGATTTGATTTCCTCCCAGGGTTTAAACTTTTGTTCTCTTCTTTGATTTTGGAAGAGATTCTTTTCTTATAGTTGGATCATTCTGACCTATTGGTAGGCTGTAGTTGATTCATTTTAACCTTTTACGAGATCTTGTTTGGTTTTCATTTGCTTGTTGAGGGTGTGCCTAGGTATTTCGAGTTCAAAGTTTGTTTGGATCGCACTTGGAATGTTTCCTTAGGATCACTGACCTGATAGAGCATAGTTTTGATGTCTTGAGAATATCCTTATTTTCTTCTTTATGTCAGATGGTTTCATAGTTTCTTTATGCCAAAGTTAGTTACTTCTTTACTTTGATTGAAGAAACTTATTGAACTTATTATTTTCAAACTTCGTTGAGGGTAGTGTTCTGTCTCTTATAGGTTTAGGTATAGTTACCTTACACTTGCATTCTTGAGTGTGATTTTCTTGTTCATATTGATTTGTTATTTCTCTTATTTAAAAGAAAATTGCAAAAGAACAATCACTTTTCCCTTAGCAATAGCATTGTTTTCCAAAATAGGTATTAGTTGCATACACTAATTTTTTGAAAAAACAAAAGAATTTTTCAAAGTTTATTTAGGTTTACTCTATCACAATTTTGATTTTAAAAGATATAAGCGAAAATAAAAGAAGTGAAAGGAATTTTCATTTTTTATTATACGCTTTACTTTTCAATCATAACCACTTCACACACACACTCACTCCCTTTGAGTAACAACAGCCCTAAAAAGAACTTTAAAGTTAAAATTGAATAGTAACTTTTTTTTAAGGAGCATACACCAACTAGCTTAGGATAGGGTTTTGGACTAGGTTGATTAACTATCCAAAGCCATTTAAACTCAAATTATAGTAGACTACCACTAGGTAAATCCACCTCTGTGGAAGGTGCACTGGGAATCTCCACTCACACCGTGTTGACCAACGCGACCTCGGTCGACAGGGATTCACCTCACTGTTGACACATACCGCAGTCTCCCTGGGCACTGGCCTGGGCAGGTTTGAGCCCGCCCAGCAATACCCATAGAGCAGATGAGGTCTCACCTGAGGAATCCAGGAAGAGCAGACGGAACCATGTTTTCGCCAAGGGAGGAGGCGAGTTATGGCTATAGGAACTGGTTCTATTGCAATACTTAAACAAAAACTATAAACATTCGACATGGATTTATAACATACTACTTAATTGCAGCATTTCTCATCATAGCACAGTAAGCAGATATTGCATCAAGAAAATATAACAACATTCATATATCACAATATTGCACAAAGATCATACCAAAACATCATCATTATATTACTGTCACAGTCGTATACCAGAAGCAAAACATAGATCTCTGTCTGCATACATATCCTTCTCACTTACTCTCCTTCTACATCTATATCTCCGTCTATATCCTCTCCTAACACTTACAATTCTCGTCTATTTATAGGCTTCTTCCATTACAATGTTTTTCCACTTACTAGCGACTTCCTAACCGATACTATGGACAATTGACCCAATATCTAACTGACTTGGTCCAAATGGCCCAAAAACCCACATACCGCGGTACAACTGACTCAATATTACATACATGTGGTCCAAGTGACCCCAAAACCCACCACCCACGGTATACTTTAACCCAAAATATTCCTTCTGCGACCTCATCCGATGTGTCGCAGCGTCGGCAGTACTGCGACATTTCCTCATCGAACCGCCTGCCAACACACCGAAGTTAAGTATGAGGTCATGTGAGATTGATTAGTTGGAGATACTTCTCCACTTTTTAATCGAGCATCTACCAGAATCAATACATGTGTGGGGATCCACTAGTACCTTCTAGTTATTTTGGATTCCAAGATCAGTTACCCTACCCATGCATTTTGCTTCGACCTACAACTTTCCCCTCGGACTCTTTTTTACATTGTTGGTATCCTTAGTATCTAGACTGTTAGGGATCTACAGAGGTGATAATGAAAGGATATTTTCACTTCACCTAGGACAGATTCAGGCGAAAATCCTCTAGAGCTCTTTGGGAAGGTGGTTGGGTGATTCCAGCACTTGTCCCCATCATTCCTGTACCGTGGATCCCGAATAACTGTTCTTCATCACTTCACTAGTCTGTTATGGGCCCTCATCATCCCAGAATTTTGTTTGGAAGATCATCTCCTTTCCTGGTTTGGATTACTATAGGATTTTTTAGTCATGTGTTGTGTGTTTAATTTTGTTCGAGTTTTCCATAGGTCAATTAAATAGAACATTTTTGTTGTAGTTGTGGAGGACCAACCTCCTTGTAGGTCAAGAGGGTTGAGAAACATTCCTCCAGTCACTATGGAGCCTCCACCGCAACCTTAGTGGCATAGAACAAATTCAAGCGATTATTTTCAACCAACTGGTACGACTGAACCAACAAGGGAACCTCAACTCATTACTCAAACTGCATCGGTCCCACAGACCATCGAGGTTGAATACTTTCCAACATAAGACTTTGCAAGACACTTTAACCCTCCTTTAACTAGACCCAACGATCCATTGTTAGTAAGAGTTATCTCTTTAGGGTTACCCGATTCAAGTGTATATAGGTTTACATCTGGACTTAACATGGACAATATAGGGGATGGATCGAGATTTCCACACACTCCCACATCGACTATCAGGCCAGGAGGTTTCTCTCCCCCACATATAAACACTCTGATACCTAGTTCATTGCATATTCCTTCTGCTCCGAGCACCTCATTGAATTTCAATACAGGATCCATAGGGTCATCAAGCACTCAGATTTCATCAACTTCTATACCTTTTGGATCAACTATTGGTTCATCCAATGTCCCTTTTACCGCGATACTTGCGGTATCATTTACTTCTTCCCTGTTCCTTTAACAGTTTCAAGTTAAACTTAGTTCAACTCCTTTTACTCAAGGATTACCCTGTCATGGAGGGCACATTTCTCCTTCAACACCATTTATAGTTTCAATTCCTATCCCTTCTATTGCACAATTTCCAAGTTCTAACCCCTTTATAGGCTATAATTTTCAATCCTCAAATGTTCAAACTTCTAACATGCCTATAGGGAGTACCCCTTTCTCACTTTTTGGTGGAGGAGGAAGTACCACTTATACTCATACTTTTCTTGGAAGTACTTATACTCAGCCGCAATGGACTGGGCCACAAGGGAGAAATCCATTGGATTATGGATGGAGCAACTTCCAAAACTCTTTCTCATCACAACCGATGGCTGGGGAAAACCCAAACCAACCTTATGGGGGTCATGGTTCAGGTGGTTTTCCTTACCAGATTCCTCAAACTCACATGCCATCGACAAGGAATTGCTTACCCTTTTGGGAAATGTTGAATTTCATTGATATTTCAAAGTTAATGAATGACCTAGTGCATCATAACCTTACCTGGCCTCCGGTCCCAACCAAAATCCCTTCAGAAATTTCTAAGTCTGAAGGAAAAATTGGTGAAGACCCAGGGGACCATGTCACAACATTTCATATGTGGCGTTCCTTTAACTCACTGAATGATGACTCAATTCAGTTGAGGATCTTTCAAATAACCCTGACCAATGTTGCAGCCAAATGGTACATTGAGCTACTGGCCGTGTCTTATCACAACTTTTAGGATTTAGAAACACTTTTTTCTGAACCATTTCCAACTTCTCGTCCGGTATGATGCCAATACAAACCTTTTGTCTACATTTAGACAGAATAAAGCCACTCATATATCTGATCACATTCAAGAGTGGAGAAGATGGAAGAGGCTCATTAAAGTTGAGATTCCCCCAAAGTTTCTATTGGAGTGGTTTTTGAAATTGTTGTTACCCTACATCTCCAAATATTTCTTCACTTCTGGGGTTACCTTTGAAGAGGAAGCCATTTTAAGGACCCAACAACTAGACTTGATTTATGCTCAGTCTGGGATCCTTTATGAAATTATTCTAGATGCACCAAGGTCAAACATTTATCCTTGTAAACCTAAACTTGGACCCCATGTTGATGGCATCGTAGGTTCAACCGATTCATCCACCATAGAATCTTTGACTAAACAAGTCCATGCACTTTCGATACAACATTCTACAGTGGAAGAAACTATGGTTGCATCCTCCCCTTCACAAAAAGAATCTATACACAATGTGTAGTCAAATCAAAAGGGTCCTCAGTAACCCAATGGTAAGAAAAAGGGAAAGAAAGGGGAAGGAAACCAACAGAATCCCAAAACCACAGAGAATCCGGAGGAGGGAAAAAGAGAAAAGAATAAGGTGAAGTTTCCTTGCAAACTTTTTAAATAAGATCACCTGACTCATCAATGCCCTCTGATTGATGAAGCCTAGAAGCTGTTAAACCAAAATAAACCTGTTGTCCTGAAGGATCTTTTTCCCAAAGGACAAAACCCAGCTTCTGGAAGCTCTAATACTAGGGCATGCATCGTGCTACACAGGATGATCAATCCTATATAAATATGGTTAAATCATATGCTTTGCTACAAATGAGATCCAGGAATTATACCCCAGATTTTCCACATAAAGGCAAAGAAATCCCTGAGACATCTGCTCCTCTTCATATTGAGAGACTTGCAAATCCTATGCCTAAGATACTGAAAGGTGTCTATAAGAAGGAAATGCACAAACCTAATGCACAGGATGCTCCTAAATACTCAGTTATGGAAGACCTAGCCCAAACGTCGTGTGCCATGTCCACTCTAGAAGTTTTGCAAAGATTCCCATCGCAACGAAATGGACTTTTAGCGGCAATAGGAAGCATGCATTTGTCAAGTATGTTGGCTAGATTTGATATGTCTAATATCAAACCCCAATTGTCATATCACTTGGCCTTCCAAATTGAAGTATTCCATGGTTCGAAAACCATTGGACGAACAATGGTGGATGAAGCCACATCAACGTGCATACTATCTATTTCTTGTTGGAAAGCCTTAGGCTCTCTGGAGTTATCCCCTTTAGTTACATTACTTACCTCTTTTGATGGGAGATTCTTCCATCCACATGGAATCTTACCCTGTTTTGAGATCCAACTAGTAGGGAAAGTAGTGTAAGTAGAGGTTTAGTTTGTAGATGCTTCTCTCGATTACAACTTGTTGTTGGGAAGAAGTTGGACATATGCAATGCAATCCATCCCTTCATCCATTTTCCGGGTACTGATGTTCCCCCATGAATGAAACATCGTCACAAGTGACCAACTCTCCTTTGCCTGAAAAAATAATGCAGCATGTCTAGATTCTAATATCCCGTGGATTGATCAGGCTCATCTTCCTAGTGGGAGTTTAGGACTAGGCATGTAATCATCACTTATGGGCACCTTTGATTTACCTTCTCCTGTGAATTATATTGGTTCAACGAGTAATACCATTTGTTCATCTAAGGAGGTATTTACAGTTGTTCAAACAATTGATACTTGGATTCTTCCTACTCAAGAAGAACTAATTGTGCCCCTATCCATCGCATAAGTGACTTATCAAGCTTCACATAACTCTGCGATAGATTATATCTCGACTCCTTCAATGTCTGTGGAGTCAGATATCGATTATGCACCTGCATGGGAAATAGAATCTACCCATTCCTTCGACTATTTAGACATTGTTTTACCATCAGATGAAGTTATTCTGGAAGCTATGATAGGTCTTGATCAAGATTGGGAACACATGCATTACATATCATATTTCCTTCCAGATCTAAAAAAAATCGAGAATGAAGAGTTCTCTGTGAGACTTGGTGGAGATGTTTAGTTTTCCATGAACCCTTTAACGAAACAAGGGATTTTCGCTGAAGGTAATATGGCTAGAATTTCAACAACTATCCCGATCAGTATTTCCACCAAACCGTATGTCATGGAAAACATTTTCATTGGTGCAAATTGTTCCCCGCAAGAGTCAGTTTGTACATCGAATTATTCAAATAATTCTGTGAGTTTTTGCCTGGTCATATGAGGAGACTCCATACATCTACCCTTCCATCGTCAAACATGTGATCATGACATATCCAAATGTGAAACCATTTTAGAAGAAACTTCATCCATTTAATCCTAGAAAGGCTGCAAGCATCAAGGATTCGGTTGAAAATCTCCTCAAATCCGGATTCATTTATCCTATCAACATGACGGAATGGGTGTCTAACCCAGTTCCAGTTGATAAAAAAAGGTACCATGCATGTGTGCACAGATTTTAGAGACCTTAATAAAGCTTTTCTGAAGGATAATTATCTCATGCCATTTATTGATCGGATCATAGATGTGTGTGTTATTCATGAAATATTTTCTTCATTTACATATTTTCGGGTTATAACCATATCCAAATTAAACCTGAAGACCAGCATAAGACAACTTTCATATTTCCCTAGGTTACCTTTGCGTATAGGAAAATGTGGTTCGAATTGAAAATTGATGGAGCCACTTTCCAGCGAGCAATGTTTTTTTCCTTTCATGAAATCAAACATGTAGTCGAACCCTACCTGGATGATCTACCTGCACGATCTCGAAAGAGAAGAGATCATCTGGAACACTTACATCTTGTGTTTGAACGATGAAGACACTACAAAATTTGGTTCTACCCTAATAAATGTGTGTTCTGTTTGTTGATGTATTTGTAACTTTGGAATGTATTTCATATATGTATATTGTATTCCCATAGAGATGTTATTATTCCTCTATACGGAAGTGTCGTCATTTATATTGTAAGTGTCGTAACTTATACTTGATGGGTTATTAGACCACTTTGTTGGGGTTGGCCCTGTATAAGTCATGTGGGTTAAAGGGTTATTAGACCACCCTGTTGGGGGTCAGCCCTATGTTATGTGGTTAAGTTGAGGCCAACCTAGTAAAGGTTATTAGGCAAGTCAAGTCAAGTATAAATAGAGTGCGGGAGGAACTCTATTTGATTATTCACTTTATCACTCATACTCTCATTAGAGAGTGGTGCACTTGTGGAGGAGGAGAAGCTGCTGCTAGGAGAAGACTATATCTTATGCTTGGGTTGTATCATTGCTCTATCTATCTCTGAGGAAGTTGTGGGGTTTTTCACCTTTATGGTTTTCCCCAGTGAAACTCGGTGTGTCTATTGTCTCTTGTGTGCTTGCATTATTATGTCCATGATTGATATGCTGTAGATATGTTGTACATGTTGTTATATTAGTTAAGATCCTAGATCAGATTGAAGTAAATTCTGAAAAAATACCATGGTATCAGAGCTAGCCTAAAAGAAGGCATGGTATGGCATTTATGACACTTGTTGCACTTACGAAGCTAGGGATTGATATAGCAAAAACTAGTCATCACAGCACTTTCGTTATAAATTCATTTTTGGCGAAGTTTCAGTATCTGAAAATATTACAGGTCGAATATAATATCCCCATGTACATTTTTTCAGAAGGAGAGCCTCTAATTCGTTTTACTTTTAGAGTTATAATCTGTACAATATAGGGTTTCTGCCTCTTCCAGATCTAAGTCATAAAAAGGTGACCTAGGAAAAAAGGTCACAACTTGGGCTAGGAATCTCCAAATTAAATTTCGTAAAAATTGGCAGGTAAAGCACGGCCTGTGCTTTCACAGGTCCGATTTTGAGAGGCCGAAATTCAACCAGTGAGATGTGGCACTCCGTACAAGTTCACTCTCTTGTTTTATCCCATAAACAGCTCATGTTGCGACACTTGGCATAACTCTCTCTTAGAGAATCTATTTGAGGTCAGACCTATGGGGTTGGAAATTTAACAGGTCAGGCTACCACAGTTAGCATTTTCAGACCCTATAGATCTGCAATTTCAGAGTTACACTAGAAATAATCATTTGCATATTTCTGTCAAAACAGAATTGGATTTTGAGCACCTTCATTCATGGCTCCGAGAATTTAGGGTTTCGAAGAATGTTGGAATTTTTTGTATCGAATACCGCGGCTGGATACTCCTCATCAAAATCAAAATTTAGAGACCAAGATCAAAGTTTTTTGTTGGGTAGAAGGCCAGGCTTGATCAAACCCTAGTTCGGGACTTTGATAGGAAAGGTGAAAAATTAGGGCTTCTACAAAAATGGGAATTTTTTGAAATCTGTGACCATAGCTGGAAGATCCCTGAAAAAATCAAAGTTTGGAGCTTTGGATCAAACTATTTGGTTGGGTGAAGCTCCGGGAAACTCAAACCCTAATTCAGGGTCCTCCTTAGTGAATCCGGAGGATTGAGAAGCAAATTTGAGGGGTGAAACTTTGCAGTTTTCAAATTCCGAGTATACCAGGTTGATCAGCTCATCAAGGTGCATCTTCCTATCCTTTCAGAAGTTTGAAATTCAAAGTTTTAATTTTTAGGGTTTCCCTGACAAACCCTAATCCAACTCTAGATCCAGTTTCTGCAAAATCAAAGTGGATTGGGTTAATCCTAGAAGAGAATGGATTAGTCACCTACATAAGTGGAGAAGTTCTTGTTTCAGAGGGAGTTGAGGCTAAGGCCTTACATAAGAAGATTACAAGCAATCTCGACACGTTTGACTTATCCAGGTATGTTTCGAGATCTGTTCATGATTAAGTTTATGGTATGTTTGTCTTCATTAAGATTAGTACAATTTTGATTAATTTTAGACCTGTCATGTCACCTTAATAAAAATATGAATGCAGATATTAATTGATTAGGGTTTTGACACTTATGATTGTACTAATGCATTGTGTTGTTGTATGAGGATTATGTTATCCGCTAACATGAAGGTACAAATCAAGTTCTAGATTAAGACCAGGGTGACATGAAAACAAAAACTCATCCATTGTCATGGATCACATAGAATATCTACTTGCGAGGTATATATAACTTGGTTCTATAATGGTTAACCTATAAAATATGCATGTTACTAGCACAAGTCATTGAAGAGAACAAGAAGACATTGCTAGACATAACTAGCAAATATGATAACCAAGTATGTTTTTCCTACATCAAGTTAGAATCCTACCTTGTGTTAGGATCTCTTATATAAGTATACATGTCATGATTGATAATGATTATTCATTGAAGTTAGTAATCATGGGTTTAGGCATATTATGCTTCTTACTTTGATTGATGATATGACTAACCAGAAAAGTCCTATGGTCAAATAGGAATATGCATGAGTAAAAGAATTGTGATAAATTATCTGTGTATGAAATGATCTTGACCATACATGTTTACGATTACTTGGAATCATAATTTTTTTGATAGTATTAAGATTATACTAATGAATGTATGTATGAGACCTCGAGGATAACACAATGATGATACTAGTAAGTATGCATAAGTGATCGAGGATGGATATAAGTTCAAGGACAGGTAATCCAGGAAGCAAAGATCAAGAGGGAGCACACTCCAGTAGTTCCTGCAAGGAAGCAAATATTGAGAGGGAGTCCACCCTACAACCAAACAAAGATAAGTATTTGAATTGTCATTTCTTGCATACTTGTTTGTTTAAATAATATTGCTCAATGATGTATATGCTTATGTTCCTAGACTTAGGGTGTGTATTATGCATATTAGAATAATTGCATTAATGAACAGTATACTACTAATATGCATGTGATGGGTAAGTGGCCTATGGCACTGTACAAAATTCCATTGCTACTTAGAATGAAACCTCTTTGTTGACATGTTGGGAGTTGTGCACACTCTTAACAACGTTCTAGTAGAGATTGGAAGGCATCTAGAAAGTTACGGGATATGGATAAATGTTGTATTGAAGCATTGGCTAAAATAATTGCATGACTAGTTGACATATTTCTTTATGTGTAAGAATTTGTTCTGAAAAATATGAGATGTTTCTAATGTTAAGATCCTAGTGGGAGGCCTTCACTAACATCTCGAGGTTTTGGTGTAACGGTTTGTAACATTTGGTATCGGAGCCTCCACCCAGGTTCAAGTCACAGAGCGGGTGGCAACGTCGGCATTGCAGTGTTCGTCCGGGGCTCGTACGACGCAAAGGGGACACCACAGTACGGGCGCACATCTAGCCCAGAGTCTGGACTGCGGAGCGTGGTGGGATGTTAAGATCCTAGTGGGCGGCCTTCACTAACATCTCGAGGTTTTGGTGTAATGGTTCGTAACATTCTAATCATGCAATTTAACTTGCTTTGTAGGAAAGATCATATGCAATCACCTACAAAAGAAGGACTACAACATTTGTTCCAACAAATGAAAATCAAAGAAAACTATCTATTGAAGATATTGAAGAATCTGAAATTCCCAGGATTTGGGATGTAGTAATGGAATAATGCCATGATCAAGGAACACCAGTTGATCATGAAGAATGATGTTTGGGATGTGGTCCCAAGACCTGAAGGGAAGTCTGTTGTGACTTCCAAGTGGATCTATAAGATCAAGCATGTTACAGATGGTAGCATAGAGAAATACAAAGCAAGGTTTGTAGCTCGTGGCTTCTCCTAGAAAGAGGGAATAGAATATGAAGAGATGTTTGGTTCTTGTAGCTAGATACACTTCCATCAGATCAGTACTTTCTCTGGCTGCAGTGATGAAATTGGAAGATATGCCAGATGGATGTCAAGACAACTTTCTTGAATGGTGTAGTCAAGGAGGAAGTGTATGTGGAGAAACCACTCGATTTTGAGAGACATGACAGGGAGTCATATGTGTGCAGGTTGAAGAAATCCTTGTATGGCTTAAAGCAAGCTCCTAAGACTTGGTATGGTAGGATAGACAACTTTCTATCTAGTTTGGGATTAACTAAGAGTAAAGGGGATTCCATCCTTTACTACAAGGTTGAGGAAGGAAATCCTGTGATACTACTCTTGTATATGGAGGACCTGTTTGTAACAGGTGAGGATATATTGATTGCTGACATGAAGAGGAAGCTTGCTTTTGAATTCAAGATGAAGGACTTGGGAATGATGCACTATTTTCTAGGCATGGAGGTGTGGCAGAGTGCAAATGGAATCTTCCTTGGACAAGGGAAGTATGTAGTAGAGATCCTGAAGAGGTTTGGGATGATGGATGGCAAGGCCATGGCCACACCTATGGCATCGAACCTGAAGCTTCTGTGTGATGCTTCATCTGATCTAGTTGATGTCACTATGTATTGTCAGATGATTGGGTTCTTGATGTACCTGGCAAACACTAGACCAGATATTTGCTTTGCGGTGAATACATTGAGTCAGTTACTGACGGATCCCAGAGGTGTTCACCTGGTTGCTGTAAAGCATATTCTGAGGAACCTGAAGGGTACAATTGATTATGGGCTCAAGTATAATATGAATCAAAAGTTTAACCTACAGGGTTATGTTGATTCGGACTGTGCAGGAAATGCTGCAGATAGGAAGAGCACTTCTGGGTGCTTCTTTAGTATGGGATCAGGTGTGATCTCTTGGTTTAGTAGGAAGCACTCCTACGTAGTATTGAGTACATCTGAAGCAGAGTATGTTGTATCTTATTCAGCTAGTTGTGAGGCAGTATGGCTCCGAAAGCTACTGTCTGAGTTATTTGATCTCCCGTTGGATGCTACTGGTATCTTTTGTGACAACCAGAGTTGTGTGAAGCTATCTGAGAAACCAATGATCCACGACAGGTCGAAACACATTGAGATCAAATATCACTATATCAGGGATATGGCGCAGAGAGGAGCAGTGAAGATCCTATATGTTGCGACAGATGAGTAGATTGCAAATGTGTTGACGAAACCACTAGCCAGAGTGAAGTTTGAGTACTTCAGAGAGAGGCTTGGTGTTCTTCATATTGATGACACTTCGAGGAAGAAGTGATGGACACATCTGCTGGAGCCATTCCAAGCATGGTGAGAGGAGGATCCTTCACATGGATGTGGATGTAAGCGCTGGGTGATGAGTATCAGGATGATGCTCCAGTTACTGCTCTGTATATGCATCATGTTGGATGATTGATATGATAAGTTGGATCATATATTTGTATATGCATCATGTTGGATGCTTGATATGATCAGGTGGATCATGTATTTGTGTATGTATCAGGTGGATACATTGGATGATCACATGGATAATGTATTTGTATATGTATCAGGTTGATACATTGTATGATTAGGTGGATCATGTATGATGATATGTATGAGGTATATACATGATATACATCAGGTGGATGCATTGATGATTAGGATGATCATACTATGATGACATGCATCAGGAGGATGCTTTGACATGATCAGGTGGATCATGTGTGATGAGTCCGAAGACACAGATGCACAAATCCTTTCCGACATGGTGGTAGATGTGTTCTCCCATGTGCATTGATGTGAGTGTTGAGCCTTTCCCAGATGGTCAGAGGAAATTCCTTCCATGCCGGTGAGTGTAAGTGCTATGTTGTGTGCATCTGGGCTGTGCCTCATGAACGATGATGCTATGATGATGATCAGGATGATCATGTGATGATGTACATCAGGATGATGTATGGTGAGTACCAGGTTGATACTCTGTGGCCGTGGACAGGTTATGCAGATGAGCATGTAAGTTGACCTGGGAGATTCGACATGTAGCGATGTGTGCTCATAACAACCCGGGATTCTCTTTTGAGGAATTGCTCTGGGAGGACATATAATAGCGCCTTGGGTGATCCGACAGGTAGAGCTATGTGTTCGTAAAACAACCGGGGATGCTCTTTTGAGGTTTTTTCCTATGGAATGTAATGTGTCCTTGGGAGGTCCGGCAGGTAGAGCTATGTGCTTGTAACAACCTGGGATGATATTGCAAGGTTTTGCCATGAACACATGTAATGTCTCCTTGGAAGGTCTGACAGGTAGAGCTGTGTACTCGTAACAACCTGGGATGCTCTTGCAAGGTTTTGTGGTGGGGTCACATATGATATGTCCTTGGGAGATCCGACAGGTAGAGCTGTGTGCTCGTAACAGCCTAGGATGCTCTTGCCAAGTTTTGTGACGTGCGTAATAAGTCCTGAGGATTCCACAGTATGGCCAGTGATGATGAATACCTATAGGTTGTGGGCCTACATCCAATATGAAAAAGGACTGGCTCTATAGAACTTCCTATGACGAGTAGATCGGAGATTGATTGAGACAGCAGCAGCAGTGACGATGACGATGATTCGATGTCGATGATCCAGTGACGATGATCCAGAGAAGAAGACTTGTACTAGAAGACCTGTGTCGAGAAGTAACTTCCTAGTTAAGAGGGAGTGTTGATGTATTTCTAACTTCGGAATGTATTTCATATATGTATATTGTATTCCTATAGAGATGTTATTATTCCTCGATACGGAAGTGTTGTCATTTATATTATAAGTGTCGTAACTTATACTTGATGGGTTATTAGACCACCTTGTTGGGGTCGGACCTATATAAGTCATGTGGGTTAAAGGGTTATTAGACCACCCTATTGGGGGCCGCCCCTATGTTATGTGGTTAAGTTGAGGCCAACCTAGTAAAGGTTATTAGGTAAGCCAAGTCAAGTATAAATAGAGTGCGGGATGCACTCTATTTGATTATTCACTTTCTCACTCATACTCTCATTGGAGAGTGGCGCACTTGTGGAGGAGGAGAAGTTGCTTCTAGGAGAAGGCTATCTCTTATGCTTGGGTTGTATCATTTCTCTATCTATCTTTGAGGAAGTTGTGGGGTTTTTCACCTTTATGGTTTTCCCCAGTGAAACTCTATGTGTCTATTGTCTCTTGTGTGCTTGCATTATTATGTCCATGATTGATATGTTGTAGATATGCTGTACATGTTGTTCTCTTAGTTAAGATCTTAGATCAGATTGAAGTAAATTCTGAAAAACTAACACTGTGTCAAGTCTAGACAACTGTTAGGTTTCATTGTGTCAGATAGAGGGATCGTGGTCAATCCATTGATAGTTGAGACAATTGTCAAATTGCCTCCTCCTCACAATGTCAGACAACTTCAAAGTTTACAAGGCATATCTAATTTTCATAGACATTTCATTATTAACTATGCAAAAATAACCAAAGGTTTCATGTGCATGCTTAAACAAGATACCCAATTCTTCTGGGACGAGGCTGCAAAAAAATATTTTGAGGCTTTGAAAAAAACACTATTTTCAGCCCACTTGTGAAGTCTGCCAGATTATACCCAATAGTTTATTCTATATCTGGCCACATCTGATTCCACAACTAGTATAGTTTTGGTTCAGGAGGATGACAAACTCCAAGATCGTGTCATTTATTACCTTTCTCGTGCACTCGTAACACCTGAAATAAAGTATTCACACGTTGATAAATTGGCACTAGTTGCTTTGTATGTCGTTCAGAGACCACGTCACTATATTTTACTGTGAACTACCACAGTGATTGCAGATGCCAATCCTTTCCAATATGTTTTAACCCGACGCACCATTGGGGGTAAATTCAACAAATGGATTGTCATTCTCCAAGAGTTTGATCTTACCTTTCAATCCACAAAGTCAAAGAAGTATTTAGTGTTCGTAGAACTGATATATGAATTTCCTAGTGGTGTAGAGTTTGATGAAGCAGATACCTCATTCCCTGGTGAGCACATCTTTCTCATTGCAAGTTTTGATCCTTGGTTTGGATACATTTTAATATATCTCCAAAATTTGAGCCGTCCATTGGATTTTTCCAGAGAAGAACAAAAAAAACTTCGGCATCATGCCAAGAATTACCTCATTATTTCTAATACACTATACATATTGTTGGGTTCCAGAAATGGCCCTTTTTGCTTACTTCTATTAAGCCCCGTTTCCTTGTTTTTTCCTTTTATTTGCAACCAAGTCATTATCTTTCCTAAGGACAGACATGGATTTAGACAAGTATAATTCATTATTGCATTGTTATATTAATGCTTAAGAATGCTTGTGATTATGGATTTTATTCCTCATTATGCTGACTTGTGATGAATTGATGAGACGTGATTGAAGACCTTAGGGAATCTAGGTATATCAGCTTGTTGATACACATAGGTGCATAAGCACTTGGCGATAGTTTCACATATCCAAGACTCGGTTTGGATTGTTGCTGATACATCCCGAGTTATCCTCCCATCCGGCCAACTGAGACTTTTTCAACGTTGTATCAGTTCCAACTGTGAAAGCGCAATTGATTATGAACATAATTCATTTTAATATAACAACTATTGCAACTGTTTCTATTTTTTGAATTGTATATTCAACATCCTGAAGATCTCCCTTATTCATGGCTTCCTGAATTAAAGGAACCTGAACTGTCTTGTCTTAGTATATATGGGAAGACAAGATCATACATAAGGTTAGGCTTATTTTGGGAGAACTTGTAACATGAGTGAAGAACCTTGTAATTGAGATCCATTCTCAAAGAAAGAAGCAACATTTTCATGATTATTGTGTATTGAGTTTTGGTAGTCTCTAGCGGCATATCTGTTAGAAGGAAAGGGCCCACCTTCTCGCTCAGGTGTCGTGATTAGTTAGTTGTTGTTTCCTTTGATCTTTTAAGTTTTGTGTGGTGCAAAATTGCAATTAGATTCACTTTCAATTTGCTGAAACAGTTTGGTTATTAGGCATAGAATTTATTGATTATAATTCCTTTTGGTTTAATAAATTGTGTGAGAATTAAGAATAGGATTTCCCTTCATTAGTTGATTGCTGCAACGACTGGATGAGTACTCTATTATTTATTTTTGCAAGTGTGTTATTTATTATTACTGTTATAGTTGTGATATGCTATTGTGTATTACTGTTGTTAAATCCCTTTCATGAAGTATTGAAACAGGTAGATCACACATAGAATTACATAGTAGAAGAAGAGAAGATTCCTTTTATGGTTGAACATTGCAGTTATGATTGAATCTCTTTGATGTTGTTGTTTTAGGATTTAACTTCTTCCAAAACCAATTTAGCTAAATTATTCTTGAACAATTAATCCTGGAATAATGACATAGAAGGAGTGTGAACTTTCTTAATATTTAATAGTTGATTTGGTGATTGAAGTTGGATTGAGCAGTTAGCAGAGCATAGATTTAGCAAATAGGTATATTGGGTGTCTTTCATTTATCTGATCAGTTACTAAAATGATTATGCATAGACTTTGCTTGATTACCTTTGAAATAACCAGACTTCCCTGGGTTGACAATTTATATTGAGCACTTTGTTTATTAACTTGAAATTAATAGGCAATTATAGTGACCAACATTTTGGTGCCATTGCCAGGGAAGGTAATTGGTAGGCATAGATTGTAGCTGATTAATTTGATTTATTTAGATATATTTATTTTTGGGATTGCAAGGACGATAAGACATAGTGAAGAGCTGCGCATCTTCAACAGACCAAACGGGTTCCGACCCCGAGAATCATGTATAAATATTTAAGCGTGCATGAATACAAGAAGAAAAGGACGGGAAACCCCCAGAAGCACTAAATTTGCAGGTGGAAGAGGTCATGGTAGTAACCAGGGTTTAGGAAGAGCGACGTTTATTGATGAACTGATTGCCAAAGATGATTCCTCTACCATATTACTACGAACATCTTCAGGAAGAGGAAGCTCCATTCTCCCCAAGCTTGAATCATCATTATCAACCGTGGAGAAGACAACAAAAGCTTCATCTGCCATTTCGGAGAAGTGACCTCTAGAAGATAAGGGAAGTGTTGCGGGTACACAGAATCGAGAGGAGATTTATCGAATCAATGGACGAGAAGTAACTAAGGAGGAGTGGTTGGATTATCGACAAGAACTAGAGGAAGAGAGAAGTAGAGAAGAATAAAGGAATATAGAAAACATGAATAATGAAGAACATGGAGAGCGTCAAGAGAACCATAATGATCATGAAGAGCAAATAGGGGATAATGGTAATAATTAACATGGAGAAACTATTGTTACACTTGAACTCCCTATTCGATAGACACCTGGGGTGGCTCCCATGAAGAATATTTCACCTTCAGTCTTGCCAATTTTTTTTATGGTAAGTCTATCTCTACCGAAGATCCAGATGAATTTATTTTTGAATTTGATATCCTCTATCGGAGTTATGATTACACCTCCAATGCACAAAATTTGAAACTATTTCCTGCTACCTTAAAGGGAATTTCCCTACGTTGGTTTATGATTTTGGGTGGTGAGACTGTTACAGCATGGGACCAAATGAAACAATTTTTCCTTGCTAAATATCAAGATTAATGCACAACTAAGGATAGAAGGGGAGAATCGCTTAAAATGGTCCAAAAAGAGGAGGAAAATTTGGAGGATTTTGTAGAAAGACTTCTATACAATTTGCAGAGATCTGGTCATGATGATATTGGAAAAGATCTCCTAAAAATTATTCTACTACAAGGAATTAGAGAAGACTCCCTGGACATGATTAATCTAGTGGGGAAAGGCGATATATCAAGAGAACCTTTCGATTATATCATAGATCTATGTTGAAGGTACTCTAGGGGATCTTCCAGAACCAACACCAGAGACCAAGATGTTTTTACAAGGGTGCAAAAGTCATCTAGTGGGGGGGCTACTCGGGAAGATATAGGTAACATTCTTGAAAAATTTAAAATGGTTATGATGGGTTCTATTTACTCACAGTTGGATGTTTTGAGAGAAAAGCAAAGGGAGGAAGAAGAATATTTGGCACTTGGTGTATTTTGTGCTAAATGCAGAAAGAAGCACCCATTGAGGGAATGCCCACTTGAAAAGGTGGAGGTATGTGGCTCGTGTGATTTGGATCACAATACTAAATAATTCCCTTCACTTCCAAAATTCAAGGTAGTCCTTCAAGCATCCACTGGGGTCATGGAGCAAGATTACTTTATCTCACAAAAGAAGCCTTGGAAACCTCATGCTCCATGTATGAATCCAGATCCTATATCTTTCAATTCTTGGAATAATATGAATAATTAGTTTCCTTCACAATGTTCCTATCCCAACACTCAATGGAATCCATCTAATGAACCTACAATGCAATATTGTACCCCTTGGATTCCATGGGAACAACACTCAAACCAACAAGCCCCTTAGTCTCCTGGTTGGAGAAATCCTTATCTAGGGAATCAGTTTCCTCACAATCAAGCTTCTCAGCCATAGCTACAATTCCCTAATAAAATTGCACAAATTAATGCACCACTTCGACCTCAATTACTTTCTCAACCTATCACTAACCCCAACAATACGGTAGTGCACAAATTTGAAACATCAAACATGCCAGTTTATTCTATTACTCCCATTCCATGCAATGAATTACATCTATGATATGGGAGGATAGTGTAATCTATAGTCATTGAGGATGTTCCATCCCCTGTGACCGAAAAAGAATGAATAAACAATTTGAGAATCCAATCGGTACAACAATCCCTATTATTTAGGATGCTGAAACACCTGCTGAAACATCGGCTGAAACACTTGCCGAACCACATACTGAAACTATCCTTGTACATATCCTGAGCAACTGGACTTACAAAAAGTAGTAGAGAAATCTTGCTTCAATATTCTAGGTGAATTGAAAAATCTGTATGTTAAGATTCCATTGTTGCAAGCCCTTCATGATGTACCCATCTATGCTAAAACTATTAGAGATGTGTGTTTGAAGAAACGATGTAGGAAACCTAAAGAGATTCTTACAGTTCATGTGGTTGGGAAATTATTTGAGTTAATGAATGGAAAGGTTCCCTTAGCTAAATATGTTGATCCAAGAAATCCCACTGTTACAGTTCATATTGTGTATACTGAGATTCCTAATGTCCTAGTCGAATTAGGAGCATTAATAAATATGATGACCATTGAAACTGTAAAGAAATTAGGAATTACCAACCTCACACCAACCCCCACAGTATTAGAATTGGCTGATTGATCCACCATTAGACCTGAGGGAATTTTGGATGACTTGGTATTTTCTATCGATTCATGGGAATACCTGTTATACCTCTATGTTTCACAGTGTCGCATCCCCATTACAAAACAAGTTGACGACACTTTCCCTACTGTTTTAAACCATCCAGAAGAGACAGATGATGAGTCAACCTTGAAGGTGAACTCACCCTGGCAAGTTTTGACCCACCTTAGGCTTTATTTCCACACACTACCGCGCCTTTCTAGTTTTCCAACACGCGGTACTAGACACTACCGCGTGCTGCTTTTTCCCCAAAGCGCGGCAGTGCCGCGTTCTGCAGCCTTTGCAAAACGCGGTACTCTTTAAATAGATTTTTTCCCTTGGCTTGTGGGATTTTGGATTTTCGAAGATAATGGAAGATTGGGGTCCTTGATTTGATCTCAACTCATCTCCTTCGATTAGAAACCCTGATCCACTTATCTCTCCTTAGATCCACCCATCTCTCTTGTTGGTTAACCTCACCATTCACTATAAAAGAGAGGTATGCCATTGGAAAAGGGGAGGACTCTTGAGAGCACCAAACCTATGGTCTTGCAGCATTGTGGAGATAGCTAGAGGAGAAGACACTTGGAGTTGAAGGATTGGCTTGGGCATCAAGCACCTTTTGTAAGTATTCTTCAAGTTGTAATGGAATAACTTGTCTTGTTTTCCCAAATCATTTGTGTTAATATTGTTTTAATGATATGATTTGTATCTCCCATAGATTTAGATCCTAACTCATGTTTCAGGTTGCTAGAGAATAGTGCATTCTTGTGTTTTGGTTCCATTTTGACAGGTTCACTTGTGAGGGCTTGGAGCTTGGAGCAAAGACCAAAAACAAGCGTTTGGATAGAAGGTCAGTTAAATTCCTTCTACTCTCTTTAGCATTTTAATCCTGATATGTTTGTTAGATCTAGGGATTCAAGGTAGCATTTGTTTTGACTTGTTTCTTGCTTTAGAGTTAGTTTAAAGTCTGCTTTAAAGTTAAGAGAGTTTTGGCTTATCCGTAGGACAAAATTCTACATAACAAGAATGGCGACTCCGCTGGTTTTGATTACTGCTTGATTGATTCAATTCACAGTCATTTATCTTTGAATTGTGAGTTTTTGTTGCACTTCAAACCAGTTTGAATTTTGGTCCTTTTTAACCCTTATTCACCCCTCCTCACAGTATTTATCTCCCTGTTTAATTACTGAGTCCCCTGGGTTAGCAACAACCCTGAAAATATTACTTTTTCTTCTCAAGTTGCGCTTTTTCCTTCCCTTGCCACAGTACCGCGCCCTCATAACTTCTTCCAGCGCGGTAGTACCGCGCCCTCTGCCTTAGTACCATAGCGGTACTGTCACAGTGTCGCGCTTCAGCAAGACTATCACCCGCGGTAGTGTCTGCAAGTGTTTAAATTTTTTATTTTTTATTTTTGCTTGGTTTCCTGAGTTTCTCTCTGCCTTAGATAGTATTCACTGTTTCCTGTTAGCATCCTGGTTAATTTCCAGTCTGTATGGTGTGCTTATTACCTAGTTCATGAGCTTGATTGTTGATTGAATTAAGTGGCACTTTTGACATATTGGTCATTTTTCAGTCTGATTGCATTGACTTGATTTTTTCCCCACAACCAACTCAACACCACTGTTCTCTGTTACTGAATACTGTAGTTTTTACAGTCATATTGTCATTATCATTTTCAGTAAATTAAAAAGATCATTGGTTGAGAGCAATTTTGTTGTTTAAATCAAAAAAGTCTAGTGATATTTTGCATAGGGAAATGAACCATTGATTTTGCCATAGAAATTATCATCATAGAAGCATTGTAGATTGTAAAATCAGTGCATTGAAAAGAGTGTTTACTTCAGTTTGTCTTTGTTTATAAATCGAAAAGAAAAGAAAAATCTCTTACTTTGATTGCTTGTGAAAATTTTCATGCATATTTGATCGAAGAACCTCTATCTTTACCTTAGCTAGATTTCATCGAAGACAAAGGCTTGTTTGTGATTCATTCTCATTTGCATGGTTTGAGTCGTCATAACACCATCAAGTTTCACGTCCACTACCCGATTGAGTAAAGACAGCCACTAAAATTAATCACCCTAATTAAACCAACTTTAACCTCACTTGAGGAAATCAAAAGAATTTGGTAGTTAGGTAGGACACCGGGGATAGGCATCAAAATAATTCCCCCTTGTCATTTTCATCTGAGACATAGTCGTTGTCTTTAGGGAACTAAAATCCTCTAGTACTTATTGACACGGTCACAGCCAGTTTGTGGAGGGGCCTCCTGACTGTTTCCAACTTTCAGGGGTTAAACGGCCGCGAGATTGAGAACCGGACGGACTCTGTGGAATACCGCACTCCACTTAGCCCTAAGGCAACATCTATCGCTGTCTTCTTCGGAAGGCTGAAGTTCCCAAAACCTTTTCCGACGTGTCATGAACGAGGTGGCTTAGTATCTATTCTACTAGGGCTCTTTTACCCAGGATCCCTTTCGGTAGAGGGATATCCTTCTTATATCGGTCTCTCATGTTGTATTGTTCGACTTGGATTTCATCACCTTGCGAAGGATACAGCCTGCTGAGGTCTCCAGCTCTTAGTTAGGAGTTTGCTTGCTATCTCATCTTTGTAGAGGGTCATTTTTTATTTATAGGGACTGCTTGTTGGCATTCTGGCCATTTTTGTTGATGAGCTCGCTTATTGAGACACCGGTCTTAGTATAGATTTTAGAGCTTGTTTTTTTGGCCTGTGAGCCTTGCTTTTTCTAGCTCCTCTTCTGCACACTCGGTTGCATTAGAGTTTTTGAGTTCTTTGTTCACGATACTGCCCTCGATTTTTATTTTCCTGTCATCATGTCAGATCTACCACGAAGATCACGAAGACAACAGGGCCAAAGCCCTCCACCACCACCACCGCCACGGACTACTGGTCCGCCTGCATCTCGAATTCCTGCTCCTCCTGGTCGCGGTGCTGGTCGAGGCAACATTCCACCGCCGATACGTACAAAATCTTCAGTTATGCCCGTAACTGCCACACACAGCACAGTCTTAGGATCCATTGCAGCTTCTGCAACCACTAGCACGTCCGAGACTTCCACTGTCACCTCACCCACTGTCATTCCAGATTTATCTGTTACAGTGGACACAGTTACCGCAACTGAACCTAGTATAACCCAGAGTACTAGACCAAAGGTCATCCTTCTACCGGATGCCAACACTTCCCGTCCATCAGATACTTTTCACGACGATATAGACGGATCTATTGGCACCACAGAAGGTTCCGACCAGGACATACCTGGCTTAATTTCAGTCCCAGGCGGATACGTTGAAATCGTTGAAGATACTCGTCTACCTGACACACCCTTTGAACCTGATTATGGTTTCATCACTTCCCAGGCGGATCTTCCGCCTGTTATCACTACACCACCCAGTGTTCATCCTCAGGAGACAAGTTCTTCTAGCAACGTACCTCGTACTACAGCTCTACCCAACCTCCCTCCTGGACATGAAATCATGGCTTCCATCCAGTCTAGTATGGTTAGTCTAGCGAACTCTCCGTTAGCATCGGCACGGTTTAGACGTAGCACAGAGCACATGCTCTCGTCAGTCTCTAGATATCCCCCTGACACACATCCTTCGGACTATAGGGATACCAACATCCCGTCTAGCACAGAGTTTCGACACTCGTTTGCAGACGGCGCAGGACCTTCAGATGTTACCATACCTAGTTTCCTGCCGGATCCCCAAAACCTTTTCCAGGACATGAATTTGGACCCAGTTTTCAAGGGTCCTCCTACCATTGAACACGTCATGGACGATACTAATACCCCTGGGCTAAATTCCCCGCATTTGTTGTCATCACCTATATTTGATGCACATTCTATGAGGGATAACCCAGTTTTTTCCCCGTCCTCACCTGTTCGATATGGACGACCCCCTCCGCAAATAGGTACTTTTGGTGCCGTTGGCCAATCCACGTTATCATATTTGACCAGCGGTGGAAGAACGCTTAGTCACACTGCTGGACCTTCTGGTTGGACCGGAGGTGTTGGTCTTATGAAGGATTCATCCCTCATTGGAGTTTTTCCAGAGCTGGGAACCCATCTTCAACCAGTCAACATGATTTCGTCGCATGTCACCCCTTCTGATGATTCATGAGTGATTCCGAGTCCTACTCAGATCCAAGGCTATGGCAATTCCATGCCTTTGAACAGAAACCTTGCAGCATATGAGGCGATCCAATCAGCCACAGATTGGGTCGACTGTTCTACTGATCACACAGTGTCATAGCTCTCGACTGAAACTCATACACACCCACCATTGTTTGATCCTCTCAACTTGATTTTTCCCACTGACGAATCAATCATAGAGGTTATGTGCGGTGATGAGCCACCATGGGGAGATTTTCATCATCGATCTTCATTCCCCACCATTCATTCACTTGAGCCTGACACCAAATCCAGTGCTTCACTTGGGATGGTTCAAACCAAGTTCCCCACTTCCCTCGACGAAGTATTTTCTGAAGGCAACTTGGCCAACCTTATGGCAACCACTCCCATCGATATTTCGGTAAAGCCTGGTATCGTGGAAAACGTACACATTGGAAAAACATGTACTCCTCTCGAAACGGAGTTCTATAATGCCTACTTTAAAACTTTCCGCAATGTTTTTGCTTGGAGTTATGAAGAGATGCCAGGGATTGACCCGTCGATTGTGGTCCACGAAATTGCAACTTTCCCTGGCGCCCGACCTGTTCGGCAAAAGCTTCGACCCGTTCATCCTCGTAAGGCCGCCGCCATTAAAGCAGAAGTTGAAAAACTTCTGCGTGCTGGTTTTATCTATCCTGTCCCATTGACAGAATGGGTATCCAACATCGTTCCCGTAGCCAAGAAACAGGGAACGATTAGAGTCTGTGTTGATTACCGTGATTTGAACAAGGCTTGTCCTAAGGACAACTACCCAACTCCGTTTATCGACCAGATCATCGATAACTGTGCCGGAAGTGTTATCTTTTCATTTATGGATGGCTTCTCTGGCTATAATCAGATCGATATCCTCCCAGCCGACCAGCACAAAACGGCCTTTATCTGCCCTTGGGGGATCTTTGCATATCGAAAGTTATCTTTTGGCCTGAAAAATGCCGGGGCAACTTTCCAACGGGCGATGTCCTACGCATTCCATGACATCAAACATATCGTAGAGCCATATCTTGATGACCTCCCCGCTCACTCTCGAACTCGGGAAGAACATCCAGATCACTTGACTGCCATTTTCGAAAGGTAATGGCACTACAATATACGTTTGAACCCGCATAAGTGCATCTTCTGTGTAGAAGCCGAAAAACTATTGGGCTTCATAGTCTCCAAAGATGGGATACGTCTAGATCCCGCAAAGGTAGCAGCTATCATAGCCCTGCCTTCACCTACCAATATTCCAGAACTTCAATGTTTGCAAGGGCATGCAAACTTTCTACGCCGTTTTATCTGCAATCTGTCCGAGATAACAAAAGGCTACATGCGGCTTCTCAAGAAGAATGTTCCCTTCATATGGGATGACGAAGCCCAACGCTCCTTTGACAATTTAAAGGCAGCCTTAACCAAAGATCCTGTGATTCAACCCCCCAATTACACACAGGACTACATCCTTTATCTCGCAGCCTCGATTTCCACCATTGGTATGGTGTTAGTCCAGGAAGACCACAACGGCATAGAACATGTGGTGTACTATCTCAGCAAGATTCTTCTTGACTCTAAAACTCGCTACTCACATGTTGAAAAACTGGCTCTCGCAACAGTATTTGCTGTCCAGAGATTCCGTCATTACATCTTACTCCGCCGGACCACCGTCATCGCCGATTTCAATCCAATGTACTATATCCTCACACGACAAGTGCTTGGGGGCAAGTAATCCCGTTGGATTGTCATCCTCCAAGCGTTTGACTTGGAATTTGTCAAAGCCAAGTCTAAGAAATCTCTGGTCTTTGCTGAGTTAATTTGTAACCTGCCCCGTGCTACTGAGCAATCCGAGCCCATTGATTCTCTCCCCGATGAATCATTGTTCCTCATTAGCACGTCTGATCCGTGGTATGGGGATATTCTCTTATATCTCCAAACCCAACGCTTCTGTCCTGCTCTCACCCGCGATGAACGACGATGTATCAGACATCACGCAAAATACTACCTTATAGTGAACGATACTCTATATCGACGTGGTGTCGACACCGTTCTTCGACGCTGTTTGACCTTAGATGAGGCGGAACGCATTCTCAATGACTGCCACGCTGGAGCATGTGGTGGCCATCTCTCTGGGATGGCTACGGCCCAGAAAATACTGCGAGCAGGATACTTCTGGCCCTCAATTTTCAAAGACTGCATTGAAACAGTCAAGAAGTGTCCACCATGTCAATTCTTTCATAGCAAAGCACGCTCGCATCCCGCTCCACTCCATCCTGTCATTTCCGTCGGCCCCTTTTCCAAATGGGGCATCGATTTTATGCACTGTAAGCCCACTTCAGCCGGGGGGCATAGCTATGTTATAGTAGCTGTCGACTATTTTACAAAATGGGCTGAAGCGATGCCTACATATGCTGAAGACGGCAAAGAACATATGTTGATCACGGTTCCCATTTCAGGAACCATATGATCGAAGAACTAAGTGCCAAACTGGGTTTTCACCACGAAAACTCAACTCCGTATTACCCACAAGCTAATGGCCAAGTTGAAGCCATTAATAAAGTCCTGAAAAGAATGATTCAGCGCACTGTGGGTACCCAAAAATCCAATTGGCACTCAGCTCTGTTCTCAGCACTGTGGGCATACCGAACCTCAGTGAAAAGTGCTACTGGATTTACACCATTTCAACTGGTGTACGGCCTAGAAGCCATTCTCCCGATTGAATGTGAAATTCCATCACTCAAGATAGCCATAGAGCTACTTCCTCACACTACATCCGAAGAGGAACGGTTTCTATACCTAGCCAAGCTAGATGAAACCCGCCGCGATGCCGCTTTGGCTAATGAAGCTCACAAAAAACGCGTCAAAGCTCAATACGACAAATCCGTTCAACCTTGGATCTTCAATGAGGGCGACCTCGTACTTACATATGATCAGATGCATGATAAACTTGGAAAAGGTAAACTTGAATCTATGTGGTACGGCCCCTTCATTGTAAAACGTGTCTTAGAAAAAGGAGCCTATGAACTAGTCGATTGTGATGGTACGCCATTGGCACGGCCCCACAACGGGCTATACCTCAAGCGTTTCTACGCGTGAGGTTACCCTACGCGGGTTACTTGTTGTACATAATGTACTTAGTTTGCTTTTTGCTTTCTTTTTTAGTGTGCGCGTGGACCTTATGTATCTACTCTTACGTTGACTTGTGACTTTATGCGCAGATGTCAGCCTACTTTGGGTTCGCCGACGGTGCAAGCCGACATACCCGGAATCTTGCTTCCGCAGCATGGGTAATTTATTCCCCCACTGGCGAGTTGTTTTCTTCAGGAGCCAATTGTTTAGGTCCTGCAACCAACAACATTGCGGAGTACCATGCAGTCATTGGTCTGTTGACAGAGGTTGCTTCACTCGGGATTGACTCCTTATCAGTCTTTTTAGACTCCCAACTCGTGGTTTCTCATCTAAACCGTGTTTACACAGTTCGCGATCCTATATTACTTCATTTATTTCGAAGAGTACGCCTCTTGGAACGGTCATTTGATTTTATCACATATCAACACATACCGAGAGAATTCAATTGTATTGCCGATTCATTGGCTAATTACATTTTGGATTGGCATCTTTCCCATACATAAAAACATCATAAAAAATAAAATGCACAAGTCATTGTAAATATTTAGATCATAAATAGGTCCATATCACTGTATATAAGAGTGTTTTTTTTTTCAAAAATACATAAAGTCTGTGTCAAAGACAAAATTGGGGATCAAATCCCATATACAAAAATTGGCCCTCAAGGCCTACATATCGCATAAATGCCGCAAAAAGATCAAAGGACCATCTATGGAGACCTAGGAGACCTATCATGTCCCTCATCGGACTCCTCCCGCTGCTGGTGGTAACACACCACAGCTCGAACTACCCTGCGAAGAAGTCGACTGATACGACCAGGAACACCCACAGTATGCCGCTGGAGGTGGTAAGGGACATCATCCATCTGCATAGTAGGAATACCATGGGTCAATCCCTGCAGGTTCCTCTCAATGTCTCGGACACCTCCTGCCTCGTCTTCATCTTCCTCTTCGTCAGGAGCAGCTTGACGATCCACACCGCCACGACGTAGTGGAGAGTATCCAGCTGGCCTCTGTGGTCCACGGTCTGCAACATGCATGCGAATATACATTAGGCGTCTTTTACAAATTCTAAAAAATCAATAAAAATTAAATATTCAAAAAGAAAAAATACATATCCATGAAGGTCATACCAGAGTTGTCCCAGTCATCGTCCTCCGGCAATGCCAAGTCGATATCCTCACGGAAATCTACCCCTGAATAGGGATAGTCGTCAATCATGACTATCTGCTCCTCTAGCCAAGAGAAGAAGTCCTCTCCAAAGGCTAGCCGCTGAGGTCCCCCGAGGCGCCCAGCATAGTCACTCCATCGAGCCATCCATGGCTCAGTAGGTGGACGAGGGGGCATAGATATCTGTGGACGTAGTAGTGGCACCCTCGCCAAAAAGAAAGTAAATAGGATGCTCCCATAGCCAAACTGGGTATTTTTCCCAGTTCTACACTTGTGCACCTGTTCCTTCAGATTGGACAACACTGCATCACACCAGTTGAAAACTGTTCCTCCCATGCACTCTGCTGCGAGATTCACCTGTGTGCGGGATGCCTGATGTGGACTCACGCTTCCCGCTGCACGCGTGATAGTGAATAGCAAGGTTTTAAAAGGAAGATTTATGACCTCTTTTATGGCCACCTTCCCACTTTTCTTACTCGACCCCGCCTGACAATATCGAGCAATCAAGTCATCTGTGCTTGACTCTGAAGCAGTGTACCCGGTAAAGTTCGGCCGGGCCCCTCTTTTCGAGAGGCCCGTGAGGAAATAAATATCCTCAAGTTGGATTTCAAGCACATTCTCTCCCACTCGGAAAGCTTGAATGTCGGGATCCCACAATTGGATAAGGTGAGTAAGGAGCTTAGGTTGTTGGCGGATCCCTTTGGTCTTGAAAAACTTTAGCAAACCACATTCTCGCAATGCGGTCACGGTTGGTAAGTCATTTTCGGCTGCAAAATCATCCGCTTCGTGCTCTCTCTCTTTCCAGCTTACCATTTTGCTCCAAATAAGTTGCAAATCCCTGCAAAAGGGTAAACAAAACAATTAATAACTATTTAACAACTTACTTCCAGCAAAAAATTGGAGAAAATTTGATTTTTTGAACTTGAAATTCGCACGTGCCGCGCCTGGAGGACACCCTGCCGCGCGGCAGTCCATAGTGCCGCGCCTCATCTTGAGGATACAGCGCGGTACTGTTCAACAGTACCGCGCCTTTCGATAGGGCCCCCGCGCGGTAGTGTGGAGGGTGATTCTTGCCCAAAAGGGCTTGCCAAAAAATTAATTTTTTCCTGGTGAAAACAAAAATTTCTTACATGAAATGAAAGAGGGGTTCAAGCACTCTTACCTGGCGCAGACGGCGGTCGAAATGGTGTCCCAGAACTCCCGGTATGGATCCTTGAAATTTTGCTCCAAAATGGGTGAAAATGTCTCCTTTGGGTAAAAAACACAAATGAATAGTAATTTCTATTTTTACCATTCTTTATATAGCATTTCTTCACATTTTTTAATTAATTAATTAATTACTATTTCAAATAATTGAAATAAACCCTTGTTCACATTGCTAATGTCCAGTTTTTGAGCATTTATTGACAGGATCTGCGGTAGAAATGAGATGCATTCACACCGGTGTTTATTCGTAATTTGACCTTCATTTTGAGCCCACTTTATCTTTTTCGTGCTCTGGATTTAAAACTTGAAAAAGATTCCAAGCGCTTTCACACCTGTGTCGTGCTTGTCAAACTCAAGTAAACGGTGACGAGTACGGTCAGCTTTACTCATGCTCGTTAAACGATGAGGAAAGTATTATCCTGGTTGTATTTTATTCTTTTTTCGGACCAGAATAATTTAAAAGTTACCAAAAAGACCATAGGAGTCCATAGTTAAGCTCTTTTCAGACTCCTTAAAATTGAAAAGATTGCCAAGTGATCTTGACTCTTTCACACTTGTAAAAGTATTTGAAAGGTCGTCTATTTGGTGATAGGTTACCCCTTTTTCGGCCCGTCTAGACTATTTACGAGAAAGGTATACCTCAGTCAATCTCGGCTGGGAGAGTTCTCTCGGGAATTGTTTTACACTTTTTCGGGATCGAGAGACTAAATATTACGAAAAAGTACATTATGGAGCTTCCTTTAAGTTTTTTAGGCTCTCTAAATATGAAAAACTACCGAGTTTTCCTTCCTTGGGCTCGTTAAAATATTAACATCGAAGGGCCCACTTTGGGACGAACCCCTCCTTTCTCAGGTTCGTAAAACATGTGAGATTGGACTCATCCACAAGATGAGCTACACCGAGCATCTGTTATCCTCTTCAAGCTCGTAAAACAAGAAAGAGGTACTCGTCCATCATGTCGGGGAAATATGGGGGAATAAGTCAAGTTTATCTATGGCAGCTTGTCAGTCGTTACCTTTGAACATGGCATGTGTCCGTCTCTTGTCTATATTTGGGTATCCTTCTTTCATTGAGTTATAGTCATCATCATTGGTCGTCTCCCTGGCCACGAGTCCACTCATCCGGTGTTTGTCCTCTACTTATCAATAATCCCTGCTGCCAAGTCCTGTTACATGCCGTTACATGTTCAAAGGGTTGCATTGTTTCGAAGTCATTCATTGTGTCAGGCCTCCGCTGTGTCAGTACATACTCCATTGCTTCATCATCCTATCATATGTGCCGATTTCGTGTCGATGATGTGGGAATCATCATGGCCCACCTTCGACGAGTCTATCCCTGTCGACACCAAATCACTATCCGGGAATTAGACTTAGAGATCAACCATTAGTACCTTGGTACCTGCATACCTCAATGGCAGGTTTCCTCGTGTTTGACAGCAGGTTCACATCATTGACCTCTGATCAAGCAATCTCTCGGATGATCGACATCAACTCATTCATTTGCATTTCGTTGAGATGTACTATTGATACCTTGGGAATCATTGTCATCATTGGTGATTTCCCTCGCATTTGTTAACGGTCCACATCATTGACCGGTAATCAAATGGTTTCTACCATGTTCGACTACAACACATTGTAATCACATGGTTAGATTCGTATCTTTTTGCGATCGGGTAGAAGACCCTGGACGCACCTCTACATTTTGACTGCGTCCAGGCTGCGATGGAGATGTCCCTTGTATTGTCACACAGATCCACTTATTGTATTGGTCGTTGCTGTGTCATTATTGTCTCATGGATCTACGATTGTTCATAGTAGCCATGATCTGTCCACAGTTTATATTATTTCAGTACTCATGGATCTGCAATGTATTGGTCGGCAGCCATGCTTTGAGTCATCTGTTTCCGAGCATGGGAATGTCCGCCTCGGTGGTATATCTAACACTTTGTTTCTATTTCAGCTCAGTGTCGCTCTCGTCGATGCTATCTCTGCACATTATATTCGTAAAGTCTTTCGGCCATCAGTCCCTTCTGACCTCACACTTTAGGGGGCATCTGTTATACCTCTATGTTTCACAGTGTCGCATCCCCATTACAAAACAAGTTGACGACACTTTCCCTACTGTTTTAAACCATCCAGAAGAGACAGATGATGAGTCAACCTTGAAGGTGAACTCACCCTGGCAATTTTTGACCCACCTTAGGCTTTATTTCCACACACTACCGCGCCTTTCTAGTTTTCCAACACGCGGTACTAGACACTACCGCGTGCTGCTTTTTCCCCAAAGCGCGGCAGTGCCGCGTTCTGCAGCCTTTGCAAAACGCGGTACTCTTTTAATAGCTTTTTTCCCTTGGCTTGTGGGATTTTTGATTTTCGAAGATAATGGAAGATTGGGGTCCTTGATTCGATCTCAACTCATCTCCTTCGATTAGAAACCCTGATCCACTTATCTCTCCTTAGATCCACTCATCTCTCTTGTTGGTTAACCTCACCATTCACTATAAAAGAGAGGTATGCCATTGGAAAAGGGGAGGACTCTTGAGAGCACCAAACCTATGGTCTTGCAGCATTGTGGAGATAGCTAGAGGAGAAGACACTTGGAGTTGAAGGATTGGCTTGGGCATCAAGCACCTTTTGTAAGTATTCTTCAAGTTGTAATGGAATAACTTGTCTTGTTTTCCCAAATCATTTGTGTTAATATTGTTTTAATGATATGATTTGTATCTCCCATAGATTTAGATCCTAACTCATGTTTCAGGTTGCTAGAGAATAGTGCATTCTTGTGTTTTGGTTCCATTTTGACAGGTTCACTTGTGAGGGCTTGGAGCTTGGAGCAAAGACCAAAAACAAGCGTTTGGATAGAAGGTCAGTTAAATTCCTTCTACTCTCTTTAGCATTTTAATCCTGAGATGTTTGTTAGATCTAGGGATTCAAGGTAGCATTTGTTTTGACTTGTTTCTTGCTTTAGAGTTAGTTTAAAGTCTGCTTTAAAGTTAAGAGAGTTTTGGCTTATCCGTAGGACAAAATTCTACATAACAATACCCCATAGCTTTTCTTGTTTTACAACCTAAATATCAGTTGGGGAGACTTCCACTAATTCTAGGAAGGACTTGGTTGGAAAAAAAATATGCATACATCAGTTGTAGATTAGGGTCTATGAAAATATTTGATGGGAACGATACTAAAAGCATGACCTTATATCCTCTAGCTAGACCAAGTTTAGATGCTGACACTCCATTATGGGTAGACTTGGAGGAGGAAGAGAATACTCATCCCCTGCTGACCATAGGAAGAGCCTTGACCTTTAAAAATGAAACTGAGGATGATACCATCTCCAGTTTCATCAACGAACCAATGTCAGTTACCAAACATGCATATCAAATCGTGGACAGTACCTTGAATGAACTTGAGCAAGAAGAACTCACTGAGGAATCCTTATCTAAGAGTGTTGAAACTGTTCCTATACTCGAAAATTTAAGGAGTGTCCCTATAGAGATTGATCCTGGAAATACCCTTAACATTAGTCCCAACCTTGCACCCGGTGAATTGGAGCATTTAATTGCATTGTTGAAACAATAAAAGGGATCCTTTGCGTGGGAATACATAAACATGAGAGGTATTCTGTCTGAGTTGTGTACTTACCACATCTATATTAAGAATGATTGTAGGCCCATATGTCAACCTTAGTGTAGAATGAATCCAAATTTGAGAGACATCGTGAAGGAGGAAATTCAAAAACTTCTGAAGGATGGGTTTATTTACCCCATTTTAGACAATGAATGGGTTTCTCCATTGGTGATTGTGCCTAAGAAGAATGGAAAAGGGCGCATCTATGTGGAATATCGAGAGATGAATAAGGCTACACAAAAAGACCATTTCCCTTTGCCATTTATTGATCAGGTCTTGCATACCCTGTCTGAAAAAAAATTCTTCTCTTTTTTAGATGGTTTTAGTGGGTATAACTAGATTCATATTGCCCCTGAGGGTCAAGATAAGACTACTTTTACATGTCCTTGGGGCACTTTTGCATATAGGGTTCTTCCTTTTGGGCTATGTAATGCATCAACCACATTCCAATGAGTTGTGATCGGATTTTTTTTAGATGGTTAATGATTGTATGGAAATTTTGATGGATGATTTTATGCCTTATGGTGGCATCTTTGACGAGGCTCTGCAAAATTTGGAAAAGGCTTCGAAATGATGTGATCAAACTCACGTATCTCTCAGTACTGAAAAATTTCATATGATGAGGAGTGAAGGTATGGTCCTTGGACATTTTATATCTGTTGCAGGAATACAAGTAGACCCTGCCAAAATTAAGGTAATTTTGAACATTCCCATTCCTGGAATGCAGAAAGAGGTACGTAGCTTTCTTGGACATGATGGTTATTATAGATGTTTCATTGAATTTTTTTCTAAGCTAGAATCTCCTCTATTTACCTTGCTAATGAAAGATATACAATTTAATTGGATATATGAATGTCAATTAGCGTTTGCATAATTAAAGAAGAGGTTATCTACAACACCTATTATGCATAGGCCTAATTGGGCCTTACCATTCCATATTTCTTCGGATGCTTCAGATACTATCATTGGGGTTGTGCTGGGACAACATGAAGGCCATAATCCATATGTTATCTATTATGTCAGTAAGAATTTGGCCCCTGCTGAACTTAATTACACAGTAACTAAGGAATAATTCCTTGCTATCATTTATGCCATCAATAAGTTTTGACATTATATCACTGGGTTTTCTACTTTCATCCATACTGATCACTCATCTATTAAATATTTGATGATTAAACCTGTTACTAATGCTCGAGTGACTAGGTGGTTATTATTATTGCAAGAATTTGATATCACTATTATTGATAGACCAAGAAAAGAAAATGTGGTTGCTGATTTTATTTCTCGACTAACAAAAAATGATGATAATTCTCCAGTTTAGGATTATTTTCCCGATGAACATCTATTCGCATTTTTAGTTCACTCACACTAGTATGCAGACATTGCTAATTATCTTGTTGTAGGGAAGCTTCCATCTCACCTTTAAAAAAGGGAAAGAAGAATAATTATGCAACAAAGTGCCAGGTACTATTGGATAGAAGGATAAAAGGATATTTCTTTTACACAGGCCTAGACTTGGAAATCAGTCGATGTGTAAGGGAAGGTGAGATCCACAGTATCCTGAAAGAATGTCATGATGAAACTTATGGAGGACATTTTGCCGATAAAAGAACTGGACATAAGGTGTTAAGAATGGGTTATTTCTGGCCTACTCTATTTCAAGATGAAAAAAGGTATGTGCAATCCTGTGATAGCTGCCAAAGGATGGGTCAAACCAATAGATTAGACGAGATGCCACTTAAACCACAGTTGGTGGTGGAACCTTTCGATAAATGGGCCTTGGATTTTGTAGGAACTATCAACCCTCCTTCGAGAAAGAAAGTTTACATTCTTGTTTATACAGATTACGTGACTAAATGGGTGGAGGCCATAGCCCTAGTGAGAGCTACTAATCAAGTTGTTATACATTTCCTGTATGAAGAAATGTTTACTCGCTTTGGGGTATCCAAGGAAATAGTAATAGATGGGGGACCCCAGTTTGTATCTCATAAAATGGAATCTCTTATGCATAAATATCATATCTAGCATAGGATAACTTCACCTTATCATCCACTGGCTAATGGCCAAGTGGAAAGCACGAATAAAGTAATTGAAGCTATCTTTACGAAGACTTTGAAGAGTAATCAAATATATTGGGATGAAAGACTCCCTGAAGCACTATGGGCATATTGAACTACATGGTGTAACACCACAAGATTCTATCCCTATGAGTTAGTGTATGGGAAAAATGTTTTCTTCCCTGTTGAATTTGAAATCAAAAATTTGAGAACAACGTTAGAAGCTCAAAAGGACCGTTTGAATCAACTGAATGAGCTCGATAAGAAGCGTGCAGCTGCTGTACATCAGACTTCAATGGTTCAACAACAACGCTCTAGATGGCATGACAAGTTCATTAAAAAGAGGATGTTCCGTGAAGGATATTCGGCCTTATTATATGATTCATGGTTCAAGAAGGATTTTAAAGGTAAACTATGCACCATATGTTTGGGAACTTACAAAGTGGATGAAGTATTTGACAATGGGACTGTTTGATTGACCACTATTAATGAGAATCAAACTCCACTATTTTCTAATGGACATCGGTTGTGGCTCTATCATGATCCACTCTCAAAGGATGCATTCATCTCTCATGTTGCCGCTGATCTAAACTGTCAATTGGTACAAGAACATTAGTCTTCTCCTGTTTCTGTTACTCCTTAATATTTTGCACATTTCCACAAGAAGTTGTATATAAATAAATTTGTTTGTTTTTTCCTTTGATTTCATAGATTGCTTGGTAGTTCTTTTTTAGTTAAGCTTTGATTGGTTTGGTTAGGAAACTTGTACGCAGGAATAGATGTGAGGGACACACTCGGAATTGAGTAGTTGTAATGGGCCAATCGATTGCGAAAATCATAAGTGATCCTCTAGGATGGGCGAAGAAGAATTATGGATTTATGTCAAGTTCATTGGGCATTGCTAGATCTTGTCATCGGCCGAAACTCCGTTAATTTCTCCGCTTTTTGCCAAAACTACGCCAATTTCTCCGCTTTCTGCCGAAACTCCACCAATTTCTCTGCTTTCTGCCGAAAATCCGTCAGTTTCTCTGCTTTATGCCGAAACTCCACCAAGTTATCCACTTTTTGCCGAAACTCCGCCAATTTCTTCACTTTCTGCCGAAACGCTGTCAATTTCTCTATTTTTTCTGAAACTCCGCCATCTTTCCACTTTCTACTGAAACTCCGCCATATTTCCACTTTCTGCCGAAACTCCATCACATTTTCGGCTAAACTTCATTTGTATTCCCGTTTTTGGCTGAACCGTGCTAATTTATCTATTGAAACTCCGTTACACCTTTTAATTAACTCTTCCTCTTTTTTCCAAAACTCCACCAAATCTCCACTAGAACATTGTCAATCTTCCCGCTAAACTAGTTAAAATATGCTTTGCAGATCTATTCGAGGAAGATTCCGACGGAATTGGTTGTAACCTTACCTTTCCAGTTTGGTAATTAGTATTGTGCCTGTTACAATTTTTAAAAAATGAAGCCTACGATCCTCCAAAATGACCACTCATTCATATAATTAATGCTGACATGGACACATTCCACTATCATGGGATAGGGCCAACAGACTTTATGAAGCCGAGTGTGAAGGAATGTATTCATCAATTGATTTGAAAACAAATGAAGGACACCTTGGAGGCTGACGATTCATCATGGTAGGTACAAAGGTATGAGTTCTAATCACCAATATGACTAGGCATAATTTGGCATAATAATCATGATTATATTACGTTCATATATCCCTATCAACAAATTTTAACCAATTTTCTCAGTAGGAGGGACATGTCATTATTGTTTCCTATACCTTTTGACCACCACCATCTTGTCCAATCCATGTAACAACTTTTAGCATGAGCCCATTCCACAATTGCACCACTTTCCAAAAATAGCCAATGGAAACTCCATTATTCATCGCTATCTCCGTATGCTACAAATTCAGCACCTGAATTGGGAATTTTTTGCTTGCATTGTCTAAATTTACCAAAGAAAGGAAATATGGGGGGTTTTGCAGTCCATTATGAGCCTAAAAAATTGGATGCGCTACATCGAAATGGAGAAGTATTCAACATCTTTGAAGAGGTTGGATGGACGACATATTTCAAGAGATTGAATGGGTTCCATGAGGAAATGGCATTACAGTTCTCCATGAATATGAGGGGAAACCATTCAATAGTTATGGTTTTGAGTATTGAAGTCTCGGAACACGTAATAGAAGAGGTGGCAGGGCTGCCCAAGATTGGGAAGAAGTGGTTTGGAAGGAATGTTGGAATATTATCACCATCATTTATGTATTTGCATGCATCCATTCATCAGTATGGTCGTCTCCCATCCCTTAGTCTTCCATTTTGAGACGCATGGAGCCTATTTCTAGCCATCAGTTGGTCTCCTACCTACCTAGTGCACCTTGTTTTCATCACTTGGATACTAATGCGCCCTACTACACACCACTTGGACCTCATCGACTAGCTCTTACACTGATTAGTCAGTTCTTGCATTAATTGTGCATTGATTTCCCATTTAACTTACTCTAGATCCTAGTTGTCTATATCGGAGTGCCACTTGACTACTGACAGTCTCTCATGCAACCAACTTGGAGTCTCCTTCCCTTGATTAGTGCCAGATGCAGTAGTTGGACTCATTTGACTGATGTTTGACTATTGGTGGTCACTACCACTGATTAAGTGATGGTTCCAATGCAGTCAAGCCATGCTATTGAGGAGAATTTGAATGGCCTTTGGGTAATTCGAATTCATTCTATTGTACTCTCATTATTGTTCCATCTTACAGCTGATGAAAGACTATACAATAATTCTTTTCATTCTTTGAGTTTAATGTGTGAATAGTGATTCAATTCTTCTTCTTCTTCTCTGCAATTATTGAGTGATATTTGTGAGGTTTTTTCAAGCTAAGTGATCTATACTGTAGAATATCACATGGTATCAGAGCTTGATACAACTATTTGAACTGCAACAGTTTATTGAGAAGCTTTTTTTTAGTTGAGCACCAGAAACCTCTGGATTTCCACAACAAATCCTGGTGCAATTGTCTTGAATTCACTGGAGCAATCCAGTGAGGTCTATCCATGTGTGAAGGATCCAGTCACATGTGCTCACTGTCCTAAATCAGTGTTCTTTAGATTTGCAACAAATCTCTATAAAAAATTTCATTTGTTTTGCAGGTTTATTCCATCATTTCAACTTAAATAGCTACCATGGATCTAAAAATGACCTCTCTCAACTATTTCAAATGGAAAGCCAAGATGGACATCTTCATGAATTCCAAAATCCTTTCTAGAGTGTTGAATGGTACAATAGTCGAACCCACTAGTGCAGTTGATAAATCAAAGTATCTTGATAAACTTGATGAAGAAGTTGGACTTCTACTCCTTAGTATATCCGATGATCTACATTTTCATGTCATCGATCTCAAAACTCCATTGGAGGTTTGGAACAAGCTCGAAACTCTCTTTGGGAAGAAAGATGATTTGAAGGGTCACAAATTGGAAAATGATCTTATCTCCCTGAGCCCCAACAATTTCGACTCAATCAGTGAGTTCTTTACCAAGTTTAAAAATCTAATTTCAAAATTGAAGACATATGGAATAGAGAAAGAAGATAAGCAGACAATCCTAGCTATTCTGTCAAAATTGGGTCCTGATTACTCAGTTTTCGTCTCCACCTTCCAGACAGCGAAGTTATCCATTCCAAAATGGAATTTTCCCACTCTTGAAACCTTCATCCAGTCTCTCACACAAGAGGAATAAAAGTTTCTTCACATGGGAGTGATCAAACCGAGGTTGTATTTAGCACTTACAACTCCTAAAGGGAAGAGAGTGAATGGAAAAGGGAAGAAAAAAAAAAGAGAGAAAGTAGAATGAGAAGAAGCCAAGAGAGGCTCCCTATCTGTCAGAAAGGGCTTTGAATTCCAATAAAGGAAAGCAATATCACAAGGAGAAATACAAATGTACTTACTGTAACAGAGGATTCCATCCTGACAGTACCTGCATGAAGAAGACAATAGATCTAATGGCTCAACCTCTTGAGAAGAACAACCTTCCAGTACCAGCAGGTGCTAGGAGGAAATAAGCTGAATATTCAAGATCTGAGGACAAGGAGAGGTTCCATGCACTCATGGCAGGAGATTTACAAAATTCCTCCTTCATCATAGATCAGGAGCATCAAGACACGTCTTCCTCCAAAAATATCTTCTTTGGCTTTGAATCCACAGTTGGCCCTTCAATATTGTTGGGGAATGATTCTGAGGTCTCCTCTGAGTGGATTGGAAGGATCAACCTTGAGCATGGGTACTTATCAGATGTGCTCTATGTTCCCACTCTTACTGTCAATACACTTTCTGTCTACCAAATGACCCATACTGGAGTACCAAAGAAGGTGATCTTCACTCCAAATGAGGTCAAAATTTAGGAGATGCAAACTAGAAATATGATAGCAAAAGGTGTTTCTAATAACAAGTCAAAACTCTATGAGTTTTCTCACTTCCTATCCTTCTCCAAATAGTCCGCTCTTCACACACATGCAAATGAAAAGAGTAGATTGTGGCATGAAAGATTTGGGAATCTCAACTACAAGTACTTGCAAGACATGCACACTCAAAAGATGGTTGAAGGACTACCCAATATCAAGTTTGCTAAGGGAAACTATAAAGGCTACTTGATGGGAAAGCATCCAGACAATAATTTTGAGAAAGGGAAGGTGAGGAGAGCCTCTCAACCTCTAGATATGATTCACAGTGATGTTTCAGGGTCATTTCCAGATCTGTCTTTGAACAAGGCAAGGTATATTATAACTTTTATTGATGATCATTCCAGATTTTGTTGGATATACTTTCCCAGATTAAAATCATAAGTATTTGGATACTTTAAGTTTTTCAAGTCTTCTACAGAAAATTTTTCAGATAGAAATATTAAGGCCCTCCGCACTGATAATAGAGGAGAGTATGTTAAAAGTGACTTCCAATCTTTTTTGTGTTGAAGAAGGCATAGAGATGTAGCATACTGTTCCCTAAACACCACAACAGAATGGTGTTGCAGAGTGAAAGAACAGAACCTTAAAGGAGATGGAAACCCGCATGCTAAATTCGAAAAGATTGCATCCTAGTCTTTTGGCATAGGTGATCAACTATGCTATCTACCTTCAATACGGAGTCCCTCACAAAGGACTGAAATGGATAACTCCTTTCAAACCATGGATGGGTTACAAACCTGATGTATCTCATCTCAGAGTGTTTGGATCTAAAGCTTGGGCTAGGATTCCAACATAGAAAAGGAGATCCCTAGATCCATAGAGAAGCGAGTGTATACTGGTGGGTTATGCATTGAGTGCAAAGGTATACAAACTTATTGATCCTTCTACTATGCACACATTCCTTGAAAGGAGTGTACAGTTTGAGGAATGGCCACTTCAAGATGCTCATCCTGTTAAGCAAGATAGATTTCCTACCACACCACCACTTCTTGATGAGCAAGAGAGAGAATATTCATCTCAAGAAGGTTCAAATTTAGAGTCTGAAAGTGAAGATGATGAAGAGCGAATGCTAGATCCATATCCACAAGAACCTGAATATATAGCACCTGACAGTGAAGATGAGCCAATGGAAGATCCAGATCCACAAGAACCTGATGATCTACAACCTGCAGATCCTCCTCTTTTTAGATGGGAAGCCACTACTATTATATCTACTGGTGATATTGTGGGAAATCCATTGATCAAAGGAGAACTAGATCTGATTTTCAGAATGGAAGGTTTCATCCTTCTCACATTGATCCATTCCTTGCCGATAGATCCTATCTCGATGAATAAGTTCACTTACCTTTCAGGGTGAGTGATGTACATGATTGACTAGCTTCCTACAGTCTATCTTGAGGGGGGATTTCTTCCCCCTGGGTTTTCCCTCTTTCCTCACTTTATTTGTTTAGATTGTATGGGGTGACCTTTGGTCTTAGTTACTAGGACCCTACTAGTTTTCAGTTATGTTTCCTCATAGTCCGGCTTGCGGGGGCTGTTGGAATATTATCACCATCATTTATGTATTTGCATGCATGTATGCATACTGCATGCATCCATTCATCAGTATGGTGGTCTCCCAACCCTAGTCCTCAGTTTTGAGCCCCCTGGAGCCTCTTTCTAGCCAGTGGTTGGTCTCCTACCTACCTAGTGCGCCTTGTTTTCATCACTTGGATACTAATGCTGTTAGTTTTTCAGAATTTACTTCAATCTGATCTAGGATCTTAATTGAGAGAACAACATGTACAACATATCAATCATGGACATAATAATGCAAGCACACAAGATATAATAGACACACAAAGTTTCACAGGGGAAAACCATAAAGGTGAAAAAACCCACAACTTCCTCAGAGATAGATAGAGCAATGATACAACCCAAGCATAAGAGATAGTCTTCTCCTAGCAGCAACTTCTCTTCCTCCACAAGTGCGCCACTCTCTAATGAGAGTATGAGTGAGAAAGTGAATGATCAAATAGAGTGCCTCCCGCACTCTATTTGTACTTAACTTGACTTGCCTAATAACCTTTACTAGGTAGGCCTTAACTTAACCACATAACATAATGACGATAGGGCCGACCCCCAATAGGGTGTTCTAATAACCCTTTAACCCACATGACTTATATAGGGCTAACCCCAACAAGGTGGTCTAATAACCCATCAAGTATAAGTTACGACACTTACAATATAAATGATGACACTTTCGTATAGAGGAATAATAACATCTCTATAGGAATACAAACACTTCTGTATAGAGGAATAATAACATTTCTATAGGAATACGATATACATATATGAAATACATTCCAAAGTTACAATTACATCAACACGCCCTCTTAACTGGGAAGGTATTTCTTGACACAGATCTGCTAGCACAAGTCTTCTTCTCTGGATCATCATAACTGATCATCGTCATCGAGTCATCATCATCAAATCATCATCATAGTCACTGCTGCTGCGATCTCAATCAATCTTTGAATTACTCATCATAGGAAGTTCTATAGAGCCAGTCCTTTTTCATACTAGATGTAGGCCCACCACCCATAGGTCTTCATCATCACTGGCCATACTGTGGAATCCCAAGGACTGATTATGTGCGTTAATCCAAAACCACGAAAGAGAATCCCAGGATTGATTATGAGCATACTGCTCAACCTACCGGATCTCCCAGGATCTTTTACATGCAACTGCACAACCTATCCATGGCCACGGAGTATCATCCTGATACTCATGATCATACTGATCATGTCATCTCAGGGAGTAAGACATCAAGTAGGTACACCTTAGGACAAAATTCTACATAACAAGAATGGCAACTCCGCTGGTTTTGATTACTGCTTGATTGATTCAATTCACAGTCATTTATCTTTGAATTGTGAGTTTTTGTTGCACTTCAAACCAGTTTGAATTTTGGTCCTTTTTAACCCTTATTCACCCCTCCTCACAGTATTTATCTCCCTGTTTAATTACTGAGTCCCCTGGGTTAGCAACCACCCTGAAAATATTACTTTTTCTTCTCAAGTTGCGCTTTTTCCTTCCCTTGCCACAGTACCGCGCCCTCATAACTTCTTCCAGCGCGGTAGTACCGCGCCCTCTGCCTTAGTACCATAGCGGTACTGTCACAGTGTCACGCTTCAGCAAGACTATCACCCGCGGTAGTGTCTGCAAGTGTTTAAATTTTTTATTTTTTATTTTTGCTTGGTTTCCTGAGTTTCTCTCTGCCTTAGATAGTCTTCACTGTTGCCTGTTAGCATCCTGGTTAATTTCCAGTCTGTATGGTGTGCTTATTACCTAGTTCGTGAGCTTGATTGTTGATTGAATTAAGTGGCACTTTTGACATATTGGTCATTTTTCAGTCTGATTGCATTGACTTGATTTTTTCCCCACAACCAACTCAACACCACTATTCTCTGTTACTGAATACTGTAGTTTTTACAGTCATATTGTCATTATCATTTTCAGTAAATTAAAAAGATCATTGGTTGAGAGCAATTTTGTTGTTTAAATCAAAAAAGTCTAGTGATATTTTGCATAGGGAAATGAACCATTGATTTTGCCATAGAAATTATCATCATAGAAGCATTGTAGATTGTAAAATCAGTGCATTGAAAAGAGTGTTTACTTCAGTTTGTCTTTGTTTATAAATCGAAAAGAAAAGAAAAATCTCTTACTTTGATTGCTTGTGAAAATTTTCATGCATATTTGATCGAAGAACCTCTATCTTTACCTTAGCTAGATTTCATCGAAGACAAAGGCTTGTTTGTGATTCATTCTCATTTGCATGGTTTGAGTCGTCATAACACCATCAAGTTTCACGTCCACTACCCGATTGAGTAAAGACAGCCACTAAAATTAATCACCCTAATTAAACCAACTTTAACCTCACTTGAGGAAATCAAAAGAATTTGGTAGTTAGGTAGGACACCGGGGATAGGCATCAAAATAATTCCCCCTTGTCATTTTCATCTGAGACATAGTCGTTGTCTTTAGGGAACTAAAATCCTCTAGTACTTATTGACACGGTCACAGCCAGTTTGTGGAGGGGCCTCCTGACTGTTTCCAACTTTCAGGGGTTAAACGGCCGCGAGATTGAGAACCGTACGGACTCTGTGGAATACCGCACTCCACTTAGCCCTAAGGCAACATCTATCGCTGTCTTCTTCGGAAGGCTGAAGTGCCCAAAACCTTTTCCGACGTGTCATGAACGAGGTGGCTTAGTATCTATTCTACTAGGGCTCTTTTACCCAGGATCCCTTTCGGTAGAGGGATATCGTTCTTATATCGGTCTCTCATGTTGTATTGTTCGACTTGGATTTCATCACCTTGCGAAGGATACAGCCTGTTGAGGTCTCCAGCTCTTAGTTAGGAGTTTGCTTGCTATCTCATCTTTGTAGAGGGTCATTTTTTATTTATAGGGACTGCTTGTTGGCATTCTGGCCATTTTTGTTGATCAGCTCGCTTATTGAGACACCGGTCTTAGTATAGATTTTAGAGCTTGTTTTTTTGGCCTGTGAGCCTTGCTTTTTCTAGCTCCTCTTCTGCACACTCGATTGCATTAGAGTTTTTGAGTTCTTTGTTCACGATACTGCCCCCGATTTTTATTTTCCTGTCATCATGTCAGATCTACCACGAAGATCACGAAGACAACAGGGCCAAGGCCCTCCACCACCACCACCGCCACGGACTACTGGTCCGCCTGCATCTCAAATTCCTGCTCCTCCTGGCCGCGGTGCTGGTCGAGGCAACATTCCACCGCCGATACGTACAACATCTTCAGTTACGCCCGTAACTGCCACACACAGCACAGTCTCAGGATCCATTGCAGCTTCTGCAACCACTAGCACGTCCGAGACTTCCACTGTCACCTCACCCACTGTCATTCCAGATTTATCTGTTATAGTGGACACAGTTACCGCAACTGAACCTAGTACAACCCAGAGTACTAGACCAGAGGTCATCCTTCTACCGGATGCCAACACTTCCCAAGCGGATACGTTGAAATCGTTGAAGATACTTGTCTACCTGACACACCCTTTGAACCTGATTATGGTTTCATCACTTCCCAGGTGGATCTTCCGCCTGTTATCACTACACCACCCAGTGTTCATCCTCAGGAGACAAGTTCTTCTAGCAACGTACCTCGTACTACAGCTCTACCCAACCTCCCTCCTGGACATGAAATCATGGCTTCCATCCAGTCTAGTATGGTTAGTCTAGCGAACTCTCCGTTAGCATCGGCACGGTTTAGACGTAGCACAGAGCACATGCTCTCGTCAGTCTCTAGATATCCCCCTAACACACATCCTTCGGACTATAGGGATCCCAACATCGCGTCTAGCACAGAGTTTCGACACTCCTTTGCAGACGGCGCAGGACCTTCAGATGTTACCATACCTAGTTTCCTGCCGGATCCCCAAAACCTTTTCCAGGACATGAATTCGGACCCAGTTTTCAAGGGTCCTCCTACCATTGAACACGTCATGGACGACGCTAATACCCCTGGGCTAAATTCCCCACATTTGTTGTCATCACCTATATTTGATGCACATTCTATGAGGGATAACCCAGTTTTTTCCCCGTCCTCACCTGTTCGATATGGACGACCCCCTCCGCAAATAGGTACTTTTGGTGCCGTTGGCCAATCCACGTTATCATATTTGACCAGCGGTGGAAGAACGCTTAGTCACACTGCTGGACCTTCTGGTTGGACCGGAGGATCACCCTCAGCCACCATTTACACTATCTCAGGAGGTGGACAATCGACTATAGTGGTCCCCAACCCTAGCTACCAAATCCCCCCTGGTGGGCCATCAACCCAACCAGTTGGTGGACAACCTTTTGTTGGGAACCCTGTTCCGAGTCAACAACCTCCAACCGGTGGGCCATCAACCCAACCAGTTGGAGGACAACCTTTCGTTGGGAACCCACTTCCCAGTCAACAGCCTCCTCATACAGGGCCATCCAACCTAACTGCTGGCGGACAACCTATTGGCTCGATCCAACAAGCTTCCCAACCAGTAGCGTCTACTCAGTTCGGTATGTACAATCCACCTGGAAGTGGGCAACTTTATTCCGGTGTTCCAACCGGGCCTTACTCTCAACAACCCCTGTCAGGCATGCTTCCTTCTTGGGATCATCAAATCCCACAGAGTGGGGGGTACTCACTTTTTGGAAACTGGAACCAAGCTGGGGGGCAATCTCAGATTTCCCCCAACTTGAATTATGGCTTCCCTTACCCTTCAGCTGCCACGGATCCATGGAACCCATCACTTCAATTTCCACTCGCTCCTCAAGCAGGAACGAGCCTTCCATGGACACCACCGTCGCAGCCACCCCCCAACCCTGTTATCGGAAATCCTCCACTTGCACAGTATGGTGGTAACATCCCTGGAACACAACAATTCCAAGGAACTTTTCCCCAACAAGGAACAGCAACCATTCCTGGGTATCAACAGCCTCAAGGTACTATACCCACTCAGCAGAACACTCACCAACCAATTGTTTACAATCAACCAGTTAACCAGATGGCTTACCATCCACAGAATTTCCAGCAGTATCCCGCGGGAAACTCATATGGGTATAACACACAGCAGTATGCTATGCAGGGCCCTCCAGGGTTCTCGGCACCACATGGTTATTACTCATTCCCGCAAACCAACCGTCAACTTCCCTTTTTGGCCACACTTGATCTACCTGATTTGTCGAGGCTTATCAACGATCCTATATGGCACGAACCTCACTGGCCACCTATCCCAGCCAAACTACCATCAGACATTCCTAAGTTCGATGCCAAACCCGGGGAAGACCCCAAGAACCACGTGATGACCTTCCATCTTTGGTGTTCATCCAACTCCTTCATGGATGATTCCATCCGACTTCGGCTCTTCCAACGCACTCTCACCGGAACGGCAACAAAATGGTATATCGAGCTGCCACAACACTCTTTTCGTGATTTCAACACTTTGGCTATGCATTTTCTGACACATTTCCAGCTTCCCATCCGGTACGAGACTGGAACAGAACTGCTAACTTCACTACGTCAAACCACTTCTACACATATTTCGGATCACATCCACGAGTGGCGAAGACGCCGTAGGCTAATAAAGGCACCTATTCTGGATCAGCTACTGGCTGATTGGTTTACAAAATCCTTTTTGCCTCCCATAGCCAGAGATATTGCTATGCGCGGACCGATTACAGAAGAACAAGCCATCTCGGCAGCACAATACATGGATTTAGTATATACTCAATCCGGTACGTTACATGAACTTCTTCCACATGCCTCCCGCGTTCACACTGATCCTACAAAGCCTAATACTGAACTACCTATTGATGGTATCGTTGGTTCAGTCAAGGCTCAGCCTGCTACCAACTTGACGGGGCAACAAGCTTCTGCTTCCCCCGCTTTTACCCAGGCCGCTTCAAAATCTTCCACTTCTCCTGCTGTCTCCTCCGAAGTAAATGCAGTCCAATCTACATCACAACCATCCGGAGGAAAGAAGAAAAACAATCGTGGTAAACCCAAGAAGAACCAGCAGGAGAACCCGAAGCCACAACCTACCCAGAATGACCAGAAACTACGTCGGAAAGCTAACTTTCCCTGCTTGATTTGTCAAGATGATCATTATACTCGTGACTGTCCCTACAAGGACGAGGTCCATAAGTTCGTTAAAGGATCCTCTCGACCGGCAGTGCTAACTGACCCTTTCCCCCAACAGCAACAGCAAATGGTTTCCCAAGAATCCCCACAAGGGGGCAACCCGACCAATCCTTCCCGCGGAGAGACGTCCACAAACTGTGAAATCCTAATGACAAGTAATGAGGAGATTAATATCACCACTCGTTCAAAGACGTATGACAATCCTCCAAGTTCAAACAAACAATCGGAGACAGCCAAAGGCAAATCTCCTGTTGAAGATCCGATTCCTATTCCCCCCCCTAATGGTCATCTCCATATCGAGAGACCACTTATGGATACAGTGCTACACCCACCCAAGGGCACCATACGAAAGGCGACATTCAATCCGAATGCGCGAGCTGCCCAAAACTACAACAGTGTTGAAGATTTGGCTCAAGCACCTTGCGCTATGTCAACTCTCGAGGTTCTCCAACACTGCCCCACGCAGCGTAGAACCCTACTTTCAGCACTGGGGGCACTGGACCCAGATACTTCAAACTCCATCATGTTTAACTTGGAGCACGCTAAACCTAGGCTCTCTCACTAGTTAGCCTTCCAGGTGCATACGAAAATCCGTGGAAATGTTATCCACCGCACTGTGTTAGATGAGGGTGCTTCCACGTCGATTATGTCTTTGAACTACTGGAGAGCCTTAGGCTCACCCGAGGTCACAACTTCTCCCACTACTCTTAGGGCGTTTGATGGACATGGTTTTCAACCATACGGACTCATTCCCTCAATCGGTGTTGAACTGGGGGGCAAAACAGTATCCGTACACATCGAAGTCGTAGATGCACATTTGGATTACAATCTACTACTTGGTCGGAACTGGTTCTATGCCATGACCGCCATAGCATCTACAGTCTTCCGGATTGTACAATTTCCTCATGAAGGGAAAATTGTCACTATTGATCAACTGGATTACTGTATCCCAGACTCCCATCCGAGCTCCACCAATACCGTCCCGTTATTGGATCAACCTCGGTACCAGTTCCAAGACATAGGTGTTGGTCTTATGAAGGATTCATCCCTCATTGGAGTTTTTCCAGAGCTGGGAACCCATCTTCAACCAGTCAACATGATTTCGTCGCATGTCACCCCTTCTGATGATTCATGGGTGATTCCGAGTCCTACTCAGATCCAAGGCTATGGCAATTCCATGCCTTTGAACAGAAACCTTGCAGCATATGAGGTGATCCAATCAGCCACAGATTGGGTCGACTGTTCTACTGATCACACAGTGGCATAGCTCTCGACTGAAACTCATACACACCCACCATTGTTTGATCCTCTCAACTTGATTTTTCCCACTGACGAATCAATCATAGAGGTTATGTGCGGTGATGAGCCACCATGGGGAGATTTTCATCATCGATCTTCATTCCCCACCATTCAGTCACTTGAGCCTGACACCAAATCCAGTGCTTCACTTGGGATGGTTCAAACCAAGTTCCCCACTTCCCTCGACGAAGTATTTTCTGAAGGCAACTTGGCCAACCTTATGGCAACCACTCCCATCGATATTTCGGTAAAGCCTGGTATCGTGGAAAACGTACACATTGGCAAAACATGTACTCCTCTCGAAACGGAGTTCTATAATGCCTACTTTAAAACTTTCCGCAATGTTTTTGCTTGGAGTTATGAAGAGATGCCAGGGATTGACCCGTCGATTGTGGTCCACGAAATTCCAACTTTCCCTGGCGCCCGACCTATTCGGAAAAAGCTTCGACCCGTTCATCCTCGTAAGGCAGCCGCCATTAAAGCAGAAGTTGAAAAACTTCTGCGTGCTGGTTTTATCTATCCTGTCCCATTGACAGAATGGGTATCCAACATCGTTCCCGTAGCCAAGAAACAGGGAACGATTAGAGTCTGTGTTGATTACCGTGATTTGAACAAGGCTTGTCCTAAGGACAACTACCCAACTCCGTTTATCGACCAGATCATCGATAACTGTGCCGGAAGTGTTATCTTTTCATTTATGGATGGCTTCTCTGGCTATAATCAGATCGATATCCTCCCAACCGACCAGCACAAAACGGCCTTTATCTGCCCTTGGGGGATCTTTGCATATCGAAAGTTACCTTTTGGCCTGAAAAATGCCGGGGCAACTTTCCAACGGGCGATGTCCTACGCATTCCATGACATCAAACATATCGTAGAGCCATATCTTGATGACCTCCCCGCTCACTCTCGAACTCGGGAAGAACATCCAGATCACTTGACTGCCATTTTCGAAAGGTGCCGGCGCTACAATATACGTTTGAACCCGCATAAATGCGTCTTCTGTGTAGAAGCCGGAAAACTGTTGGGCTTCATAGTCTCCAAAGATGGGATACGTCTAGATCCCGCAAAGGTAGCAGCTATCATAGCCCTGCCTTCACCTACCAATATTCCAGAACTTCAATGTTTGCAAGGGCATGCAAACTTTCTACGCTGTTTTATCTGCAATCTGTCCGAGATAACAAAAGGCTACATGCGGCTTCTCAAGAAGAATGTTCCCTTCATATGGGATGACGAAGCCCAACGCTCCTTTGACAATTTAAAGGCAGCCTTAACCAAAGATCCTGTGATTCAACCCCCCAATTACACACAGGACTACATCCTTTATCTCGCAGCCTCGATTTCCACCATTGGTATGGTGTTAGTCCAGGAAGACCACAACGGCATAGAACATGTGGTGTACTATCTCAGCAAGAGTCTTCTTGACTCTGAAACTCGCTACTCACATGTTGAAAAACTGGCTCTGGCAACAGTATTTGCTGTCCAGAGATTCCGCCATTACATCTTACTCCGCCGGACCACCGTCATCGCCCATTTCAATCCAATGTACTATATCCTCACACGACAAGTGCTTGGGGGCAAGTACTCCCGTTGGATTGTCATCCTCCAAGCGTTTGACTTGGAATTTGTCAAAGCCAAGTCTAAGAAATCTCTGGTCTTTGCTGAGTTAATTTGTAACCTGCCCCGTGCTACTGAGCAATCCGAGCCCATTGATTCTCTCCCCGATGAATCATTGTTCCTCATTAGCACGTCTGATCCGTGGTATGGGGATATTCTCTTATATCTCCAAACCCAACGCTTCCATCCTGATCTCACCCGCGATGAACGACGACGTATCAGGCATCACGCAAAATACTACCTTATAGTGAACGATACTCTGTATCGACGTGGTGTCGACACCGTTCTTCGACGCTGTTTGACCTTAGATGAGGCGGAACGCATTCTCAATGACTGCCACGCTGGAGCATGTGGTGGTCATCTCTCTGGGATGGCTACGGCCCAGAAAATACTGCGAGCAGGATACTTCTGGCCCTCAATTTTCAAAGGCTGCATTGAAACAGTCAAGAAGTGTGCACCATGTCAATTCTTTCATAGCAAAGCACGCTCGCATCCTGCTCCACTCCATCCTGTCATTGCCGTCGGCCCCTTTTCCAAATGGGGCATCGATTTTATGCACTGTAAGCCCACTTCAGCCGGGGGGCATAGCTATGTTATAGTAGCTGTCGACTATTTTACAAAATGGGCTGAAGCGATGCCTACATATGCTGAAGACGGCAAAGAACATATGCTGATCACGGTTCCCATTTCAGGAACCATATGATCGAAGAACTAAGTGCCAAACTGGGTTTTCGCCACGAAAACTCAACCCCGTATTACCCACAAGCTAATGGCCAAGTTGAAGCCATTAATAAAGTCCTGAAAAGAATGATTCAGCGCACTGTGGGTACCCAAAAATCCAATTGGCACTCAGCTCTGTTCTCAGCACTGTGGGCATACCGAACCTCAGTGAAAAGTGCTACTGGGTTTACACCATTTCAACTGGTGTACGGCCTAGAAGCCATTCTCCCGATTGAATGTGAAATTCCATCACTCAAGATAGCCATAGAGCTACTTCCACACACTACATCCGAAGAGGAACGGTTTCTATACCTAGCCAAGCTAGATGAAACCCGCCACGACGCCGCTTTGGCTAATGAAGCTCACAAAAAACGCGTCAAAGCTCAATACGACAAATCCGTTCAACCTCGAATCTTCAATGAGGGCGACCTCGTACTTACATATGATCAGATGCATGATAAACTTGGAAAAGGTAAACTTGAATCTATGTGGTACGGCCCCTTCATTGTAAAACGTGTCTTAGAAAAAGGAGCCTATGAACTAGTCGATTGTGATGGTACGCCATTGGCACGGCCCCGCAACGGGCTATACCTCAAGCGTTTCTACGCGTGAGGTTACCCTACGCGGGTTACTTGTTGTACATAATGTACTTAGTTTGCTTTTTGCTTTCTTTTTTAGTGTGCGCGTGGACCTTATGTATCTACTCTTACGTTGACTCGTGACTTTATGCGCAGATGTTAGCCTACTTTGGGTTCGCCGACGGTGCAAGCCGACATACCTGGAATCTTGCTTCCGCAGCATGGGTAATTTATTCCCCCACTGGCGAGTTGTTTTCTTCAGGAGCCAATTGTTTAGGTCCTGCAACCAACAACATTGCGGAGTACCATGCAGTCATTGGTCTGTTGACAGAGGTTGCTTCACTCGGGATTGACTCCTTATCGGTCTTTTTAGACTCCCAACTCGTGGTTTCTCATCTAAACCGTGTTTACACAGTTTGCGATCCTATATTACTTCGTTTATTTCGAAGAGTACGCCTCTTGGAACGGTCATTTGATTTTATCACATATCAACACATACCGAGAGAATTCAATTGTATTGCCGATTCATTGGCTAATTACATTTTGGATTGGCATCTTTCCCATACATAAAAACATCATAAAAAATAAAATGCACAAGTCATTGTAAATATTTAGATCATAAATAGGTCCATATCACTGTATATAAGAGTGTTTTTTTTTTCAAAAATACATAAAGTCTGTGTCAAAGACAAAATTGGGGATCAAATCCCATATACAAAAATTGGCCCTCAAGGCCTACATATCGCATACATGCCGCAAAAAGATCAAAGGACCATCTATGGAGACCTAGGAGACCTATCATGTCCCTCATCGGACTCCTCCCGCTGCTGGTGGTAACACACCATAGCTCGAACTACCCTGCGAAGAAGTCGACTGATACGACCAGGAACACCCACAGTATGCCGCTGGAGGTGGTAAGGGACATCATCCATCCGCATAGCAGGAATACCATGGGTCAATCCCTGCAGGTTCCTCTCAATGTCCCGGACACCTCCTGCCTCGTCTTCATCTTCCTCTTCGTCAGGAGCAGCTTGACGATCCACACCGCCATGACGTAGTGGAGAGTATCCAGCTGGCCTCTGTGGTCCACGGTCTGCAACATGCATGCGAATATATATTAGGCGTCTTTTACACATTCTAAAAAATCAATAAAAATTAAATATTCAAAAAGAAAAAATACATATCCATGAAGGTCATACCAGAGTTGTCCCAGTCATCGTCCTCCGGCAATGCCAAGTCGATATCCTCACGGAAATCTACCCCTGAATAGGGATAGTCGTCAATCATGACTATCTGCTCCTCTAGCCAAGAGAAGAAGTCCTCTCCAAAGGCTAGCCGCTGAGGTCCCCCGAGGTGCCCAGCATAGTCACTCCATCGAGCCATCCATGGCTCAGTAGGTGGACGAGGGGGCATAGATATCTGTGGACGTAGTAGTGGCACCCTCGCCAAAAAGAAAGTAACCAGGATGCTCCCATAGCTAAACTGGGTATTTTTCCCAGTTCTACACTTGTGCACCTGTTCCTTCAGATTGGACAACACTGCATCACACCAGTTGAAAATTGTTCCTCCCATGCACTCTGCTGCGAGATTCACCTGTGTGCGGGATGCCTGATGTGGACTCACGCTTCCCGCTGCATGCGTGATAGTGAATAGCAAGGTTTTAAAAGGAAGATTTATGACCTCTTTTATGGCCACCTTCCCACTTTTCTTACTCGACCCCGCCTGACAATATCGAGCAATCAAGTCATCTGTGCTTGACTCTGAAGCAGTGTACCCGGTAAAGTTCGGCCGGGCCCCTCTTTTCGAGAGGCCCGTGAGGAAATAAATATCCTCAAGTTGGATTTCAAGCACATGCTCTCCCACTCGGAAAGCTTGAATGTCGGGATCCCACAATTGGATAAGGTGAGTAAGGAGCTTAGGTTGTTGGCAGATCCCTTTGGTCTTGAAAAACTTTAGCAAACCACATTTTCGCAATGCGGTCACGGTTGGTAAGTCATTTTCGGCTGCAAAATCATCCGCTTCATGCTCTCTCTCTTTCCATCTTACCATTTTGCTCCAAATAATTTGCAAATCCCTTCAAAAGGGAAAACAAAACAATTAATAACTATTTAACAACTTACTTCCAGCAAAAAATTGGAGAAAATTTGATTTTTTGAACTTGAAATTCGCACATGCCGCGCCTGGAGGACACCCTGCCGCGTGGCAGTCCATAGTGCCGCGCCTCATCTTGAGGATACAGCGCGGTACTGTTCAACAGTACCGCGCATTTCGATAGGGCCCCCGCGCGGTAGTGTGGAGGGCGATTCTTTCCCAAAAGGGCTTGCCCAAAAATTATTTTTTTCCTGGTGAAAACAAAAATTTCTTACATGAAATGAAAGAGGGGTTCAAGCACTCTTACCTGGCGCAGACGGCGGTCGAAATGGTGTCCCAGAACTCCCGGTATGGATCCTTGAAATTTTGCTCCAAAATGGGTGAAAATGTCTCCTTTGGGTAAAAAACACAAATGAATAGTAATTTCTATTTTTACCATTCTTTATATAGCATTTCTTCACATTTTTTAATTAATTAATTAATTACTATTTCAAATAATTGAAATAAACCCTTGTTCACATTGCTAATGTCCAGTTTTTGAGCATTTATTGACAGGATCCGCGGTAGAAATGAGATGCATTCACACCGATGTTTATTCGTAATTTGACCTTCATTTTGAGCCCACTTTATCTTTTTCGTGCTCTGGATTTAAAACTTGAAAAAGATTCCAAGCGCTTTCACACCTGTGTCGTGCTTGTCAAACTCAAGTAAACGGTGTCGAGTACGGTCAGCTTTACTCATGCTCGTTAAACGATGAGGAAAGTATTATCCTGGTTGTATTTTATTCTTTTTTCGGACCAGAATAATTTAAAAGTTACGAAAAAGACCATAGGAGTCCATAGTTAAGCTCTTTTCAGACTCCTTAAAATTGAAAAGATTGCCAAGTGATCTTGACTCTTTCACACTTGTAAAAGTATTTGAAAGGTCGTCTATTCGGTGATAGGTTACCCCTTTTTCGGCCCGTCTAGACTATTTACGAGAAAGGTATACCTCAGTCAATCTTGGCTGGGAGAGTTCTCTCGGGAATTGTTTTACACTTTTTCGGGATCGAGAGACTAAATATTACGAAAAAGTACATTATGGAGCTTCCTTTAAGTTTTTTAGGCTCTCTAAATATGAAAAACTACCGAGTTTTCCTTCCTTGGGCTCGTTAAAATATTAACATCGAAGGGCCCACTTTGGGACGAACCCCTCCTTTCTCAGGTTCGTAAAACATGTGAGATTGGACTCATCCACAAGATGAGCTACACCGAGCATCTGTTATCCTCTTCAAGCTCGTAAAACAAGAAAGAGGTACTCGTCCATCATGTCGGGGAAATATGAGGGAATAAGTCAAGTTTATCTATGGCAGCTTGTCAGTCGTTACCTTTGAACATGGCATGTGTCCGTCTCTTGTCTATATTTGGGTATCCGTCTTTCATTGAGTTATAGTCATCATCATGGGTCGTCTCCCTGGCCACGAGTCCACTCATCCGGTGTTTGTCCTCTACTTATCAATAATCCCTGCTGCCAAGTCCTGTTACATGCCGTTACATGTTCAAAGGGTTGCATTGTTTTGAAGTCATTCATTGTGTCAGGCCTCCGCTGTGTCAGTACATACTCCATTGCTTCATCATCCTATCATATGTGCCGATTTCGTGTCGATGATGTGGGAATCATCATGGCCCACCTTCGACGAGTCTATCCCTGTCGACACCAAATCACTATCCGGGAATTAGACTTAGAGATCAACCATTAGTACCTTGGTACCTGCATACCTCAATGGCAGGTTTCCTCGTGTTTGACAGCAGGTTCACATCATTGACCTCTGATCAAGCAATCTCTCGGATGATCGACATCAACTCATTCATTCGCATTTCGTTGAGATGTACTATTGATACCTTGGGAATCATTGTCATCATTGGTGATTTCCCTCGCATTTGTTAACGGTCCACATCATTGACCGGTAATCAAATGGTTTCTGCCATGTTCGACTCCAACACCTTGTAATCACATGGTTAGATTCGTATCTTTTTGCGATCGGGTAGAAGACCCTGGACGCACCTCTACATTTTGACTGCGTCCAGGCTGCGATGGAGATGTCCCTTGTATTGTCACACAGATCCACTTATTGTATTGGTCGTGGCTGTGTCATTATTGTCTCATGGATCTACGATTGTTCATAGTAGCCATGATCTGTCCACAGTTTACATTATTTCAGTACTCATGGATCTGCAATGTATTGGTCGGCAGCCATGCTTTGAGTCATCTGTTTCCGAGCATGGGAATGTCTGCCTCGGTGGTATATCTAACACTTTGTTTCTATTTCAGCTCAGTGTCGCTCTCCTCGATGCTATCTCTGCACATTATATTCGTAAAGTCTTTCGGCCATCAGTCCCTTCTGACCTCACACTTTAGGGGTCATCTGTTATACCTCTATGTTTCACAGTGTCGCATCCCCATTACAAAACAAGTTGACGACACTTTCCCTACTGTTTTAAACCATCCAGAAGAGACAGATGATGAGTCAACCTTGAAGGTGAACTCACCCTGGCAAGTTTTGACCCACCTTAGGCTTTATTTCCACACACTACCGCCCCTTTCTAGTTTTCCAACACGCGGTACTAGACACTACCGCGTGCTTCTTTTTCCCCAAAGTGCGGCAGTGCCGCGTTCTGCAGCCTTTGCAAAACGCGGTACTCTTTTAATAGCTTTTTTCCCTTGGCTTGTGGGATTTTGGATTTTCGAAGATAATGGAAGATTGGGGTCCTTGATTCGATCTCAACTCATCTCCTTCGATTAGAAACCCTGATCCACTTATCTCTCCTTAGATCCACTCATCTCTCTTGTTGGTTAACCTCACCATTCACTATAAAAGAGAGGTATGCCATTGGAAAAGGGGAGGACTCTTGAGAGCACCAAACCTATGGTCTTGCAGCATTGTGGAGATAGCTAGAGATAGTTGAAGGATTGGCTTGGGCATCAAGCACCTTTTGTAAGTATTCTTCAAGTTGTAATGGAATAACTTGTCTTGTTTTCCCAAATCATTTGTGTTAATATTGTTTTAATGATATGATTTGTATCTCCCATAGATTTAGATCCTAACTCATGTTTCAGGTTGCTAGAGAATAGTGCATTCTTGTGTTTTGGTTCCATTTTGACAGGTTCACTTGTGAGGGCTTGGAGCTTGGAGCAAAGACCAAAAACAAGTGTTTGGATAGAAGGTCAGTTAAATTCCTTCTACTCTCCTTAGCATTTTAATCCTGAGATGTTTGTTAGATCTAGGGATTCAAGGTAGCATTTGTTTTGACTTGTTTCTTGCTTTAGAGTTGGTTTAAAGTCTGCTTTAAAGTTAAGAGAGTTTTGGCTTATCCGTAGGACAAAATTCTACATAACAATACCCCATAGCTTTTCTTGTTTTACAACCTAAATATCAGTTGGGGAGACTTCACTAATTCTAGGAAGGACTTGGTTGGAAAAAAAAGATGCATACATCAGTTGTAGATTAGGGTCTATGAAAATATTTGATGGGAACGATACTAAAAGCATGACCTTATATCCTCTAGCTAGACCAAGTTTAGATGCTGACACTCCATTATGGGTAGACTTGGAGGAGGAAGAGAATACTCATCCCCTGCTAACCATAGGAAGAGCCTTGACCTTTAAAAATGAAACTGAGGATGATACCATCTCCAGTTTCATCAACGAACCAATGTCAGTTACCAAACATGCATATCAAATCGTGGACAGTACCTTGAATGAACTTGAGCAAGAAGAACTCACTGAGGAATCCTTATCTAAGAGTGTTGAAACAGTTCCTATACTCGAAAATTTAAGGAGTGTCCCTATAGAGATTGATCCTGGAAATACCCTTAACATTAGTCCCAACCTTGTACCCGGTGAATTGGAGCGTTTAATTGCATTGTTGAAACAATAAAAGGGATCCTTTGCGTGGGAATACATAAACATGAGAGGTATTCTGTCTGAGTTGTGTACTTACCACATCTATATTAAGAATGATTGTAGGCCCATATGTCAACCTTAGTGTAGAATGAATCCAAATTTGAGAGACATCGTGAAGGAGGAAATTCAAAACCTTCTGAGGGATGGGTTTATTTACCCCATTTTAGACAATGAATGGGTTTCTCCATTGGTGATTGTGCCTAAGAAGAATGGAAAAGGGCGCATCTATGTGGAATATCGAGAGATGAATAAGGCTACACAAAAAGACCATTTCCCTTTGCCATTTATTGATCAGGTCTTGCATACCCTGTCTGAAAAAAAAATTCTTCTCTTTTTTAGATGGTTTTAGTGGGTATAACTAGATTCATATTGCCCCTGAGGGTCAAGATAAGACTACTTTTACATGTCCTTGGGGCACTTTTGCATATAGGGTTCTTCCTTTTGGGCTATGTAATGCATCAACCACATTCCAATGAGTTGTGATCGGATTTTTTTTAGATGGTTAATGATTGTATGGAAATTTTGATGGATGATTTTATGCCTTATGGTGGCATCTTTGACGAGGCTCTGCAAAATTTGGAAAAGGCTTCGAAATGATGTGATCAAACTCACGTATCTCTCAGTACTGAAAAATGTCATATGATGAGGAGTGAAGGTATGGTCCTTGGACATTTTATATCTGTTGCAGGAATACAAGTAGACCCTGCCAAAATTAAGGTAATTTTGAACATTCCCATTCCTGGAATGCAGAAAGAGGTACGTAGCTTTCTTGGACATGATGGTTATTATAGATGTTTCATTGAATTGTTTTCTAAGCTAGAATCTCCTCTATTTACCTTGCTAATGAAAGATATACAATTTAATTGGATAGATGAATGTCAATTAGCGTTTGCATAATTAAAGAAGAGGTTATCTACAACACCTATTATGCATAGGCCTAATTGGGCCTTACCATTCCATATTTCTTCGGATGCTTCAGATACTATCATTGGGGTTGTGCTGGGACAACATGAAGGCCATAATCCATATGTTATCTATTATGTCAGTAAGAATTTGGCCCCTGCTGAACTTAATTACATAGTAACTAAGGAATAATTCCTTGCTATCATTTATGCCATCAATAAGTTTTGACATTATATCACTGGGTTTTCTACTTTCATCCATACTGATCACTCATCTATTAAATATTTGATGATTAAACCTGTTACTAATGCTCGAGTGTCTAGGTGGTTATTATTATTGCAAGAATTTGATATCACTATTATTGATAGACCAAGAAAAGAAAATGTGGTTGCTGATTTTATTTCTCGACTAACAAAAAATGATGATAATTCTCCAGTTTAGGATTATTTTCCCGATGAACATCTATTCGCATTTTTAGTTCACTCACACTAGTATGCAGACATTGCTAATTATCTTGTTGTAGGGAAGCTTCCATCTCACCTTTAAAAAAGGGAAAGAAGAATAATTATGCAACAAAGTGCCAGGTACTATTGGATAGAAGGATAAAAGGATATTTCTTTTACACAGGCCTAGACTTGGAAATCAGTCGATGTGTAAGGGAAGGTGAGATCCACAGTATCCTGAAAGAATGTCATGATGAAACTTATGGAGGACATTTTGCCGATAAAAGAACTGGACATAAGGTGTTAAGAATGGGTTATTTCTGGCCTACTCTATTTCAAGATGAAAAAAGGTATGTGCAATCCTGTGATAGCTGCCAAAGGATGGGTCAAACCAATAGATTAGACGAGATGCCACTTAAACCACAGTTGGTGGTGGAACCTTTCGATAAATGGGCCTTGGATTTTGTAGGAACTATCAACCCTCCTTCGAGAAAGAAAGTTTACATTCTTGTTTATACAGATTACGTGACTAAATGGGTGGAGGCCATAGCCCTAGTGAGAGCTACTAATCAAGTTGTTATACATTTCCTGTATGAAGAAATGTTTACTCGCTTTGGGGTATCCAAGGAAATAGTAATAGATGGGGGACCCCAGTTTGTATCTCATAAAATGGAATCTCTTATGCATAAATATCATATCTAGCATAGGATAACTTCACCTTATCATCCACTGGCTAATGGCCAAGTGGAAAGCACGAATAAAGTAATTGAAGCTATCTTTACGAAGACTTTGAAGAGTAATCACATATATTGGGATGAAAGACTCCCTGAAGCACTATGGGCATATTGAACTACATGGTGTAACACCACAAGATTCTATCCCTATGAGTTAGTGTATGGGAAAAATGTTGTCTTCCCTGTTGAATTTGAAATCAAAAATTTGAGAACAACGTTAGAAGCTCAAAAGGACCGTTTGAATCAACTGAATGAGCTCGATAAGAAGCGTGCAGCTGCTGTACATCAGACTTCAATGGTTCAACAACAACGCTCTAGATGGCATGACAAGTTCATTAAAAAGAGGATGTTCCGTGAAGGATATTCGGCCTTATTATATGATTCATGGTTCAAGAAGGATTTTAAAGGTAAACTATGCACCATATGTTTGGGAACTTACAAAGTGGATGAAGTATTTGACAATGGGACTGTTTGATTGACCACTATTAATGAGAATCAAACTCCACTATTTTCTAATGGACATCGGTTGTGGCTCTATCATGATCCACTCTCAAAGGATGCATTCATCTCTCATGTTGCCGCTGATCTAAACTGTCAATTGGTACAAGAACATTAGTCTTCTCCTGTTTCTGTTACTCCTTAATATTTTGCACATTTCCACAAGAATTTGTATATAAATAAATTTGTTTGTTTTTTCCTTTGATTTCATAGATTGCTTGGTAGTTCTTTTTTAGTTAAGCTTTGATTGGTTTGGTTAGGAAACTTGTACGCAGGAATAGATGTGAGGGACACACTCGGAATTGAGTAGTTGTAATGGGCCAATCGATTGCGAAAATCATAAGTGATCCTCTAGGATGGGCGAAGAAGAATTATGGATTTATGTCAAGTTCATTGGGCATTGCTAGATCTTGTCATCGGCTGAAACTCCGTTAATTTCTCCGCTTTTTGCCAAAACTACGCCAATTTCTCCGCTTTCTGCCGAAACTCCACCAATTTCTCTGCTTTCTGCCGAAAATCCGTCAGTTTCTCTGCTTTATGCCGAAACTCCACCAAGTTATCCACTTTTTGCCGAAACTCCGCCAATTTCTTCACTTTCTGCCGAAACGCTGTCAATTTCTCTATTTTTTCTGAAACTCCGCCATCTTTCCACTTTCTACTGAAACTCCGCCATATTTCCACTTTCTGCCGAAACTCCATCACATTTTCGGCTAAACTTCATTTGTATTCCCGTTTTTGGCTGAACCGTGCTAATTTATCTATTGAAACTCCGTTACACCTTTTAATTAACTCTTCCTCTTTTTTCCAAAACTCCACCAAATCTCCACTGGAACATTGTCAATCTTCCCGCTAAACTAGTTAAAATATGCTTTGCAGATCTATTCGAGGAAGATTCCGACGGAATTGGTTGTAACCTTACCTTTCCAGTTTGGTAATTAGTATTGTGCCTGTTACAATTTTTAAAAAATGAAGCCGACGATCCTCCAAAATGACCACTCATTCATATAATTAATGCTGACATGGACACATTCCACTATCATGGGATAGGGCCAACAGACTTTATGAAGCCGAGTGTGAAGGAATGTATTCATCAATTGATTTGAAAACAAATGAAGGACACCTTGGAGGCTGACGATTCATCATGGTAGGTACAAAGGTATGAGTTCTAATCACCAATATGACTAGGCATAATTTGGCATAATAATCATGATTTTATTACGTTCATATATCCCTATCAACAAATTTTAACCAATTTTCTCAGTAGGAGGGACATGTCATTATTGTTTCCTATACCTTTTGACCACCACCATCTTGTCCAATCCATGTAACAACTTTTAGCATGAGCCCATTCCACAATTGCACCACTTTCCAAAAATAGCCAATGGAAACTCCATTATTCATCGCTATCTCCGTATGCTACAAATTCAGCACCTGAATTGGGAATTTTTTGCTTGCATTGTCTAAATTTACCAAAGAAAGGAACTATGGGGGGTTTTGCAGTCCATTATGAGCCTAAAAAATTGGATGCGCTACATCGAAATGGAGAAGTATTCAACATCTTTGAAGAGGTTGGATGGATGACATATTTCAAGAGATTGAATGGGTTCCATGAGGAAATGGCATTACAGTTCTCCATGAATATGAGGGGAAACCATTCAATAGTTATGGTTTTGAGTATTGAAGTCTCGGAACACGTAATAGAAGAGGTGGCAGGGCTGCCCAAGATTGGGAAGAAGTGGTTTGGAAGGAATGTTGGAATATTATCACCATCATTTATGTATTTGCATGCATCCATTCATCAGTATGGTGGTCTCCCATCCCTTAGTCTTCCATTTTGAGACGCATGGAGCCTATTTCTAGCCATCAGTTGGTCTCCTACCTACCTAGTGCACCTTGTTTTCATCACTTGGATACTAATGCGCCCTACTACACACCACTTGGACCTCATCGACTAGCTCTTACACTGATTAGTCAGTTCTTGCATTAATTGTGCATTGATTTCCCATTTAACTTACTCTAGATCCTAGTTGTCTATATCGGAGTGCCACTTGACTACTGACAGTCTCTCATGCAACCAACTTGGAGTCTCCTTCCCTTGATTAGTGCCAGATGCAGTAGTTGGACTCATTTGACTGATGTTTGACTATTGGTGGTCACTACCACTGATTAAGTGATGGTTCCAATGCAGTCAAGCCATGCTATTGAGGAGAATTTGAATGGCCTTTGGGTAATTCGAATTCATTCTATTGTACTCTCATTATTGTTCCATCTTACAGCTGATGAAAGACTATACAATAATTCTTTTCATTCTTTGAGTTTAATGTGTGAATAGTGATTCAATTCTTCTTCTTCTTCTCTGCAATTATTGAGTGATATTTGTGAGGTTTTTTCAAGCTAAGTGATCTATACTATAGAATATCACATGGTATCAGAGCTTGATACAACTATTTGAACTGCAACAGTTTATTGAGAAGCTTTTTTTTAGTTGAGCACCAGAAACCTCTGGATTTCCACAACAAATCCTGGTGCAATTGTCTTGAATTCACTGGAGCAATCCAGTGAGGTCTATCCATGTGTGAAGGATCCAGTCACATGTGCTCACTGTCGTAAATCAGTGTTCTTTATATTTGCAACAAATCTCTATAAAAAATTTCATTTGTTTTGCAGGTTTATTCCATCATTTCAACTTAAATAGCTACCATGGATCTAAAAATGACCTCTCTCAACTATTTCAAATGGAAAGCCAAGATGGACATCTTCATGAATATCAAAATCCTTTCTAGAGTGTTGAATGGTACAATAGTCGAACCCACTAGTGGAGTTGATAAATCAAAGTATCTTGATAAACTTGATGAAGAAGTTGGACTTCTACTCCTTAGTATATCCGATGATCTACATTTTCATGTCATCGATCTCAAAACTCCATTGGAGGTTTGGAACAAGCTCGAAACTCTCTTTGGGAAGAAAGATGATTTGAAGGGTCACAAATTGGAAAATGATCTTATCTCCCTGAGCCCCAACAATTTCGACTCAATCAATGAGTTCTTTACCAAGTTTAAAATCTAATTTCAAAATTGAAGACATATGGAATAGAGAAAGAAGATAAGCAGACAATCCTAGCTATTCTGTCAAAATTGGGTCCTGATTACTCAGTTTTCGTCTCCACCTTCCAGACAGCGAAGTTATCCATTCCAAAATGGAATTTTCCCACTCTTGAAACCTTCATCCAGTCTCTCACACAAGAGGAATAAAAGTTGCTTCACATGGGAGTGATCAAACCGAGGTTGTATTTAGCACTTACAGCTCCTAAAGGGAAGAGAGTGAATGGAAAAGGGAAGAAAAAAAAAGAGAGAAAGTAGAATGAGAAGAAGCCAAGAGAGGCTCCCTATCTGTCAGAAAGGGCTTCGAATTCCAATAAAGGAAAGCAATATCACAAGGAGAAATACAAATGTACTTACTGTAACAGAGGATTCCATCCTGACAGTACCTGCATGAAGAAGACAATAGATCTAATGGCTCAACCTCTTGAGAAGAACAACCTTCCAGTACCAGCAGGTGCTAGGAGGAAATAAGCTGAATATTCAAGATCTAAGGACAAGGAGAGGTTCCATGCACTCATGGCAGGATATTTACAAAATTCCTCCTTCATCATAGATCAGGAGCATCAAGACACGTCTTCCTCCAAAAATATCTTCTTTGGCTTTGAATCCACAGTTGGCCCTTCAATATTGTTGGGGAATGATTCTGAGGTCTCCTCTGAGTGGATTGGAAGGATCAACCTTGAGCATGGGTACTTATCAGATGTGCTCTATGTTCCCACTCTTATTGTCAATACACTTTCTGTCTACCAAATGACCCATACTGGAGTACCAAAGAAGGTGATCTTCACTCCAAATGAGGTCAAAATTTAGGAGATGCAAACTAGAAATATGATAGCAAAAGGTGTTTCTAATAACAAGTCAAAACTCTATGAGTTTTCTCACTTCCTATCCTTCTCCAAATAGTCCGCTCTTCACACACATGCAAATGAAAAGAGTAGATTGTGGCATGAAAGATTTGGGAATCTCAACTACAAGTACTTGCAAGACATGCACACTCAAAAGATGGTTGAAGGACTACCCAATATCAAGTTTGCTAAGGGAAACTATAAAGGCTACTTGATGGGAAAGCATCCAGACAATAATTTTGAGAAAGGGAAGGTGAGGAGAGCCTCTCAACCTCTAGATATGATTCACAGTGATGTTTCAGGGTCATTTCCAGATCTGTCTTTGAACAAGGCAAGGTATATTATAACTTTTATTGATGATCATTCCAGATTTTGTTGGATATACTTTCCCAGATTAAAATCATAAGTATTTGGATACTTTAAGTTTTTCAAGTCTTCTACAGAAAATTTTTCAGATAGAAATATCAAGGCCCTCCGCACTGATAATGGAGGAGAGTATGTTAAAAGTGACTTCCAATCTTTTTGTGTTGAAGAAGGCATAGAGATGTAGCATACTGTTCCCTAAACACCACAACAGAATGGTGTTGCAGAGCGAAAGAACAGAACCTTAAAGGAGATGGAAACCCGCATGCTAAATTCGAAAAGATTGCATCCTAGTCTTTTGGCATAGGTGATCAACTATGCTATCTACCTTCAATACGGAGTCCCTCACAAAGGACTGAAATGGATAACTCCTTTCAAACCATGGATGGGTTACAAACCTGATGTATCTCATCTCAGAGTGTTTGGATCTAGAGCTTGGGCTAGGATTCCAACATAGAAAAGGAGATCCCTAGATCCATAGAGAAGCGAGTGTATACTGGTGGGTTATGCATTGAGTGCAAAGGTATACAAACTTATTGATCCTTCTACTATGCACACATTCCTTGAAAGGAGTGTACAGTTTGAGGAATGGCCACTTCAAGATGCTCATCCTGTTAAGCAAGATAGATTTCCTACCACACCACCACTTCTTGATGAGCAAGAGAGAGAATATTCATCTCAAGAAGGTTCAAATTTAGAGTCTGAAAGTGAAGATTATGAAGAGCGAATGCTAGATCCATATCCACAAGAACCTGAATATATAGCACCTGACAGTGAAGATGAGCCAATGGAAGATCCAGATCCACAAGAACCTGATGATCTACAACCTGCAGATCCTCCTCTTTTTAGATGGGAAGCCACTACTATTATATCTACTGGTGATATTGTGGGAAATCCATTGATCAAAGGAGAACTAGATCTGATTTTCAGAATGGAAGGTTTCATCCTTCTCACATTGATCCATTCCTTGCCGATAGATCCTATCTCGATGAATAAGTTCACTTACCTTTCAGGGTGAGTGATGTACATGATTGACTAGCTTCCTACAGTCTATCTTGAGGGGGGATTTCTTCCCACTGGGTTTTCCCTCTTTCCTCACTTTATTTGTTTAGATTGTATGGGGTGACCTTTGGTCTTAGTTACTAGGACCCTACTAGTTTTCAGTTATGTTTCCTCATAGTCCGGCTTGCGGGGGCTGTTGGAATATTATCACCATCATTTATGTATTTGCATGCATGTATGCATACTGCATGCATCCATTCATCAGTATGGTGGTCTCCCAACCCTAGTCCTCAGTTTTGAGCCCCCTGGAGCCTCTTTCTAGCCAGTGGTTGGTCTCCTACCTACCTAGTGCGCCTTGTTTTCATCACTTGGATACTAATGTTGTTAGTTTTTCAGAATTTACTTCAATCTGATCTAGGATCTTAATTGAGAGAACAACATGTACAACATATCAATCATGGACATAATAATGCAAGCACACAAGATATAATAGACACACAGAGTTTCACAGGGGAAAACCATAAAGGTGAAAAAACCCACAACTTCCTCAGAGATAGATAGAGCAATGATACAACCCAAGCATAAGAGATAGTCTTCTCCTAGCAGCAACTTCTCTTCCTCCACAAGTGCGCCACTCTCTAATGAGAGTATGAGTGAGAAAGTGAATGATCAAATAGAGTGCCTCCCGCACTCTATTTGTACTTAACTTGACTTGCCTAATAACCTTTACTAGGTAGGCCTTAACTTAACCACATAACATAATGACGATAGGGCCGACCCCCAATAGGGTGTTCTAATAACCCTTTAACCCACATGACTTATATAGGGCTAACCCCAACAAGGTGGTCTAATAACCCATCAAGTATAAGTTACGACACTTACAATATAAATGATGACACTTTCGTATAGAGGAATAATAACATCTCTATAGGAATACAAACACTTCTGTATAGAGGAATAATAACATTTCTATAGGAATACGATATACATATATGAAATACATTCCAAAGTTACAATTACATCAACACGCCCTCTTAACTGGGAAGGTATTTCTTGACACAGATCTGCTAGCACAAGTCTTCTTCTCTGGATCATCATAACTGATCATCGTCATCGAGTCATCATCATCAAATCATCATCATAGTCACTGCTGCTGCGATCTCAATCAATCTCTGAATTACTCATCATAGGAAGTTCTATAGAGCCAGTCCTTTTTCATACTGGATGTAGGCCCACCACCCATAGGTCTTCATCATCACTGGCCATACTGTGGAATCCCAAGGACTGATTATGTGCGTTAATCCAAAACCACGAAAGAGAATCCCAGGATTGATTATGAGCATACTGCTCAACCTACCGGATCTCCCAGGATCTTTTACATGCAACTGCACAACCTATCCATGGCCACAGAGTATCATCCTGATACTCATGATCATACTGATCATGTCATCTCAGGGAGTAAGACATCAAGTAGGTACACCTTAGGAAAAAATTCTACATAACAAGAATGGCGACTCCGCTGGTTTTGATTACTGCTTGATTGATTCAATTCACAGTCATTTATCTTTGAATTGTGAGTTTTTGTTGCACTTCAAACCAGTTTGAATTTTGGTCCTTTTTAACCCTTATTCACCCCTCCTCACAGTATTTATCTCCCTGTTTAATTACTGAGTCCCCTGGGTTAGCAACAACCCTGAAAATATTACTTTTTCTTCTCAAGTTGCGCTTTTTCCTTCCCTTGCCACAGTACCGCGCCCTCATAACTTATTCCAGCGCGGTAGTACCGCGCCCTCTGCCTTAGTACCATAGCGGTACTGTCACAGTGTCGCGCTTCAGCAAGACTATCACCCGCGGTAGTGTCTGCAAGTGTTTAAATTTTTTATTTTTTATTTTTGCTTGGTTTCCTGAGTTTCTCTCTGCCTTAGATAGTCTTCACTGTTGCCTGTTAGCATCCTGGTTAATTTCCAGTCTGTATGGTGTGCTTATTACCTAGTTCGTGAGCTTGATTGTTGATTGAATTAAGTGGCACTTTTGACATATTGGTCATTTTTCAGTCTGATTGCATTGACTTGATTTTTTCCCCACAACCAACTCAACACCACTGTTCTCTGTTACTGAATACTGTAGTTTTTACAGTCATATTGTCATTATCATTTTCAGTAAATTAAAAAGATCATTGGTTGAGAGCAATTTTGTTGTTTAAATCAAAAAAGTCTAGTGATATTTTGCATAGGGAAATGAACCATTGATTTTGCCATAGAAATTATCATCATAGAAGCATTGTAGATTGTAAAATCAGTGCATTGAAAAGAGTGTTTACTTCAGTTTGTCTTTGTTTATAAATCGAAAAGAAAAGAAAAATCTCTTACTTTGATTGCTTGTGAAAATTTTCATGCATATTTGATCGAAGAACCTCTATCTTTACCTTAGCTAGATTTCATCGAAGACAAAGGCTTGTTTGTGATTCATTCTCATTTGCATGGTTTGAGTCGTCATAACACCATCAAGTTTCACGTCCACTACCCGATTGAGTAAAGACAGCCACTAAAATTAATCACCCTAATTAAACCAACTTTAACCTCACTTGAGGAAATCAAAAGAATTTGGTAGTTAGGTAGGACACCGGGGATAGGCATCAAAATAATTCCCCCTTGTCATTTTCATCTGAGACATAGTCGTTGTCTTTAGGGAACTAAAATCCTCTAGTACTTATTGACACGGTCACAGCCAGTTTGTGGAGGGGCCTCCTGACTGTTTCCAACTTTCAGGGGTTAAACGGCCGCGAGATTGAGAACCGTACGGACTCTGTGGAATACCGCACTCCACTTAGCCCTAAGGCAACATCTATCGCTGTCTTCTTCGGAAGGCTGAAGTGCCCAAAACCTTTTCCGACGTGTCATGAACGAGGTGGCTTAGTATCTATTCTACTAGGGCTCTTTTACCCAGGATCCCTTTCGGTAGAGGGATATCGTTCTTATATCGGTCTCTCATGTTGTATTGTTCGACTTGGATTTCATCACCTTGCGAAGGATACAGCCTGTTGAGGTCTCCAGCTCTTAGTTAGGAGTTTTCTTGCTATCTCATCTTTGTAGAGGGTCATTTTTTATTTATAGGGACTGCTTGTTGGCATTCTGGCCATTTTTGTTGATCAGCTCGCTTATTGAGACACCGGTCTCAGTATAGATTTTAGAGCTTGTTTTTTTGGCCTGTGAGCCTTGCTTTTTCTAGCTCCTCTTCTGCACACTCGGTTGCATTAGAGTTTTTGAGTTCTTTGTTCACGATACTGCCCCCGATTTTTATTTTCCTGTCATCATGTCAGATCTACCACGAAGATCACGAAGACAACAGGGCCAAGGCCCTCCACCACCACCACCGCCACGGACTACTGGTCCGCCTGCATCTCAAATTCCTGCTCCTCCTGGCCGCGGTGCTGGTCGAGGCAACATTCCACCGCCGATACGTACAACATCTTCAGTTACGCCCGTAACTGCCACACACAGCACAGTCTCAGGATCCATTGCAGCTTCTGCAACCACTAGCACGTCCAAGACTTCCACTGTCACCTCACCCACTGTCATTCCAGATTTATCTGTTATAGTGGACACAGTTACCGCAACTGAACCTAGTACAACCCAGAGTACTAGACCAGAGGTCATCCTTCTACCGGATGCCAACACTTCCCGTCCATCAGATACTTTTCACGACGATATAGACGGATCTATTGGCACCACAGAAGGTTCCGACCAGGACATACCTGGCTTAATTTCAGTCCCAGGCGGATACGTTGAAATCGTTGAAGATACTCGTCTACCTGACACACCCTTTGAACCTGATTATGGTTTCATCACTTCCCAGGCGGATCTTCCGCCTGTTATCACTACACCACCCAGTGTTCATCCTCAGGAGACAAGTTCTTCTAGCAACGTACCTCGTACTACAGCTCTACCCAACCTCCCTCCTGGACATGAAATCATGGCTTCCATCCAGTCTAGTATGGTTAGTCTAGCGAACTCTCCGTTAGCATCGGAACGGTTTAGAAGTAGCACAGAGCACATGCTCTCGTCAGTCTCTAGATATCCCCCTGACACACATCCTTCGGACTATAGGGATCCCAACATCCCGTCTAGCACAGAGTTTCGACACTCCTTTGCAGACGGCGCAGGACCTTCAGATGTTACCATACCTAGTTTCCTGCCGGATCCCCAAAACCTTTTCCAGGACATGAATTCGGACCCAGTTTTCAAGGGTCCTCCTACCATTGAACACGTCATGGACGACGCTAATACCCCTGGGCTAAATTCCCCACATTTGTTGTCATCACCTATATTTGATGCACATTCTATGAGGGATAACCCAGTTTTTTCCCCGTCCTCACCTGTTCGATATGGACGACCCCCTCCGCAAATAGGTACTTTTGGTGCCGTTGGCCAATCCACGTTATCATATTTGACCAGCGGCGGAAGAACGCTTAGTCACACTGCTGGACCTTCTGGTTGGACCGGAGGATCACCCTCAGCCACCATTTACACTATCTCAGGAGGTGGACAACCGACTATAGTGGTCCCCAACCCTAGCTACCAAATCCCCCCTGGTGGGCCATCAACCCAACCAGTTGGTGGACAACCTTTTGTTGGGAACCCTGTTCCGAGTCAACAACCTCCAACCGGTGGGCCATCAACCCAACCAGTTGGAGGACAACCTTTCGTTGGGAACCCACTTCCCAGTCAACAACCTCCTCATACAGGGCCATCCAACCTAACTGCTGGCGGACAACCTATTGGCTCGATCCAACAAGCTTCCCAACCAGTAGCGTCTACTCAGTTCGGTATGTACAATCCACCTGGCAGTGGGCAACTTTATTCCGGTGTTCCAACCGGGCCTTACTCTCAACAACCCCTGTCAGGCATGCTTCCTTCTTGGGATCATCAAATCCCACAGAGTGGGGGGTACTCACTTTTTGGAAACTGGAACCAAGTTGGGGGGAAATCTCAGATTTCCCCCAACTTGAATTCTGGCTTCCCTTACCCTTCAGCTGCCACGGCTCCATGGAACCCATCACTTCAATTTCCACTCGCTCCTCAAGCAGGAACGAGCCTTCCATGGACACCACCGTCGCAGCCACCCCCCAAACCTGTTATCGGAAATCCTCCACTTGCACAGTATGGTGGTAACATCCCTGGAACACAACAATTCCAAGGAACTTTTCCCCAACAAGGAACAACAACCATTCCTGGGTATCAACAGCCTCAAGGTACTATACCCACTCAGCAGAACACTCACCAACCAATTGTTTACAATCAACCGGTTAACCAGATGGCTTACCATCCACAGAATTTCCAGCAGTATCCCGCGGGAAACTCATATGGGTATAACACACAGCAGTATGCTATGCAGGGCCCTCCAGGGTTCTCGACACCACATGGTTATTACTCATTCCCGCAAACCAACCGTCAACTTCCCTTTTTGGCCACACTTGATCTACCTGATTTGTCGAGGCTTATCAACGATCCTATATGGCACGAACCTCACTGGCCACCTATCCCAGCCAAACTACCATCGGACATTCCTAAGTTCGATGCCAAACCCGGGGAAGACCCCAAGAACCACGTGATGACCTTCCATCTTTGGTGTTCATCCAACTCCTTGATGGATGATTCCATCCGACTTCGGCTCTTCCAACGCACTCTCACCGGAACGGCAACAAAATGGTATATCGAGCTGCCACAACACTCTTTTCGTGATTTCAACACTTTGGCTATGTAGTTTCTGACACATTTCCAGCTTCCCATCCGGTATGAGACTCGAACAGAACTGCTAACTTCACTACGTCAAACCACTTCTACACATATTTCGGATCACATCCACGAGTGGCGAAGACGTCGTAGGCTAATAAAGGCACCTATTCCGGATCAGCTACTGGCTGATTGGTTTACAAAATCCTTTTTGCCTCCCATAGCCAGAGATATTGCTATGCGCGGACCGGTTACAGAAGAACAAGCCATCTCGACAGCACAATACATGGATTTAGTATATACTCAATCCGGTACGTTACATGAACTTCTTCCACATGCCTCCCGCGTTCACACTGATCCTACAAAGCCTAATACTGAACCACCTATTGATGGTATCGTTGGTTCAGTCAAGGCTCAGCCTGCTACCAACTTGACGGGGCAACAAGCTTCTGCTTCCCCCGCTTTTACCCAGGCCGCTTCAAAATCTTCCACTTCTCCTGCTGTCTCCTCCGAAGTAAATGCAGTCCAATCTACATCACAACCATCCGGAGGAAAGAAGAAAAACAATCGTGGTAAACCCAAGAAGAACCAGCAGGAGAACCCCAAGCCACAACCTACCCAGAATGACCAGAAACTACGTCGGAAAGCTAAGTTTCCCTGCTTGATTTGTCAAGATGATCATTATACTCGTGACTGTCCCTACAAGGACGAGGTCCATAAGTTCGTTAAAGGATCCTCTCGACCGGTAGTGCTAACTGACCCTTTCCCCCAACAGCAACAGCAAATGGTTTCCCAAGAATCCCCACAAGGGGGCAACCCGACCAATCCTTCCCGCGGAGAGACGTCCACAAACCGTGAAATCCTAATGACAAGTAATGAGGAGATTAATATCACCACTCGTTCAAAGACGTATGACAATCCTCCAAGTTCAAACAAACAATCGGAGACAGCCAAAGGCAAATCTCCTGTTGAAGATCCGATTCCTATTCCCCCCCCTAATGGTCATCTCCATATCGAGAGACCACTTATGGATACAGTGCTACGCCCACCCAAGGGCACCATACGAAAGGAGACATTCAATTCGAATGCGCGAGCTGCCCAAAACTACAACATTGTTGAAGATTTGGCTCAAGCACCTTGCGCTATGTCAACTCTCGAGGTTCTCCAACACTGCCCCACGCAGCGTAGAACCCTACTTTCAGCACTGGGGGCACTGGACCCATATACTTCAAACTCCATCATGTTTAACTTGGAGCACGCTAAACCTAGGCTCTCTCACCAGTTAGCCTTCCAGGTGCATACGAAAATCCATGGAAATGTTATCCACCGCACTGTGTTAGATTAGGGTGCTTCCACGTCGATTATGTCTTTGAACTACTGGAGAGCCTTAGGCTCACCCGAGGTCACAACTTCTCCCACTACTCTTAGGGCGTTTGATGGACATGGTTTTCAACCATACGGACTCATTCCCTCAATCGGTGTTGAACTGGGGGGAAAAACAGTATCCGTACACATCGAAGTCGTAGATGCACATTTGGATTACAATCTCCTACTTGGTCGGAACTGGTTCTATGCCATGACCGCCATAGCATCTACAGTCTTCCGGATTGTACAATTTCCTCATGAAGGGAAAATTGTCACTATTGATCAACTGGATTACTGTATCCCAGACTCCCATCCGAGCTCCACCAATACCGTCCCGTTATTGGATCAACCTCGGTACCGGTTCCAAGACATAGGTGTTGGTCTTATGAAGGATTCATCCCTCATTGGAGTTTTTCCAGAGCTGGGAACCCATCTTCAACCAGTCAACATGATTTCGTCGCATGTCACCCCTTCTGATGATTCATGGGTGATTCCGAGTCCTACTCAGATCCAAGGCTATGGCAATTCCATGCCTTTGAACAGAAACCTTGAAGCATATGAGGCGATCCAATCAGCCACAGATTGGGTCGACTGTTCTACTGATCACACAGTGGCATAGCTCTCGACTGAAACTCATACACACCCACCATTGTTTGATCCTCTCAACTTGATTTTTCCCACTGACGAATCAATCATAGAGGTTATGTGCGGTGATGAGCCACCATGGGGAGATTTTCATCATCGATCTTCATTCCCCACCATTCAGTCACTTGAGCCTGACACCAAATCCAGTGCTTCACTTGGGATGGTTCAAACCAAGTTCCCCACTTCCCTCGACGAAGTATTTTCTGAAGGCAACTTGGCCAACCTTATGGCAACCACTCCCATCGATATTTCGGTAAAGCCTGGTATCGTGGAAAATGTACACATTGGCAAAACATGTACTCCTCTCGAAACGGAGTTCTATAATGCCTACTTTAAAACTTTCCGCAATGTTTTTGCTTGGAGTTATGAAGAGATTCCAGGGATTGACCCGTCGATTGTGGTCCACGAAATTCCAACTTTCCCTGGCGCCCGACCTGTTCAGAAAAAGCTTCGACCCGTTCATCCTCGTAAGGCAGCCGTCATTAAAGCAGAAGTTGAAAAGCTTCTGCGTGCTGGTTTTATCTATCCTGTCCCATTGACAGAATGGGTATCCAACATCTTTCCCGTAGCCAAGAAACAGGGAACGATTAGAGTCTGTGTTGATTACCGTGATTTGAACAAGGCTTGTCCTAAGGACAACTACCCAACTCCGTTTATCGACCAGATCATCGATAACTGTGCCGGAAGTGTTATCTTTTAATTTATGGATGGCTTCTCTGGCTATAATCAGATCGATATCCTCCCAATCGACCAGCACAAAACGGCCTTTATCTGCCCTTGGGGGATCTTTGCATATCGAAAGTTACCTTTTGGCCTGAAAAATGCCGGGGCAACTTTCCAACGGGCGATGTCCTACGCATTCCATGACATCAAACATATCGTAGAGCCATATCTTGATGACCTCCCCGCTCACTCTCGAACTCGGGAAGAACATCCAGATCACTTGACTGCCATTTTCGAAAGGTGCCGGCGCTACAATATACGTTTGAACCCGCATAAGTGCGTCTTCTGTGTAGAAGCCGGAAAACTGTTGGGCTTCATAGTCTCCAAAGATGGGATACGTCTAGATCCCGCAAAGGTAGCAGCTATCATAGCCCTGCCTTCACCTACCAATATTCCAGAACTTCAATGTTTGCAAGGGCATGCAAACTTTCTACGCTGTTTTATCTGCAATCTGTCCGAGATAACAAAAGGCTACATGCGGCTTCTCAAGAAGAATGTTCCCTTCATATGGGATGACGAAGCCCAACGCTCCTTTGACAATTTAAAGGCAGCCTTAACCAAAGATCCTGTGATTCAACCCCCCAATTACACACAGGACTACATCCTTTATCTCACAGCCTCGATTTCCACCATTGGTATGGTGTTAGTCCAGGAAGACCACAACGGCATAGAACATGTGGTGTACTATCTCAGCAAGAGTCTTCTTGACTCTGAAACTCGCTACTCACATGTTGAAAAACTGGCTCTGGCAACAGTATTTGTTGTCCAGAGATTCCGTCATTACATCTTACTCCGCCGGACCACCGTCATCGCCGATTTCAATCCAATGTACTATATCCTCACACGACAAGTGCTTGGGGGCAAGTACTCCCGTTGGATTGTCATCCTCCAAGCGTTTGACTTGGAATTTGTCAAAGCCAAGTCTAAGAAATCTCTGGTCTTTGCTGAGTTAATTTGTAACCTGCCCCGTGCTACTGAGCAATCCGAGCCCATTGATTCTCTCCCCGATGAATCATTGTTCCTCATTAGCACGTCTGATCCGTGGTATGGGGATATTCTCTTATATCTCCAAACCCAACGCTTCCATCCTGATCTCACCCGCGATGAACGACGACGTATCAGACATCACGCAAAATACTACCTTATAGTGAACGATACTCTGTATCGACGTGGTGTCGACACCGTTCTTCGACGCTGTTTGACCTTAGATGAGGCGGAACGCGTTCTCAATGACTGCCACGCTGGAGCATGTGGTGGTTATCTCTCTGGGATGGCTACGGCCCAGAAAATACTGCGAGCAGGATACTTCTGGCCCTCAATTTTCAAAGACTGCATTGAAACAGTCAAGAAGTGTCCACCATGTCAATTCTTTCATAGCAAAGCACGCTCGCATCCTGCTCCACTCCATCCTGTCATTGCCGTCGGCCCCTTTTCCAAATGGGGCATCGATTTTATGCACTGTAAGCCCACTTCAGCCGGGGGGCATAGCTATGTTATAGTAGCTGTCGACTATTTTACAAAATGGGCTGAAGCAATGCCTACATATGCTGAAGACGGCAAAGAACATATGCTGATCACGGTTCCCATTTCAGGAACCATATGATCGAAGAACTAAGTGCCAAACTGGGTTTTCGCCACGAAAACTCAACCCCGTATTACCCACAAGCTAATGGCCAAGTTGAAGCCATTAATAAAGTCCTGAAAAGAATGATTCAGCGCACTGTGGGTACCCAAAAATCCAATTGGCACTCAGCTCTGTTCTCAGCACTGTGGGCATACCGAACCTCAGTGAAAAGTGCTACTGGGTTTACACCATTTCAACTGGTGTACGGCCTAGAAGCCATTCTCCCGATTGAATGTGAAATTCCATCACTCAAGATAGCCATAGAGCTACTTCCACACACTACATCCGAAGAGGAACGGTTTCTATACCTAGCTAAGCTAGATGAAACCCGCCGCGACGCCGCTTTGTCTAATGAAGCTCACAAAAAACGCGTCAAAGCTCAATACGACAAATCCGTTCAACCTCGGATCTTCAATGAGGGCGACCTCGTACTTACATATGATCAGATGCATGATAAACTTGGAAAAGGTAAACTTGAATCTATGTGGTACGGCCCCTTCATTGTAAAACGTGTCTTAGAAAAAGGAGCCTATGAACTAGTCGATTGTGATGGTACGCCATTGGCACGGCCCCGCAACGGGCTATACCTCAAGCGTTTCTACGCGTGAGGTTACCCTACGCGGGTTACTTGTTGTACATAATGTACTTAGTTTGCTTTTTGCTTTCTTTTTTAGTGTGCGCGTGGACCTTATGTATCTACTCTTACGTTGACTCGTGACTTTATGCGCAGATGTCATCCTACTTTGGGTTCGCCGACGGTGCAAGCCGACATACCTGGAATATTGCTTCCGCAGCATGGGTAATTTATTCCCCCACTGGCGAGTTGTTTTCTTCAGGAGCCAATTGTTTAGGTCCTGCAACCAACAACATTGCGGAGTACCATGCAGTCATTGGTCTGTTGATAGAGGTTGCTTCACTCGGGATTGACTCCTTATCGGTCTTTTTAGACTCCCAACTCGTGGTTTCTCATCTAAACCGTGTTTACACAGTTTGCGATCCTATATTACTTCGTTTATTTCGAAGAGTACGCCTCTTGGAACGGTCATTTGATTTTATCACATATCAACACATACCGAGAGAATTCAATTGTATTGCCGATTCATTGGCTAATTACATTTTGGATTGGCATCTTTCCCATACATAAAAACATCATAAAAAATAAAATGCATAGATCATAAATAGGTCCATATCACTGTATATAAGAGTGTTTTTTTTTTCAAAAATACATAAAGTCTGTGTCAAAGACAAAATTGGGGATCAAATCCCATATACAAAAATTGGCCCTCAAGGCCTACATATCGCATACATGCCGCAAAAAGATCAAAGGACCATCTATGGAGACCTAGGAGACCTATCATGTCCCTCATCGGACTCCTCCCGCTGCTGGTGGTAACACACCACAGCTCGAACTACCCTGCGAAGAAGTCGACTGATACGACCAGGAACACCCACAGTATGCCGCTGGAGGTGGTAAGGGACATCATCCATCCGCATAGCAGGAATACCATGGGTCAATCCCTGCAGGTTCCTCTCAATGTCCCGGACACCTCCTGCCTCGTCTTCATCTTCCTCTTCGTCAGGAGCAGCTTGACGATCCACACCGCCACGACGTAGTGGAGAGTATCCAGCTGGCCTCTGTGGTCCACGGTCTGCAACATGCATGCGAATATATATTAGGCGTCTTTTACACATTCTAAAAAATCAATAAAAATTAAATATTCAAAAAGAAAAAATACATATCCATGAAGGTCATACCAGAGTTGTCCCAGTCATCGTCCTCCGGCAATGCCAAGTCGATATCCTCACAGAAATCTACCCCTAAATAGGGATAGTCATCAATCATGACTATCTGCTCCTCTAGCCAAGAGAAGAAGTCCTCTCCAAAGGCTAGCCGCTGAGGTCCCCCGAGGCGCCCAGCATAGTCACTCCATCGAGCCATCCATGGCTCAGTAGGTGGACGAGGGGGCATAGATATCTGTGGACGTAGTAGTGGCACCCTCGCCAAAAAGAAAGTAACCAGGATGCTCCCATAGCTAAACTGGGTATTTTTCCCAGTTCTACACTTGTGCACCTGTTCCTTCAGATTGGACAACACTGCATCACACCAGTTGAAAACTGTTCCTCCCATGCACTCTGCTGCGAGATTCACCTGTGTGCCGGATGCCTGATGTGGACTCATGCTTCCCGCTGCACGCGTGATAGTGAATAGCAAGGTTTTAAAAGGAATATTTATGACCTCTTTTATGGCCACCTTCCCACTTTTCTTACTCGACCCCGCCTGACAATATCGAGCAATCAAGTCATCTGTGCTTGACTCTGAAGCAGTGTACCCGGTAAAGTTCGGCCGGGCCCCTCTTTTCGAGAGGCCCGTGAGGAAATAAATATCCTCAAGTTGGATTTCAAGCACATGCTCTCCCACTCGGAAAGCTTGAATGTCGGGATCCCACAATTGGATAAGGTGAGTAAGGAGCTTAGGTTGTTGGCGGATCCCTTTGGTCTTGAAAAACTTTAGCAAACCACATTCTCGCAATGTGGTCACGGTTGGTAAGTCATTTTCGGCTGCAAAATCATCCGCTTCGTGCTCTCTCTCTTTCCAGCTTACCATTTTGCTCCAAATAAGTTGCAAATCCCTGCAAAAGGGCAAACAAAACAATTAATAACTATTTAACAACTTACTTCCAGCAAAAAATTGGAGAAAATTTGATTTTTTGAACTTGAAATTCGCACGTGCCGCGCCTGGAGGACACCCTGCCGCGCGGCAGTCCATAGTGCCGCGCCTCATCTTGAGGATACAGCGCGGTACTGTTCAACAGTACCGCGCCTTTCGATAGGGCCCCCGCGCGGTAGTGTGGAGGGCGATTCTTGCCCAAAAGGGATTGCCAAAAAATTAATTTTTTCCTGGTGAAAACAAAAATTTCTTACATGAAATGAAAGAGGGGTTCAAGCACTCTTACCTGGCGCAGACGGCGGTCGAAATGGTGTCCCAGAACTCCCTGTATGGATCCTTGAAATTTTGCTCCAAAATGGGTGAAAATGTCTCCTTTGGGTAAAAAACACAAATGAATAGTAATTTCTATTTTTACCATTCTTTATATAGCATTTCTTCACATTTTTTAATTAATTAATTAATTACTATTTCAAATAATTGAAATAAACCCTTGTTCACATTGCTAATGTCCAGTTTTTGAGCATTTATTGACAGGATCCGCGGTAGAAATGAGATGCATTCACACCGGTGTTTATTCGTAATTTGACCTTCATTTTGAGCCCACTTTATCTTTTTCGTGCTCTGGATTTAAAACTTGAAAAAGATTCCAAGTGCTTTCACACCTGTGTCGTGCTTGTCAAACTCAAGTAAACGGTGTCAAGTACGGTCAGCTTTACTCATGCTCGTTAAACGATGAGGAAAGTATTATCCTGGTTGTATTTTATTCTTTTTTCGGACCAGAATAATTTAAAAGTTACCAAAAAGACCATAGGAGTCCATAGTTAAGCTCTTTTCAGACTCCTTAAAATTGAAAAGATTGCCAAGTGATCTTGACTCTTTCACACTTGTAAAAGTATTTAAAAGGTCGTCTATTCGGTGATAGGTTACCCCTTTTTCGGCCCGTCTAGACTATTTACGAGAAAGGTATACCTCAGTCAATCTCGGCTGGGAGAGTTCTCTCGGGAATTGTTTTACACTTTTTCGGGATCGAGAGACTAAATATTACGAAAAAGTACATTATGGAGCTTCCTTTAAGTTTTTTAGGCTCTCTAAATATGAAAAACTACCGAGTTTTCCTTCCTTGGGCTCGTTAAAATATTAACATCGAAGGGCCCACTTTGGGACGAACCCCTCCTTTCTCAGGTTCGTAAAACATGTGAGATTGGACTCATCCACAAGATGAGCTACACCGAGCATCTGTTATCCTCTTCAAGCTCGTAAAACAAGAAAGAGGTACTCGTCCATCATGTCGGGGAAATATGGGGGAATAAGTCAAGTTTATCTATGGCAGCTTGTCAGTCGTTACCTTTGAACAGGGCATGTGTCCGTCTCTTGTCTATATTTGGGTATCCGTCTTTCATTGAGTTATAGTCATCATCATGGGTCGTCTCCCTGGCCACGAGTCCACTCATCCGGTGTTTGTCCTCTACTTATCAATAATCCCTGCTGCCAAGTCCTGTTACATGCCGTTACATGTTCAAAGGGTTGCATTGTTTCGAAGTCATTCATTGTGTCAGGCCTCCGCTGTGTCAGTACATACTCCATTGCTTCATCATCCTATCATATGTGCCGATTTCGTGTCGATGATGTGGGAATCATCATGGCCCACCTTCGACGAGTCTATCCCTGTCGACACCAAATCACTATCCGGGAATTAGACTTAGAGATCAACCATTAGTACCTTGGTACCTGCATACCTCAATGGCAGGTTTCCTCGTGTTTGACAGCAGGTTCACATCATTGACCTCTGATCAAGCAATCTCTCGGATGATCGACATCAACTCATTCATTCGCATTTCGTTGAGATGTACTATTGATACCTTGGGAATCATTGTCATCATTGGTGATTTCCCTCGCATTTGTTAACGGTCCACATCATTGACCGGTAATCAAATGGTTTCTACCATGTTCGACTCCAACACCTTGTAATCACATGGTTAGATTCGTATCTTTTTGCGATCGGGTAGAAGACCCTGGACGCACCTCTACATTTTGACTGCGTCCAGGCTGCGATGGAGATGTCCCTTGTATTGTCACACAGATCCACTTATTGTATTGGTCGTGGCTGTGTCATTATTGTCTCATGGATCTACGATTGTTCATAGTAGCCATGATCTGTCCACAGTTTACATTATTTCAGTACTCATGGATCTGCAATGTATTGGTCGGCAGCCATGCTTTGAGTCATCTATTTCCGAGCATGGGAATGTCCGCCTCGGTGGTATATCTAACACTTTGTTTCTATTTCAGCTCAGTGTCGCTCTCCTCGATGCTATCTCTGCACATTATATTCATAAATTCTTTCGGCCATCAGTCCCTTCTGACCTCACACTTTAGGGGGCATCTGTTATACCTCTATGTTTCACAGTGTCGCATCCCCATTACAAAACAAGTTGACGACACTTTCCCTACTGTTTTAAACCATCCAGAAGAGACAGATGATGATTCAAACTTGAAGGTGAACTCACCCTGGCAAGTTTTGACCCACCTTAGGCTTTATTTCCACACACTACCGCGCCTTTCTAGTTTTCCAACACGCGGTACTAGACACTACCGCGTGCTGGTACTAGACACTACCTTATATCCTCTAGCTAGACCAAGTTTAGATGCTGACACTCCATTATGGGTAGACTTGGAGGAGGAAGAGAATACTCATCCCCTGCTGACCATAGGAAGAGCCTTGACCTTTAAAAATGAAACTGAGGATGATACCATCTCCAGTTTCATCAATGAACCAATGTCAGTTACCAAACATGCATATCAAATCGTGGACAGTACCTTGAATGAACTTGAGCAAGAAGAACTCACTGAGGAATCCTTATCTAAGAGTGTTGAAACTGTTCCTATACTCGAAAATTTAAGGAGTGTCCCTATAGAGATTGATCCTGGAAATACCCTTAACATTAGTCCCAACCTTGCACCCGGTGAATTGGAGCGTTTAATTGCATTGTTGAAACAATAAAAGGGATCCTTTGCGTGGGAATACATAAACATGAGAGGTATTCTGTCTGAGTTGTGTACTTACCACATCTATATTAAGAATGATTGTAGGCCCATATGTCAACCTTAGTGTAGAATGAATCCAAATTTGAGAGACATCGTGAAGGAGGAAATTCAAAAAATTCTGAAGGATGGGTTTATTTACCCCATTTTAGACAATGAATGGGTTTCTCCATTGGTGATTGTGCCTAAGAAGAATGGAAAAGGGCGCATCTATGTGGAATATCGAGAGATGAATAAGGCTACACAAAAAGACCATTTCCCTTTGCCATTTATTGATCAGGTCTTGCATACCCTGTCTGAAAAAAAATTCTTCTCTTTTTTAGATGGTTTTAGTGGGTATAACTAGATTCATATTGCCCCTGAGGGTCAAGATAAGACTACTTTTACATGTCCTTGGGGCACTTTTGCATATAGGGTTCTTCCTTTTGGGCTATGTAATGCATCAACCACATTTCAATGAGTTGTGATCGGATTTTTTTTAGATGGTTAATGATTGTATGGAAATTTTGATGGATGATTTTATGCCTTATGGTGGCATCTTTGACGAGGCTCTGCAAAATTTGGAAAAGGCTTCGAAATGATGTGATCAAACTCACGTATCTCTCAGTACTGAAAAATGTCATATGATGAGGAGTGAAGGTATGGTCCTTGGACATTTTATATCTGTTGCAGGAATACAAGTAGACCCTGCCAAAATTAAGGTAATTTTGAACATTCCCATTCCTGGAATGCAGAAAGAGGTACGTAGCTTTCTTGGACATGATGGTTATTATAGATGTTTCATTGAATTTTTTTCTAAGCTAGAATCTCCTCTATTTACCTTGCTAATGAAAGATATACAATTTAATTGGATAGATGAATGTCAATTAGCGTTTGCATAATTAAAGAAGAGGTTATCTACAACACCTATTATGCATAGGCCTAATTGGGCCTTACCTTTCCATATTTCTTCGGATGCTTCAGATACTATCATTGGGGTTGTGCTGGGACAACATGAAGGCCATAATCCATATGTTATCTATTATGTCAGTAAGAATTTGGCCCCTGCTGAACTTAATTACACAGTAACTAAGGAATAATTCCTTGCTATCATTTATGCCATCAATAAGTTTTGACATTATATCACTGGGTTTTCTACTTTCATCCATACTGATCACTCATCTATTAAATATTTGATGATTAAACCTGTTACTAATGCTCGAGTGACTAGGTGGTTATTATTATTGCAATAATTTGATATCACTATTATTGATAGACCAAGAAAAGAAAATGTGGTTGCTGATTTTATTTCTCGACTAACAAAAAATGATGATAATTCTCCAGTTTAGGATTATTTTCCCGATGAACATCTATTCGCATTTTTAGTTCACTCACACTAGTATGCAGACATTGCTAATTATCTTGTTGTAGGGAAGCTTCCATCTCACCTTTAAAAAAGGGAAAGAAGAATAATTATGCAACAAAGTGCCAGGTACTATTGGATAGAAGGATAAAAGGATATTTCTTTTACACGGGCCTAGACTTGGAAATCAGTCGATGTGTAAGGGAAGGTGAGATCCACAGTATCCTAAAAGAATGTCATGATGAAACTTATGGAGGACATTTTTCCGATAAAAGAACTGGACATAAGGTGTTAAGAATGGGTTATTTCTGGCCTACTCTATTTCAAGATGAAAAAAGGTATGTGCAATCCTGTGATAGCTGCCAAAGGATGGGTCAAACCAATAGATTAGACGAGATGCCACTTAAACCACAGTTGGTGGTGGAACCTTTCGATAAATGGGCCTTGGATTTTGTAGGAACTATCAACCCTCCTTCGAGAAAGAAAGTTTACATTCTTGTTTATACAGATTACGTGACTAAATGGGTGGAGGCCATAGCCCTAGTGAGAGCTACTAATCAAGTTGTTATACATTTCCTGTATGAAGAAATGTTTACTCGCTTTGGGGTATCCAAGGAAATAGTAATAGATGGGGGACCCCAGTTTGTATCTCATAAAATGGAATCTCTTATGCATAAATATCATATCTAGCATAGGATAACTTCACCTTATCATCCACTGGCTAATGGCCAAGTGGAAAGCACGAATAAAGTAATTGAAGCTATCTTTACGAAGACTTTGAAGAGTAATCACATATATTGGGATGAAAGACTCCCTGAAGCACTATGGGCATATTGAACTACATGGTGTAACACCACAAGATTCTATCCCTATGAGTTAGTGTATGGGAAAAATGTTGTCTTCCCTCATGAATTTGAAATCAAAAATTTGAGAACAACGTTAGAAGCTCAAAAGGACCATTTGAATCAACTGAATGAGCTCGATAAGAAGCGTGCAGCTGCTGTACATCAGACTTCAATGGTTCAACAACAACGCTCTAGATGGCATGAAAAGTTCATTAAAAAGAGGATGTTCCGTGAAGGATATTCGGCCTTATTATATGATTCATGGTTCAAGAAGGATTTTAAAGGTAAACTATGCACCATATGTTTGGGAACTTACAAAGTGGATGAAGTATTTGACAATGGGACTGTTTGATTGACCACTATTAATGAGAATCAAACTCCACTATTTTCTAATGGACATCGGTTGTGGCTCTATCATGATCCACTCTCAAAGGATGCATTCATCTCTCATGTTGCCGCTGATCTAAACTGTCAATTGGTACAAGAACATTAGTCTTCTCCTGTTTCTGTTACTCCTTAATATTTTGCACATTTCCACAAGAAGTTGTATATAAATAAATTTGTTTGTTTTTTCCTTTGATTTCATAGATTGCTTGGTAGTTCTTTTTTAGTTAAGCTTTGATTGGTTTGGTTAGGAAACTTGTACGCAGGAATAGATGTGAGGGACACACTCGGAATTGAGTAGTTGTAATGGGCCAATCGATTGCGAAAATCATAAGTGATCCTCTAGGATGGGCGAAGAAGAATTATGGATTTATGTCAAGTTCATTGGGCATTGCTAGATCTTGTCATCGGCTGAAACTCCGTTAATTTCTATGCTTTTTGCCAAAACTACGCCAATTTCTCCGCTTTCTACCGAAACTCCACCAATTTCTCTGCTTTCTGCCGAAAATCCGTCAGTTTCTCTGCTTTATGCCGAAACTCCACCAAGTTATCCACTTTTTGCCGAAACTCCGCCAATTTCTTCACTTTCTGCCGAAACGCTGTCAATTTCTCTATTTTTTCTGAAACTCCGCCATCTTTCCACTTTCTACTGAAACTCCGCCATATTTCCACTTTCTGCCGAAACTCCATCACATTTTCGGCTAAACTTCATTTGTATTCCCGTTTTTGGCTGAACCGTGCTAATTTATCTATTGAAACTCCGTTACACCTTTTAATTAACTCTTCCTCTTTTTTCCAAAACTCCACCAAATCTCCACTGGAACATTGTCAATCTTCCCGCTAAACTAGTTAAAATATGCTTTGCAGATCTATTCGAGGAAGATTCCGACGGAATTGGTTGTAACCTTACCTTTCCAGTTTGGTAATTAGTATTGTGCCTGTTACAATTTTTAAAAAATGAAGCCGACGATCCTCCAAAATGACCACTCATTCATATAATTAATGCTGACATGGACACATTCCACTATCATGGGATAGGGCCAACAGACTTTATGAAGCCGAGTGTGAAGGAATGTATTCATCAATTGATTTGAAAACAAATGAAGGACACCTTGGAGGCTGACGATTCATCATGGTAGGTACAAAGGTATGAGTTCTAATCACCAATATGACTAGGCATAATTTGGCATAATAATCATGATTATATTACGTTCATATATCCCTATCAACAAATTTTAACCAATTTTCTCAATAGGAGGGACATGTCATTATTGTTTCCTATACCTTTTGACCACCACCATCTTGTCCAATCCATGTAACAACTTTTAGCATGAGCCCATTCCACAATTGCACCACTTTCCAAAAATAGCCAATGGAAACTCCATTATTCATCGCTATCTCCGTATGCTACAAATTCAGCACCTGAATTGGGAATTTTTTGCTTGCATTGTCTAAATTTACCAAAGAAAGGAACTATGGGGGGTTTTGCAGTCCATTATGAGCCTAAAAAATTGGATGCGCTACATCAAATGGAGAAGTATTCAACATCTTTGAAGAGGTTGGATGGACGACATATTTCAAGAGATTGAATGGGTTCCATGAGGAAATGGCATTACAGTTCTCCATGAATATGAGGGGAAACCATTCAATAGTTATGGTTTTGAGTATTGAAGTCTCGGAACACGTAATAGAAGAGGTGGCAGGGCTGCCCAAGATTGGGAAGAAGTGGTTTGGAAGGAATGTTGGAATATTATCACCATCATTTATGTATTTGCATGCATCCATTCATCAGTATGGTGGTCTCCCATCCCTTAGTCTTCCATTTTGAGACGCATGGAGCCTATTTCTAGCCATCAGTTGGTCTCCTACCTACCTAGTGCACCTTGTTTTCATCACTTGGATACTAATGCGCCCTACTACACACCACTTGGACCTCATCGACTAGCTCTTACACTGATTAGTCAGTTCTTGCATTAATTGTGCATTGATTTCCCATTTAACTTACTCTAGATCCTAGTTGTCTATATCGGAGTGCCACTTGACTACTGACAGTCTCTCATGCAACCAACTTGGAGTCTCCTTCCCTTGATTAGTGCCAGATGCAGTAGTTGGACTCATTTGACTGATGTTTGACTATTGGTGGTCACTACCACTGATTAAGTGATGGTTCCAATGCAGTCAAGCCATGCTATTGAGGAGAATTTGAATGGCCTTTGGGTAATTCGAATTCATTCTATTGTACTCTCATTATTGTTCCATCTTACAGCTGATGAAAGACTATACAATAATTCTTTTCATTCTTTGAGTTTAATGTGTGAATAGTGATTCAATTCTTCTTCTTCTTCTCTGCAATTATTGAGTGATATTTGTGAGGTTTTTTCAAGCTAAGTGATCTATACTATAGAATATCACATGGTATCAGAGCTTGATACAACTATTTGAAATGCAACAGTTTATTGAGAAGCTTTTTTTTAGTTGAGCACCAGAAACCTCTGGATTTCCACAACAAATCCTGGTGCAATTGTCTTGAATTCACTGGAGCAATCCAGTGAGGTCTATCCATGTGTGAAGGATCCAGTCACATGTGCTCACTGTCCTAAATCAGTGTTCTTTAGATTTGCAACAAATCTCTATAAAAAATTTCATTTGTTTTGCAGGTTTATTCCATCATTTCAACTTAAATAGCTACCATGGATCTAAAAATGACCTCTCTCAACTATTTCAAATGGAAAGCCAAGATGGACATCTTCATGAATTCCAAAATCCTTTCTAGAGTGTTGAATGGTACAATAGTCGAACCCACTAGTGCAGTTGATAAATCAAAGTATCTTGATAAACTTGATGAAGAAGTTGGACTTCTACTCCTTAGTATATCCGATGATCTACATTTTCATGTCATCGATCTCAAAACTCCATTGGAGGTTTGGAACAAGCTCGAAACTCTCTTTGGGAAGAAAGATGATTTGAAGGGTCACAAATTGGAAAATGATCTTATCTCCCTGAGCCCCAACAATTTCGACTCAATCAGTGAGTTCTTTACCAAGTTTAAAAATCTAATTTCAAAATTGAAGACATATGGAATAGAGAAAGAAGATAAGCAGACAATCCTAGCTATTCTGTCAAAATTGGGTCCTGATTACTCAGTTTTCGTCTCCACCTTCCAGACAGCGAAGTTATCCATTCCAAAATGGAATTTTCCCACTCTTGAAACCTTCATCCAGTCTCTCACACAAGAGGAAGAAAAGTTGCTTCACATGGGAGTGATCAAACCGAGGTTGTATTTAGCACTTACAGCTCCTAAAGGGAAGAGAGTGAATGGAAAAGGGAAGAAAAAAAAAAGAGAGAAAGTAGAATGAGAAGAAGCCAAGAGAGGCTCCCTATCTGTCAGAAAGGGCTTCGAATTCCAATAAAGGAAAGCAATATCACAAGGAGAAATACAAATGTACTTACTGTAACAGAGGATTCCATCCTGACAGTACCTGCATGAAGAAGACAATAGATCTAATGGCTCAACCTCTTGAGAAGAACAACCTTCCAGTACCAGCAGGTGCTAGGAGGAAATAAGCTGAATATTCAAGATCTGAGGACAAGGAGAGGTTCCATGCACTCATGGCAGGAGATTTACAAAATTCCTCCTTCATCATAGATCAGGAGCATCAAGACACGTCTTCCTCCAAAAATATCTTCTTTGGCTTTGAATCCACAGTTGGCCCTTCAATATTGTTGGGGAATGATTCTGAGGTCTCCTCTGAGTGGATTGGAAGGATCAACCTTGAGCATGGGTACTTATCAGATGTGCTCTATGTTCCCACTCTTACTGTCAATACACTTTCTGTCTACCAAATGACCCATACTAGAGTACCAAAGAAGGTGATCTTCACTCCAAATGAGGTCAAAATTTAGGAGATGCAAACTAGAAATATGATAGCAAAAGGTGTTTCTAATAACAAGTCAAAACTCTATGAGTTTTCTCACTTCCTATCCTTCTCCAAATAGTCCGCTCTTCACACACATGCAAATGAAAAGAGTAGATTGTGGCATGAAAGATTTGGGAATCTCAACTACAAGTACTTGCAAGACATGCACACTCAAAAGATGGTTGAAGGACTACCCAATATCAAGTTTGCTAAGGGAAACTATAAAGGCTACTTGATGGGAAAGCATCCAGACAATAATTTTGAGAAAGGGAAGGTGAGGAGAGCCTCTCAACCTCTAGATATGATTCACAGTGATGTTTCAGGGTCATTTCCAGATCTGTCTTTGAACAAGGCAAGGTATATTATAACTTTTATTGATGATCATTCCAGATTTTGTTGGATATACTTTCCCAGATTAAAATCATAAGTATTTGGATACTTTAAGTTTTTCAAGTCTTCTACAGAAAATTTTTCAGATAGAAATATCAAGGCCCTCCGCACTGATAATGGAGGAGAGTATGTTAAAAGTGACTTCCAATCTTTTTGTGTTGAAGAAGGCATAGAGATGTAGCATACTGTTCCCTAAACACCACAACAGAATGGTGTTGCAGAGCGAAAGAACAGAACCTTAAAGGAGATGGAAACCCGCATGCTAAATTCGAAAAGATTGCATCCTAGTCTTTTGGCATAGGTGATCAACTATGCTATCTACCTTCAATACGGAGTCCCTCACAAAGGACTGAAATGGATAACTCCTTTCAAACCATGGATGGGTTACAAACCTGATGTATCTCATCTCAGAGTGTTTGGATCTAGAGCTTGGGCTAGGATTCCAACATAGAAAAGGAGATCCCTAGATCCATAGAGAAGCGAGTGTATACTGGTGGGTTATGCATTGAGTGCAAAGGTATACAAACTTATTGATCCTTCTACTATGCACACATTCCTTGAAAGGAGTGTACAGTTTGAGGAATGGCCACTTCAAGATGCTCATCCTGTTAAGCAAGATAGATTTCCTACCACACCACCACTTCTTGATGAGCAAGAGAGAGAATATTCATCTCAAGAAGGTTCAAATTTAGAGTCTGAAAGTGAAGATGATGAAGAGAAAATGCTAGATCCATATCCACAAGAACCTGAATATATAGCACCTGACAGTGAAGATGAGCCAATGGAAGATCCAGATCCACAAGAACCTGATGATCTACAACCTGCAGATCCTCCTCTTTTTAGATGGGAAGCCACTACTATTATATCTACTGGTGATATTGTGGGAAATCCATTGATCAAAGGAGAACTAGATCTGATTTTCAGAATGGAAGGTTTCATCCTTCTCACATTGATCCATTCCTTGCCGATAGATCCTATCTCGATGAATAAGTTCACTTACCTTTCAGGTTGAGTGATGTACATGATTGACTAGCTTCCTACAGTCTATCTTGAGGGGGGATTTCTTCCCACTGGGTTTTCCCTCTTTCCTCACTTTATTTTTTTAGATTGTATGGGGTGACCTTTGGTCTTAGTTACTAGGACCCTACTAGTTTTCAGTTATGTTTCCTCATAGTCCGGCTTGCGGGGGCTGTTGGAATATTATCACCATCATTTATGTATTTGCATGCATGTATGCATACTGCATGCATCCATTCATCAGTATGGTGGTCTCCCAACCCTAGTCCTCAGTTTTGAGCCCCCTGGAGCCTCTTTCTAGCCAGTGGTTGGTCTCCTACCTACCTAGTGCGCCTTGTTTTCATCACTTGGATACTAATGTTGTTAGTTTTTCAGAATTTACTTCAATCTGATCTAGGATCTTAATTGAGAGAACAACATGTACAACATATCAATCATGGACATAATAATGCAAGCACACAAGATATAATAGACACACAGAGTTTCACAGGGGAAAACCATAAAGGTGAAAAAACCCACAACTTCCTCAGAGATAGATAGAGCAATGATACAACCCAAGCATAAGAGATAGTCTTCTCCTAGCAGCAACTTCTCTTCCTCCACAAGTGCGCCACTCTCTAATGAGAGTATGAGTGAGAAAGTGAATGATCAAATAGAGTGCCTCCCGCACTCTATTTGTACTTAACTTGACTTGCCTAATAACCTTTACTAGGTAGGCCTTAACTTAACCACATAACATAATGACGATAGGGCCGACCCCCAATAGGGTGTTCTAATAACCCTTTAACCCACATGACTTATATAGGGCTAACCCCAACAAGGTGGTCTAATAACCCATCAAGTATAAGTTACGACACTTACAATATAAATGATGACACTTTCGTATAGAGGAATAATAACATCTCTATAGGAATACAAACACTTCTGTATAGAGGAATAATAACATTTCTATAGGAATACGATATACATATATGAAATACATTCCAAAGTTACAATTACATCAACACGCCCTCTTAACTGGGAAGGTATTTCTTGACACAGATCTGCTAGCACAAGTCTTCTTCTCTGGATCATCATAACTGATCATCGTCATCGAGTCATCATCATCAAATCATCATCATAGTCACTGGTGCTGCGATCTCAATCAATCTCTGAACTACTCATCATAGGAATTTCTATAGAGCCAGTCCTTTTTCATACTGGATGTAGGCCCACCACCCATAGGTCTTCATCATCACTGGCCATACTGTGGAATCCCAAGGAATGATTATGTGCGTTAATCCAAAACCACGAAAGAGAATCCCAGGATTGATTATGAGCATACTGCTCAACCTACCGGATCTCCCAGGATCTTTTACATGCAACTGCACAACCTATCCATGGCCACGGAGTATCATCCTGATACTCATGATCATACTGATCATGTCATCTCAGGGAGTAAGACATCAAGTAGGTACACCTTATGACTGATTACACTGCCTCTGCAAAACCTGCAAGATCTCCCAAGACTAATTACACTGCCTCTGCAAAACCTACAAGAGCATGTCAGGACTGATTACATGCCTCTGCAAAACCCGTGTACCATATTTTCACATCATCATCTTTAGATCACCTCATCATCCACGGAGCACATCACACAACACTTACACTCACCGGCATGGGAAGACACACCTCAACCATCTGTGAAAGGCTCAACCCTTATATCTACGCCATGGGAAGACACACCTCAACCATGCGAGAATGGCACCGCACTTATATCCATAGCCATGGGAAGAGACACCTCAACCATGCTAGGAATGGCACAACACTTATTTCACAGCCATCAGAAGACACACCTCAACCATGCTCGAATGGCCCAGCACTTATATCGCAGCCATTGGAAGACACACCTCAACCATGCTCGAATGGCCCAGCACTTATATCGCAGCCATTGGAAGACACACCTCAACCATGCTCGAATGGCCCAGCTCTTACATCAACGACCATGGTAAGACAAACTTCAACCATGTCGAAATGGCTCAGCACTTACATCAACGACCATGGGAGAACCATCCTACCACCATGTCGGAATGAAACAGCACTTACATCAACGACCATGGGAGGACTAACTTACCACCATGTCCGAATGGCCCCAGCCCTTACATCTACACCATAGGAGGACCAACCTACCACTACGTGAGAATGGCTCCAACCCTTACATCTGCACCATAGGAGGACCAACCTACCACTATGTGAGAATGGCTCGTGTGCATCTATGTCTCTGGACTCATCACTTCCCCTTGGAAGGTATCTCGATCTGAAGTACACCAAGTCTCCCTCTGAATTATTCCAACTTCACTCTGGAAAGTGGCTTGGTCAACACATCGGCTATCTGCTCGTTCGTCGCAACATACAGGATCTTCACTGCTCCTCTCTGCACCATATCCCTAATATAGTGATACTTGATCTCAATGTGCTTCGACTTGTCATGGAACATTGGGTTCTCCGACAACTTCACACAACTCTTGTTGTCGCAATATATACAAGTAGCACTCAGCTGGAGATCAAACAAATCAGACAGTAGCTTCCTAATCTATACTGCCTCACAACTAGCCAAACAAGCTGCAACATACTTTGCTTCAGCTATACTCAGCGCCACACAGGACTGCTTCTTGCTAAACCAAGAGATCACACCTAATCCCATACTGAAGTAGCACCTAGAAGTGCTCTTCATATCTGCAGCACTGCCTGCCCAATTTGAATCAACATAACCCTCCAGGTTAAACTTTTGATTCGCATCATACTTGAGCCCATAATCAACCGTACCCTTTTGGTACCTCAGAATATGCTTTACAACAACCAGGTGAACACCTCTGGGACCCATCAGGAACTGGATCAATGTGTTCACCACAAAGCAAATATCTAGTCTCATGTTCGTCAGGTACATCAAGGACCCAATCATCTGACGATACACTGTGACATCAACCGGCTCAAATGAAGCATCACATAGAAGCTTCAGGTTCGATGCCATAGGTGTGGCCATGGCCTTGCAATCCATCATCGCGAACCTCTTTAGGGTTTCTACTGTATACTTCCCTTGTCCAAGGAAGATCCCATCTGCACTCTGCCACACCTCCATGCCTAGAAAATAGTGCATCATCCCCAAGTCCTTCATCTTGAACTCGACAGAAGGTTTCCTCTTGGTATCGACAATCAATCCATCCTCGCTTGTAACAAACAGTTCATCCACATACAGAACTAGTATCACAGAATTTCCTTCCTCAATCTTGTAGTAGAGGTTGGAATCCGCTTTACTCTTGGTAAAGCCTAGACTGGATAGAAAGTTGTCTATCCTACCATACGAAGTCCTAGGAGCTTGCTTCAAGCCATACAAGGCTTTCTTCAATTTGCACACATATGACCCCCTTTAATGTGTCTCAAAACCGAGTGGCTGCTCCACATACACCATTCAATAAATCTATCTTCACATCCATCTAGTGTTTCTTCCATTTCATCACTGCAGCCAGATCAAGTACTGATCTGATGGAAGTGTATCTGGCTATAGGAGCAAAAGTCTCTTCATAATCAGCCACGAGCTACAAACCTTGCTTTGTATTCTTCTATGCTACCATCTGCAACATGCTTGATCTTGTAGATCCACTTGGAAGTCACCACGGACATCCCTTCAGGTCTTGGGACCACATCCCAAACATCATTCTTCATGATCGACGAATCATGGCATTCTTCCATTACTTCATCTCGAATCTTGGGAACTTCAATATCTTCAATAGATAGCTTTGTTGCTAGAACAAATGTTGTAGTCCTTCTTTTGTAGGTGATGGTATACGATCTTTCCTACAAGACAAGTTAAATTGCATGATTAAAAACCTCTCATAGTTTTCAAAACGAATTATTACACATAAATAAATATGTCATACAGTCATGCAATTCTCTTAGCCAATGCTTCAATACAACATTTATCCATATCCCGTAACTTTCTAGATGCCTTCCAATCTCTATGAGAACATTGTTAAGAGTGTGTACAACTCCCAACATGTCAGCAAAGAGGTTTTATTCTAGATAAGTAGCAATGGAATGTTGTACAGTGCCAAAGGCCACTTACCCATCACATGCATATTAGTAGTATACTCTTCATTAATGCAATTATTCTAATATGCATAATGCACACCCTAAGTCTAGGAACATAAGCATATACATCATTGAACAATATGATTTGAACAAACGAATATGCAAGAAATGACAATTCAAATACTTATCTTTGTTTGGTTTGTAGGGTGGACTCCCTCTCAATATTTGCTTCCTTGCAGGAACTACTGGAGTGTGCTCCCTCTTGATCTTTGCTTCCTGGATTAGCTGTCCTTGAACTTATATCCATCCTCAATCACTTATGCATACTTACTATTATCATCATTGTGTTATCCTCGAGGTTTCATTCATACATTCATTAGTATAATGTCAATACTATCAAGACACAATAATCTTAAACATGTATAGTCATGATCATTTCAAACACGGATAATAAACATTAGTATTCAAGGTTTCAGGGAATACTTCTTTTACTCATGCATATTCTTATTTGACCAAATGAATTTTTTGGTTAGTCATATCATCAATCAAAGTAAGAAGCATAATATGCCTAAACCCATGATTACTCAAACCTATAACTTCATGAATAATCATTATCAATCATACCAAGTATACTTATATAAGAGATCCTATCACAAGGTAGGATTCTAACTTGATATAGGAAAAACAATCCTAGATATCATATTTTCTAGTTATGTCTAGCAATGTCTTCTTGTTCTCTTCAATGACTTGTGGTAGTAACCTGCATATCTCATAGGTTAATCATTATATAACCAAGTTATACATAACTCGTAAGTAGATCTTCTATGTGATCCATGAAGATGGATGAATCTTTGTCTTCATGTCAACATGGTCATATGTTCTTGAACTAGAACATGATTTTTCTTTCTTGATGTACCTTTCATGTTAGCGGACAACATCAACCTCATACAACACCACCATGCATTAGTACAATCATAAGTGTCAAAACCCTAATCAATGAATATCTGCATTCATAATTTTATCATGGTGATACGACAAGTCTAAAGTTAATCAAGATTGTACTAACCTTAATGAAGACAAACATACCATAAACTTAATCATGAACAGATCTCGAAACATACCTGGATAAGTCATACCTGTCAAGATTGCTTGTAATCTTCTTATGTAAGGCCTTAGCCTCATCTCCCTCTGAAATAGGAACTTCTTCACTTATGCATGTGACTAATCCATTCTCTTCTAGGATAAACCCAATCCACTTTGATTTGTAGAAATTGGATCTAGAGCTGGATTAGGGTTTGTTAGAGAAACCCTAAAACTTCAAACTTTCAATTTCAAACTTCTGAAATGATAGAAAGATGCGCCTTTCTGAGCTGGTCAAGTTGATATACTCGAAATTTGAAAACTGCAAAGTTTCACCCCTCAAAATTTTCTTTTAGATTTCCGGATTCACTAGGGAGGACCCTGAATTAGGGTTTGAGTTTCGTGAAGCTTCACCCAACCAAATAGTTTGATCCAAAGCTCTAAAATTTTATTTTTCCAAGGAGCTTCCAACTATGGGCACAAATTTAAAAAATTCCCATTTTTGCAGAAGCCCTAATTTTTCACTTTTCCGATCAAAGTTCCGAACTAGGGTTTGATCAAGCCCGACCTTCTACCCAACCAAAAAATTTGATCTTGGTCTCTAAATTTCGATTTTGATGAGGAGTATATAGCCGTGGTCTTCGATACAAAAATTTCCAACATTCTTCGAAACCCTATATTCCCGGAGCCATGAATGAAGGTGCTCAAAATCCAATTCTGTTTTGAAAGAAATATGCACCTGATTGTTTCTGGTGTAACTCCAAATTACGAATCCACTGGGTCTGAAAATGCAACCAGTGGTATCCTAACCTATCATATTTCCAACCCCATAGGTCTAACTTCAATTGGATTCTCTGAGAGAGAGTTATGCCAAGTGTTGCAACATGACCTTTTTATGGGATAAAAAAGGACAGCGAATTTGTAGGGCGTGCCACATGTCACTGGTTCAACTTCGGCCTCTTAAAACCTTACTTGCGAAACTAAAGTCCCTTCCGTACATGTCACCTTTTACGAAATTTCATTTGGAGCTTCCTATGCCAAGTCGTGACCTTTTTCCCTAGGTCACCTGTTTATGACTGAGATCTAGAAGAGGCAGAAACCCTAGATTGTACAGATCATAAAACACAAAGTACAACGAATTAGAAGTTGCGCTTCAGACACAAGGTACATTGGGATCTTATCTTCGACCTATAAACGTTTTAGATCCTTAAACTTTTCCAAAATGGATTTATAGAGAAAGTTCTACGATGACTATTTTTTTTCTATATCAAGCCCTAGCTTCGCAAGTACAACAAGTGTCATAAAGGCCATACCATGCCTTCTTTCAAGATAGCTCTGATACCATGTTAGCTTTTCATAAATTACTTCAATATGATCTAGGATCTTAACTAAGAGAACAACATGTACAACATATCTACATCATATCAATCATGGACATAATAATGCAAGCACACAAGAGACAATAAACATAGAGTTTCATTGGGGAAAACCATAAAGGTGAAAAACCCCACAACTTCCTCAGAGATAGATAGAGCAATGATACAACCAAAGCATAAGAGATAGTCTTCTCCTAGCAGCAGCTGCTCCTCCTCCACAAGTGTGTGTTATAGATATTTTTCCCTACGGATAGGTAGAAACTCTCTTAGGTTAAAGTAGACTTGACTGACTTCAAACTAAGACAAAAAGATAACAAATGCTTCAAGATTATACTGTTGAAAGAAATGGAAGAGGTTTAACTGACCTTTGATTTAATCGCTCGTCCTAGTTATTGCTCTAATCCCCAAGTCCTCGTGAATGAACCTGTTAGAATGAATCAAAGTACAAGCGCATACAATCTTCCTAGCAACTTGAAATATATGTTGGAATCTAAATATATCATAGAAACAAACCATGTAATTGAAATAACATCAACACACACAATTTGGGAAACAAGACAAGTTATATTTATATTGCAAACTTGAAGTTACTTACAATGGTTGCTTGATGTCCAAGCCAACTCTCAGCTCCAACTGCTTTCTCCTCTATCTATCTCCACAAAGATCTAAGACCATAGGTTTGATATCTCAAAGAGTCCTCTCCTTTGCTCATGGAAGGACTCTCTCTTATAGTGTGTAGCAGGGTTAACCAACCAGAGAGAAGAATGGATCTTGGGAGTGTTTAGTGGATCAGACTCACTAATCTGAGAAGGTGATTTAGAATCGAATCAGAGATGTCAATCCTAAAAAAATATCTCGAAGATCAAGATCCCACAAGTCATGACAAAAGGGCTAAAAAAGGACTACCGTGCCCCTGAAGCTGAGCATAATATGGTAGTACCACGCATCAGAGAAAGGGCATAGCATAGTAGTGGGGACTACCGTGCAGCAGTAGTAATGCATCATGCGGTAGTGTTAGTAGATGAGGTCTCAGTTGGGTTTCTTCCTGATATGACAGGTTTTTATTTATGGGTCATTCATCACTTTTCCCTTCTAGGTGTTTTAGGTAGTTGGGGAAGTGTCATCAAAGGTTTTGATTGTGAAATATAGAGGTATAACAGATTCCCCCTAAAGTGTAAGGTCAGAAGAGACTGATGGCCGAAAGACTTTACAAATACTGTGCGGAGATAGCATCGAGGAGAGCAACAAGGAGATGAAACATAAACAAAATGTCAGATATACCACCGAGGCGGGCATCCCCATGCTCGGAAACAAATGACTCAAAGCATGGCTACCGACCAATACATTGCAGATCCATGAGTACTGAGATGATATAGACTGCAGACAAATCATGGCTACTATGAACAAGCATAGATCCATGAAATGGTAATGACACATCCACGGCCAATACAAAAGTGGATCTATGTGACAATACAAGAGAGATTTTCATCACAACCTAGACATAGTCAGAATACAAAAGAATGTCCAGGGTCTTCTACTCGATCGCAAGTGTACGAATTTGGCCATGTGATTACAAGGTGTTGAAGTCGAGCATGGTAGAAATCATTTGATTACCAGTCAATGATGTGAACCGTTAACAAATGCGAGGGAAATCACCAATGATGACAATTATCCCTAAGGTATCTATAGTACATCTCAACGAAATGCGAATAAAGGAGTTGATGTCGAGCATCCGAGATATCATTCAATCAGAGGTCAATGATGTAAACCTACTGTCGAATACGAGGAAACCTGGCATTGAGGCATGCAGGTACCAAGGTACTAGTGGTTGATTCCTAAGTCTGATTCCTGGATAGTGATTTGGCATTGACAGGAATATACTCGTCGAAGGTGGGCCATAATGATTCCCACATCATCGACATGAAACCAGAACGAAAGATAGTACGGAACGATGAAACAACAAGACATGTACTGACACATCGGACGTCTGACACAATGAATGACTTTGAACAACGCAACCCTTTGAACATATAACGGCATGAAGCAGGACCTGGAAGCAGGGACTATTGATGGCAGAGGATAGACACCGAATGAGTAGGCTCGTGGCCAGAGAGACGACTCGGGATGATGACCATAACTCAACAAGAATAGATACCCAAAAATAGACAAGGGGAAGATGCATTCCATGTTCAAAGGTGACGACTGACAAGATACCAACAAAATAAACTCAACTTGTTTCCCATTTTCCCCCGACATGCTCGGTATAGCTCATCTCATAAATGAGTCCTATCTCACATGTTTTCCGAACCTGAGAAAGGAGGGGTTCATCCCAAGGGGGGGTCCTTCGATGTCAAATTTTAACGAGTCCAAGGAAGGAAAACTCAGTATTTTTTCACATTTAGAGAGCCTGAAAAACTTAAAGAAGGCTCCAAAGTATACTTTTTCATAAATTTAGTCCCTCGATCCTGAAAAAGTGTAAAACAATTCCCGAGAGAACTCTCCCAGTCAAAAGTTGACTGAGGTATACCTTTCTCGTAAATAGTCTAAACGGGTCGAAAAAGGGGTAACCTATCACCAAATAGATGAGCTTTCAAATACTTTTACAAGTGTGAAAGAGACTAGATCACTTGGCAATCTTTTTGATACGAGGGAGTCTTGAAAAGAGCTTAAAGAGAACTCCAATGGTCTTTTTCGTAATTTTTTAATTATTCTGGTCTGAAAAAAGAATAAAATACAACCAAAATAATACTTTCCTCATCGTTTAACGAGCACGAGTAAAGTTGACTAAGCTAGACACCGTTTCTTGAGTTTGACAAGCACGACACGGGTGTAAAAAGTGCTTAGAATCTTTTTCATGTTTTAATCCAGAGCACAAAAAAGATAAAGTAGGCTCAAAATGAAGGTCAAAATAAATAAATAAATGCCAGTGTGAACACCTTTAAGGAGACCTTGTCAAAAAAGGCTCATGGAACCAGATATTAGCAATGTTAAATGAGTTTTAACCTACTAGATAAAATAATGAGTAAAAATTAAGTGAAAAAGTTATATAAGCAAGGGGTAAATATGGAAAATTACCATTTTACTTGTTCATTGCTAAAAGAGGAAATTTCATCCATTGGAGGGAAAAACTTCAAGAGTCCATATCTGGAGATCCGGAGCACCGTTTCAACAACCATTTGTGCCAAGTAAGAGCTTTCAATCCCTTCTTTCATTTCATAGGTTAAAAAATTGATTTCAGTAGAGGAAAAATATTTTTTTCGCAGGCCCTACAATGCCTTTTTCGCCCTTCACAGTACCGCGTGGTCGCTATATTGAGAAGCGCAGTACTATGCAATAGTGCTGCACTGTAGTGTTAAACAGGGGCATGACAGTGTGGACTACCACGCAACCATGTTTCTCCCAGGCGCGGTACAGGTGGATTTTAAGGAAGAAAAATTGATTTTTTCTCAATTTTTTACTGAGATCAAGTTATCAAATTGTTAATGAATGTTTCTTGGGACCTTTTGTAGGTGTTTGCAATTTGTTTGAAGCAAAATGGTCAACTGGAAAGAAAGGGAGCATGAAGTGGATGATTTGTTGGCCGAAAATGACCAAAGGACTTTAACTGCACTGCGGGAATGTGGGTTATTGAAATTCTTCAAAACCAAAGGTATCCGCAAGCAAGCAAAGCTCCTCACCCATATTATACAAATGTGGGACCCCAACATCCAAGCATTCCGAGTTGGGGAGCATGTCCTTGAGATTTAACTCGAGGACATTCATTTTATTACGAGTCTCTCAAAGAGGGGGGCCCGGGTGAACTTAACCAAGTTCCAGGACTCAAAAGCGAGCATTGATGCTTTGATTGCTCATTATTGTCGTCAAGGTTCCAGAAAGAAAAATGGCAAGCTGGTCATCAAAGATGTCATGGAACTTCCACTAAAAACCGTGTTGTTTACCATCACACGTTTAGCAGGTAGAACGAGTCCCCATCAGGCTTCCCATACGTAAATGAATCTTGTTGTGGATTGTATGGCACCAACACTGTTTAACTGGTGCGAAGGGTTGTTATCCAACCTCAAGGAGCAAGTGCACAAGTGTAGAACCAGAGAGAATCACCAATTCGGGTATGGGTGCATTTTGGTCACCTTCTTTCTAGAGAGGGTGCCACTATTGCGTCCGTAGCTGACCATGCCCGCCCATCCACCTACTGAGCCGAATATGGCTCGATGGAGTGAGTATCTAGGATGGCTCGAGGGGCCACAACATTTAGCTTTTGGTGAGGACTTCTTCTCGTGGCTCAAGGAGCAGATTGTCATGATCGAGGACTACCCTTATGTAGGGGTACATTTCCGCGAGGATATCAACTTGTCATTTTCCAAGAATGAGGATTGGGATTACTCAGGTATGACCTTCATTAATGTGTTTTTTAATTTTTTGAATATGTAATTTTTTTATTGTTTTTTAGAATGTGTGAAAAAGACTTAACATATGTGCATGTGTATGTCGCATATCATGGACCAAGGAGACCTGCAGGCTACTCGCCGTTACACCGAGGTGGTGTCGATCGTCGAGTTGCTTCGGACTAGGAAGAAGACGCAGATGAGGCGGGAGGGGTCTAAGACATAGAGCGGAACCTACAGGGTTTAACCCACGGTGTTCCGGCTATGAGGATAGATGACATTCCTTTGCATCTTCAGTGGCATATCATAGGTGTGTCTAGACGTATTGGCCAACTCCTCCATAGGGTGGCTCGGGCAATAGTTTGTTACCATCAACAGCGCGAGGATTCTAAGGAGGCTCATGATAGATCTCCTAGATCTCCTTAGATAGTAGTATTTATATTTTTTGCGTCATGTACACGATATGTAGGCTTGATAGACAAATTTTGTATGGGATTGGATCCCAAATTTTGTCTTTTGAACACAAACTTTATGTATTTGAGAAAACAGTTTATATGCAGTGATATATATACATGGACCTACTCTTATGATCTATTTATTTACAATGATTAGTATGTTTATGATGTATTTTTATGTGTGGGAAAGATGCCAATCCAAAATGTAGTTAGCTAATGAGTCAGCTACATAATTGAATTCCCTTGGTATATGTTGATATGAAATATAATTAAAAGATCGTTCCAAAAGGTGTACCTGTTGATGTATATGTAACTTCAGAATGTATTTCATATATGTATATTGTACTCCTATAGAGATGGTATTATTCCTCTATACGGAAGTGTTTGTATTCCTATAGAGATGTTATTATTCCTCTATACGGAAGTGTTGTCATTTATATTGTAAGTGTCGTAACTCATACTTGATGGGTTATTAGACCACCTTGTTGGGGTCATCCCTGTATAAGTCATGTGGGTCGAAGGGTTATTAGACCACCCTATTGGGGATCGTCCATGTAGGTCAAAGGGTTATTAGACCACCCTATTGGGTGTTGGCCCAGTTAGCATTATGTTATGTGGTTAAGTTAAGGCCGACCTAGTAAAGATTATTAGGCAAGTCAAGTCAAGTATAAATAGAGTGGAAGCCGCTACTATGAGATGTCTATCTCTTATGCTTGGTTTGTATCATTGCTCTATCTATCTCTGAGGAAGTTATTGGGGTTTTTCACCTTTATGGTTTTCCCCAAGTAAACTTTGTGTCTCTTGTGTGCTTGCATTATTGTGTCCATGATTGATATGATGTAGATGTGATGTACATATTGTTCTCTCAGTTAAGATCCTAGATCAGATTGAAGTAAATTCTGAAAAATTAACATGGTATTAGAGCTAGCCTGAAAGAAGGCATGTTATGGAATGTATGACACTTGTTTCACTTGCGATGCTAGGGCTTGATATAGGAAAAACCAGTCATCATATCACTTTCACTATAAATAAATTTTGGCAAGGTTTCAGGGTTTGAAAATCGTACAGGGCGAAGCTATGATCCTCATGTACCTTTTGTCTAAAGGACAATTTCTAACTCGTTGTACTTTGTGTTTTATGATCTGTTCAATCTAGGGTTTCTGCCTCTTCCAGATCTGAGTCATAAACATGTGACCTAGGAAAAAAGGTCATAACTTGGGCTAGGAAGCTCCAAATGAAATTTCGTAAAAAGTGACAGGTAGTGCATGGACTGTATTGTCTCTGGTGACATGTGGCATGCCGTACATGTTCGATCTCCTATTTTATCCCATAAAAAGGTCATGTTGTGACACTTGGCATAACTCTCTCTCAGAGAATCCATTTGAGGTTAAACCTATGGGGTTTGAAAGATGACAGGTCGGGATATCAAACAAAACAATTTCAGACCCTATGGATCGAAACGTTCAGAGTTACACTAGAAACAATCAAGTACATATTTCTATCAAAACATAATTACTTTTGAGCACCTTCATTCATGGCTTTCAGAATTTAGGGTTTCAGAGAAAGTTGGAATTTTTGTAATCAAAGACTACGGCTGAATGCTACTCATCAAAATTGAAATTTAGAGACCAAGATCAGAATTTTTGGTTGGGAAGAAGGATGGGCTTGATCAAACCCTAGTTCGGGACTTTGATCGAAAAAGTGGAAAATTAGGGCTTCTGCAAAAATGGGAATTTTTTAAATCTGTGACCACGGCTGGAAGCTCCTCGGAAAACTAGAAGCTTAGAGCTTTGGATCGAACATTTTGATTGGGCAGAAGGGCAGGCTTTATAAAACCCTAGTTTGGGGTCATATCCAGTGGATCAAGAAGTTTCAAAGGAAAATTTGAGGGGTGAAACTTTGCAGTTTTCAAATTCTGAGTATACCAGCTTGATCAGCTCATCAAGGCACATATTTCTATCATTTCGGAAGTTTGAAATTCAAAGTTTGAATTTTTAGGGTTTCTCTGACAAACCCTAATCCAACTCCAGATCCAGTTTCTGCAAATCAAGTGGATTGGGTTGATCCTAGAAGAGAATGGATTGGTCACCTACATAAGTGAAGAAGTTCCTGTTTCAGAGGGAGATGAGGCTAAGGCCTTATATAAGAAGATTACAAGCAATCTCGACAGGTATGACTTATCCAAGTATGTTTCAAGATTTGTTCATGATTAAGTTTATGGTATGTTTGTCTTCATGTTATTACGGTTAGTACAATCTTGATTAAATTTAGACTTGTTGTATCACCTAAATAAAATTATGAATGCATGATAGAAGATATTCATTGATTAGGGTGTTGACACTTATGATTGTACTAATGCATTATGGTGTTGTATGAGGTTTATGTTGTCTGCTAACATGAAAGGTACACCAAGAAAGACAAATCATGTTCTAGTTCAAGAAGATATGATCATGATGACTTGAAGACAAAGATTCATCCATTTTCATGGATCACTTAGAAGATCTACTTACAAGGTATGTATAACTGGGTTCTATAATGGTTAACCTATGAGATATGCAGGTTACTAGCACAAGTCATTGAAGAGAACAAGAAGACATCATGTGGGTATGTTAGACATAACTAGCTAACATACCAATCCAGGTATGTTTTTCCTATATCAAGTTAGAATCCTACCTTGTGTTAGGATCCCTTATATAAGTATACTTGGTATGATTGGTTATGTTTATTCATAAAGTTAGAAATGTAAGTAATCAAGGGTTTATGCATTTTATGTCTCTTATCTTGATTGATGATTTAACTAACCTATGATCAAATAAGAATATGCATGAATAAAAGAAGACTTCCCTGAAACCTTGAATACTAATGTTTATTATATGTGTTTGAAATGATCATGACTATACATGTTTAAGATTATTGTGTTTTGACAGTATTAAGATTATACTAATGAATGTGTGATTATGTATGAGAACTCAAGGATAACACAATGGTGATACTAATAAGCATGCATAGTGATGGATATAAGTTCAAGGACAGGTAATCAAGGAAGCAAAGATCAAGAGAGAGCACACTCCAGTTGTTCCTGCAAGGAAGCAAAGATCAAGAGGGAGCACACTCCAGTTGTTCCTGCAAGGAAGCAAAGATCAAGAAGGAGCACACTTCAGTAGTTTCTGCAAGGATGCAGATATTCAGAGGGAGTTGACCACTTCTCACAATCCACATCAGAATAGAGTTGCAGAAAAGAAGCAAAGACTGAGAGGGAGTCAACCCAACAAACAAAGAAATATAAGTATTTGAATTATCATTCCTTGCATATTTTATTGTTTAAATAATACTGTTCAATAATGTATATACTCATGTTCCTAGAATTAGGTTGTGTATTATGCATATTAGAATAGTTGCATTGATGAACAGTATACTACTAATATACATGGGTAAGTGGCTTATGGCACTATACAACATTCCATTGCTACTTATCTAGAATGAAACCTCTTTGCTGACATGTTGGGAGTTGTGCACACTCTTAACAATGTTTTGGTAGAGATTGGAAGGCATCTAGAAAGTTACGGGATATGGATAAATGTTGTATTGAAGCATTGGCTAAGATAATTGCATGACTGTATGACATATTTCTTTATGGGTAAGAATTTGTTCTGAAAACTATGATATGTTTTCTAATCATGCAACTTAACTTGTTGTGTAGGAAAGATTGTATACCATCACCTACAAAAGAAGGACTACAACATTTGTTCAGTAACAAAGTTATCTATTGAAAGCATTGAAGATATTGAAGTTCCCAGGATCTAGGAAGAATATCATGATCGAGGAGTACCAATCGATCATGAAGATGTTTGGGATGCAGTCCCAAGACCTGAAGGGGAGTCTGTAGTGACTTCCAAGAGGATCTACAAGATCAAGCATGCTGCAAGTGGTAGCATAGAGACTTTTGCTCCTATAGCCAGATACACTTCCATTAGATCAGTACTTGCTCTAGCTGCAGTGATGAAAGGAAAGATACACCAGATGGATTTCAAGACAGCTTTCTTGAATGGTGTAGTTGAAGAAGAAGTGTATGTGGAGCAGCCACTTTGTTTTGAGACACATGACAGGGAGTCATATATGTGTAGAACTTAGGATAGACAGATTTCTATCCAGTTTGGGCTTTACCAAGAGTAAAGCGGATTCCAACCTTTACTACAAGGTTGAGGAAGGCAATCCAGTGATACTACTTTTGTATATGGATGACCTGTTTATTACAGGTGAAGATAGATTTATTTCCGACACGCAGCGGAAGCTTGCTGCCGAGTTCGAGATGAAGAACTTGTGGATGATGCACTATTTTCTAGGTATGGAGGTGTGGTAGAGTGCAAATGGAATCTTCCTTGGACAAGGAAAGTATGCAGTAGAGATCCTAAAGAGGTTCAGGATGATGGACTTCAAGGCCATGGCCACACCTATGGCACCAAACCTGAAGCTTCTGTGTGATGCTTCATCTGAGCCGATTGATATCACTATGTATCGTCAGATGATTGGGTCCTTGATGTACCTGACAAACACGAGACCATATATTTGCTTTGTGGTGAACACATTGAGCCAGTTCTTGATGGATCCGAGGAGTGTTCACCTGGTTGTTGTAAAGCATATTCTGAAGTACCTGAAGGGTACAGTTGATTATGGGCTCAAGTATGAAGTGAATCAAAAGTTTAACCTACAGGGTTATGTTGATTCAGATTGGGCAGGCAGTGCTGCAGATAGGAAGAGCACATTTGGGTGCTGCTTCAGTATGGGATCAGGTGTGATCTCTTGGTTTAGCAGGAAGCAGTCTTGTGTAGCACTGAGTACAACCGAGGCAGAGTATGTTACAGCCTGTTCGGCTAGTTGTGAGGCAGTATGGCTTTGGAAGCTACTGTCTAAGTTATTTGATCTCCCATTGGATGCTACTGGTATCTTCTGTGATAACTAGAGTTGTGTGAAGCTGTCTGAGAACCTAGTGTTTCACGACAGGTTGAAACACATAGAGATCAAATATCACTATATAAGGGATATGGTGCAGAGAGGAGCAATGAAGCTCCTGTATGTTGCGACAGATGAGCAAATTGCAGATGTGTTGACGAAGCCACTAGCCAAAGTGAAGTGGAGTACTTCAGAGAGAGGCTTGGTGTTCTTCAGATCGACGACACTTCGAGGAAGAAGTGATGGAGACATTTTCTATAGCCATTCCTAGCATGGTGGAAGGGGGATCCTTCACATGGCTATGGGTGTAAGCACTGGATGATGAGTATCAGGATGATGTTCTAGTTTCTGCTCTGTATGATCAGTTGGATCATTTACATTTATGTATATACGCATCATGTTGGATGCTGGATATGATCAGTTGGATCATTTATGTATGTACGCATCATGTTGGATGCTGGATATGATTAGTTGGATCATTTATGTATGCACGCATCATGTTGGATGCTTGGACCATGTATCTGTATATGTATCAGGTATGATCAGGTAGATCATGTAAGTTGATGGATACATTGTGTGGATCATGTATCCATGTATGTATCAGGTAGATACATTGTATACGATGATATGTATCAGGTAGATACTTGGTATGCATCAAGTGGATGCATTGTATGATCAGGATGATCGTGGATGACGAGCTTCTCTAGATGACATGCATCAGGATGATGCAATGATGATGATCAGGATGATGTATGGTGAGTATCAGGATGATACTTTGTGGTCATGGATCAGGTTGTGTAGATGAGCATGTCTGGGAGATCCTATAGGTCGGAGTTGTGTACCCATAACAGCCTGGGATTCTCTTTCGAGACATTTCTCTAGGAAGACATGTAATTCGTGCCCTGGGAGATCTTCAGGTCAGAGTTGTGTACCCGTAACATCCTGAGATGCTCTTGCGAGGTTTTGTCCTATGGCATGTAATTTGCTCCTAGGAGATCTAGATAGGATGAAAAAGGCCTCAGATGCTTCAGCTAGGTTTTTCCATGACCACATGTAATTTGCTCCTGGGAGATTTGGACAAGATGAAAAAGGCCTCAGATGCTTCAGCCAGGTTTGTGGTGGACCACATTTAATGTGATCCTGGGAGATCCGACAGGTAGAGCTGTATGCTCGTAATAGCCTGGGATGCTTCAGCCAGGTTTTGTGATGGGTCACATGTAATGTGCTCCTGGGAGATCCGACAGGTAGATCTGTGTGCTCGTAATAGCCTGGGATGCTACCGCTAGGTTTTGTGATGAACGTAATAAGTCCCAAGGATTCCATAGTATGGCCAGTGATGATGAAGACCTGCAGGTGGTGGGCCTACATCCGGTATGAAAAAGGACTAGCTCTGTAGAACTTCCTATGATGAGTAGATTCAGAGATTGATTGAGATAGCAACAGCAGTGATGATGACGATGACTCGATGATGATTATCTAGTGACAATGATCCAGAGAAGAAGACTTGTGCTAGAAGACCTGTTTCAAGAAATACCTTCCTATTTAAGAGGGAATGTTGATGTATATGTAACTTCGGAATGTATTTCATATATGTATATTGTACTCCTATAGAGATGGTATTATTCTTCTATATGGAAGTGTTTGTATTCCTATAGAGATGTTATTATTCCTCTATACGGAAGTGTCGTCATTTATATTGTAAGTGTCGTAACTTACATTTGATGGGTTATTAGACCACCTTGTTGGTGTCGGCCCTGTATAAGTCATGTGGGTCGAAGGGTTATTAGACCACCCTATTGGGGGTCGGCCATGTGGGTCAAAGGGTTATTAGACCACCCTATTGGGTGTCGGCCCAATCAGCATTATGTTATGTGGTTAAGTTAAGGCCGACCTAGTAAAGGTTATTAAGAAAGTCAAGTCAAGTATAAATAGAGTGTGGGAGGCACTCTGTTTCATCATTCTATTCTCTCACACACTCTTCGGAGAGTGGCGCACTTGTGGAGCAGGAGAAGCTACTACTAGGAGATGTCTATCTCTTATGCTTGGGTTGTATCATTGCTCTATCTATCTCTGAGGAAGTTATTGGGGTTTTTCACCTTTATGGTTTTCCCCAAGTAAACTCTGTGTCTCTTGTGTGCTTGCATTATTGTGTCCATGATTGATATGCTGTAGATATGTTGTACATGTTGTTCTCTCAGTTAAAATCCTAGATTAGATTGAAGTAAATTTTGAAAAATTAACAGTACCCTTCGAAATAAACGAAGCAAAATAGGATCACGGACCATGTAGACACGATTCAAATGGGAAACCATGAGTTGGGAGTCTAGAAAGACAAATAGGGAGTTAATTCTGAGGGAAGCAACCTCTGTTAAGAGTCCAATGATTGCATGGTACTTTGCAATATTGTTGGTTGCGGGACCCAAGCAAGCGGCTCCTGAAGATAACAACTCGCCAGTGGGAGAATAAATTACCCATGATGTGGAAGCAATGTTCCGGGTGTGTCGGCTCGCACCGTCGGCGAATCCGTAATAGGAAGACATCTGTGCATAAAAGCACAAGTCAAGGTAAGTATGGATACATGAGATCCGTGCGTGCATACAAAAAGATAAATGAAAACAAACTAGGTACATTATGTACAAAAAGTGTCTCGCGCAGGATGAAATTACGCGTAGAAATGTTTGAGGTACAGCCCGTTGCGGGGCCGTGCCAATGGTGTGCCATCACAATCGACAAGTTCATAGGCTCCTTTCTCCAAAACACATTTTACAACGAAGGGACCGTACCACATAGACTCTAGCTTTCCTTTTCCAAGTTTGTCATGCATTTGGTCGTATGTGAGTACGAGGTCACCTTCGTTGAAAACTTGAGGTTGAACAGATTTGTCATACTATGCTTTGACGCATTTTTTATGAGCTTCGTTGGCTAAAGCAGCGTCTTAGCGAGTTTCATCTAGCTTGTCTAGGTATAGAAACCGTTCCTCTTCGGAAGTGGTATGGGGAAGTAGCTTTATGGCTATCTTAAGTGACGGGATTTCACATTCAATTGGTAAGATGGATTCCAGGCCATACACCAGTTGGAATGGTGTAAAACCGGTAGCACTTTTCACTGAGGTTTAGTATGCCCATAATGCCAAAAAAAGAGCTGAGTGCCAATTGGACTTATGGGTACCCACAATGCGCTGAATCATACGTTTCGAAACTTTGTTAATGGCATCAACTTGGCCATTAGCTTGTGGGTAGTACGGGGTTGAGTTTTCATCACGAAAACCCAAGTTGGCGCTCAGTTCTTCAATCATATGGTTCCTAAAATGGGAGCCATGATCGGTCATGATGGATTGTGGGACTCTGAACCTAGCTATGATGTGGTTGAATATGAACTGTGCTGCTGTTTTTCCATCTTCAGCATAAGTAGGCATCGCTTCAGCCCATTTTGTGAAATAATCCACAACTACTATGACATAGCTACGCCCCCCGACTGAAGTGGGATTACAGTACATAAAATATATGCCCCATTTGGAAAAGGGCCCGACAGCAATAACAGGATGAAGTGGAGCAGGGTGCGAGCGTGTCTTACTATGAAAGAATTGACAGGGTGGACATTTCTTAACCGTTTCAATGCAGTATTTGAAAATTGAGGGCCAAAAATATCCCACTCGCAGTATCTTCTGGGCCGTAGCCATTCCAGAGAGATGACCACCACATGCTCCAGTGTGGCAGTCATTAAGAACGTGTTCGGGATTGTCTAAAGTTAAACAGCGTCGAAGAATAGTATCAACACCACGACGGTAAAGGGTATCATTGACTATAAGGTAGTACTTGGCATGATGTAGGATACGTCGACGTTCATCGTGGTTGAGGTCGGGGAGAAAACGTTGGGTTTGGAGATATAGTAAAATATCCCCATACCATGGGTCAGACGTGCTAATGAGGAACAACAATTCATCGAGAAGAGAATCGATGGGCTCAGGTTGCTCAGTAGCATGGGGCATTGCAAATCAACTCGGCAAAGACCAAAGATTTCTTGGATTTGGCTTTGGAAAATTCCAAGTCAAACTCTTGTAGGATGACAATCGAACGGGAATATTTTCCCCCAAGCACTTGACGTGTGAGGATATAGTACATTGGATTGAAATCTGCTATTACAATGGTCTGGTGGAGTAGAATGTAATGACGAAACCTTTGGACAGCAAAGACTGTTGCTAGAGCCAGTTTTTCAACATGTGAGTATCGAGTTTCAGAGTCAAGAAGACTCTTGCTAAGATAGTATACCACATGTTCTATGTCGTTACTATCTTCTTGGACTAACACCATACCAATGGTGGAAATCAAAGCTACGAGATAAAGAATGTAATCCCGTGTGTAGTTGGGGGGTTGAATCACAGGATCCTTAGTTAAGGCTGCCTTTAGATGATTAAAGGAGCATTGGGCTTCGTCATCCCACAAGAAGGGGGTGTTATTCTTTAGAATCCTCATATAGCCTTTTGTTATCTCGATGAAATTGCAAATAAAACGACGTAGAAAGTTTGCGTGCCCTTGCAAATTTTGAATTTCTGGTATGTTCATGGGGGAAGGCAGGTCAAAAATGGCCTCTACCTTCACAGGGTACAATCGTATGCCGCTTTTGGAGATTATGAATGCTAAAAGTTTTCTGGATTCAATGCAAAAGATGCATTTGTGCGGATTAAAACAAATATTGTAGCGACGACACCTTGCAAAAATAGTGCCTAAGTGATAAGGATGATCTTCCCTGGTTTGAGAATGAGTGGGAAGGTCATCAAGATACGGCTCTGCAATATGTTTGATATCATGAAATGCATATGACATCACCCGTTGGAAAGTAGCCCCGGCATTTTTTAGGCCGAAAGGTAGCTTTTGATATGCAAAGATTCCTCATGGGCAGATGAAGGTTGTTTTGTGCTGGTCCGCTGGGAGTATCTCGATCTGATTATAGCTAGAAAAGCCATCCATAAATGAAAAGATGACGCTCCCGGCGCAGTTATCAATGATCTGGTCGATGAATGGAGTTGGGTAGTTGTCCTTTGGACAAGCTTTGTTCAAGTCATGGTAATCGACACAGACTCTAATCGTACCCTGTTTCTTGGCTACGGGAACGATATTGGATACCCATTCTGTCAGTGGGACAGGATAGATAAAACCAGCACTGAAAATTTTTTCGACATCTACTTTGATAGCGGATGCCTTGTAGGGGTGGAAGGGTTGGAGTTTCTGCCGAATAGGTCGGGTGCCAGGAAAGGTTGGAATCTCATGGACCATGATAGATGGGTCTATTCCTGGAATTTCTTCATAACTCAAGGCAAAAATGTCGCGAAAAGTTTTAAAGTAGGCAGCGTAGAACTCCATTTCGGTGGGAGTGCATGTCTTGCCAATATGAATGTTTTCCATGACACCGGGATTCACTGAAATGTCAATGGAAGTGGTTTCCATAAGGTTGGCCAAGTTTCCTTCGGAAAATACTTCATCGAGCAAAGTGGGAAACTTGATTTGAACCATTCCAAGTGAAGTGCCGGATTTTGTATCGGGCTCAATTGTCTGAATGGTGGGAAAAGAAGACCGATGATGAAAATTTCCACATGGTGGTTCATCACCACACATAACCTCCATAATTGATTCGTCAGTGGGAAAAATTAATGTGAGAGGATCGATAAGTGGTGGGGATGAATGGGTCTCATATGAGAGTTGTGCCACTGTGTGATGGATAGAAGAATCGACCCAATTGGTGGCTGACTGGATCGCTTCGTACGCTGCGAGGTTCCCATTTAATGGCATGAAGTTGCCGTAGTTTTCAATCTCAGTGGGACTTGGTATCACCCAAGAATCATTGAAAGGGGTGATATTCGATGATATCATGTTGACTGGCTGAACGGGGGACCCCAGCTCTTGGAAAAATCCAATAAGGGAAGAATCCTTCATAAGACCAATGCCAATGTCTTGGAAATGGTACTGAGGTTGATCCAATAACGAGACAGTGTTGGCGGAGTTCGGATGAGAGTCCGGGATACAATAATCTAGCTGATCGATGGTAACAATCTTCCCTTCATGAGGAAATTGTACGATCCGAAAGACAGTAGATGCTATGGTGGTCATGGCGTAAAACCAGTTCCGACCAAGTAGAAGATTGTAATCTAGTGGCGCATCCATGACTTCAATGTGTATAGATACTGTTTTTCCCCCTAGTTAAACACCAATCGCAGGAATGAGTCCGTAAAGTTGAAAACCGTGTCCGTCAAATGCTCTGAGAGTAGTGGGAGATGTCGTGACTTCGGGTGAGCCTAAGGCTCTCCAACAATTCAAAGACATAATCGACGTGGAGGCACCTTCATTTAAGACAGTGCGATGGATGCTATTTCCATGGATTTTTGTATGAACCTGGAAGGCTAACTAGTGGGAAAGCCGACGTTTGACATACCCCAAGTTAAACAAGATGGTGTTTGAAGTATCCTGGTCCACTGCCCCCAGTGCTAAAAGTAAGGTTCTACGCTGCGTAGGGCAGTGTTGGAGAACCTTGAGAGTCGACATGGCGCATGGTGCTTGAGCTAAATCCTCAACAATGTTTTAATTTTGGGCAGCTCGCGCATTGGGATTAAATGTCGCCTTTCGTATGGTGCCCTTGGGTGGGCATAGCACTGTGTCTGTAAGCGGTCTCTCAATGTGGAGATGGCCCTTAGGGGAGGGGTGGGAGAAGGATCTTCAACATGAGACTTTCCTTTGGCTGTCTCTGACTGTTTGTTTGAACTTGGGAGGTTTTCGTACATCTTTGAATGAGTGTTTATGTGAATCTCTTCATTACTCATCATCAGGATTTCGCGGTTTGCAGACGTCTCTCTGCGAGGTGGGTTGTTCGGGTTGCCCCCTTGTGGGGATTCTTGGGCAACCATTTGCTATTGCTGTTGAGGGAAAGGATCGGTTAACACTTCCAGATGAGAGGATCCTTTAACGAATTTTTTGACTTCATCCTTGTAGGGATAGTCACGCGTATAGTGATTGTCTTGATAAATGAGGCAGGGAAACTTAGCCTTCCGAAGTGGTTTCGAGTCGTTGTGGGTGGGTTGTGGCTTGGGATTCTCCTGCTGGTTAGAAATCTTCTTGGATTTTCCACGATTGTTCTTCTTCTTTCCTCTGGATGGTTGTGATCTAGATTGGACTACGTTCACTTCGGTGGAGACAGCAGGATAAGTAGAAGATTTTGGGGCAGCCTGGGGTGGAGCAGGGGAAGCACAAGCTTGCTGCCCCATTGGTTTGGTGGTAGGCTAGGCCTTGAATGAACCGACAATACCATCGATAGGGGGTTCAGTGGCAGGCTTAGTTGGATCAGTAGTGATGCAGGTGGCATGGGGAACAAGTTCATGTAAAGTGTCAGATTAGGTATATACCAAATGCATGTACTGGGAAGCCGAGATGGCTTATTCTTTCATGACCGGCCCGTGCATAGCAATGTCCCTAGCTATGGGAGGAAAGAATGACTTTGTGAACCAATCCACGAGCAGCTGATCCAGAATGGGTGCCTTGATTAGCCTACGGCGTCGATGCCACTCATGGATGTGGTTCGAGATATGCATAGAAGTGGTTTGACGTAACGAGGTTAGCAGTTCTGTTCCAGTCTCATACCGGATGGCGAGCTAGAAATGGGTCAGAAACTGCATAGCCAAGGTGTTAAAATCATGAAAGGAGTGTTGTGGAAGCTCGATGTACCATTTTGCTACCGTGTCGGTAAGCGTGTGCTGGAAGAGCCATAGTCGAATGGAGTTGACCATCAATGAGTTGGATGAACACCAAAGATGGAAGGTCATTACATGGTTCTTGGGGTATTCCCCGGGCTTGGCATCGAACTTAGGAATGTCTGATGGAATTTTTTGCTGGGATAGGTGGCCAGTGAGGTTCATGCCATATAGGATTGTTAATGAGCCTCGATAAATCAAGTAAATTTAGTGTGGCCAAGAAAGGAGGTTGACGGTTAGGCTGCGGGTATGAGTAGTAACCGTAGGGTGTAGGGATGCTTGAGGGGCCCTGCACAACATATTGCTACGTCTTGTACCCATACATGTTTCCCGTAGGGTACTACTGGAAGTTCTAGGGGTAGTAGGCCATATGGTTAACCGGTTGTGTGTTGGAAGTCATTACTTGACTGGGAATCAGAGTGGTAATCGGTTGTTGGACGTTCTATTGAGTGGGGATGGTGGGTATGGTACCATGGGGTTGTTGTGTCCTAGGAATGGTTGCTGATCCTTGTTGGGGAATGGTTCACTAGGGTTGTTGGGTACCAGGAATGTTACCACTACTTTGAGTAAGTGGAGGATTTCCCATACTAGGATTAGGGGGTGGCTGCAAGAATGGTGTCCATGGAATATGGGTTCCACCCTGATGAAGAGGTGGAGGTTGAAGAAATGGGTTCCATGGAGTTGTTGCATCCAAAGGGTAGGGGAATCCGGAATTCAAGTTGGGGGGAATTTGATATTTCCCCCCAACTAGGTTCAAGTTTCCAAATAATGAGTACCCCCCGCTCTGTGGGATTTGAGATCCCCAAGAAGGAAGTGTGCCTGATGAGGGATGTTGAAGATGAGGCCCGGTTGGAAAATCGGTATAAGGTTGTCCGCTTCCAGGTGTGTTGTACATACCGAACTGAGCAGATGCTGCTGTTTGGGAGGGTTGTTGAATGGTACCAGTGGGTTTCCCTCCAACAGCTGGGTTGGATGGTCCTATGGGAGGAGGTTGGTTACTAGGAAGGGGGTTCCCAACAAATGGTTGTCCTCTTGAAGGTTGGGTTGATGGCCCAATGGGAGGAGTTTGGTTACTAGGAGCAGGTTCCCGACAAAGGGTTGAACTCCTGTAGGCTTGGTTGATGGCCCACCAGGAGGGGGTTGGTTGTTGGGATTGGTGGTTCCAATAGTCGGTTGTCCACCTCCTGAAATGGTGTAGATAGTGGCCGAAGGTTAACCTCCAGTTAGTATGGATGATCCAGCGGTATGACTTGATGTTCTCCCAACACCAGAAAGGTATGATAGTGTCAATTGGACAATGGTGGCAAAGGTGCCGATTTGTGGAGGGGGTCTTCCATATGTGACAAGCGGGGATGGAGAAAATACTGGGTTATCCCTCATAGAATGTGCACGAAACATACTTGACGGTAGTAAATGTGGGGAATTTAACCGAGGGGTGTCGGGAGTTTCATCCATAGTGTCTTGAACAATAGGAGGACCGTTGAGGACTGGGTCTAGGTTCGTATCTTGAAAAGGGTTTTCGAGGTCCGGAGGGAACTGAGGTAGAGTGATATCTGAAGGTCCAGAACCATCTGCATAGGAGTGATGAAACTCTGTGCTAGACGGGACGTTGGGAGCCCGATAGTTGGGAGGATGGGTAGCAGGGGGATATCTACAAGCCATCGAGAGCATTTGCTCTGTATCATGTTTAAACTGTGTCGAGGCTAAAGGGGAATTAGCTAGACTAACCATTCTAGATTGGATGAAGGCCATGATCTCGTGTCCCGAAGGGAGATTAGGGAGGGATACCGTACAAGGTATGTTGTTGGAAGAACCAGTTTCCTGTGGTTGAACACTAGATGGCGCAGTGATAGCACGCGAAGGTTCCGCCTGGGAAGCAATAAAACCATATCCAGGTTCAAAAGGTGTATCAGGAAGTTGGGTTTCTTCGATAACTTCAATGTATCCACCCAAGACTGTAGTCAAGTTAGATATATCTTGGTCGGATCCTTCGGTGGTGCCAACAAATCCTTCTGGAACATCGTAGAAAGTATCTGGTGGAAGGGTAGTGCTGACATCGGGGAGGATGATGGCCTCGGGTCTAGTATCTTGGGCAGTACTAGTTTCATCCGCTATAGTGTTGTCCACTGTGGTAGATATATCTGGAATAACAGTGGGTGAAGTGACAGTGGGAGTCTCAGGTGTATTAGTGGTTGCAGAAACTGCGAGGGGTTCTGAGACCGTACTGTGAGTAACAGTTACAGGCGAAACTGAAGATGTAGTGCGGATCGGCGGTGGAACGTTCCCTTGGATGACACCGCGACCGAGAGGGGAAGGAATACATGATGTAGGTGGACTAGAGGTCCATGGCGGTGTTGGTGGTGGTCAGTTTCATCCCTGTACTCTTTGTGATATCCGTGGTGGTTCTGACATAATGGTAGATATACAAAATTCGGGCACAGTCTCGTAAGAAAGAACTCAAAAACCCTAATGCAGTCGAGTGTGCAAAAGGGGAGCTAGAAAAAGAAAGGCTCGCAGGCCAAAAAAAGCAAGCTCTAAAAAACTATACTAAGACCGGCATCACAGCAAGTGAGCTGGAAACAAAAATGGCCAGAATGCCAACAAGCAGTCACTAAAAGAAAAAATGACCCTCTATTAAGATGATATAACAATCAAACTTCCTAACTAAGAGCTGTAGACCTCAACAAGTTGTATCCTTCACGAGGTGATGAAATCCAAGTCAAATAATACAACGTGAGAGACCAATAATGGAAGGATATCCCTCTACTGAAAGGGATCCTGGGTAAAAGAGCCCTAGTAGAAAAGTTTTTCGGTGCTTCTACCTTATCACCCTTGTATTATCAGTATGGTGGTCGTATAACACAAGGAAGACAATGATCGATGTTGCCTTAGGGATAAGTGGAGTGCGGCATTCCAAAGAGTCTGTCCGGTTCTCGATCTCGCGGAGATTTAACCCATGAAACAATAGGAGGCCCCTCCACAAATTGGTGTATGACCGTGTCAACAAATACTAGAGGATTTTGGTACCCTAGAGGACAACAACTATGTCTCAGATGATAACGACAAGGGGGAATTATTTGGATGCCTATGCCCGGTGTCCTACCTAACTAACAAATTCTTTTTCTCCTCAAGTGAGATTATGGTGTGTTTAGTTAGGGAGTGTGAATTTTAGTGGTTGTATTACTCAATCGAGTAAATGGACGTGAAACTTGGTGATGTTGTGATGACTCAAACCATGCAAGTGAGAATGAATCGAAATAAGCCTTGTATTCGATGAAAACTAGCTATGGGAAAGAGAGAGTTCTTCGATCATAAATGCATGAAACTTTTTCAAAGAACCATTTAAGAACAAAATATTTTTTATCGATTTGTGTTTCTATGTAAGCCAAACTGAAATAAACACTCTTTCATATTTCACTAATCTACAACTATAATGCTTCAAAATGAGAATTTATGTGGCAAATTGAATGGTTCACTTCCTAATGCACAATAATACAGCTAGATCGTTTCAACTCAAACAACACAAATGTTCTCCAATGACAATTTCCAATATAAATTTTAATAATGATAATGGAAAAGATGATATTTATAAGAACAATGTGATAATACACAATCCAGTGAAAGAGGACAGTAGTAATAATTTGGTTATGATGGATGGATCAAGCCAATGCAATCGATCGGAAGGGGTGACCAAACATGTAAATAATGCCACTAACTCAAAAAAAATAATCAAGCTCACACCAAGAGGTAAACAAACCACAAATGAGTTTGAAATGGACAGGATGCTAGTAAGCAACAGGAAACACCAATCTGAGGCAAAGAAGATCAGAAAATGACCTAGGAAAACCAAACAAGAAGGAAAAAATAAAAAATTTGCAGACACTACCACGTGTCTTCTATTGGATGGGACGCGGTACTGGTACACTACCGCGCTGTGATGAGCGCTGGGTACGCGGTACTACTTCTCTGTAAGGAGTAATGGGGGCGCGGTACTACTTCTAAGGGTGGGAAAAAATGCAACTTTTGAAAACAATTTGAATTTTTCAGGGGTGATGCAGACCCAGACGACTCACTGATCATAGAGGAAGAAACGATGTAGAGAGAAGGGGTGAATAGAGGTCAAAGAGACCAAAAATCAGTACTAGTTTGATAAGAAAGAAAAACCACAATAAAAAATGACCGAAAGTGAAATAAATCAATCAAATGGGGTTCAAACCAGTGGAGTCGCCAGTTTTGTTGTAGATATTTCTCCCTACGGATAGGTAGAAATTTTGTTAGGTTAAAGTAGACTTGACTGACTTCAAACCAAGACAAAAAGATAACAAATGCTACCTTGAATTCCTAGATTCAAACAAATTCTTCAATATTATACTGTTGAAAGAAATGGAAGAGGTTTAACTGACCTTTGATTTAATCGCTCGTCCTAGTTATTGCTCTAATCCTCAAGTCCTCACGAATGAACCTGTTAGAATGAATCAAAGTACAAGTGCATACAATATTCCTAGCAACTTGAAATATATGTTGGAATCTAAATCTATCATAGAGACAAACCATGTAATTGAAATAACATCAACACACACAATTTGGGAAACAAGACAAGTTATATTTATATTGCAAACTTGAAGTTACTTACAATGGTTGCTTGATGTCCAAGCCAGCTCCTAGCTCCAAGTGCTTTCTCCTCTAGCTATCTCCACAAAGATGTAAGACCATAGGTTTGATATCTCAAAGAGTTCTCTCCTTTGCTCATGGAAGGCCTCTCTCTTATAGTGTGTAGGAGGGTTAACCAACCAGAGAGAAGAATGGATCTTGGGAGTGTTTAGTGTATCAGACCCACTAATCTAAGAAGGTGAGTTAGGATCGAATCAGAGATGTCAATCCTCAAAAAATCTCTCGAAGATCAAGATCCCACAAGTCATGACAAAAGGGATAAAAAAGGACTACCGCACCCCTGAAGTTGAGCATAACACGGTAGTACCGCACATCAAGGAAAGGGCATAGTGCGGTAGTGGGGACTACCATGTAGCAGTAGTAATGCATCGCGCGGTAGTGTTGGTAGATGAGGTCTCAATTGGGTTGCTTCCTGATATGACAGGTTTGTCTTTATGGTTCATTCATCACTTTTCCCTTCTAGGTTTTTTACGTAGTTGGGGAAGTGTCATCAAAGGTTTTGACTGTGAAATATAGAGGTATAACAATGTGCCACTCTCCATTGAGTGTATGAGTGAGAAAGTGAATGATCAAATAGAGTGCCTCCCTCACTCTATCTATACTTGAATTGAATTTCCTAATAACCTTTACTAGGTTGGCCTTAACTTAACCACATAACATAATGATGATAGGGACGACCCCCAATAGGTTGGTCTAATAAGCCTTTAACCCACATGACTTATATAGGGATGACCCCAACAAGGTGGTCTAAGTGATATTTGCGAGGTTTTTTCAAGCTGAGTGATCTATCCTATAGAATATCACAAGGAAGAGGCCCAACCTAAATGTAATAGAGGACTTCCTTGCAGCAGGGGAAAGTGTTCAGCCTAGGGGACGAGGAACAATGCTGTAAAGTTTACCTCGGCCATGGGATCAGGTTACAATATTCCTGAAAACGTATATCACCTGTGAAGGTAGATACCGAGTCATATATACATATGATTTTGTTTTTCTTTCTCACCTGTGCCATGACACACTAATCAATATGCCTTATTACCTTAAGAATACCCTGCAAAACATGTCACACTATGCAAGGGGATCCCAACATCCTCAAGACTCCATCACTAACCATGGCCTTCTCAAATTATTAATACTGAGAGCCCTTGAGCAAAGACATCAAACTTGGTGTTAATTTTTGAGCATTAATTCAATATACTCTAGGATATTTACTGAGAGAATAACATGTACAACATATCAAGTATAACAATGCATATCAATCACACCAAGCAATCACATTAGAAAATAGACACACAGAGTTTCACTGGGGAAAACCATAAAGGTGAAAAACCCCACAACTTACTCAGAGATAGAAAGAGCAATGATATAACCCAAGTACAAGAGATAGTCTTCTACTAGTAGGTACTCCTCCTCCTCAACTAGTGCGCCACTTTTTAAGTGATGTAGAAGTGAATAATGAGATGAACAAATAGAGATCTCCTGCTCTCTATTTATAATTGTCCCAGCTTGTCTAATAGACTAGCAGGGCCGACTTCTCTAGAAGAGTCTAATAACCCATGGCTACATTAATCCGGGCCAACCCCTCACTAGGTGGTCTAATAACCCATCACATCAAGTTGCGACACTTGCGACACTTGTCAATACAAATGATGACATTTCCGTATAGAGGAATAATACCATCTCTATAGGAGTACAATATACATAGATGAAATACATTGCGAAGTTACATATACATCAACACTCCCTCTTAACTAGGAAGGTATTTCTCGACACAGATATGCTAGCACAATTCTTCTTCTCTGGATCATCATCATTGGATCATCGTCATCGTTCCTGCTGCTACTATATCAATCAATATCCGATCTACTCATCATAGGAAGTTCTACAGAGCCAGTCCTTTTTCATACTGGATGTAGGCCTACCACCTGCAGGTCCTCATCACTGGCCATACTGTGTAATCCTCAAGACTTATGATGTGCATCACAAAACCCGGCAAGAGCATCCCAGGCTGTTACGGGCACACAACTCTACTTGTTGGATCTCCCAGGGACATATTACATGTGACCCCACCATAAAAACTTGCAAGAGCATCCCAGGCTGTTACAAGCACACAGCTCTACTTGTTGGATCTCCCAAGGACATATTACATGTGATCACACCACAAGACCTTGCAAGAGCATCCCAGGCTGTTACGAGCACACAGCTATACCTATCGGACCTCCCAAGGACATATTACATGTGGTCATGGAAAAACTTTGCAAGAGCATCTTAGGCTGTTACGAGCACATAGCTCTACCTGTCAGACCTCCCAAGGACACATTACATGCCATAGGACAAAACCTTGAAAGAGCATCCCAGGCTGTTACAAGCACACAGCTCTACCTGTCGGATCTCCCAGGGCACTATTATATGTCCTCCCAGAGCAATGCCTCGAAAGAGCATCCCAGGCTGTTACGAGCACACAGCTCTACCTATCGGATCTCCCAGGTCTACTTATATGCTCATCTGCACAACCTGTCCATGGCCACTGAGTATCGTCCTGATACTCACCATACATCATCCTAATGTACATCAAGACATGATCATCCTAATCATCATCATAGAATCATCCTGATGCATATCATCTGGAGCAACATCTTGAAGCTCGGCATCCATGATCAGCCTGATCATACTGTGCATCCACCTGATGCATACCAAGTATCTACCTGATACATATCATCATACATGATATACTTGATCATACAATGTATCCACCTGATACATACACAACTAAATGATCCACCTAATCATAACAAGCATCCAACATGATGCATATACATATACATGATCCAACTGGTCATAACAAGCATCCAACATGATGCATATACATATACATGATCCAACTGATCATAACAAGCATCCAACATGATGCATATACAGAGCAGTAACTGGAGCATTGTCTCGATGCTCATCATCCAGCGCTTACATCCACAGCCATGTGAAGGCTCCTCCTCTCACCATGCTTGGAATGGCTCCAGCAAATGTGTCCATCACTTCTTCCTCAAAGTGTCGTCAATCTGAAGAACACCAAGCCTCTCCCTGAAGTACTCGAACTTCACTCTGGCTAGTGGTTTCATCAACACATCTGCAACCTGCTCATCCATCACAACATACAGGAGCTTCATTGCTCCTCTCTGCACCATATCCCTGATATAGTTATATTTGATCTCAATGTGCTTCGACCTGTCGTGGAACACCGGGATCTCAGATAGCTTCACACAACTCTGGTTGTCACAAAAGATACTAGTAGCCTCCAATGGAAGATCAAATAACTCAGAAAGTAGCTTCCTGAGCCATACTACCTCACAAATGGTCGAACAAGCTGCAACATACTCTGCTTTGGTTGTACTCAGTGCTATGCAGGACTACTTTCTGCTAAACCAAGAGATCACACCTGATCCCATACTGAAGCAGCACCCAAAAGTGCTCTTCCTATCTGCAGTACTACCTACCCAGTATGAATCAACATAATCCTGCAGGTTAAACTTTTGATTCGCATCATACTTGAGCCCATAATCAATTGTACCCTTCAGGTACCTGAGAATATGCTCTACAGCAACCAGGTGAACACTCCTTGGATCTGTCAGGAACTGGCTTAATGTGTTCACTGCAAAGCAAATATCTGGTCTCATGTTCATCAGGTACATCAAGGACTCAATCATCTGACGATACATAGTGACATCAACCGGCTTAGATGAAGCATCATAAAGAAGCTTCAGGTTTGATGCCATAGGTGTGGCCATGGCCTTGCAGTCCATCATCCTGAAACTCTTCAAAATCTCTACTGCATACATCCCTTGTCCAAGGAAGATCCCATCTGCACTCTGCCACACCTCCATGCCTAGAAAATAGTGCATCATCCCCAAGTCCTTCATCTCGAACTCAGCAACAATCTTCCTCTTGGTATCAGCAATCAAACTATCTTCTCCTGTAACAAACAGGTCATCCACATACAAAAGTAGTATCACTTGATTGCATTCATCAACCTTGTAGTAAAGGTTGGAACCTGCTTTACTCTTGGTAAAGCCCAAACTAGATATAAAGTTGTCCATCCTACCATACCAAGTCCTAGGAGCTTGCTTCAATCCATACAAGGCTTTCTTCAACCAACACATGTATGACTCCCTGTCATGTGTCTCAAAACCAAGTGGCTGCTCCACATACACTTCCTCCTCGACTACACCATTGAAGAAAGTTGTCTTGACATCCATCTGGTGTATCTTCCATTTCATCACTGAAGCCAGAGCAAGTACTGATCTGATGGAAGTGTACCTGGCTACAAGAGAAAAAGTTTCTTCATAGTATATCCCCTCTTTCTAGGATAAGCCATGAGCTACAAATCTCGCTTTGTATTTCTCTATGCTGCCATCTGCAGCATGCTTGATTTTGTAGATCCACTCGGAAGTCACAACTGACTTCCCTTCAGGTCTTGGGACTACATCCCAAACATCATTCTTCATGATCGACTGATATTCCTTGACGTTGGCATCCTTCCAATCTTTCTTTTCCGCTGCTTCTTCATAACTGGAAGGTTCTTTGATCATAATGTCACAGAGTAAGGCACCATAACTAGTGTGAGATCTAGTTCTCTTCCTTGCTCTGTGTTCTTCTTCTGGAATGCCATACCTTTTTTTATCTTGAATGAGCTCTCTAACCGATTTAGGTTTCCTCTTGTGAGAGTCCTTCTCACGGGGTGGATCTACAGGTTCTTGTGGATCTTCAATTTCATGATCTACTTCTGGAATTGATTTAGTCATGGTGGTATCTTGAAATCTGGTTTCCTTTGGTTCTTCATGATCTTAAACAGGTGCCTTCCTTGATTTGATGAAAGCTGAGTTTTCATCAAATGTTACATCCCCGCTGACATCAATCTTCTTGAACCCTGGAAAGTATATTCTGTAAGCCTTCGAGCTTTCACTATACCCCACAAAGATACCCTTCTTTCTTGAAGGATCTAGTTTTGTGCTCTTTTCCTTTGGGACATGAGTATATATTGGACAACCGAATATTCTGAGATGGCTAACCTCAGGTTTCTTACCAGAGAAGACCTCTTTTGGTGTCTTGTTGTCCAATATCTTGTGAGGTGTTCTGTTCTGTACATACACAGTTGTCCTAGCTGCTTTTGCCCATAGATGCATAGGCAAATCCTAGTCATGCAACATTGCCCATGCTTCCTCCATGATTGTTCTATTCTTTCTTTCTACAAATCCATTCTATTGTGGATTGTAGGGAGCAGTCAACTCCCTCTTAATCCCTGAATCATTGCATAGTTTCTCAAAATCACCTGAAGTGAATTATCCACCATTGTCGGATCTGAAAGTCTTGATATTCTTATCGGTTTGATTTTCCATCAAGGTTTTGAATTCTTTGAACTTATCAAAAACTTCATCTTTGTTCTTCAAGAAGTAGACCCAAGTCTTCCTAGAGAAATCATCAATGAAAGAGACATAGTATACATACCCACTCAGAGAACTGGATGACATCGGACCGCATACATCGGAGTGGATAATTTCGAAGATTCCTTTTGCTTTGCTTTCACTGCTTGGAAATGCCTTCTTAATGTTCTTTCCTTTTGCACATCCTTTGCAAACATCTTCATGCTTTGACTTGATTTCAGGAAGACCTTCTACAACTTTTCTTGCAATTGGTAGTGCTCTATAGTGCAAGTGTGCAAGCCTTCTATGCCAAAGTTCACTTGGCTCCATGGATTCATCACTCTGAGTTAGATGTATTGGGGAATGCAGAGTTACAACCTTGGGTATACTCACATGGACAGATATTCCATGCTCCCTACACTAGTATTCATCCATAAGTGGCAGTGGCTCATCATTTCCCTCTTCCTTTCGAGCTCGACTTGAGTCTGGCGGATTTCCTATTGCATATGTCATGATACCCAACCTTTTCTTTCTGGAGCGCACTATCCTACTCACTTAAATCCTCGCACCTCTTCCTCCTCTTTTCTCTTTCAATATTTTATATATATGGAGTTCTCTTATGTATCATCGTTCTTTCTTTGTCGAATTTTTGAGATTTCTCATTGCTGGCCATATTATATTTTTCATATGTCGACCATTATTCAGCTGCTCCATCCAGAACATGGTCGGATACACCCCCATTGTCGTCCCGAAGCTATTTAGAGAAATAAGGTGAGGAAAAAATTCATTTGCGTAGAAAATATTCCCACTCTCACTCTTTCACAAATTTTCCCCACTTTCTTCGCTTTTCTTCCCAGTTCATTTTCAACAGCGGTGGTAACAAAGTGGTCAAGGTTCGACAATATGAGTTGCTTCCTTGTCGATCAATAATTTAAACAGAAGCATCGGTAGAGAAAAAATAAATTGTTCAATAAGGTCATTATAGAACCTATGCTTCACGTTATCGACAGATACTCACTCTTCGATCGCGTACTCTTGACAGTACTCGTCAATAATTCTTTCTCACCTTTCAGATAAATTTGTGCAGCCTCCTTTATTTAGTGTTTTTAGCAATTGTTGATCTTTTTCTTCTGCCGGAATTTTCATCCAAGATCTTCTTCAATGTGAACGGAACAGACTCAACAAACTTTTCATGTGTTTCAAAAAAGAACTTCTCCCTTGCTTGAGCGATAGTCAACTTGTTTCTTCTAGCATAATTTTGCAGATAGTTTTCTATCTTCCTCTCCCACCATTCCTTTATCTCATGTTCTAATATCATTAGGTCATGCCCATTATCTTTTTATGCATGTATCATCGGAAACAGAACCAATGTTGTTTTCAAGTGGATTGCATAGTTACCAACGATACATGTTATAGAATAAGCAATCAAATAGATAGATATGAAGACAAGATAAGTAATGGAGGTAGAGTCAACAAGTCTTTCTATTATTCAAAATAAGTACATAAGTGCGTTACAATGTATCAATCCTTCTCATGTATCTGGATCTCCATCCTATATAAATGGTTTACAGACGGTTAAATAATGACATTTCGGTTCACTAACCATCTCGACCTGTGATGACTGACACAACGGTTTGACTTGTTTTGTGGAGTGGTCGAACGGAGGACCATATAAGTATGATGTAATGTGAAAGGCTAAGTAGCACTTGTAGAGAACTTGTATGAGTTGAAAAGTAAAGTGTAGTGAAATCATGCTTGAGTTGTTGTGAAATTGTAAACCATTGTTCTAAACACTAGTTAAGAGTGTTGTTAATAGATGAGTGGTAAAGCTCACTAGTTTGCTAGTTTTCCCTTGTAAAGGGTTTTCCAAGATAAATTTCTATGGATTATGTGACTATTTTTTTTCCATTGTTAAATTTGTTTATATCTAAATGTTAGAATCTTTATGCATAATCACTGTAATTGGTATTGAAATACTTGAGAGGGTTGAACCCTTAGTATGTGGTTTAGGGTTTATGTTAAAACCTTTGTCAAGATTCTTTTTAATATGTGTCATTAGAGATTTACCATTACTTAATTGACGAGAAGCAATTAATCTATGTTTCTCACATATCAAACCTTTACAAAAAATTTTAAAAGAGGTTGACATATAACATTTAGACATTTCAATGGTCCTATTCCTAGTTTAGAAGAAAAAATTAAAGGAAAAAGCTAACTTTTTCTCTACAAGAATAACAAGGGTATTATCACTTTTATTGTAATCTTTACCACAATTATTTAGGTTTTCATTATAGGGTTTTATTTCAACAAGAAATTACTATATTCTAGAAAACTATTTAGGATCTAACTCATGGATCTTCTTTTCAAAAGAAAGAGAAACGTTGTTAGATTTATCAAATAAAGAAGCTAAAGTATTCCATTCCTCAATTGTGCTATGTTCAAGCTCAATATGTACCTATAAACTATCGGAAACAATTTGACCAGTGAGTCATCTTGATTCATCACCTTGATCCTCTCATAGAGCTAAGTCTTTAGCATTGGTATGTTTTTTGTGTTCACCTTTAACTAATCACTAACTGATCACCATAGAATATTACTCCGGAGAATGTCAATCATCTTTGTATTCCAAGCAAGATAGTTAGTACCATTTAACTCATGAACATAAGCTACTTTTGAACAAATAATGACAAACAAGAAACTAAACCCTAATGAAACAATACAATAAGCTAATAAATAGAAGAAATAATGAATAAAACTAGAAATTTCTCACCAATGACAAAACCATGTTGTACGAAACCAACGAATCTACAAACCCTCTATAAGAAATAGTGAAAAAAATCAACATATTGTGATTATTTCACTTCAAAACTAGTTGTATGCATCTTTCATGAAGGTTAGTCATGGGGGTACATTCCCTTTGTGAAGGTAGTTCATGTATGCATGTTCCTTTGGTTTTGAAAAACATGTACATGTCAGTTAAGCACCTGTAACTATAGATCGACAAAAGTTGAAGCCGTCTAGATGGAAACCTACAAAAATATGAACCAAAAACATAAAAATAACCAAATATACTACAAGAGAGATATATCCTTAATAGTAGGTTAGTATACAATATATTTTAACTTATATCTATAGAAAAAATAAGTAAAACTTGAAAAAATTCTGAAAACTAAATGGTGAGGGTTAGGGTTTTGAGGAAAAATTCTCAAACGTGTAGAAAATGCCCAGATCTAAAGAAAACCTCAAATACTTTCTAGATATTATGGAGAATATACTAGATATGGAGGGCCCCCAAAAACAATTGAAGAACTTGGTGCTTAACAAAAAAAAATTATTGAAGAAGGTAGATCCTAGTAACCAACTTTGATACCATGTTAGTTTATTGAGAAATATGCATAAACATACAACAAAAACTTTATTAACATGTTAATAAATAGAAGGAATATACTAGTCTATCCTTCTATCCATATAAGCAACAAATAACCAAATAGTAAGTAAAATACAAGATAAAAATGAATAGTACACTAGATATACGTGGTAAAACCCCTGATGGGAAAAACATCCACTTAAAGGTATGATCTTCTTTATTCTTAATAAATCTTCAATCTTACACTTGACCTCCACCCACATATGATTCTCATTGATTTACAATGATTCACAATAACATAATCAACATGATGACCCAAATGTTTTACTTAAACTCTATTATATAGCTAGAGGTTGGAAGAATAACATCCCATAATACATGTGGGATAAATGATTTTCCACCTCCATATATAATCAAAGGTAATAGGAGAACATTACTCTGGGGGAATGGTTTTTTTAGAGAATGTAGGGGATAAACTTATTCAAGGAGAGGGAGGGATCATATATGCTTGGGGATCCATAATATTTGATGTTCCATCCATAATGGAGAAATAAATGTTATATGTTTTGAGAAAGCCTGACATTGATTGAAGGAGGGTATGGCATATATAACCTCATGCTCAAAGGTGTTGGGAAAAGTAATTAGTTTTCACTTATTTATTAATACTTCCTTCAAGTGGGGATACTCGCATGAACTAAATCCCTACTTCCACCCCTGTTGTGAGAAAATCTCCCTACGGATAGGTAGATATCCCCTTGGGATTAGAAAAGGCCCCTAGTTGCCTACCCAAGACAGAGATGAAACAAATAGACACTAGTCCTCCTAGATCTAGCTCACACATCAGCTAACAAGCTATGGAAATACAAAGCAAGTAGATGGCATACCTTACTTTGATGGTTGTCCTGCTGCTCCTAAGTTGCTACAGCTCCAGCCTTTGATTATGGACTTATGAATTTGTTCACAAAGCAAACACAACACCTTCTCCAACGCAATATATGTATAAACAAAGATCTAACTATATAAATAGAGACAATTTCATGCATTCATCATTAAAGACATGAAAATGAGAGGAATAGGCTAAGTTATATTAATGATAAGAAAGCCAAAAGAAGCTGATTACAATGTTATACCTTGATGTCCAAAGTAGTAGCACCTCCTTCCAAGCTCTCCAACATCACCCTTGCAAGACTCATAGGATCATAGGTTTAATGTCTCCAAGATCACCCCCCATATCTCATGGATGGCTCTCTTTAAGTAGGATTTGGGAGGCCAACCAGTAAGAGGAGATTATGGATCTAAGTGAATAATATGTGGATCAAAGATCTAAATCATGCCAAGGAGGGAAAGTGAGATGGGATTCGAAGGGGTACCTCATCCCAAGAAAATCTCCATGAGATCCAAGATCCAAAATAAAAGGGATAAGCCTAAACCAAGACTACCGCTCCCCTATAACTAAGCAAAGCGCGGTAGTAGCGCTCCCCCATAGGCATGCAGAACGCGGTAGTTTGACACTACCGCTCCCCCATAGGCATGCAGGGCATGGTAGTTCCAGAAGGATTAATTTTTGGAGGTGGTTAATGCGGGTTTCGACCCCTTGCTTGTTGGATTTTCTTCCAAATGTGACTAGGGAAGGTACCAACATTAGAATGAAGGGTCCTAACACCCTTAGGAGGCATAAAAATCATGTTTTTCATGGTGGTGAAACATGTATATTCTCACTTACACATGGTGTGGCAATTTGAGGTATAACAGATGCCCCCTAAAGTGTGAGGTCAGAAGGAATCTGATGGCTGAAACACTTTACAAATAATAAGTCTGCAAGGATATCTGAAGGAGAGTTGGAGAAGAGATGCAAGCAAATATCGACAATATGTCTAACGACCTCGAGGTGGGCAAACCTATGCTCGGAACAACTGACTGAAAGCATGGCTGCCGAACAATACATTACAGATCCATGATAATACTGACTTAACAATGACTGGAGACAAATCATGGCTACTAGACTACAAGCGTAGATCCATGAAAAGACAATGACACAGCCACGACCAATACAAGAGTGGATCTATGTGACAGTACATCAATGAGGTCACCAACATAATATATATGTGGGAACCTACTCAAAAAATCTCCATCGCAACCTGGATGTACTAAAAAGACTTCAAAACTATCCAGGGCCTTCTACTCGATCCCAAATTGATATGAATCTAACCATGTGATTACAAGATGTTGAAGTCGAACATGGTAGAAACCACTTGATTACCGATCAATGATTGAAACCGTTAACAAGTGCGAGGGAAATCGCCAATGATGAAAATGACTCCCAAGGTATCATAGTACATCTCGACGAAATGTGAATAGATGAGTTGATGTCGAACATCCGCGAGATCATTTGATCAGAGGTCAATGATGAAAACCTACTGTCGAATGCGAGGAAACCTGCCATTGAGGCATGCAGGTACCAAGGTACTAAGGTTGGTTTCTAAGACTAATTCCTGGATAATGAGTTGAAGTCGACAGGAATAGACTCGTCAAAGGAGGGCCATAATGGATCCCACATCATCGACATGAAACCGACATAGGAAAGTGATATGAAGTGATGAATCAGATGAGTATGGACTGACACAGGGATGTAAAGGCTAACAATATTACAGAGTATGACTAAGGTAAACTTCCCTTGAACATGAATGGCATGACAATAATGACTTGGCAGCATTGACTCAATGAGGCAGAGACCAAGACATAATGCAACGATGACTGAGGCATTCTTCAGATGATTTGAAGGAGTGGGACAACTCATAGAATTGGCATGACTCAGAGATAAGTAGATTACCCAACTGTATAACAAGACACAAAAAGGTGCCATGTTCAAGGGCGACACAAGCTTCCATGAAGCTTTCTAAAAGAAACTTAACTTATTCCCCCCCAACCCCCATCATGTTTGATGAGTACCTCTTTGTTTTATAATGAGCTTGAGGAGGATAAAAGATGCTTGGTATAGCTCATCCTTTGGACGAGTCCAATCCCACATGTTTTACGAACCTGAGAAAGGAGGGGTTCGGTCCCAAAAACGGTCCTTCGATGTTTGATTTTACGAGTCCAAGGAAGGAAAACTCAACAGTTTTTCATGTTTACAGAGTCTGAAAAAAACTAAAGAAGACTCCAACGGTCCTTTTTCGTAAAGTTAGCCTCATCGCCCAAAAAAGGGTAAAACCACGCGGGAGAGGACTCTTCCAGTCATGATTGGCTGGAGTATACCTTTCTCGTAAATAGTCTAGATGGGCCGAAAAAGGGATAACCTATCACCGAATAGACGACCTTTCAAATACTTTTACAAGTGTGAAAGAGTCAAGATCACTTGGCAATCTTTTCAATTTTAGGGAGTCTAAAAAGAGCTTAACTATGGACTCCATGTACAACTTTGTCATGGTTGATGACCGAGTACGACAAAGGAAAAGTAAACTCGGCACAGTTCCTTTTCCGTAAATAGTTTAGCGAGGCCGGATAAAGTGATAAACCTATACTCATTAGACACACCTTTTTACTCCAATTGCTTAATGAGCACGATAATGGTATCAAAAGCGCTCGGAATATTTTTCATGTTTGGATCCAGAGCACGAAAAAGGAAAAAGTAAGCTCAAACCACTTTTCATGTTTTTAACCAGAGCACGAAAAAGTGAAAAGTAAGCTCAAACACCATCTTACTGTTTTTAACGAGCTCGAAGATAGGTTGGAAGAATGCTCATAATGTCTGCTTCATTTTTTAACGAGCTTGTAACAGAAAATGAACTATGCTCAGAATAATTTTCATGGTTTAATGAGCTCGAAACCTAAAAAGGAAAGTATGCTTGAAAATGTTCCCAATGGTGAACTTATTCCCGTCATGAAATCCAAAGGTTGGTTCATGCCCCCAGCATGATTGCTAGAAGTAAGTGACTTAGCTCCAACGTGATGTGGAGAGGTGATCGAGTTGACTTCAACGTAACTTCCAGAGGTTGAAGACATGCCCCTAAGCTTCATTTCATTCTCCTAAGGTATAGGAAAGTGAAAAGAAGGTTCATTTACTAAGTCTACGAGGAGACTCGACTCAAAGGGAAAGGATATGTTTCATTTTTTAACGAGCTTGACACAGGAGTAGAACTTTGCTCAAAATACTGGTTTCATTTTTTAATGAGCTTGAAGCCAAAGGTAAACTCTGCTCACGATTAAGGCCCATTGATGGGTTCCCTCCCAACATGATGATCAGAGGTTGGTAAATGCCCCCAGCATGATTGCTAAAGGCTAAACATGCCCCCCAAGCTTCGTTTCGTCTGACTACTCTTCTTCCTCACCCAAAAATCCTGGCTACTAATCCAAATGTGTTCACCAGGGGGGGTAGGGAGAACCAGGACCAAGTGACCCAGGCAGATGAAATGAAGGTTCAAATCCTAACTCTAGCGATAGACTCGAACAAATGGAAAGGAGATCTATTTCATTTTTACACAAGCTTGAAAATAGATAATAACAATGCTTGAAAGGGTCCTTTTTATTTTTTAATGAGCTTAAAACAGAAAGAAATTATGCTAGAAGGTAGTTTCATTTTTACGCAAGCTTGAAACTGAACATAAACTATGCTTGGGATTGGTTTCGTTTTTACACAAGCTTAAAACCAAAAGTAAACTATGCTTGAGGGTCGGTTTCATTTTTTTAATGAGCTTGAAACAGAGAATAAACTATGCTCGTAGGAACCGATTTCATTTTTTAACGAGCTTGACATAGAAAGGGAACTATGCTCATGGTGACCTGTTTCATTTTTTAACGAGCTTGACACATAAAGGGAACTCTGCTCAAAATTATGATTGGTTTCATTTTTACACAAGCTTAAAACCAAAAGTAAACTATGCTTGAGATGATGGTTGGTTTTATTTTTACACAAGCTTAAAACCAAAAGTAAACTATGCTTGAGAAAATGGTTTCATTTTTTAACGAGCTTGACACCGGAATAGAACTTTGCTCCAATGCCCCCCCCCCTAGGGGGAAGAAACCACTAAAACATGTGGAACATTTAGGGAAGTCTGGTGACTAGGAGTCATGCGATGAGTGGGCGTCACAAAGGAAAGCTGATCGATGGTCACAATATTCCCATGATGGGGAAAATACATCACTCGGAAGAGTGAGGACACTACAGCCTTCATGGCATGGACGTAATTGCATCCAAGGAGTAGATTAAAATCTAAGGGACCTTGGATGACCATAACATCAATACAGACAGTTTTACCTCCCAAAGTGATAGGTACCTGAGGAAGGGACCCTAAAGGTCCAGTAGGCCTTCTATTGAAAGCCAGTATCTGGTCAGTGAGGGGCACAAGCCGAGGAGAACCTAAGGCTTTCCAAGCAGTTGAGGATAGAATACTAACAGAAGCTCCTTCATCAACTATCGTACGAAAAATTTCTTTATCGGAAACTCCTACAGATATTTGAAAAGGAACACTCGAAGGAAGACGAGATTCTGTTAGACCATTCTAATCAAAGGAAATAACCTCAGTACTTGGAGGGGATCTCACGAAAATGGACAGGGTTTCCCCTTGCCGAGGACATTCTGAACCGATAAGGAAAACATCAGTGGTTTCCAATTCACTCTCGCTTGGAAGATAAGAATGAGACGAAGATTGTGTCAAGGTGACTGCTTCAGTCTGGACTTTCTCCAATGAAAGAGCGGGATCAAGTGGGGATGACAGCGACTCAATCACTTCACTCTCAGGAGGGAGAGTGGGATCAATTACAGATGAAACTGAATTTATCACTTAGTCAACCACCGGGGGGTCGAGGGACAAATTACTATGGTCTGTTGGAGGCACCAGTTGAGAACTAGTAATATCTTCCAACCACCACGAAGCTTCATCCATGCTTGGACAAAGGAAAGTACGGTGCATACCCTTGCATATCAAACAGGGATATAGGACTTTACCCTTTCGACTGTTAAGATTCAATATGCTAAGACAGAAAATAGCAGCATTACATTCCATTTCACAATAATAGCATATACAGGATCACTGAAGAAACAAGAAGCATAGCATAAACACAAGAGACACAGATTTATCCTGGGAAACCCTCATGGGGTAGAAAACCCAGTAAAGCTTCCTCAATATAGATGACCAGCAATATACAAAGATGCAAACCAAAGACATGATCTCCTTCTCCACCATAGCAGACCTCTCCTCCACAAGTGTGCCTCTCTCAAGTGTGTGTGTGTGTCAAATGAGGAACATACCTCCTCTATTTATACACTACACTGACATGTATTTTACACAAGTACATGTAGGCTCGTATTTAACCATTAGGTTAAATACCCTATTATAATTGACTGGGCCGACCCCCACATGGTGGGTCTAATAACCCTAGTTACCACAATCAATTCGGAGGAATAAACATCTCCGGATTCATAGAATAATCACATCGGAGGTATGGAACATCTCCGGAATAAATAATATACAAATATAATATTCTTAGAAGTTACAATATTCAACACTCCCCCTTAACGAGAAGGATATTATAACAACATCTGCAGGAGCAATGAGTCATACATCATACATGATACATCTATAAATCATTGGAAGCTTTCTTAACATCATCAGTAACTCAACCAGTTACTGGAACATCAACATCTTCAGTACTGAGTCTTTATCTTCTGCAGCACTCGAACAACTATAGCAACATCAACGTCTGGATCCTCACGATAATCAACATCGTCATCTAGACCATCACGATCAGCATCATCGTCATCATACGATCATCGGCATCGTCATCACACGATCAGCAGCATCGTCATCACACGATCATCAGCATCGTCATCACACGATCATCAGCATCGTCATCACACAATCATCAGCATCATCATCACACGATCATCAGCATCGTGATCATCAGCATCGTCATCACACGATCATCAGCATCATCATATCACGATCAGCAGCATCGTCATCACACGATCAGCAGCATCGTCATCACACGATCATTAGCATCGTCATCTATATACATGATCCTTCCTTTCGGAATTAATGGATCAATCCCATCATAATCATATTTAAGACTATCCTTCCTTTCAAAATTACTGGATTTACTGTCTAAGGATGATTAGTCCAACCACAATCATATTTAAGACTATCCTTCTTTTCGGAATTACTGGATTTACTGTCTAAGGATGATTAATCCAACCACAATCGCATTTAAGACTATCCTTCATGGATTTACTGTCTAAGGATGATTAATCCTACCACAATCACATTTAAGACTATCCTTCCTGGATTTACTGTCTAAGGATGATTAATCCAATCACAATCACATTTAAGACTATCCTTCCTGGATTTACTGTCTAAGGATGATTAATCCAATCACAATCACATTTAAGACTATCCTTCCTAGATTTACTGTCTAAGGATGATTAATCCAATCACAATCACATTTAAGACTATCCTTCCTGGATTTACTGTCTAAGGATGATTAATCCAATCACAATCACATTTAAGACTATCCTTCCTCGATTTATTGTCTAAGGATGATTAATCCAATCACAATCACATTTAAGACTATCCTTCCTGGATTTATTGTCTAAGGATGATTAATCCAATCACAATCACATTTAAGACTATCCTTCCTGGATTTACTGTTTAAGGATGATTAATCCAATCACAATCACATTTAATACTATCCTTCCTGGATTTACTGTCTAAGGATGATTAATTCAATCACGTGCATTTTGAACCAAGGTCCAGGGACGATGCAGTCCTATCCTCTATTCTCGGAGACACCTGTCTACGGCTCACTTTAGAACTTGAGTTCAAGGATGATCCAATCCTCTCAAGTCCACCAAGGACTTCATTCTCGGAGACCTCAAGTCTACGGCCCTCTTTAGGACTGAAAGTCCAGGGATGATCCAATCCCCTCAAGTCCACCAAGGACTTCATTCTCGGAGACCTCATGTCTACGGCTCTCTTTAGGACTGAAAGTCCAGGGATGATCCAATCCCCTCAAGTCCACCAAGGACTTCATTCTCGGAGACCTCACGTCTACGGCTCTTTAGGACTGAAAGTCTTGGGATGATCCAATCCCCTCAACTGTCCACTAAGGACTTCATTCTCGGAGACCTCACGTCTACGGCTCTCTTTAGGACTGAAAGTCCAGGGATGATCCAATCCCCTCAACTGTCCACTAAGGAATTCATTCTCGAAGACCTCACGTCTACGGCTCTCTTTAGGACTGAAAGTATAGGGATGATCCAATCCCCTCAACTGTCCACTAAGGACTTCATTCTCGGAGACCTCACGTCTACGGCTCTCTTTAGGACTGAAATTCCAGGGATGATCCAATCCCCTCAACTGTCCACTAAGGACTTCATTCTCGGAGACCTCACGTCTATGGCTCTCTTTAGGACTGAAAGTCCAGGGATGATCCAATCCCCTCAACTGTCCACTAAGGACTTCATTCTCGGAGACCTCACGTCTACGGCTCTCTTTAGGACTGAAAGTCCAGGGATGATCCAATCCCCTCAACTGTCCACTAAGGACTTCATTCTCGGAGACCTCACGTCTACAACTCTCTTTAGGACTGAAATTCCAGGGATGATCGAATCCCCTCAACTGTCCACTAAGGACTTCATTCTCGGAGACCTCACGTCTACGGCTCTCTTTCGGACTGAAAGTCCAGGGATGATCCAATCCCCTTCTGTATTCTCATCTATACAGGTACAAATATCCAAGAGCATGTATCACATCAAAACATGTATACATCACTAATCAAAACATGTATACATCACACAAAAACATGTATACATCTAGCATGTATAATCAAAACATGTATACATCACATCAAAACATGTATACATCACATCAAAAACATGTATACATCTAGCATGTATTCTCACTAATACATCTAACATCAAAACATGTATACATCACATCAAAAACATGTATACATCTAGAAATAAAAGATATATAGGAGTTCTAAATCTAAATAATTCTAAGTAACTAAGTGCAACAAAACAAAATTTAAGGGACAGACTTGTTATCAAGTACTATACTACTCCCCCTTTCGAGGAGGGTCCTTCTGGACTATACCAAGCTTGTCTCGGAAGTATTCAAACTTTACTCGAGACAAAGTTTTAGTCAGGATATCGGCAATCTAATCCTCAGTGCTTATATACTCGAGCTTGATAGCTCCTCTCTGCATCATGTCTCGTATATAGAAGTATCGGATCTCAATGTGTTTTGACTTATCGTGGAACACAGGATATTCAGACATCTTAATGCAGCTTTGATTATAACACATAATCACAGTGGGATCCATTTCTAAGTCAAACACTCCATATAAAATCTTCTGAAGCCATACTGCTTCACAGCTGGTAGAGCAGACAACCATATATTCTACTTCAGCAGTACTGAGAGCCACACTAGAATGTTTCTTGCTGAACCATGAGATCATGGCAGATTCAAGACTATAACATCCACCTTATGTACTCTTTCTGTCTGAGACACTTCCCGCCCAATCAGAATCTGAGTAACCATGTAAACGGAGTTCATGACCTCCAAGATAATATAGACCAAAAATCTAATGTACCTTTTAGGTACCTCACTACATGCTTTGTAGCTATTAAGTGAACCTTTCTAGGTTCTACTCGATACTGACTTAGGGTATTTACAGCAAAGCATATATCTAGCCTAGTATTTGTTAAATACATCAATGACCCAATGATTTGTCTATATAAGGTTAGGTCCACTAAATACGATGAGTAATTAACTAACAACTTCAAATTGGAGTCCATGGGAGTGGCCATGGATTTATACTCCAACATATCAAATATTTTTAGAAACTTCACAGCATACTTACCTTGATTTAAAAGATTCCTTTTGGATCTTGCCATACTTCTAGACCTAAGAAGTAGTGCATTAATCCGAGATCTTTCATTTTCATTTCTGCATCCATTTTCATGACCTGTTTCTCATTCCTTGTCAGAAAGAGATCATCGTCATACAATAATGGTATGATAGTTTCATCATCCACAACCTTAAGGTAAAGGTTAGGAACAGTTTTACTTCTGGTAAAGCCCAAGCTTTATCATGAAGCTGTCAATTGTCCATTATTCACACTCAGCATTGAGTGATCTTCTGCATATCTATCTGTGCCATCTCTCATCAGATGGGTCTACTAACATGAGCCTCAAAATCATTCGAACTCTGTGGTGAGTTCCTTCTTGCATCCATGTCATATGTGTATAGAACCCATATTCAACCTTGTAGAAAAGGTTGAGATCCACATCACCCATGATGATCATTAATCTCATCAATTGACTACTGATCCTGGGAACCCATACAGAACCTGATTTCATTATTAAGAGAATGGTCTTATCTAGTCCCTTGGAGCAAAACATCTCATCATGATTCTGTTCCTCTTTCTAAGAGAATCTCTTAACCACAAGCTTTCTATAGTGTGTTTGATTTGTAAATCTTTTGTTGAAGGTCCATCGCTTGTTCAGAGTTCATCATTCATCATGATCTTTCCTACAAATCAAAATTAAGTACATGATTAGTAATACTTCATAATCATCAAATCATATTGACATGATAACCTATTATGCATACAGATATCATTTACATAGTTATGCAACTATTTTGACCAATACTTTCGCACAACACTTTCCCATATCCTGTATGCATATAGTGGCTATCTAGATGCCTTCCATCTCTACCAGAACATACTATCGAGAGTGTGCACAGCTCTCAGTATGTCAGCAAAGAGGTTTCATTCTAGACAAGCAACAATGGAATGTTTGTCCAATTTACCAATCATATGCATATTAGTAGTATACTATTCAATGCTTTATGAATGTTTACACTCAGCATGATATATCCTAGGAATACAAATATGCATACAAGCAATATCATTTACTATTTCTAATAACAACTCAAATACTTATCTTTTATGTTTGTGTGGTTGTCTCCCGCTTGATCTTCTGTATGTCTTTTGAACTTCTATTCATTCTGTACCACTGTGCATGCTCAAGTGTACACTAATGTCATCCTCATGATCTCATACACAAACATACATTCATTAGTATATTCTCAATATTATCAAAACATTCTAATTCTAAATAATCTTGAATATGTACAGTCATGATTATTAGTATTCAGGGTTTCAAGGAAGTCTTCTTTTACTCATGCATATTCTTGTTTGATCTAGTATGCATAAACCCTTGATTACTAACCAATCATACCAAGTATACTTACACAAGGTAAGATTCTAACATGACATAGGAAAACATACCTGGATTAGTATACCTGCTTAGTTATGTACAACATACCTAAACAATCTCTTCAATGATTTAGAGATCCTTAGAACCTGCATGTCTCGTAGGTTAAACATAATATAACAAATTCATACATACCTCGTGAGTATTTGTCTTCATGTTGTCATGGTCATGGAACTTGATTTGTCTTTTGTGATGTACCTGTGTCTTGTTAGCAGACAACATCAACCTTACACAACACCATAATGCATAAGTACAATCATATAGCCCTAATCAATGAATGTCTTCGATCATTCACATGGATTCATATTGTTACTAGGGTGATAAGACAATTAATAACATTAATCAATATTGCACTAATAAATAACATGAATACCAACACATTATGAACTTAGTCAAGAATCAGATTTCAAGGCATACCTGAACCTCCTTAAGTCATACCTGTCGAGACCTTTTGTAGTCTTCTTATGTAAGGCCTTACCCTCAACTCCCCTTGAAACTTGATCTGGAGCTTGATTAGGGTTTGCTAGAGAAACCCTAAAATTTCAATCTTTGACTTTCACACTTCTGAATGGATGGAAGAATGTGTCTTGCTGAGCTGATCAACCTAGCATTCTTCAATTTTGAAATCTCCAAAATTTGACCCCTCAAAATTGCCTTCGAAACTTCTGGATCTTCTGGACAAGAACCCGAACTAGGGTTTGATGAAGCTCGGTCTTCTACCCAACCAAAAATTCGATCTTGGTCTCTAAATTTCAATTTTCCTGAGTAGCATTCAGCCGTGGACTCCGATTCCAAAAATTCTAACTTTCTCCAAAACCCTAAATTTCGGAAGCCATGAATAAAGGTGCTCCAAAAATAATTCTGTTTTGACAGAAATATGCACCTGATTGTTTCCGCTATAACTCTGAAATTTCTCCTCCACATGGTTTGAAAACTATTTTTGCAGTAGCCTGACCTGTCATCTTTCCATCCTGACAGGTCTGACCTCAATTGGATTTTCTGAGAGAGAGTTATGCCAAGTGTCGCAACGTGACCTGTTTATGGGATAAAACAGGAGAGCGAACTTGTACGGCGTGCCACATGTCACTGTTTGAACTTCGGCCTTTGAAAACTTTTCCTGAGATAACTTGCCCTGTTATCTTTCCATCTTGACAGGTCTGACCTCAATTGGACTCTTTGAGAGAGAGTTATTCCAAGTGTCGCAACGTGACCTGTTTATGGGATAAAACAGGAGAGCGAACTTGTACGGCGTGCCACATGTCATTGGTTCACCTTCGGCCTCTAAAAACGTTTCCTGATATAGTACAGTCTGTGTACTACCTGTCACATTTTACGAAATTTCATTTGGAGCTTCCTATCCCAAGTTATGACCTTTTTTCCAAGGTGACCTGATTTTGACTGAGATCTGGAAGAGGCAGAAACCCTAACTTGTACTGATCATAAATCATAAAGTACAATGAATCTGAGGGTTCCCTTTGGACACAAGGTACCTGGGGATGTTATCTCCGACCTGTAAACGTTTCAGACCCTGAAACTTCGCAGAAATGGATTTATAGTGAAAGTTCCACGATGACTGGTTTTTGTTATGTAAAACCCTAACCTTCAAATTGTCGTAAGTAAAGCAAGTGTCGTAAGTGCCATACCTTGTCTTCCTTAAGGTTAGCTCTGATACCATGTTAAGATTCAATATGCTAAGACAGAAAATAGTAGCATTACATTCCATTTCACAATAATAGCATATACAGGATCACTGAAGAAACAAGAAGCATAGCATAAACACAAGAGACACAGATTTATCCTGGGAAACCCTCATGGGGTAGAAAACCCAGTAAAGCTTCCTCAATATAGATGACCAGTAATATACAAAGATGCAAACCAAAGACATGATCTCCTTCTCCACCATAGCAGACCTCTCCTCCACAAGTGTGCCTCTCTCAAGTGTGTGTGTGTGTCAAATGAGGAACATACCTCCTCTATTTATACACTACACTGACATGTATTTTACACAAGTACATGTAGGCTCGTATTTAACCATTAGGTTAAATACCCTATTATAATTGACTGGGCCGACCCCCACATGGTGGGTCTAATAACCCTAGTTACCACAACCAATTTGGAGGAATAAACATCTCCGGATTCATAGTATAATCACATCGGAGGTATGGAACATCTCCGGAATAAATAATATACAAATATAATATTCTTAGAAGTTACAATATTCAACATCGACCCTTCACCAAGGGGTCACTGGTTGAGGGGGGGTCATCGACATGATGGTCAGAGGTCGACGATATGATTGGTTTGCGGTTTTTAGACCACACTTCTGACACACGGGAAAGATCAGGACAATCCTTGAGAAGGTGATCACCCTTACAAAGTTTGCAAGGGAACTTGGGCTTACGGGGTGTTTTCGTAGAATGAGTGCCATTAGAGGCGACCGGTTTACGCTTGGTCTCTTCTTTATCCTTCTTCTTCTTAACTTTCCTTTTCTTCTTCTTCTTATCCACCTGATTACTAACACTATTGCTTTGGTCAGGCGAGGAAGAAGGAACGGAAGAAGATCCATCCGACGAAGAAGGGGAAGGATTAGTTTGGGATTGACTCTCTCGTGGTGGAGAGTTAATATTCGAAACATTGGGCGCAATCAGAATTACCGGATTGAATAACCATACCGGTAATCCTATGGTTAATCCAGGAAGATTTAACGTGGCAATAAAGGGAGGACCAATATCTCCAACTGGAGGAAAAGTAAAAGGTACCCCTTGAAAATGGGTCTCCGGATTGGTAGTCCCAGAAGGAGGATGGGTGCATGGAGGTAGATTCTCCATGAAACAAAACTAAGTGATGTGGACGAAGTCTTGTTAAAAAGAACTCAAAAACCCTCAGGCAATCGAGCGTGCGAAAGGGGAGATAGGAAAAGACAAGGCTCACAGGCCAAAAGAGCAAGCTCAAAAAACTATACTGAGGCCGCTGCCACAGTAAGCGAGCTGTACAACAAAACGGCAGAAATGCCAACAAGCATCCCTACAAAGAAAAAGACCCTCTACAAGATAGCAAGCAAAAACTCCTAACTAAGAGCTGGAAACCTCAACAAATTGTATCGTTCGCAAGGTGATGAAATCCAAGTCGAACAATACAACATGAGAGACCGATATAAGAAGGATATCCCTCTACCGAAAGGGATCCTGGGTAAAAGAGCCCTAGTGGAATAGATACTAAGCTACCTCGTTCATGACACATCGGAAAAGGTTTTGGGCACTTCATCCTTCCGAAGAAGACAACGATCGATGTTGCCTTAGGGCTAAGTGGAGTGCGGTATTCCACAGAGTCCGTCTGGTTCTCAATCTCGCGGCCGTTTAACCCCTGAAAGTTAAAAACAGTCAGGAGGCCCCTCCACAAACTAGCTGTGACTGTGTCAATAAATACTAGAGGATTTTAGTTCCCTAAAGACAACGACTATGTCTCAGATGAAAATGACAAGGGGAAATTATTTTGATGCCTATCCCCGGTGTCCTACCTAACTACCAAATTCTTTTGATTTCCTCAAGTGAGGTTAATGTTGGTTTAATTAGGGAGATTAATTTTAGTGGCTGTCTTACTCAATCAGGTAGTGGACGTGAAACTTGATGGTGTTATGACGACTCAAACCATGCAAATGAAGATGAATCAAAATGATCCTTTCTCTTCGATGAACACTAGCTAAAGTAAGGAAGAATTCTTTCCATTCCCAATATGCACAACCCAATGCAGATGCAATTTTATTTCTTTTCAAAATGATAGAAAGAAGTAAAATATGTACCCAAAACTAACCCAAAGCAATAAAAAATTTATTTATATGAACACCAAACGTAATGATTCTAATCCATTTCCTATCTTTTCACACTTGAAAAAGACACATCCAAGCTATGGAAAGAAAGATTCTACAAATGCTTCCAATCAAATGCAAGAAAAAGAGAAGAACCTAATAATATCGTCTAACTCAAATGCACATAAATATGAAACAAGCATTTCTTCTTCTCATGAATGTAATACCAAGAATGTCAAATGATTAAATTAAGGCAAGAAGAATACCTTTGTGTTTCAATTTCATGAATATGGTAAAAGAACGACAAAATCAAGCTTCTCTTTGAACGAAAAAAGAAATGGAAACAAGGGATCGATCTATTCCAATGACCAATAAATAGCTAAAGATGCAAAGGAAACAAAGCGCAAAACCCAAGAAAATAACTTCAAAAGACAAGGATGTCCCAAGTTTTTCAAAGCCAATTTAATCAATCCAAATAATGCCAAACCCAACAAACCTTTGGAATATCATACTAAAGATATTTCTGAGAAAAAATGAATCCAATTACAATCCGATGGCGAGAAGAAGTTTTAAAAACCAATGCAAGCTATTGGGGCTTGAAAAGAATGACAATTCTACCCAACAAGCAAACAAAGCACTAGTCTGACTCAAGAAACCAAACAAAGGCTTTGATCTTCCAAAAGATGCAAAGAGTTTCTAAAACAAGCTAAAAATGAATTGTATCAGTCCAAATTAGTCATGTAATGGTCACAAAATCACTGATCAAGAGACTCTAAATCAAAAAAATTGAAAACGTACACAAGGGATCAAGTTAACCCAAGGGGATTTTAACTTTCCAAGATAGAACCTAGTCTCCCAAACAAAGAAAAAGGGGCACAAATCTTCCCAAATGAGGTTTGGAAGGGTTCAAATGTATGTTATAGAGATCCTAAAGTGACTGGGAAGGTACACTTGACTCCCATAACTAAAAAATGGCTTAGAGGACTCAAAATTGACCAAATGGCCTCAAAGATACCAATGAAGGACTAGAGACAAAAATGTGGATGAAAAGGACTCAAAAGAGACTCAAATCTCTTCAAAAATGTGTAAAAAAGAATCCCATGGACCATATGGAGGCACCCCAAGAGTTTGGAAGCAAAAAACCCAAGGGAACCCCTCCAAATAAGCTCAAAAATGACCAAAAAATGACAGTGCCGCCCCCTGGAACACTGTGGGGGAGCGGTAGTTTGGACAATACCGCGCCCTAGAACACTGTGGGGGAGCGGTAGTGTTGACAGTACCACGCCCTAGAACACTGTGGGGGAGTGGTAGTCTCCTGTAGGATTAAAAAAAATCAAATTTTGGCCAAGATCCGAGCAAGGATAAGTTCCTAAGTTTAAAATGGTCCTCAATGATGATCAAAGAGGATCTAAGGTGATGAGAAACAACACTTAGAAGAGGATTTGATGATCTAAACAAGCAAGCAAAGGTGAAACTAGGGAATAAAGGGTCCCCAGCGAAGTCGCCAGTTTCTGTTGTGAGAAAATCTCCCTACGGATAGGTAGATATCCCCTTGGGATTAGAAAAGGCCCCTAGTTGCCTACCCAAGACAGAGATGAAACAAATAGACACTAGTCCTCCTAGATCTAGCTCACACATCAGCTAACAAGCTATGGAAATACAAAGCAAGTAGATGGCATACCTTACTTTGATGGTTGTCCTGCTGCTCCTAAGTTGCTACAGCTCCAGCCTTTGATTATGGACTTATGAATCTGTTCACAAAGCAAACACAACACCTTCTCCAACGCAATATATGTATAAACAAAGATCTAACTATATAAATAGAGACAATTTCATGCATTCATCATTAAAGACATGAAAATGAGAGGAATAGGCTAATTTATATTAATGATAAGAAAGCCAAAAGAAGCTGATTACAATGTTATACCTTGATGTCCAAAGTAGTAGCACCTCCTTCCAAGCTCTCCAACATCACCCTTGCAAGACTCAGAGGATCATAGGTTTAGTGTCTCCAAGATCACCCCCCATATCTCATGGATGGCTCTCTTTAAGTAGGATTTGGGAGGCCAACCACTAAGAGGAGATTATGGATCTAAGTGAATAATATGTGGATCAAAGATCTAAATCATGCCAAGGAGGGAAAGTGAGATGGGATTCGAAGGGGTACCTCATCCCAAGAAAATCTCCATGAGATCCAAGATCCAAAATAAAAGGGATAAGCCTAAACCAAGACGACCGCTCCCCTATAACTAAGCAAAGCATGGTAGTACCGCTCCCCCATAGGCATGCAGAACGTGGTAGTTTGACACTACCTCTCCCCCATAGGCATGCAGGGCGTGGTAGTTCCAGAAGGCTTAATTTTTGGAGGTGGTTAATGCGGGTTTCGACCCCTTGCTTGTTGGATTTTCTTCCAAGTGTGACTAGGGAAGGTACCAACATTAGAATGAAGGGTCCTAACACCCTTAGGAGGCATAAACATCATGTTTTTCATGGTGGTGAAACATGTATATTCTCACTTACACATGGTGTGGCAATTTGAGGTATAACAACCCCCCTATTATAAATAATTGGTAAGGGCACAAGGGATTTGCATGCATGCATAATGAGTGAGTAAGCTAGTGTATGACATGTGGTATAACTCCTTTTACATAAAATAGAGATAATTATTCCTTCCTTTTCTAGATAAGACATCATATCTTACGACCTCACACTAGACATCATTACACCTGCAATATTAGCATTACACATTCTAGCATTGTACCACATCATGTAGTTCGAAGATTACTTGTTTAGAAAGAGTTAGGAGATCGAAGGGAGAATTGGATGACAACACTAAAAGAATATGATCTCCAAATTCAAATTTCTAAGCTTGTAGGAGTTCAAGGATTATCTAAGTTGGAAGCAGAATAAAATGGTTCATATCTAGAAGAAGAAATATGGTGGGAAAATGAAGCATAAATCAATAAACATGAAATTTACTATGTTCCTGCATCTACCAATTCATAGTATTATAAGATTAAATATTATCTCACTCATGGAACTACAACCTAGTACCTAAAAACTAGAAAGAAAAGAGCACTTAGATTAAAATATTCTCAATACCAACTTATATAAGATGGAGTTCTTTTTAGAAAAAAATATGATGGAGAAACTTGATGCGGAAAGGGTTATGATTGAACTACACAATGGACCAGTTGGAGGAAATTTTGGTGGAGATACTATTTCTCACAAAATCCTTTGTGTGTTATTACTGGCCCACTTTGTTTAAAGATGCTTATTCTTACACAAGAATTGCAAAATATGCCAAACATCTTCTGCAAGATAGAAGAAGCTTTCTTTTCCATTACATCTAGTCATTGTTTATGGTCCCTTCAAGTAACGGGGATTAGATATAATTGGTGAGATCACTCATAATTCTTCACAACTCCATAAATATATTATATATACTACAACATATTACTTTACTAGATGGACTAAAGAAAATCCCTTGAAAAAATTCAATGAAAATCAGGTGATCTCATTCCTTGATCAGTATACCATTACCAGGCCTTGTCTTTGAAAATGAAACTTATTTTTCATCTTTAAATTGAATGAATATGATTTAGAAAAGGGAATAAATATTAAATATTCTACCAAATATTACCCCAAGGTAATGGTTTAGCAGAATCAACCAACAAAAACTTAATCTACATCCTCAAAAGGACTATTCATGAACATCAAAATAACTGGCACGGAGCTTTTCCCAATGCATTATGGGTTGATAGGGTAACACCTAAAATGGAATTAGGGAATTAACCATTCTTCCTTTTCTATGGTAAGGAATATATTCTTCCTCGAAATGTTTTTCTAACTTCTCTTCAATTAGCCCAATCCTCTAGAGAAGATGCATGCCCAATTATGCAGAATATGATTGACGTCTTATTGAAATTGTAAGAAGAACGTGAAAATACAAAAATAAATTCCATCAGCATCAACAACTAACTAAACATTGGTTTGATAAACAATTATTCAATGATAAATACTTTCAAATTGGTGATTTAGTTCTTAAGTGGGAGAAGGCCCATGAAACCAAGGGTAAACATACCAAATTTCAACACTTATGGCCTGGTCCATTTTAGGTTATGAGAAAATTGGCCCTTCAATTTTATCTTAAAATCATTGGAGGTGGAGATCGAAATCCTCCCTATAAATGGTCAATTTGAAGAAAAAAATTTCATAACCACCAGCTGGTGGTAATGGTTAGTCTTGTATATTGTAGAAATTGATTTGTTAATTTATTCCATTCCTTTTTCTTACAAGTTAATATTTTATCAGTAATTCGTTTTGTTTGATTTCATTTTAATATTATACTTGTCTTTAGGATTTATATTTTATGTACAAATGATTTCAGATTGTTGTAGTCATCCTAACTCTGGTTATATAATGAAAACATTCTCTAGTTATAAATCATTACAGGGTTCCTTTAACAAAGTACTTTGTGGATGATACCTTATAGTAGTAGAGGAACTCTAATGCTTCAAATATTTTATCATTAAAGTTTTGATTGTTAGGAAAGTGCCTATCTATCATTTTCTTGTGAGCTCCAACAACATCAAATAAATAAATTGACATCAGCATTGACTAGAAATGAAAATAAACCTATGGGCCATCTGATTAAAACATGAGTCATTTTATAATCAAAATGACTCTTATATCACCCCACTTCCTATACACCCAAATTGCATATGCAATTCCTATATATTGATCAAAAGGGAGAACAATAAATGTAAGGCTTAACAAATAGGAATTTGAAAGCACTACAAAAGTGTGGGAAATACAAGTAAATCCATCGAGGCTATGGAATCTTGCTGGAAGTGGGGATTTACTTGTATGATACTAAGGCACCTTCTTCAAGGATATGGACTCGGGAGCATCAAAGCAATGCCAGGTAATGAGACATGAGGAACACATACCTACAAATGTTTATGCACTATAAGAAGAAATACTCTTTGGTTAAATTCATAACCAGTTTGAATATACTTGTTTTCTAAATAAATAAATTTCATTAAGTTTTCTCTCTAAAAATGATATGTTAAGTTACAAGTACATGAAATTGGTTACGCATCTATTTAAATTATTAAGTATTAATGAGTTACTCATAACTATTTGAGAACTCATACAGTTAGGAATTTATTTTAATTTTTTATATAAACCCTACATTACTAATGACAGTGATAACTAGTTCTTCCTATGTGTCACCAAGTGTTGTTCCTACAACAATAATTCCCATAATTTTATGATATTTTCATGAAATTATAAGACCCCCTAAATTTTTTATTATTTTTATTTTCCATTATCATAGTTTGATATTGATTTTTGTTATTGTTTCCTTTTATGATTATCAGTTCATTTCCATTTTTTATTTAAAATACTAAATCAGCAATGGTCTTCTTTCTCATTTCACTCAATTTTACTACTTTAATTGGTTTACAAATCATTTAACTTTATTTAGAAAATCCTTTTTTACAAATGTTATATCTATATCCAAAATAATATTCATGTCCCATTCCTAAAAAATCCCAGATACTCTGATCCCAGTCTTCTAGATCTAGACTCTGCTTCAATTATTTAAGTTTAAATATCTTTGATATTGGATATCTGAATCTTGGACATCTGAAGGTAATTGGTTAGAATATTGTTTGAATTACGAATACCCAAATTATGGCCATCTAGATTCGATTTGTTTTCTAATTATTTTTATCGCATCTCCCAAACACTATACATATAGAATAATTCTCCAACCACGATGGCTAATAAACAACGACAAAAGTAATAACACATACAACAATATGATGTGACAATATCACATGGCATCTAGATCTGGGATTCTAGTTAATCATGAATCGATTATAATTATCCATCCAGATCCCAGATGTTAGTTTTGGTAGCTGGGAGGTACTCCTGCATCATGTTCCTGGGTGCATAGGTCTAAGAACAAGGGGTTCTCATTGATGACATAAAGTGACTTTATAAAAAGTGTTTGTAAAGTAATTTATGATGTGAATTAATATTTTTAAAGTAAGATGCACTTTGTTAAATTGAGTTATACTTTATAAAGTGACTTTAAGATATAAAGTGCAATTTTATTAATTTAGGGTGAAAGTGACTTTTCGACTGTAATGTGATTTCTATATAGTTCACTTAAGAGATTTAAGTGAACTTGAGATTAAATAGAATTCATTGATATTGTGGGAAAAGATCTAATCCCAGTCGTAGAAGAAAAAAATACAAGCAGTTACCCTAATGAAAATAATAAAAATACTTCATGAGACTCATTTGCACACATTCCAAAGCGAGGAAGTGGTGTGGCACAAATTCCAAGAGAGGAAGAAGAGCAAGAGCTAGTGGCTCAAGTTCCTAGAGGAGAGAGAATGAGCTGAAGAAAGGAAAGAGAGAGGATGTTAGACTAACATGGAGCATTTACCAATGTGAGGGACATGCATCCCTAGGAGAGACAAGCACAAGTCAGTAGTAGGAAGTGGAGCATGTTTTCCAAGGTGAAGGGCATGGTTTCCAAGATATTTTGCTTCAGAATTGTGTCTATTCCATACAACAAGAAAGAGAGGGTCCCTATAGTAGATAAGAGAGGCCATATAACTACAAGGTTGCACAGAAATCGAGACATCCAAGTCAGCATGGTTTTTGAGGTTATTTTTTGCTAAGTTTTTACTTATGTCTACATGTATTCCAAGGTGTTTTTTTTCTGTTGTATTAAATTTTGTTATGTACAGGATGTTTTAGTTAAATCTGGGCACTATTTTCCATATTGTAGTTAGGGACTATTATGGCATTGTTTTCAAGGAAGCAATTGCACATTAACTAAGAATAGTTCTATGTGTATTCATATGTAAAAGATGCTTCTAAATTCTCTGTTTATTTCCTAAGGATCTCAATAAAAATCTCTCTTTATTGGTTTTCCCCTTAGGTGGTTTTTCCATGGTCTTAGACCAAAAATGACTATGTCTAATTTTTATTGCAGTCTATTTTCATTAATTATTTCCACTTCTTAAATGCATTCTTAGTACTTTGTACTAGCTCACAATGACATTAAAATTGTATGTCAGAGAAATGTGGCTTATTTTATCCCTGTAGAAGACTATTACCTTAGTGTACTAAGTGTTTGACAAAATCTGCTATTGTTTTCAATACTCATATTTCAATATTTTTAACATGGTATCTTAGATAGTACTCCAAGTTTGATAGTGGGAAGTTTGTGGCAGTTGTGTATGCATGTGTATTGATGAGTTGTACAAATTATTATTGATTATTTGACACAGTGATAAGTGAGTGATTTGTTGATATTTGAGGAGTTGTTGTTTAGTTTTGATCAGTGAGTATGTCTTTGACTCTTGGATTGCGATATGAGGACATACTTGTGGGCGTAGATAATTTCATTCCATGGAAGGAGAGGGTCACATTGTTGTTGGAGGAAATTTGGCTACAGGAGATAATCAAGGAGGTAATCACAATTCCCATTGATCATATTCTTTTGGATGAATATCAGAGGAATAAAGTGAAGGAAAAATATATTCTTCTTGATGCAATGAAATACCACAACATGCCTCATGTGACTTGGAAAACGAATTCCTATGAGATGTGGGTTACCCTGATAAAGTTGTTTCAGAGTGACAATAAAAACCAGAAAATGGTTTTGAGAGAGAAGTTGATAGATACTAAAATGACCAAGACCAACAATGTTGCATCATACCTAACCCTCATTACACATGTACATGATGAGTTGGGGCTATTGGGGAGATAGTGGGAGAAGCATATTTGGTGAGAATAGCCTTGAATGACTTCTCACAACCATGGCAAGACTTTGTACATGTATTTGTTACTAGAGAGAACATGCCGACATGGACCATACTTTGAGATGACTTCATGTAGTATGAGCTAATATCTAGCTCCACTCACGAATGCTAGCAAAAAGGCGATGATGAGGAGAATGTATCCCTTTTAGTAAAGTGTAAAAAGAAAACGGGCTCGAGCAATGGAGCCAAGTCCGCAAAGGATATGAGCAAGGTGAGATGCTTTTCTTTTCAGATAATGGCCACTATGCTAGGAAGTGTCCCATCAAGAAGAAGAACAAGAAGAAAGAAGATACCAAGGCTGACACTTCGACTAAAGTGGAAGAGTATGTGAATAAATTTGAGAAGGAATTCCTGCTTGTCTTAGTTATTTCAAACATCAATGTAGCTTAGTGTTCGAACACTAGAGCATGGTACATGGATGGTGGGGCAGCATGCCATATGATGGGAACAAGAGATATATTCCTAGATTTTATAGATATAGATAGAGTTCTACTCATAGAATATGGGTTTGATATCACCCATGCAGTAGAATGAGTTGGAAGTGTTCTATTCCAACTCGATTCTAGAGGTTCTATAGAGGTTTGTGGAGTGGGGTTTGTTCCAGAGATGAGAAAGAATTTACTCTCAGTGTCTAATCTGGAAAATGATATATATGAGGTTATGCATTGCCTAGGATAGGTTATTATTTATCCGTTAGGTGAGAGTGTAGATGAAACATGAATGCTTGTCACTCGGGAGGGAAATTCAAATAAGTTGAGGGGACGACCTATGAATGACCAATGGTAAAAACAAATGGAAAGGATTTTTCCATCTCTGTGAGGAAACCAAGATGGTATGATATGACTCTTTAGGACGAGTGGGAGAGTGAATAGAACTCCCAGTTCATAGTGGTCCATCACATATATCAACGCATTATCCAAGGTAGGTGGCTGAGGAACCTTTAGTTTCAAAGGGAGAATGTATAGTGATTGGAGAGAGGATGTTGGAGACAAATCCAGGTGGAGGATATGCCAGCAGTACCTCCCTCGCTAAGAGGGAGTGTTATTTTTGGTAGCTCGAAGGTACTCCTGCATCAGGTGCTTAAGTGTAGGTGTCCGAGAACAAGGGGATCTCATTAATGACATAAAGTGACTTCATAAAAAGTGTTTGTAAAGTACTTTATGATGTGACTTTATATTTTTAAAGTGATATGTACTTTATTAAAGTGATTTGTACTTTATAAAGTGACTTTATCATATAAAGTATACCTTTTATTAATGTAGGGTGAAAGTGCCTTTTCGAATGTAATGTGATTTTTATATAGTTCACTTAAGAGATTTAAGTGAACTTGAGATTAAAGCTTATTTATTGATCTTGTGGGCCAAGATCTAATCTCAATCATAGAAGACGAAAATACAAGTAGTTACATGAGAATAATAAAAATACTTCATGAAACTCATTTGCATGAATTCGAAAGTGAGGAAGTGGTGTGGTGCAAATTCCAAGAGATGAAGATGAGCAAGAGATAGTGGCTCAAATTTCTAGATGAGAGAGGAGGAGCTGAGAAAAGGAAAGACAAAGGACGCTAGACTAAGAGGATGCATTTCCCAATGTGAGGGGAACACATCCATAGGAAAGACCAACACAAATCAACAACAAGAAGTGGAACACATTTCCCAAGGTGAAGGGCACATTTTCCAAGAAATGTTTCTTCAAAACTATGACTTCTCTAGATAGAAGGAAAGAGAGGTTGTACAACTACCAAGTTGTAAAGAAACCGAGACAGCCAAGTGGGCACAATTTTTTAGGTGATTTTCTGTTGATTGTTTCCTTTTGTCTGCACATATTTAAAGGTTTTTTTTCTACTGTATTAAATGTTGTTATGCACAAGACCTTTCAATTAAATCTAGGCATTGTTTTCCATATTGTAGTTAGGGACTATTATGGCATTGTTTTAAAGGAAGTAAGTGCACAGTAACTATGAATAGTTCTATGTTTTTTATGATGTAAAAGGTTGCTACTGAATTCTCTCTTTATTTCCTAAGCAGATCAATGAAACTCTCTCTTTATGCATTTTCCCCTTCGGGTGTTTTTCTAGGGTCTTAGACCAAAAATGACCGTGTCTGATTTTTATTACAGTCTGTTGTCATTAATTATTTCCATTGCTCAAATGTGTTCTTAGTACTATGTACTGGATTACAGTGACATTAAAGTTGTATTCCAAAGAAATGTGGTTGATTTTATGCCTGTAGAAGACTATTACCTAAGTGTACTAAGTGTTTGAAAAAATCTTCTATTATTTTTAGTACTCAGATTTTGATATTTTTAACACTAGATATCAGATACGCATCTAAGAACATCGAGTTATTCACTCAAGTTTTTAATAGTCAAATTCTTGCTCGAAAAGCCAGTTCTCAAACACAAATTGAATCCCTCTCGTTTCATTTAAATTTTCTGATCAAATGCAATTAAAACATACAACGTGTGAAATTAATAGTGTTCAATCAAACAACATAGAGCCTACTCTTCCACTCTTCTTGGTTATTTCACAAACCCTGGTTTTTCTATTATTACCTTTGAAAATAAATAAAAAATTGTTGTGTTTACAATCTAATCGCTTTCAACAGTGAAGTAATTTCATAACTATGTTACAAAAAAAAGAAAACTATCATAGAATATTAATCCATTTATCTGAATGGAATTAATTTAAACAATCCATCTTTCTGAATTTATTTGTAGTTTTATAATGTTTCTCTATAACTTTGTTCCTACATAAAAAATGTATAAGAAATACAAGGAGAAGTACATTAAAATGGAGGATTCGGAGGAGAAAGAGTTTGATGAAATCAAGAACCCCAATTTTACCTTTTTCTTGGACACGAGCCACAATACAAGACGCAAAGGATGTCTAGATTGGGATGAAATTCACCAAATGATCATAATTGAAGACTTCCCCAAAGATGATGATATATACAGAAGAATTCTTGGGTGTCAAATGATCATATCTTCACCAAATAGATGCAAGACCATTAATTCTCCCCTATTATGACATGGTACATTGGATTTGTGAAAATATTGATCTTAGGACTTCTACAATAGTTAATTCTTCTCTTTAGATTGTAGGGTCATTTAGAGCAGAGGACATATAACTATGTATAAAATAAGTCCACCGGAAATTAATTTAAATAAGGAATATTTAGGGGAATTTAAATCTCAAGATTTGGATGTGGTTGACCTTAAATAGTTTATACCCTGTACAAAGTCTCAAAGAACCTATAAGTTGATGGGAACCATGTTATGCAGACTATATGGTGAGAAGGATTCCCAACATTTTAGATTAGAATGGGCACCTTGTTAGGATATTCCTATACTCCATCGTAGTCCTACCAGTATTTTCATTATTTTGCATTTTAGTCATGCATGCATTTTTGCATGCAGGCATGCAATTGCATGCATCCGAGTCATTAGGTTGGTGTCTCCCAGCACATAGATCTTAGTTTACTAGCCCTGGGAGCCTGTTTCTACTAAGTTCTATCCCTCCTAGTCAGTAACGCACCCTCCTTTCACCTACCACATGAGAAAGGAACCCTCCCTCACCTACCACTAGTTACGCTTCAGTTAGTTGAGTGATTTGTGGATCTGTTCCTTGATTTGAGGACATATTGACTAGTTTACTGACTGAGACACTTCGATGGACCTCTAGTGAGCCTAGATTTCCAGTTCTGACTCCAGTCAGCTCCTCTTGCACCCTCCTTTGATCCTCCTTCACTACATTAGTGCACCATGCATGTGTTACACCTACTGCATTCAGTTGGACTCAGTTTTCCACCTGGTTGACAGTCACTTGTGTGTATTGATGACACTCCACTATTTATGATTAGGACTCTTAGTGGTGTATTGTTGACACTCCACTAATGATGATGATGAATCCTAGTGTAGATAAGCAATTCTCATGTAGGATAATTCGAATTGCCACCTTGGAATTCGAATCCTCTCCACCATTGTATTATTTATTGTTCATGTTATGATTAATGAATTAGTGTGTGATGTTATTCTGCTTCTATCTAATTTCTACTATATCATAATTATGTTGCTCCTTTACACTGCATTGACCACTCTTCTTCTATTTTCCTGCTTAATCTTAATCTTTCTTGTGAGGTATACATCATCTCTTAGATCTGATGTGAGGATTTTCACATGGTATCAGAGCCTGTTGAGAGTATTGTCTATCTCCATTCTTGAGATTTTTTTGCAAGTTATTATCAAGATTTCGAGTGCAACAGTTGCAGTAGTTTTTGCACTTTTGCAGCAGTAGCAATTGCAGATATTTTCTATTATTTTTTGCAGGTCTTACGAAACAGCTTCCATGAATCCGAAAGGAATTCCTCCTCTTTCTCCATTCAACTATGATGAGCGGAAACCAAAGATGATAGCACATTTGAAGAGACATGGTCTCTTTGATTATTGTTTTGAAAGAGAGTTCGAATCCTCTGAAGAAGAGAATGATTGGTTAAATGAAGGTGACAGAGCCTATGCAGCAATGATGTATGCTATGTCTCATTGCATGGTAACCCACTTCCTTTCTGTTGAATCTCCAAAAAGATATCGGCCAATCTGGATGAAAGATTTGGCAAACAGAATGAAGGGATTGGTCCAAACCATTTCAAGAGCAATCCCAATGATGCATTCTTTCTCCTTAATGGTCTCTTTGATCATGAATTAGTATCAAACATATCTCATGTTGAAGTTGTCCACAAAGAAGAAGAACTTGCAGATTCTACACTCATACTCTCAATATCTTCTATTTCAAATTTTGTTCCAGCTCACACTCTAGAATTTGTAAAGGTTCTTAAATCCTCTCTTGCACAAGAGTCTGTTGGTTTGCATAATGATGATCTCATGAATGTTTTGGAGGTTAAATCAGCAATTGGAGGTAATGCATTCGCTCTCCTTGATCACTCACCTCTTATGTACTACTGTAAGATCATTTGTACATGCTCTCAGAAGTTTATTGAAGATGTAGGGCATTTCCATTTGCTTGGTATAATTTCTCATGCATTTCATGGTTTTGATCTGATCTCTAATGGTTCAAAGGAGATCTCAAGAAACCATTTTTCAAGTCTTGGATCTGATTTGGATTCCAAGCAATCGCTATCATGTGATGGTTCTTTTGGGAATAATCTCACCTATGATGGTTCAAAGGAGAAAACAAAAGACTATCTACACATTCATGGATTTGATCCTACCTCAGCTGATTCGAATCACACGTTCCAGTATCATCCTCATACCTCTGGATTTGTTCTCATCACATTCGTTCTGAAGAGAAAGTACAAGCACATTCTTTTTGAGCATGATCCACTTCTTCCCAAGAAGAAGATACCTCCAGACATATGACCAAGCATCACACCATCTTGAGTTTGGATCATTTATTTTGGTGCACCCTATAGTCTATTTTGAGGGGGGGTATTTTTCCCACGAGGTTTTCCCCATTTCCTCATTTTATGGACTATTATTTATTATTCATTGTATTGAGTGACCTTTGGTCTCAGTTACCAGGGCCCATGATGTATTAAGGGGGGTGTTAGGATATTCCTATACTCCATCCTAGTCCTACCAACATTTTCATTATTTTGCATTTCAGTCATGCATGCATTTTTGCATGCAGTCGTACAATTGCATGCATACCAGTCATTAGGTTGGTGTCTCCCAGCACATAGAGCTTAGTTTACTAGCCTCGGGAGCCTATTTCTGCTATGTTCCATCCTTCCTAGTCAGTAATGCGCCCTCCTTTCACCTACCACATGAGAAAGGCGCCCTCCCTCACCTACCACCAGTTACACTTCAGTTAGTTGAGTGATTTGTGGATATGTTCCTTGATTTGAGGACATATTGACTAGTTTACTAACTGAGACACTCTGATGGACCTCCAGTGAGCCTAGATTTCCAGTTCTAACTCCAGTCAGCTCCTCTTGCGCCCTCCTTTGAGCCTCCTTCACTACATTAGTGCACCATGCATGTGTTACACCTACTACATTCAGTTAGACTCAGTTTTCCACCTGGTTGACAATCACTTGTGTATTGATGACACTCCACTGATGATGATTAGGACTCCTAATGGTGTATTGTTGACACTCAACTGATGATGATGATGACTCCTAGTGAAAATAAGCCATGCCCATGTAGGCTAACTCGAATTTCCACCTTGGCATTCGAATCCTCTCCACCATTGTATTATTTATTGTTCATATTATTATTAATGAATTAGTGTGTGATGTTATTCTTCTTCTATCCGAGTTCTACTGTATCATAATTTTGTTGCTCCTTTAGACTGCATTGACCACTCTTCTTCTATTTTCCTACTTAATCTTAATCTTTCTTGTGAGGTTATCAGCTCTTAGATCTGCTGTGAGGATTTTCACACACCTATCATTTATCAGATCATAGAAAAGGGTTCAATCTTCAATTGGTATAATATTTTGTAGTCATGCATTCATCAAGCTATAAAGAATTCATTAGACTCACTATCTTGTTTGGTGAATTTTTTCATGTCTTCTTATTTAGTTGATGTTGTTTGTTGTAAAATTTGTTTCCCTCTTTTGAAATGGAATTTTACCACTTCATAGATACATGTACAAGTATGTTGTTCAATCCTTTGGAGTGATAAGTACAAGTATTTTTATGATATATGTAATGGTTTTATGGTTCCTTTATATACATTGTTAATCAAAAAGCTCCCAGATTTACTCTGGAAGCTAGAAATGACATCAGTGATATTGGATATCAGTTTTTGGATAAGAATTTATCTTATATAATAATTTATGGGTGTCTATCAACTCCTCATATTCTCCCAAAATATGTCCAAAAGAGATTGGCATTGAAAGAAATAGTTTTTCAAACAATGGTCCTAGGAATCACTCTTTCTTTGATGAAGAACAAAAAATATTGTGGCCTTCTTTTACTTCTAGTCCCGAAATTTATACTATGTTGAATACTAAACATTCCAACAAGGAGGAAAAAAACTTAAAGATATTTGGTTTCATTATGCAAACTTCAAAAGGCATGACCCAAAAGAGATAATCAAAGAACACTGCAGGTTGATTAAATACACAAAGTCATATCATCATGAGCAATGTTTATTTGATATTATAATCTAAGGTACTAAAAAAATTCAAGTTGTTCTTAAAAGAATTGAGGATATTCAAGATAGTAAAAAAATCCAAAATTCTTGGATTTTCAAAATGAAAGACAGAGGTCATTCGAGGCAGCGAAGAAAAATATCTAAGGCATAGAAAACATTCAGGAAGAATCAACCCAAGACAAGAAAGATGAATAGAAAAGTAAATAATGTTATGTCTAGGACGAGCAGGTTGAAGAATAGAACAAAGAAGAGTGAGATAAACTTTCTAAGGAAGAATTGCCTACAAAATTACAGATTCGTGAGATCAAAGAGGAACTTAACACTAGTAGTAATCCAAGTCAAATTACTATAGATAAATATGCTCAGATTGTTTCAACATGTACACCAAGCATTACACCAGTTCAATATTCTCATAGTATTTTATCAAGTACAACAACTATTGTAGCTACACCAATTGTTTCCATCAATGGAGAAGTGATACCTATAGTGCTTGATTTAGATGATCTACGACCTACAAAGGAAATATTAATACTCCTTAGTGATTATGTCTTCAATATTGCCAAGGAAGGAATTTTCAAAGGAAGACCTAAAAAGAGAAAGTTAGATAGTATTGCAAAGAATTATCAAAACAAATTTTGATATGGAATATTGCAGAACAAGATACATAAAACATTGTTGTTGAAATAGATTATGCTTTAGGTGGTTTTTCTAATACCAATGTATGGTTTGTCAATGAGATTTTAGGGAATTGGATAGGAAAAAAGCATAAATAAATTCTCTAGATGAATAATTAAGAAATCTATTTGATGGAAGCAGATCAGCAGCAACAACATATTGATCAACTCGAAGAAAAACACACTCTCCAAGTTTCCATTTTACAAGATCAACATAAAAGAACTAAAGAAAATAAGAGAAGAACATTTTAAAGACTTGTCTATTAAACATGAAAAATAGGAATTGCAGCTTAAATAAATTTATGAGCAATATCAAGAACATATTAACTCATTAGAAGCAAAGGTACACGAGTTCAAAGATGAACAAAGGTATGTTCATTTATTTAAGGATGAATATTTATCTATTAATTCTAAATTGAAATATGTCCAAGAGGAATTATATATAAAATTAACTATTATTCAACATCACAATATTTTACTTAATTTTTCTGATAAAGTTGGAATTCAAGAAGAAGAGAAAAATAATGCTCAGAGTTATTTTTACAAAGTAAAAAATTGGGAATAAAAAATAGAATGAATATTGAGAATATTGCAAGAATGAATGATAAACAAAGGTCTAAAATATAGATATCATTAAACAACTAGTCGAATTCATGTACACAAATCAGGGAATTAATCAATGAAGCTAGTCATTGGTCCTCTATACTCTAGGTTTTAGCTATGGATGTGATTGAATATTTCGACATGCCACATGTTGAATATTTAGGATGTGTAACTCCTAGTAGGTTAGCTATTACATATTTAGAGCAGTAAAGAGATTCCAGTTGAATCACATTGCTCAAATTAATAAATGGGACAACAACACAATAGAATAATTTATGACAATCCATGTTGAATGTCATGTGGAAATCTATGTTTTGTTTTCAAAATGTAAAAGGAAGAATACAAATATTACAAGGAAATTCTATCAATGTGAATTAATCTTGGACAATTTGAATCCACTTCTTATTTCACATATGATGGAAATTTTTAGACAATGGGAACTATATTTAGAACAAAAGGAAAAAGAACCCTCTTTTCAGGAGCTAGAAAAGGAACCAATTTCTCATCTTTAGAAAAATGGTTGTAATAGGAAAATGGAGATGACATTATTTGATGTATAAATAGGAAACTCCTCTTGGACAACAAGGCGTTGTAACTTTGTAACTCAGACCTAAATATTTCTATTAGTTTGAATTTAAGATGGAATAAGTACATCCTTTTGGAAAAATCAACTGAATAAATGTGTCAAAATGTATTTTGGAATTTATATGAGTTCAGACAGTTTTGTCATTTATTCTTCTCATGGGAAATTCTTTTCTTGAGATATATTTGAGTTTTTCCTTAATTAATTATAAATTAGATATAAGAATTCATGTGATATTTTCTAGTTATCACTTATTAGGATATGATATATGCATATGTGTTCAACATGTTATTGAATTTATGAATTATTTATTTCAAATCAGTAACTTAGCATTCAATATTATAACTATGTTTTACAGTTATGCTCCTAGCTATGATATTTAAAACTAACTTTTAATAACAATAGATCATATATATTTCGGGTTCTTTAGGATAATTTAGTTAGAAGTTATTAAAATAAATTTGATTTATTTCTTTTGGTGGTTAACCAATCCCACATATTAGTTGGAATTTTTTATACCAAATGAGAGCAGATTTAATTGGGATCTAAGTGCACTGTCTATAAGAAGATACCCCCAGAGTTTACCAAACGTGTCTCATAATTTTTGTACCAACAATATCAAAACATTAATAATATTAGTTAGTATGCTGACTAGAACAAAGAGTATAAAGTGACTTTCTAGTCTTAGTGGATACTTCCTTAGGTATTTCTTCCAGAAAGAGGCAGTTTGGTTCTAGATAAAGAGATAGTATTGATATCATATTTGCATAGTCATTCAAATCCCTAAAAATGAGATTAAAATAAATCTATTCAAAGAATCTAATATTGTCCTTGATTTGTGAATTCAAAGATTGTAGGTTTGTATTTCATATGATCTAACCATTCTACATCCACTTTAGCACTAGTAAGGAGTTCTTGTAGACTTTAAGTATGGGTGTACCTTTTCTAATAGAAATAATCATCAACGAATGAAGTTCTATCAATTTGGAATAATTTCTTGCGCTCGACCCCAAGCACACTTTAAACTTGTATATAATTGAATCATTGAGAAACAATAAACCATCGATCACACATTTATTATCCTTACCTTGACAAGCTCCATCAAAGAAATACTAGGAGATTGTCTTACCAATCTATAGTTCCTCCACCTAATGAGGTATTTTGGCAATATTGTCCTTCTTTAAAAATTGATATATGGAAGAAACATGGGCTATGATTTGAATCAATGGTACATACCATTTCTCAAAAAGTAAATTATTTTGGGCTAACCATATGCCCCACAAAATAATAACTAGAATGACTTTGTAGATTTTTTAATCCTTCCTCTAAAACTACTAAATGAAGCATTGCTCTATACTCTCACCCTCCCATATCCATGAACAACTTAGGTGGAAGGTATATCTAAATTTCTGCCACACATACCAAGCCCTTGGACTTTTCTCTTCTACATAACATCCCAGGTAAGAACTCTATTGAACATAGCCAACCACATGTGGATTTTAGTTTTATTACAGAGCCTTAATATTTCAAACCTTGGATGACCACCACTTCAAATCGCGTGTCTCCATGGGACTCAAATCCCAATATCCTGACTTTGCACTATAATAACCTTCATAATTCATAGAGCATCCTAAAAGATCATCTTCCTCCTTAATGTGAATATGTACACTATTTAAATCATCCACAAACTAAGTCCACCATTGTTCATAATGATGTGGTAGTACAATAGAGTCTGTAGTCTACCAACCTCAGTGCCATAAATCAATTATAAGTGGTGGCCTCTCAGAATGGATGCCTAATGAGGGAAAATAGACTAAGATCCTACTTTAATTATCAACTCGGGGGACATACAAACTTCAGAGGTGCAGGCACTATATGTGCTCTCTAGGACACTCTTTGTCGAAGTTGGGTGTTTGTATCAATGTTTGTAAAGAGTTTCCTAAAGAGGATTAAATAAACTGTAAAAAATATTGTTTAATCTATGGAGGAGAAATTCCTATGCTAAGAAATTCAAATACTAAAAGCAGGAAATCTATTTCTAAGAAATTAAATGAAGGAAACAGTAAGCATATCTTTAAGAATTAACTTGTTGAAAGCAGTAAAAAATATACTATGGAATTGAATGCTGAAAACATAACCGATCTATTCTAGAGTAATGAAATCTTTATCTTTAACCTAAGGAGTAATTACTGTAAATTGAATGCATAAAACTCAAAGTCTGATCTAACATAATCTAATGCTAAGGCTAAGTTCGCAATACCATTATCTAATGCTGCAATTTTAATCCAAACGTTAAGAAGTGAATATCATCATGTAACCAAAAATACTGAAAGTAATCAATCTCCATAAACAGCTATAATAATGAAATGAACACATGGGCTTTAAGATCTGGATCGCTGCTTTAGAAGTAAATGCAAGTACATAGGAAAATAGGTGTTAAATTATGCCTTGGCGGAATGCTGCTACAGGACTACAGACACAGCGTTACCAAACTACAAAATGAGTTATAATGAACTACTGAATCAAAAAGGTTCAACTATTACAGAAATCAAATCGTGCGATTTAAATGCTATTTAAAATACTCTCATCTGCAATATAAATTCAACCAATGCAAAACACATAATGAGAAATACTGGAACAGTAAGATCTCCTAAATTACGTGTTGGAGGGGCCCTCTCCTACTCGTACTCAGGAGTGAAGGGAACTTATAAACGCTGAATTGTAAGTAACATCAAGTCTTTATTTAAAATAGGAACTTCATAGTTTAAAACCGGGTTTGTAACACAACTATCTCGGTGGTATAAAATGTAAAACAATAATTCTCCAAAATAGTAGCAGGGACCTCCCTCTACCCGAGAGGTCCATATTTATATAATTCTAATGCTTAACGTAACTAAATGTCTAAATGCCGATTCTCTTTGAACAGGAGTTCGTTCTCTGCAGATCAGGAAAAAGGCGTTGAGTTTGGTGATGTTCTTTCAATTCTTCACTTGATTCGCGCGTTGTCCTTTAGTGCACCTACACCTACTCATTCAAACTCGCTTTTTCATGCAATTAAATCATAACAACTCTTTCAAAACATAATAGAAATAATATTTTAAACACTTCATTAAATAATTAAGGTAAATCATTTTCCCACTAACGAGTGTATTTCTTTAACCTTTCTTCTACTTTACTGGTGGGAAAAGAAACTATCATATACCTGAAATGGGGACTCATCAATAAGTTTATTGGACACTTAGGCTAAATGAAAAATATACTCTAACATGTAATGCTTGAATCATATATCCTAAAACAATTTCTCCGGCACCACATCCCTTAAAGGAATTATTTTTATTGTGAATGGATCACCCATTTCCAAACCTCCATGCAAGGAATATCCCAATGATAAGGAAAGAAATACCTGTTGGCGGGAAATACTACTCTATAGTGAGGAAATAGAAACTATCAACTTAAGGGGGTGACATGTAAACATATTGATTGCATTACAGAAGCGTTTATAAAGGGAAATAGATCAGAGACTTTGAGGACATACCTTATGAACGAATTTTGATCCTAGCTTTTGTCCAACCTTGCGCTCGATCCTCCACTCGATCTCCCGTCCAATAAACCTGCAACACAAAGACCTTTCTCAGCGTATCTTGGCCAATATAATAATGATGGAATGGAAAAGTAATTCAAACATTAAGCATTAACCAACATTGATCCAAACAAACACATAGTCCATTAAGCATTTGATTTGGGACGAGAAAGATGTTTCAACCTTTTATTGTCAAAAACATATGAATGATACAAAGTATACCTGACTTTGCAGCATTGTCATGTAACCTGATCCTAGGCTCCTGATCCTCTCTAACTTCAAAATTCCTCCAGCATAACCACCTTCAACACAAGCTTCTCATATAAGAAGAGTCTCTCTATGGCTCTCTTGTCTGACCCCTCTCTTCAATCCTCCTTGTATTTATAGGACAAGGTAGACAGTTCAAGTCGAGAGATGGTTGAAGGGGAAGTTGGGAAACCAACTGCAACTAATCCCAATTCTTCAAATTAATATTTTTTTGATCATATTTTAAGATGTGCGTGACTATTTCACAGTGGCGTAGCACACAGTGCGTGACTACAGTGTTTAACAACTAGCGTTTGCCACTTTTTGAAGATGTGCGCTAGTTTACTGAAGTAGAGTAGCGCATATCGGGAGGTGTGCGCTACTATATAGCTTACAGAGTAGGGCATATGCGCTGGTTTGTTTAAGAAGAGTAGCGCCCATGCCAAAATATGATATTTTTTAGGGTTTTGTCAGCTTGCAGGAAGGTGAGTCAGGTCAGAGTGTCATCTGAGGTTATCGTGCTCTTCAATCCAAGTTGTAATTTTGTGTGATCGGTAGCTAAAGGTGATCACGGATGGAGAAGTGCATATTTGACCTATAACAGATGCCCCCTAATGTGTGAGTTCAGAGGGAAACGATGGCTGAAATACATTATAATCCAAAGCTAGAGGAGGAGCAAGAAACCGCAAGACCAAGTCACAGAAACACCTGAAACAAAGATCAAGGTCAGGGAGCTATTACATTCTTGACATCATATAGATGTGCAGTGTGATACAAAATGATCTCCGATACATAACGAGGAGATGTATATATAGCATGGCCACTTGAAATACAAGCGTGGATCCATGTCAAACTAAGAGATCATAGCCATAACAAAAAACTAGATATATGTCTCATGGAGAGCCAAATATAAGTGAGGCTCAGTCTTGTGCAACTTGGGTGATAACATAATGAGGTAATGTCATCAACATCCCAAGGTCTTCATCCAAAACAACCCAAGGTACAAACCCTAACCATGTGAATAGATGAGTTGACAGTCGAACATGGGGTGTATCGTTTGATTACCGGTCGTTGATGTATACCGTTAACAAACACGAGGGCTTCCAATGATAATGATAATGGGGCCCAAGGTACCTAGTACGATCCGACAAGTGTGAATAAGTGGACTTGGAGTTGAACACTTGAGGATCCTATCGAATAAGAGACATTGATGTATTCTCATGATCCAACAGTGAGGAAAATTGCCACTGGTGACTGCAATCTCCAAGGTACTAACCGAAACTCTAAACTTCATTTCCAAAGCAAAATGAGTTGATGTCGATGGGAAGAAGTCCGTTGGAAGGGAGACCTTAAGGAATCCTCCATCATCCAACACGAGGGACACTCAAATGGTATGATCTGATATGGAGTAATATATGTAACAAGACTGACACTAGGATGGGCGACACATGAGGTCAAGGTAAACTGCAGAATGGATGACACAGGGTATATCCTTGAACAGTAAGCATGACACAAAGTGACTCAGGCATTTTTCAACATAATGGGGAAAATGATATAAGCCTGTAATGTAGGAGACATTAGCAGACCCTCCATATGGTTGGAAGAATAACCAACTGGGGGAGTAAACAACTCGGAGATCAGGTTCACCCTAAGGTCAAAAACTAAACCCAACTGACATGATAGACTCGAGTAGGTGCTATGTTCAAGGATAGAACTGACTGAACTATCTTTGACACTGAAGATATGATACATCTTTCTCATCCCTTATTCTTTTTATATAAAAGAATACCTTTCTTGTTGTTTTAATGAGTCCAAGAAAGAATGAAAACTCAATAGATCCAACCATGTAAAAAGTTTAATGAGCCCATGGGAGGAAGACTCAGGACCTTCTTCATCGTTTACATAGTTCGAAGAAGAGATAGAAGATTACTCTATATTACTGATCTCTGGATTTTAATATCGAGTCGAGATCTGTTCCTGCTCACTGATGTTTTCAATTTTAAGGAGTCTGAAAAACTTAAACAATAACTCCATACACCTACTCGTGGATTTTAATATCGATCCCAAGTAGGTTAATGCTCGCCGGTGTTTTCTTGTTTATAGAGTCTGAAAAACTTAAACAATCCTCTTTAGACCTATCCATGGATTTTATATCGAGCCCGGATTGGTCTGTGCTCGGCAGTGTTTTCTTGTTTATAGAGTTGAAAAACTTAAATAATCCTCTGTTTACCATCTCGTGGATTTCACATCGAGCCCGAGTAGGTGAATGCTCGCTTGGTGTTTTCATGTTTAGAGAGCCTGAAAACCCTAAAGAAAGGCTCTGAAAGGTCCTTTTTCGTAAAGTTAGTCTCCTCCCCCGAAAAAGTATAAAACAATGGAAGAAGAACTCTTCTAGCACATACAAAAGTATACCTAGAGTATACCTTTTCTGTAATTTAGCCACCAAGGCTTGGAAAAGGGGTAATTCTATACTTGAGTGGATGAGCCTTCAATTATTTTAATGAGCTTGAAGAGGACAAGTTTTCTCGGCAATCTTGTTTAGATTTAAATAGTCCAAACAAGAGCTTAAAATGACTTAAATGACAGCTTCTAGGATCACGACTCATGATCTGCCAAAACTAGGACTTCAACAAATATGTTAGTAATCGCGACAAAAAATCTTAAATGATATGTAAATTTTAACTATGAGCTAGTTGAGAAGATCTATCATCAAGAAAATTAGTCTTAAAGGATTGATCCTACAAAATTTTAGTGAAAAAATGAGAACCATTGGGTGAAACTACCATAGTACCATATGTAGCTATAAATTGATTAAATAGAACAAATTGGTAGAATTTGCAACTATAGAGATTTTACCAAAGTGGGTAAAAATTTAAAAACAAATTCATATATTTAATTTCAAAATTAAAACTCAAATTTCATTTTGGTTTTGTAGGGCAAAGAAAATTGGGAGCAAACCCTTGAATTTCAATCCTCCGTGGCGATCAACTCAAGCAACCAATCAACATTTTCCCTCCACCATGTAAGTTGAATTCATCCTAACTTGCATTTCCATTGTTCATTTGTCAAGTTTTGTGCTAAAAATCCATTTTAAGGCCATGTTCACATCGTGAGAAGCATGTGCGCTACTGTACAGTAGGAAAAGTAGCGCATACTGTAGGTATGCGCTACTATGATTATACACAATAGCGCCCATGCGTGACTGTGTGGATTGTACAATAGTACACACCCCTGAACATGTTAAAAAAGGTGTCGAGATGCTAAAAATTGTCATTTTTGTGGCAGGATGGTGCTTATTTGGGGGGAGAGAGAACATGAAGAGATGGATAGGGTGGCAATGCAAGACCCAGCCACTCTCCATGCACTCCGAAGATGTGGTTTGTTAAAGTTTTACCAAACCATGAACATGAGAGCACTCAATAGATTGCTTCGAAGACTCGTTCAATACTGGGATGTAGATGCCAATTCATTTGTTATCCGAGGACAAACCTTGGACCTTACTGTCGACGACATATAATTCATTACCGGACTCTCTAGGAGGGGAGATGTGGTAAATTTGGAAGGATCTTCTCGCAATGTGGGTGCTACATCGGTGCAAGAATATTTGAAAGCATACTGTGTGGCGGGAGCCAAGAAATCAAGAAGTCAAATCCTAATTTATACTATTGAAAGCCTCCCTCTAAAGGTTATTGTGAGTATGCTGAACCACATGGCGGGGAGTGCCACACAACACCTAGCTTTGAGGCATTCCATGCATATTGGTGTTAGATGCCACACAACACCTAGCTTCAACTCATGGGTTGCAAATCTAGGAGAACGAAGAACTTTGGATATGGCAGCATTCTATGTACCTTCTTCTTCGAGAGGGTACCTTCTCTTAGATTGGGGATTCCTCTACCTCCATCTAACCCTCATGAGCCAAGATTGGGTCGTTGGGGTGACATATTTCTCCGCCAAGGTGGTGGTGAAAGTCACTTTTGTTATCATACTGATGATTTCTGGGGGTGGTGGGAGAGACAGGTGCTGGCGTTCGAGCAATTTCTGTATGCTGGATTGGACTTCCGTCGTGATCCAGAGTTGGAGCTTCCTCCAGGTGGAGCCTGGGGAGATATTGGTATGTTTTTATTTTGAGAATTATTTAATTTTTTCAAATTTTCAAGTATTTGATTTTTATGAATGAAATTTGAAGTACTAAACAAGTGTCATATGCAGATATTGGGCATGTTCGTCCTGAGGGACATCCTACGATCTTCATGAGGCCAGCAGATGTTGGTGCAGCTGATGCTATGTTAGGGACCATAGAGCGGAAAGTGAATCGATTGATTCATGATGTTCCTGCATGCCGCATGGATCAGATACCTATTGATATGCAGGAATATGTAGTTGGGGTGCCCCCAGCATGGCTTAGGGTGTTGCGGAAGATAGCTAGGTTGGTCATATGTTATCGGGATGCAGTAGATGATGATGAGGCCCCTCCTTCTCCATAGGAGATGGATACTTTATGTATATTTTTTAGGCCACCAAGCCCAGTTTTGTACTTTATGACATGACTTGTGATAGACTTGTGATCCAAAACTCATATATTTTTTGATACAGTATCGGATATATATACAGTATCGGTTATTTACATGTGTATGTGTTTTAACTTTATGTGTGAAATGTTGTTTATGGAGGTGTATGATACAAATGCCAATCTAAAACATAATTTTCAAATGAATCAGCTAATGCATTTAAATTTCTTGGAATGTGTTGATATATAATAGAATCAAACTGTCTTTCCAATAATCTAACTTGCAAAAACTGTCGTAGCAACACAGGATCTCTAATCTAGTAAACACTCGTTAACTGAAATACAACTAGTTGCGAATCAAGTCTTACCTCCAAATGTGAAATGCCATGAGTAAGAGCATCTCGGAGAAGTTCTATGACCACACTGTACTCACCTACATTGTTCATAGTGGGACCCAAATAAACCCCCCCCAGAAGAGAACAGTTGGCCAGCGGGTGAGTAAATGACCCAAGCTGTTGAAGCCAACTGTCGGGTGTGGCGACTGGCACCATCAGTGAATCCTAAGAAATGTTCAGTTGACATCTGATACAAGAAATGAAGACACACATAAGGTTAACTAAGCAAACACAAACAAAACCTAGCTCTACAAAATATACAGCTATGTTACAAGAAAAAGCACAACTGCCTAAGCATAGTACTTCTTCAGGTAGAGCCCATTTCTAGGCTCAGGAAGCTTATTACCCTCGTAGTCTACTAGCTCGTAAGCACCCTTCTTCAGTACTTTAGAAATTATGTAAGGCCTGAGCCACATGGACTTGAACTTTCTAGGTCCTATAGGTTCCTTGTCCTGATCCCAAAGTAGAACAAGATCTCCTTCAAGGAACACCCTAGGTCTGACAAACTTATCATAATGTCCTTTGACTCGTTTCTTATGAAATTCGTTTGCTGTGAGCACGTCGGGGTGATTTTCTAAATGCAACAAACGTTCTTCCAGTGCTGAAGTATCCGATAGTAATTGAACAACCAGTTTTAACGAAGGAATCTCGCATTCAATCGGAACGACTGCTTCTATCCCATGCACAAGCTAGAAGGGAGAGAACCCGGTAGCAGTCTTTACATTCGCTCGGTAAGCCCAAAGAGCAGGGTATAGCATGATGTGCCAATTATTTCGGCCAGCATTAATAGTTCTTTGCAAAATTACCTTTAAAGTTTTGCTAACTGCCTCGACTTGTCCATTCGCCTGTGGATAACATGAAGATGAATGTTCTTGCCGAAAACTTAACATTGTGTACAGATCGGTCATCATGCTATTCTGGAAATGACTACCGTGATCAATCACAATCTCTTTGGGTATGTCGAACCTTGCAATAATCTGATTGAATACAAAATAAGCGACAGTTTCTCCATCTTCCTTGACAGTATGCATTGCCTCGGGTAACTTGGTGAAGTAGTCGACGACAACAATGATATAATGATGTCCTCCAGTCGAAACTGGATTGCAAGTCATATAATCAACCCCCCATTTTGTGAAGGGACCTGCTGTAATCACAGGATGACGAGGACCTGGATGTGCTCCCATTTTCCTGGTGAAAAACTGACACAGACGACAGCGTTTCACAGCTTCCACAAAATCTTTAAAGATTGTGGGCCAAAAATACCTGGCACGCAGTATTTTCTGGGTTGTTGCCAACCCAGAAATATGACCCCCACAAGCTCCACTGTGGGCATCATTCAATACTGATTCTTCTTCTTGCAAATTCAAACAACGTCATAAGATGGAATCTATCCCATGTCTATACAAAGTATCAGAGATGATGAGATAGTTTTTTGCATGACTTTTCAGTTTGTGTCGTTCTTCTCTAGAAAAAGTGGTAGGACACCTCAAAGTCTGGAGATATACTAAGATATCCCCATACCATGGTTAGAGGAGGCAATAAGGAAGATATGTTCATCCGGGAATGATGATTATTCCTCGATATGCTCTAAGTCACTCGAAAACTCTGAGATTAACTCAGCGAACACTAGCGATTTCTTTGACTTGGCTGATTGAAAGACCAAATCGAACTCTTGTAAGATTACAATCCATTTATTGTACTTCCCACCGATGATGTGTTGAGTGAGAACATACTGAAAAGGATTGACTTCTTCTATCACAATAGTTGTTCGTAAAAGTTATGTAATGACGAAGCCTATGTACCACATAGACCGCAGCAAGTGCTAACTTCTCAACATGCGAATATTTGACCTCAGGAGCTATCAATGCGCAAGAAAGATAGTAAACAACATGCTCTTGGAGCTTGTCATCATCTTGAACTAGTACTATGCCAATTGTATTAAGAGACGCCGCTAGATATAAAAGAAAATCTTTTGCATAGTTCGGCGGGCTCAACAAGGGGGCTGAAAGTAGTGCCTTTTTCAAGGCCTCAAATGATGCTTGAGCAGCCTCATCCCATAAGAAGTAGGTATCTTTTTTAAGCAGTCTCATAAAACCTTTTGTGATGTTACCATAGTTTATGATAAAGCATCGCAAGAAGTTATACATGCCTTGCAGACTTTGGAGTTGTCACATTGACTCAACTTTTAACGGGTCGACCATTATACCACGACTGGATACAATAAAACCCAGTAAACGTCCCGATTCAATGCAGAATACGCACTTATTAGGATTCAAACGAATCTTATATTGTCTGCATCTTTCAAACACAAGTCTCAAATGAGTTGGATGATCTCGTCTCTTTTGAGATCGCACCGGGAGGTCATCCAAGTAAGGTTCAACTATGTGTTTGATATCGTGAAAAGTGAAATTCATAGCTCATTGGAACATAGCTCCAGTGTTCTTTAAGCCAAACGACATCTTCCAATACGCAAAGGTTCCCCACGGGAAAATGAAAGTTGTTTTGTGTTGATCTTCGGGTTTGATTATATCCCGAAAATCTATCCATGAAAGAAAACATCTCGTGTCCTATACATGCATCTATGATCTGGTCGATAAATGGTGTGGGATAGTTATATTTCGGATAAGATTTATTCAAGTCCTGGAAGTCAGTACAAACTCGAATAGTACCTTGCGTTTTATCAACCGAAATGGGGTTTGAAACCCATTCCATCATGTCAATTGGGTAGATAAATCTGGCTCTAAGCAATTTTTCAACTTTCACCTTAATGGAGGCTGCTTTTCGAGGATTCATAGGACGGAGCTTCTGTCTCACAGGTTTTTCATTAGGGTATGTAGTGATGACATGCTCAACGATGGCTGGATCGATACCTGGCATCTCCTCATAAGACCAGGAAAAAATGTCGCAGAATTCTTTAAAAAGCTTGGTATACAGAGCGATCTCTTCTGGAGAACAGTCTGCACCAATAAAAATGTTTTCCACGACCCCTGGTTTGGTGGAAATGTTAATCGGGATTGTTCTCGATATATTAGCCATATTTACTGCGGCATAAACAGCTCTTGAAGTAGAAGGAAAAGATGACAAATCAACAAATCCACCAGGTCTCATAGATAATTCTCCTCTCTCTATCATGTCTAACTTTGGAAGCAGGTAGGACCTGTGATGCATATGTTCCTAGGGCTGGTCCAGGCCCATCATTGCTTCCAAAATGGCTTCATCAGATGGTAAGACCATATCTAAATAGTCGAAAGAGTGGGTAGAATTCAATGACCATGCAGGAGCATAGTCTATATCCAACTCGGCAGAGACTGGTGGAGTCACAATATGTTCCATTGCAGCATGCTGTGCTTCCATGTATGCTATCTCTGCAATGGTTAAAGGCACTGAAGGTTCTGATACAGTAGGAAGGATCCACGGATCAGTCCTAAGACCAACCGTGAAAGTTTCAGTAGAAGTACCTACATCAGAACGCATGAAAAGAACAGGGGAGGGTAGGTTGAAAGTGCCTATTAACGACACGTAAAGGTCCACTCCTAAACTCTCGCTTACTGGGGCAGATTGATCAACTAAAGAAATAGTGGTATCTGATGAATTCTGGTTGTTTTGCCGAGAGAACGAAAGTTGATCAATCATGACGATCTTGCCTTCGTGAGGGAACATAACCACTTGGAAAACTGCCGATGCAATGGCTCGCATGGCATATGTCTAGCTCCTACCTAATAACATATTGTAATCAAGCAGAGCATCCAGAACTTCAATCTCTACAGCAATTGTCTTACCGGTAAGTGTAATTTCAAATGATGGTAGAACTCCATGTGGACGGAAAGTCATGCCATGGAAGGCAGTAAGCAGCGTGTTAGAGGGGGCTAGCTCGGGAGATCCTAAAGCTCTCCAGCAAGAAATGGACATCACACACATCGACACGCTGTCATCTACGACAACCCATCTAATGTTCATAGGACCATAGACTACTTCTATCTATAGGGAAATGTGGTATGGAAACCGATATTTGATATCAGACATATCAAAGAGCACATTCATGTTGGATGATTCCATACTTCCAATCGCTGCCAGAAGTGCATTTCATTGTAACGGAAAACTTTGGAAAACTTCTAAGGTGGACATAGCACAAGGGGTCTAGGCTAGATCTTCAACCACATTGTAGTTGGAAGCAGCCCGAGTGTTGGGATTGTGCGAGGCCCGTTTCATGACACCTTTCAGGATCTTGGGAAATGAATCCACTGGAATGTGGAGAGGAATGAAAGATTTGGGAATCTCTTTATCCTTGTTCTGCACATCTGGGGTATAATTTCTTGCTCGCGTTTGCAAAAGTGCATTCGCGCTAACCATATTAATGAAAGTTTGATTAACTAAAGCATGAGTAGTGCCCCCAGCTTTGGAGGTGCCAGAAGCTGAACCCTGCCCCTTAGGAAATGGATCTTTAAGTACGGAAGGTTTCTTTTCTTGAAGCAGCTTCTAGGCTTGTTCAAGTAGAGGGCATTGGTGAGTGAGGTGATCCTGCTCTCAAAGCTTACAAGGGAACTTAACCTTCTTCTTTTCTTTGTTATCCTCCTCGTCATTCTCTTTGTTCTTGGGATTTTGTTGGTTCCCCTCTTCTTTCTTGCCCTTCTTTTTGTTGTTGGGTTGTCGAGGGCCCTTTTGATTGTTCTGAACCTGGTTCAAAGATTCAAAAGTAGAAGGAGAGTTTGTGATGGAGGTTACTTCTGCAGTTGATTGTTTGACAGATAAGGCATGAACCTTCTTGGTCAATGCTTCGAAAGCTGCAGAATCTACTGAACCCATTATACCGTCAGCATGTGGTCCAAGTTTAGGTCTTCCAAGATCAGTGTTTGATTGTGGTGCATCCGGTATAATCTCATAAAGTAGCCCAGACTGTGCATAAACAAGGTCTAGCTACTGGGTCCGTAAAATGGCTTCTTCCTCTGTAGACACTCCAGAAGTAGCTACTTCCTTAGAAATGTAAGGAAGGAGTGATTTTAGATACCAGTCAAGAAGAAATTCAGGAGGTATATTAGCTTTAATGAGCCTCTTCCATCTTCACCACTCCTGAATGTGATCAGATAAGTGAGTGGCCTTATTCTATCTAAATGTAGACAAAAGATCTGTCCCGGCATCGTACTGAACAGGAAGCTGGAAGTGGTTCAGAAAAACAGTCGCAAGATCTTGAAAATTAAAAAAATGTAGTTGTAGGTAACTCAATGTACCATTTAACCGCATGGAATCTTCGTTCAACGAGTTCGAAGAACACCATAAATGGAAAGTGGTGACATGATCACCAGGGTCTTCACCGGTTTTGCCTTTGAATTTTGGAATGTCCGAAGGTAACTTAGTAGGAACTGGTGGCCAAGCCACGTATGGCATACCAGATCA